>CP135129.1:1535285-2237539 GCA_032248835.1 Ophiostoma piceae
CTGGTTTGACTAGGGGAGAGCGGACGGGATCCCGTATTTTCCAATATCTATGGCCGTACGTGGAAGGACTACCACCTGAAGCATTTATATAGCCAATTATTCATACAATGATAAGAGAAATAATCAACAGAAACACGGCACAATGACGATGGCGAGATAAACAACGTTGATGAGAAACGGTGGCTTTTACCCCCGCCCCCGCGGAACGGCACAATTCAGGGGCGGCGGTCTAGATTTTTTATGATGGCGATTTGACAAAAGTCAGCAGAGGTACGGGGGTGTGCTTAGAAGGTATGTCAAAGATACGAAAGGAAGCAAAGAGTAAACGGCATGGGCTGGCATTGTGATAGGAGGACATCACCATTCCAAGGCCATCTACTATCTGCAATCGACGCCCATCTTCTGTAGCTAGATAACACGACAGCAACCATGGCGCAAGCCAGACATGCATATATTGCATGCAGGAGAGAGCCAAAAGAATCAGGGCAAGCCATAGAGGCGAGAGCCGCGGCCAAGAGGGAGAGGGAGACGATGCAGAGGGGCAGAGCTGGCCGAGGCCTCTAGGAGCGAGCGCAGGCACAAGCACAAGCACAAGGCGCAGGCGTGGTCTATCATGTACATGTACGACACACCATGCATGCCGTTGTCAGGTTGTTCTTGACCGCCAGTCTTGGGTGATATGACTGGTCTTGAATGGGTGTTGTCAAGTATGACTGGTCTGACTGTGAGTGGCCTCGTCTGAGTAATCTCTGATGTGTGCCGCCAACGGCAGGGCCGCGATTCTGTATCGATGATGATAAGTGTCAAGATGCAGAAATATTAAGATATACAGAGTAGATAACCCAATGTGAAAGGTGCGGTTATGGTTACTATGACGATAAGAAGACCAGAATAATGCCCGAATACACCGTTAGTGTCGATGCGGCCCGAAGGATCATCTCCAGGGATTTCTCCTCCTCCTTCTCCAGGTTCTCCGTGTTAGCCGTTATTATCAGTAATCACCTTGGAATGTTGCCAGCCAGCGCATCCTTCTGCGCATCCTTCTGCCCTCGTTAATACTGTTTTGTTTGATGATCGAGATCTTCGTGGCGGTTGCAGTCGGATACTCTCCTGTGCCACTTTGCCTGAAGTACGCCGTGTTAATACGTCGTATGGGACTCTGCCAAAATCGATGGTCTGATTTGCACCCATGTCGTTCGCAAACCCCTGTCCCACACACGTCGGCTTTTTTAACCAAGATGTCTTCATCCCGCGTATCCTTACGAAGTACTTGTACAGACGGTGATAACAAGGCAGCTGGAATAGAAAGGCGTCCAGGCGGCGCCCGACAGTATCTAGGCAGCACCCAGGCGGCAGCAAGGCGGCCAGATATCTGTCACCCCCTTGCAGGTGCAGGCCATACAGAGTATCACATTTTGTCTTGCATTTAAATTGAAAAGAAGAAATATAGACAGAAAACAAACGATAAGAGCTCAGTCTCTGGGGATATCCTGGGGCTGATGTCTCATCTTTGAAAAGTAACGAAACAGAGAGGCAAAAGAAGCAAAGACAAAAGAAAACAAAAGGCGAGCAACGTCCGTATCACTTCTTACAGGGGTGTGATGTGGAGAGAGCGGAACAGGGCTTCTATGGAGTGCGGAGGTTCCGGGGCAGCTCTCCGGGGAAGGGGAGGGGAGAAGGGGTAAACGAAAAGGGGTCCGTTTGCAACAAAGTAAATATAGCATATGATGGCTCTATTGTCTTTTGTGATAGGATCTTTCTCAGTACCCTGTACACGTCTCGCACGTCTAAATCATACGTGCCACCGTCCAGCTCAGCTGCTTGTGACCCTGGGCCTGTACAGACTCCAGAGTAATCTATCAACCGTCTTGCCGTCATGGCATGGTATGGGGCAGTAATTACGAGCAGGCGAAAAGCAAAGAGCGAGAAGCGAAAACGGTTTGAAAGGGGCGTGGGGGTCTTGGTAAGTTGCACAGGCATCTCATCCTTTCCCTACTTTTGCTGTGTGCAATGTATTCAAGATACATCCCGTCTCTGTATCCCGTCTCCGTGTTCTCCCTAATCTTAGGTAAGACAATACTGACGCGGCCACCTTCTGACTTGTGACTGCGAGTGATTGCCTGTGATGGCTTCTGCCTGAGCCTGCCGTCGATAGCCATGGCCAGTCACCAGCGGCAGGGTGACCACGGTCATAAACGACACGATTCACGATGCTATGTGTTTCTGTTCATATCGGATTCGCTGGATCTGCTCTCAAAAGAGCAAGTTAATATCCCGCGTACCAAGCTTGAGGCTCTCCGGGTCTGGTCTGTTTCGGGTTGATTAACATTGAGAAGATAAAATTATGAGAATGTGAGGATATAGAAACGGCATACGCGGTTACCGCTTTGACAAACTGCCGAGATGCTATGCGGAGATACGATATCCCATCATTCCATTTTGCTATCCCATCATCTCATGTCCCAACGTTTTCATTCCACCTTTTAATTGAATTTTTCTCGTACGCTTGACTCATAGAAATGTAAAATTGAATAATGATGGTTTCGGAATACTGAACAAACAAATCACGCCATGCGGGAGGGCTATCAAGATTGTCGTGCGTTGATGTGCTCATAATCACAGCTTTGCGGAGTATATACGGTATTTGCTTGACAAGTTGTGTGATCCCCGGATTTCCCCTCCTTATTTGGCTGTTTTGATTACAGCATCTCATCCTTCTAGTAGTGTTTGTGGTCGAGCTTCCCCACGTAGGGATGAAAATAAAATAATCAAAACAGAAGCGATCACTTTACTCCGCGTTGACCGCAAGCTAATGTGTGCGTCCTTGACGAGTGTGGGCGCGATGGGCACCATGAGACCGTTTGATATCTCACCAGATACCACCCACCACTTTCGATGTTCTCGTTCCCGTGCCTTTGGGGGCAGAGTATGATGTTAAAGTGCTTGCGGTTGCGGAGGATGATGGAGGGCGGCCAAGGCTTGACTCAAGTCGTAATTATTACAGAGTAAAATCAAATAGACATCTACATCACCCCGCCTTGAAAATTCCAGCTTTGTTGATCTGTTGAAACCCCTCCTTGCTCCTTGCCGTGCTCGAGATGCAAAGATAATGGCTTGCGGCTCGTCCACTCATGCTAGGCTTTTCGCGGTTGGCGGCGGCCTTGTGGGATATGCGAAAAATAGAAAAAGTGATACAGGACGAGAAATCACACTCAAACACCGACCGATACAGGAAGCCCAAGCGAGAGAGGATGCGAAAAGCGACTTTAGTTCCTAGACCCCAAGAGCAGATTAATTAATTAGCAGACGGGCGGCTGGGATCACCACCATGTGCCCATACTATTTGAATTATTCACAAGTTGCGGTGAACAAGTCGGAGAAACGAAATTGAAACGAGACGAGGTTAGCATTACTCAGTAGCTCATGAGATATTTTAGATTTTCTACTCTGTACGGATGGCAAAGTCTTGCGGCATCTTGCCGGTTCTTGCAAGGCACATCAAAGTCTTGCAATATGATTCCGAACCGGATGCGCGAAGAGGACAAAAGAGCCCGCAAAGACGGGCTGGCGGATGGCAAGTAACCATCATGGTATATTCGGCTTTTCTTTGATGTTTTTTGGGGGGGGGGGTTTACTTGAATGAAATACTCTAGACTTATGAATCCTATCTCTGGGCAGTGTAAAAAGCGACACCGAACGACGTACTCTGTAGATACCGACGCCTCGCTTGGAATCGCTTGGAATACACCCCGTTCTCGATACAAGGTAAGAGCAAGGTAAAGACAAGGCCAGGTGGTGTCTGGAGCGTCGGATATGCAGGGCTTGTGTATTAATGTATATCAACGTACAGAAACAGTGTAAGATGGCATTTCCCACCTTTGCGGTTCGCACTCCTAGAGGCTCGATGTCACTGAGTGAGCTGACAGAAAAGGCCCGTTTCCCCTATTTCTCCACTGTTGAGCAAAATCCCACAGATCCTGCGAACAAACAATACTGAGAGTAAACTGAGTTGAATCCTTCAGACCCCTTTTTCTACTTGTCAACCGCTGTTCGGGCTGTTCGCGTCCTCCAGCTGCTGCGGAGCATTTCGTCCAGCTGTCGTCATAGAAGAATTTTCGCCCGTCGTAAGGAGGAGAGGCAGTAAAAGGGATGCGTTTCAGTAGATCAGAGGCAATCACGTATCACGATAGTCAAAGACAGAGGCGAAAAGTATGTGAGAAAAGTGAAGAGATGGATTACTCTTGAAAAAGTCAAAGTCTATAGTGATATCGTGTGGTCCTTCCAGTCCTGTATAACCCCAGCCAAATAACGAGCAAAACAGAGAAAAAGCAAAGCAAGAAAGCAAAGATAAAAAGTCTATAATTATAGCCTCAGTCCACCCCTCGCTGGGCCACCGTAGAAGTGAGAAAATCTCAATAAAGAAAGCAAAAACGCAATGAAGACCTCGTGAAAATCATTCTCCAGGCTGTGTACGCCAACAATCCCAATAAGCAAAGTCCAAGTAAAATAAAGTGAGAAGAGAGAAGGGTAATAAAAAATGAGAAGAGAAGAAGTGGTGCAAAGAAGACGTAAAAAAATTACATCCGCTCAATCAGGTCGCCACCAGCAATGCTGTTGGACGACGAGCTGCGGCCGCTCAGGTTGAAGCCGTCACTAGGCATCAGCAGGTCCGAGACGCCCTTGGTCATGACCTGCGGCACAGGCAATTTGCGCTGAGAGCCGTCAGTACGGCTCAGGATGTCGCTCAGCGAAATGCCGCTAGGTTTTGACGAGATGTTGCCGGCGGGCTGGGGCGCAGTGTATTTGGACGAGTCGGGCTGCGGCTCAAGCGGTGCCAGAGCAGGCGTAGTGTGCGACTGCAGAGACAGCTGGCGGAAAGGCGGCAGCTCGTAGGTGAACGGGCGCAGGCGAGGCGAGTGAGCAGGCGTGGCCAGGGGGGTGTGGTCTGGCGTTGGCGACAGCGAGTCGTGCGAGAACGTGGGCGACGACGGGGCGGTGGAGTTGGGCGAGTTGGGCCGCGAGCGCTTTGCGTGGCGGTAGGTGTGGAAGTTGTCCTCGCCGTTGCCGTTGGCCAGGGCGCTCACGTTGGTGTTGCTCGACGACGACGTCGGGGTCTGGTGGCCGTCCTCGTGCGAGTTGCCGCGCGACATGTGGTAGGCCGACAGCGAAGGCAGGTGAGTGCGCGACGAGTGCGAGTGCATGTGGCTGCTGTAGTAAGATGACGGCGGGCTCGTGTGGTGCAGGGAGTGGTTGCTCGCGCTGTTGGAGTGGTGGTGATGGTGCAGCGAGTGGCTGCTGCCGCTGGGGTGCCGCGACGAAGAAGGCGACGAGTAGTGCGAGTGTGACGAAGGAGGAGGGCCCATGAGAGTCTCGCGCTCGACCTGGTGGGCAGCCTTGGCCAGCATGGCGATGTCCATGCCCTGGTGCGACTGCTGGGGACTTGTGCTGCCGCTGTGCGAGCTGTGCGACTGGTGGGAGCTGCTGCCAAAGGCGCTCTGGAGGCGGCTGGTGCTGGCGCTGCCGTTGCTGGGACCAAACGAGGGCTTCATGCCGTTAGCCAGGCTGTACGACGAGTAGCTGTGCGGCGGCGAGTGGTTAGGCGAGCCCAGGGTCGACGGTGGTGCGGAGCGGATAGTCTTTGCGTTGGACGGCGGTGCCATCAGGCCATCGCCACTGGGATTGTACGAGGCATGTGGGATATGCGATGCCTTGTTGTGACGGCGCGAGTTGGGGTTGTTGTGTATCCGCGAGTGGCGGGTCAGCTCGTCGGAGCGCGAAAAGCGCTTACTGCAGCCGGGGTACTGGCAGGCATGCGGCTTCTCGCCGGTGTGTGTGCGGATGTGGCGAGTCTGGTGCTCAAGACGGTGGAAGGCCTTGTCACAGAGAGGGCACTTGTACGGCCGGGGCATCTCAGGAGCGGCGTCATTGGAAGCGCCACTTGGCACAGGGCCGTTGGGCCGGATAGCGTTGCCAGCGCCCGAGGTGGACTCGGATGAGCCCATCTCGACGTCTGCGGCCTCGCCGTTGTGCTGGGGCTCAGAGTCCGGGTTGAGCAGACTTGAAAAGTCCACAGCGGAGTGAGCTCTCTGCATTGTGAAGTTGTTGTAGGGTGGTGCCTAGATAGATTGCCGTTGGTATAAAGATTGCCAGTGGCGTCAAGGCGGTTGGTGTGAGTTGAATGGCCGTGATATGTCTTCAGATGCTCTCAATTTCAGATGTCAGGTTCAGATGATCGGATCGTGATGGCGAGTTCAGGACGACGGTCTGTCTGTAGTATGCGTGTATGTTGACGAGTATGTTGGTGTCTATCGACGAGTGTATGAAAGTATGGAGAAACGAATATGGATCAAGATGCAAGAGGAGGAGAGAAGAAGAGACAAGAGAGGCAGAAGAGGAGAGGAAAAAGAGAGAGGATATAATAGCCAGCGAGGCAGGAGGGGGGCACGCCGGTATATAAATCGACCCCAGTGACTTTTTTGCGTTTGGGGGGGAAGTGTGGTGTCCAGCGTCCAGCCGGGGTCGCTAGGTAAAAGGTAAAGAAGGGCCTAATTTTTATTCTTTTATTTAATGATTTATTTATTTTATTCGGATGTGGGGGGGTGTATGTGATTTTTGCTGAGATGGGGTGTACATGTGGGGAGTGCTGTCTTTGTGTGCTTGTGAGAAATCGGGGGAAAGAGCGAGGCGGGAGGGAGGGATGGGAATGGAGGGGACATGAGCAAACCGTTTTGCGGTTGGCGTTTTGAGGGCGAGAGACAGCAGCGAGGGAAAGAACGGGGTAGGTGATAGAGGGGAAACGGGGAGGGGCGTGCATTCTTTGGAGGGAGGAAGAGAAAAAAGGAAGGAGCGAGACGTGGGGCGTGGGGCAACGGAGAGGCCTATCGAGGAGTTGTCCGTCAGCTCCGTTTGGCAATGACAGTGGCACAAAACGGTGGGACAGACGGTGGATATCGTGGAGGGAGTGATTTGGGAAGGAAGTCAAAATTACCCCGGGAAGTGCCTGTGGCTCTTTCCATATTTACACGTATCCAGTCTGTCTACAATGAATCTGTGTGACAGGCCCATGGGCCTCGTTCCTGCTTTATCTGGAGATTATTGTTGACAACACGGCAAGAGCGATGTGTATCTGGGGCAGTGTTGACAGCGTGGAGAAGGCACAGAGTAGGGCAAGAGAAGAGGGCAAATTGAGTCAGAATATGATGACGATTATCAAAGTGACAAAATATGAAGTGCCAGCAGCACAACAGGGCTGTGTTGGCGCTGACGATGCGGCCTGCAGACGATGACTGGCCGCAGCCCTGAAACGAGAGGCCGGCAATAGAGAAAAAAATCTGGCATTTGAAAAGGGGCATCAACAAAACAGACGGTGTACAGAAAATAAGGAGATACGCGGAGAGATGCGGACGAGCAGGCAGACAACTGGCGAGCTGCCTCTGAATCTATTTCTGGCTTGTCCGACATACGACTCCATGTATTACTGCACGGTACCATGTACGATATATGTACGATGCCATGTACGATGTACAGCTACTGAGTACATGAGTGTATGAAAATTATGAAGAGGGAGGAAAATACAGAGTATCTGCAATAAGAAAAAGCATGCGACTGTACGACGCCATACCGACGCTGTCCATGATAATTCCTCAGCTTTCGCATTTCCGCTTGTCAGCTCGCTTCAGTAATATATCTCTGAGACTGCTGAGACTGCTGAGACTGCTGAGACTGCTGAGACTGCTGAGACTGCTAAGACTGCCGAGACTCTAGAATGGCCACCGAAAGGTGAATGCACACACTCCTCCCCCATCCAAGGATTTCCATTACGACGTATGACGCGAAATAGTCCCGAGCAGGAGGGAGAGAGCAGACGAAGGTGTCCCTCGCAGCTGTAAGAGCATAGCAAGATACAAGAGGTGAGAGCAGCTTGGGTGTTGGGGTCCGGATGGCCAGACCTGGCCTAGACTCTTTTCTCAGGGTGGCTTACACACTGACTGCAGGGGTAGCAGAAACTAATGATTACATGTGTTGTGTTGTGTGCCTGGGGATGGCAGTGGTAGTGGTAAGTAGAAAGTGGTATGGTATTATTGAGTGTTTGCGGACGATGCGGGATGAAGGATGCGATCTCGATGGAGTGTGCCGCACGCCCGTGGCTCTTGGAGAGTCAAGATTGTTGAGACCACAGCCAGAGCATCATCATAGCTATGGTAGGGAGAGGATTCAAACAAATGACACAATGAAAACGTGCTCAGTTCCAAAAACTATTTGTTTACAATATACAAACTACTCTGTACAATATACGAGACTACCAGCGAACGCGAAAATCAAAACGGCCGTCTTTACAGCAAGTATCGCAGTATCAGAGAATGCTAGGAGTTGAACCGAGTGATTGGCCGGGCCTATTGCTTGAATACTCTGCAAATGGCAACATCCGTATGGGAATTGCGAATCATACCTCCGCACTCCGTTAGCTGTCCTTCAGTATGTAATTACTGAGATGACAAAGCGGCTATTTCCTTATCCATTTTGCCTTCTCTAGCAGGCTGCAATACGGAGACAACGCCACCTCCAGCTTTTCTTTAGAAGAGATTTTAGTACTACGGAGTCTAACAGCTAGAAGGCGCAGAGGCTTCTCCCCCGTAGTTATTCTCGTTGTTATTCTGCTGCGAATAGAACACAAAGTGGATATAGACCCTATTTTCGGGAGTATCGCCCGACTTGCGACGACTCTGTTGTAGTCAGAATGCGCTGTACTTTGACAAGGGACAAAGGCGTTCTCCAGGGCAGAAATGCAAATTCGCATTCTTGCGTTTGCCTCTTTGCACTTTCGTCGCCTTTTTTCCTCATTCTACTCTTCTCCGTGTTTGCCCTCTTCTTTTATTATTCGGCTTACTGCGTTCTTCTACCATCTACATGATACGCACCGCTCCCTCGCTCTTCGGTCTTGAAAATCAAACAAGATGTAGAAAGAGAAAGAGAAATGAAGATAAACTGACTATCAGCAACTGCGGCTCACGATGAACTCCAATCACAAGTGTGGGGGTCTAGACTTGACGGACGGCAGGGCACGGCTGCCGATCTGTAAAGGGAGAGAAAAAAAGCCAAAGACAGCACGACGGTGACGATGAGTGAGATGTAGCAGCTGCTATTTACAAAGAAGAAAGATACATCCGGCAATTATCCCCAAACGGCCATCACCCCTTTGCGACAAGTGATAGCTTTGCGACAAGTGACAACATCAGTCGGAATATTGGAAACATTACTATCAGCTGAAAGATCAGATATATCAAAAAGAAAAGAAAACAGCCATCTCGATATGTACGAAATGGTGCACACGACTCTTCTTATCTCGTGCTGGTGTCGCTGTGTCTCAGCTTGCCTCACGAGTGCACCCTTTTGTTCTACTCAACAGCATCAGGACATCAGAAGACAAAAAGCATGTGCTCTGTGTGTCGAAATGACCCTACGCTACGAGATGATGCCTCATCATAGCCTTCAGTATGGCTTCTCCATGTGTTCGGCCCTGTTGTGTGGGGTGTGACTAGATAGATAAGAGTGGAGAATACGGTGCAATGTACGGAGTAGGGTAGGGAGAGGAAGAGACTGCTGGAGCAGAAGAACAGAGTGCAAGAGCTGGGGACAAAGCTCGGAGAATCTGAGTCTCAGTCTCAGCATGGCATCCCACACTCCAACCTGACTGCACTTAAACTATGTGATGAGGCATGTGCATACGGGTCAACGGACGACGGTTCCGAATGCTGTGTACAAAGCTCTAAATAGAAAGCAAGTCGCGACAAGAACAAGGGAAACAGTACCCAACGTTCGGAAAGATTTCCGGAGACTGAGAGTACAAGTGCCTGTAGTTGACAGAGAGGAGGCCTGGACGCTGGACAGTCAGCACTGCACTGATAATAAATCGGAGCATGTCGGAACCGCAAATGTGTCTCCAACTAGCCGCACCTTCTCCGTAATAACTCCGTTTCTTTCTTTGCTTTTTCTTTCATGCTCCTTCTTTCTTTGCTTTTGGCACTATCTTGGCCGGTCCTTTTCTATATTTTCTTTTTCTTGTTGATGTCTCTCCGCAATGCCACATCGACGCTGTGTACCGCATCCAAGTATGCGAATGGACTGTGAGACTGTGCTCTGTAATACTCTGCGAATTAGTTCAACTACCGGTCTTTAACCTTTAGAATACGTGTATACAAGATGATCTGCATCTAGTCCGACAGCGCTGTAGATGCTAGCTTGTGCTATTGTTCGCAACGTTTGTGTTATCTCTACAGCCCTTCGCTACGATTCATGAGATTGTCTCAATCAAATAAATAATTAAATAAAAAGACAAATCTAGACTCCAGATGTCACCATAAAGGTACCCTGCAGATAATGCATCGGAAAAGCATCGTGAGATGCAAGGAGGCTCGGTCGCTCTATTCGCCATGATTGCGGCGCAAACGCAATGCCCTATCTTGCCGTAATACCTACCGTGGTACAGCACGGCTGCATATGCTGTAGCTCCTTCCCATTTCATATTCGCAAAGGTGGCTTGGGCCTTCCTCTTTCGATCATCCCACGGGGCACGGAGGATTTAATTCCAGCTCCAATCCCCAGCTAATCTTATTCTTAAGTAATCAGTGATAGAGCAAAGAGAGAAATCTGGGGTAAGATCACCCTACGTCTGAATAATTATTCCCCATTCGCAAAGTTTTGGTCAGAATGGCCGAGGCTGTCTCTTGTTTCCTGTTATCATGCTTTTCAGAGGACACTCAGACCTCATTATCTTGTTCATACAGCAGCTCTCCCCGCAACCTCATTCCACGATGCACACCCTCATCTCCGTGTTCCCGAGATCGCATCTCGTGTAGATAAACATTGCGTTCGGCATTGGCTTCCCCTCTTTAGAACCTTGCTGTCCTTGTGTTGAGTCTGATGGCCCTAAATGTATTTATATTTGACTTTACTCATCCTCATAGAAAGCATAACGCCGTTAACCCCCTCGGCTGTTGCCCAGCTTCTCCGCGGTTGGCATACGCAACGAAAACGTAAACGTAAGAGCAAACGTAAATGCAGTGCAAATCAGTGCAAATCTGAAGCAGACGCAAGCAGACGCAAGCACATGCTGTGCTCGCAGAATAGACAAAAAAACACAGGCCAAGCAGGCCAAACATATGTTGCTGCTGCCATAGCGCCATGTTATCACGCTATTACCCCGTATATCCCCACTACACACACGCCCCTTGTCGTCTTGTCTCTTGTGAAATATGGCAGACTGGCGCTGAGCCTTATCTACCCCGTCTTTGCTCACTCCAACAGGCCGTCCGTATTTTTTTCCATCTTGCCGTGTCAATTTCTGTGCCATTCCACCCTATTCTATCCTTGTTTGCAAATGCTCTATTGCGGTCGCAAAGGTGAGCAGACGTGGGGGTTCCTCTCAGCGGGTGTCAGTACCGCCGAGATATAGCAGCATAAAACCATAATACTACCGCATAATTGTACCGAGACTGAGCACGTGTATGCATTTTCGATATTCTAAGCTCATACTGGCAAATTATTTGCAAATTCGACACAAGGCAACCAACTCCGAGTAGAATAAAGGCACACAATTACATAACTGTGCAGGCTTTTGAATAATATAACGTCTTTGACCGCAACACGCGCGTTACGCTCCCTGAAACAGGCCGCATTGCACTTGTTTCAAGCCCGGGCAGACGGGCTGTTATCATAGGCAGGCATTGTTTCTTGATTTTGGTTTGTGTCTGTTGTCTCTTGTCTTGTCTCTCATACGGCATACTCTGATCCTGACGTCGCCTTAGATCTTGGAAATCTCCAAATAGATAAGTACTCTACCCCAACTTTCAGTAATTAAAGTCGATGCCCGCGACATCACCGATCCAGCTGCCACCGCTCTTTGATAGGGCTATCGGGCTTGTTCTTGATTTTCTTATCCCGTACTGTCTTCAGTCTGTCTTGCATCCTGCATCCTGCATTCTAATCTTACACCTGAACCTTTTCTGTCCTGATATTGGCCGCGCCTTGAGACTTTGTTCTTGATATTCTATTGCGAGCTACCATCCCTCCGTTGAAGATTTTTTTCTACTCTGAACAAAGAATCATATGCTAGTGAAATCATCTAATCATCAACAAACCCCAGCAAGGTTTTGCTCTCCGTCGAATATTTCACCAGAGGTTGATGACGCTAAATCAGATCCCCCAGGTTTCGCAATCCCCAGATTCGGATAAAGTATGTCACTCTAGGTCGGATAATGTATCTCCCTACGTATTTTATGCTGTGAGTGACATGGAGGTACACGCTCAATCCGACGCCTAATCTTTCCGACCGGTTCACGTTTTAGTTCGCCGTCGCTTCACTAGACGAGCAAATTGCTTCTGACAATGCATTTCAATAGCCGGTGCGAAAACGAGCAAAGGCGATTTAAATTGCTGGGATAAATTTATTGAATTTCAAAGATGTTTTTATTATAGGATATTTAGATGAAAATAATTTAAATATTCTTCAATAATTATTCTGCCCAGAATTCGATTACTGTATAATTTTCTAGTTTTTTATGACGAAATATTGGGGATACACAAATAATCGAGAATTGTTTTCATGCATAGAATTGTCAATGACGCATCTACGATGTAAACAGCTATGACAGGTGTTGGAATATGTATTTTCCACCTGGCTACAGTCTCGTTCATCTCGGTCGATAAATACCGAGAAATGGCCCGTTTTTCTACTATTGCCTGGCTGCCACCGTTTTCAACCAGAATCCCCCATACAAAATAGTATCGAATAATCCACTTCGGGCCCTCTCGGTGTACGCCGTGCGCTACGACAAGCTGCTAACACTGGGCTACGACGTGGCTCTTGTCTTTATCTCGTCTCTACTCGTAGAGCCTTCATTTTCTTCTTTATCTGCCCCCGACAAGGCGCCGAAAAACTGGGGTAAACCTGGAGACACTGTAAACGAAGACGATAGCATTCTAAAATGAAGAAGATGCGAATTCTAGCAATTCGAATAGCAATTGCCAATTGATATAGTAGTGCAGTTGTTATCGCTAAAAAGGACCGTCTCCAACAAAAGTGCCTTCGAGATCGATCTTCTCCGGACCGTGTCTTTTTCTCCGTTTTGGCTTCCATGGTGTGGTCGCCGAAGCTGAAGGCTGTCCAAAGAGTCTGGGCAGGCCGATGTCAAGAAGAAAACACGGAGGGCATTTGAAGCTATTATGATAAACAATTAGAAAGTACTGCGGGAGAACCCCAGGCACAGCGATCAAGCCTTGAAGAGATGGGCGAGAGGGGTCGGCATGTGAAAGTGTGCCTGTATTCTGTACTCCATTGACATGAAATCTCGATAGTAAATAAAGCAACCACACCTCAAGCCACAAACCCCAATAGATGACGCACTCGTGAAGAAAATAAATAGTACAATGTACAGAGAACTCCCCTCTCCTCCAAATAGCCAAACCGCGGCACCGTAAACATAGCGAATCGGAAAGCCAATTGCTTGTGATTTGCATCCGACAATCTAAATATATCTACAGACAATCAACAGCCGCTCGACACCTTACTCATGCATCATCTAGAACACATGGACCCTTATCCGAATTCTCCCAGTCGCCAAAAGGATCTTGTTACCTCCTCGTTACCGAGGCTGAGATTGGGATCTAGACGTCGAGGCTGATGCCGGCTAAAATGGGATGCAAGGTACAGATGCACGTCGGCGTGGCATGCGCGGCATGCGTATCATGTGGAACATGCCTGACCGGCGTCATCCTACAAAGTAGTCGCATACGAGCTTTACTCATTTCCTAGCCAAAGATAACCCGCAGAGTGCAGAACAGTGACCGGCTAATATGCCATCAATTTCGTAGATACCAGATTTAGAGATAGCAGCATGAGTCCTGTAGCGTTCCCAGGAATTTGGCACGCTTCGATTTAGGCTGTAGCTGTTGGGGACTGCCCACCCCTGTCCCCTGCAGCCCGTCTGCCACGATGTAGACTATCAGTCATAGAAATGAAGCCTCGTGGGAATCTGTGGGAATAAGGGTATCGCCAATTTGCCCTCAAGCTCACCGCCCGCCACGACGTACACTGTACTAAAAAGCAGAAGACCCCGCAAGGGCTTGTAAAGCAAATCCCTCGCGGCGCAGAGTTATTTCTGGTGATTGCTCCGCGTACTTTTGTGGCGGCCCCCCCGGAGCCGCACGCTGTATTCAAGTAGCAGCTGTTGTTGTAAGCGGTTTTGTTGGTGACGCCCGTTTAACAGTGACAGCAAGAGCTTGACGAATTTGCAACTAGTCAAAGATGAGAGAAATCAAAAGAAATTTTCACAATTTTCACATGCCAAAGTCAATCGGAATGACTAATCAAGTATAGTCGTTAACAATCTAATTACTGATTGAAGGATCGCATAGCAAAAAAATTCAAAGCATCATGATCATGAGATTCGACATCAGATAACAAAAACTAGCACTCGCTCTTCGCTGTATTGCTATTCCAGTCGCTGCATTCTTCGGTGTCATTTCGGTGCAGAATGTCGCGACGGGGTTTTAGCCATGCCCTTTGCTGCGGGTGCAGGCTTTGCTTAATGCCCCCTTTCTGTGCCTCTACGGAGAAAGAATACTTTCAAAAAATGGGTCTATCTATGGGGAAAGGAGTAGAGGTGTCGTAACAGACTATGAAAGTCACTGTACGTACTTGTATGCATCTACCCTGTACAGAGTCCGGGTTTTATCAAAATAAAACGAGAAATAAATCAGACGGCTCTCAAAAGCAGCGAATTAAATTTGTATGCTGCTATCAATATATCAGTACGTGGCGCTCTGGGCGTTGAATAGATTTGGGGCTATGAGGTGAGCATGGCTTGGGCCACGTTCTCGGCTTCTATGACCGGCCCCTTTCGTGGGAATGGTTGTACCCAACAGGCTGTCAGCATATTGAGTACAGAGCTTGTTATCTACTTTGTAGACGGTGAGAGTCTCATATATTCTGCAAAGATAGAGCTACCTCTCCGCAAGGGGTAACTCCGGCTAAACTCAGGTCCAATAGTTCTTTGTACAGATGTCGACAGAGCTATTGATCTCACGGCCTTACTCCTGGAAATAACTGAATCATGTATCCGGCCAGCATGCTGAAATATGGAGAAGAAAATGGAAGAAAAGAATGCAACGAGCACATTAACGACTCCATCGAAATTGAAAAGTCTTAAAAGTCTCCTCAAAGTCTCCTCAAAATCAAAGGGGGATCTGGGGCAAAGGCGCAAGTACGGAGCACGGAGTGGGCGGCTGTCACTTTGTCCAGATGCAAGTGTCGATACTGTCTACGAAGTAGAGCATTGAAGTGTCCATACTGAGTAGAACCGTAGAAGAATGCCCATAGAAATGTCCATACAAAGAGTATTGGCCGTGGAGCATTTGGAGCATCTGGAGTATTTGAGACTGGAGCACAACAAGCCTGGAGCATCTGGAGCAGGTCTGGAGAACGAGAATACGGAGAAGATTTGAATATTGAAAGGAATGAAGAGGGCAAATGCATTGCCATCGTCTCGTGAGAACAACAACGTGGCCAGACGAGTCCTGGCCCTTCTAGCCTTTGCATACGGAGCAAAACACCATCGTCAATGAGAGCGAGATGCAAAGACAGGCCCAGACCACAAACCTGGGCAAAACACTCCGTACATCGTCGACATCTAGCAGGCATTCTGTGCAGGCTGGACACCCTTTCGACCCTACAAGCCGCCCTGCATATCTTGTGCATGTTCGTGGAGGTGCCCTCCGCGAGCCAGGAGGATTTATACAAGTGCAGCAAGCAGAGAGCCAGTGAACCAGCGAACCTAAATTTTCATTGTGACATGCTCCTTCGAAGAGGTAGAGTAAAACCATGGAACCATGTGTTGCTTGTGGCATACGACTGCCGGCGAGGCACAACCTCATGAACGGCCCGTCCTAGTTCAGCACCGTTTCAATCGGACCATTTTGGAAGCGGCAGCATAGCATACGGAGATTGCTACTTTGTACTCTCAGTACTGAGCTCCGTACAAAATCTACATACGGGCGGATGGACCCTCATATCGCGTCTTCGCGTTCAAAAATGAAAAAGCGCACAGAGCGAGGCGGGGAGAGCACTGTTCTACCCACAAGACAAGTAGAGAAACAAGTAGAGAAACAGGCACGATGTAGAGAAAACCAGTAGAGAAACTCTATGGAGTAATATAGCCACCTTGCGTGCTCTCTCTGAATATATGGGGAGAAGCCTTGCGACAACGGTGTCTCCGTATTCAGTGACACTGACGGTGTTTTGACCGTTTGGCTTTGCGACGTACGACGTACTGAGTACTCTGTACAGAGTACGACGAGCCTGACGATCCCGAGAAGATCCGAGCACCCTTGCGTATTGTAGATGTCTTGTCAACGTCATGATGGTCAGGATGGCTAGGATGCCTCCGTTTTTATATCGGAGATATTTTTTAAGGCCTTTCGAAGCAATTTGATGACCGAGATCAGCTATTGATGAACGCATCCCCGTATGGTGGAATTGCATGATGCAGAGTAGAGACATCGACTGGTACTTATTGTGAACGTCGACAAATGTACACAGCTGGCATGAAATGAGTGACATTGAACCTGTTTTCTAGGTCTGAGAGGTCCCTAAAAATCCACCAAAAGATAAAAAAAAATCAGATGCTACCGTGAGCAATTCAAGAGATTCCAAGAATATCGGCACACTCAACATCGGTCCATCGTCGCTACTCTCGCCATGAACCAAATTAAAATGAAATACAAACATGCTTAGAGATTCTGCTGCCAAGGCGGACACTAACACGGGTTTATTTTCACGATGTTATATTTTTCTGAACCATCAAAGCTGGGGTCGTCGAATACTGCGAAGAAATAAGCGAAGCATAACGGACTCGACAAAACGGAGGGCATACAGCCGGTTGAGATTGGCCGATATCACTGATAACACTGATAGGCCCTATTCAAAGACCCAGTTCTCCATTTTCCCGAAGTGCACCCCGGTCTCCCTCATCTGCGCCTGTCTTTTCTTCTGTCGCCTCTTGTCAAGCCGACATGCCCTGATATCCGATATGCCCCAAGCTCAGGCCCAGAGGCTTGCTGGCTTGATAGTCCATACGATGCATCCCTGCTCCGTAATGGGCCCAGTAAAGCAATAATCTGTGGCAATAGTACCCAGCTTGCCTCCGTCAAGCCAACCCCAGACCTGAATCATGATAGCAGTACTCCGTAAGGATTGTTAGCAGAGAGAACGGAGTCGAGCTGTCTCTCCCCAGACCTCCACATTCGCCATAATAGCGCCGCCAGGCGTTTGGCTACAGAGTACAAACTCTGCAAAAGCACTATTTCCCATACTCTAATTACCGTGCGACAATTGCCACGCTGGCCTTGGTTTCGCTCCTGGTACCTTGCAGCAAACAAGACCCTGTTTCTAATGTCCCATACGTGCTTACGTGCGGCTTCTATGTCGGACTTTTGGCCTCTTCCTGTTATGAGCAGGTCTTTTCAAATAATTATGATTACACATAATGGATCATCAATATTCATGGTATTTGCAATTTAGTTATGCAAATCGAGCGCAACAGTCGCCGTTACAGCGAGCCATAGTATTCTGTAGAAGGATAGCAAAGGAGCCATTGAGACTGGCCCAGTTTTCTCAATTTGAATGCTCCAATAAAACGCAAAGAGCACATGAATCATGCTGCCCTGGCGTGCACATTCCTGGCTTGGCACGCACTCTCATACAAATAGCACCCCACGGGGAGGAATAACAGACTGCAGAAGCATCAATTCGGACCGTATGATTGCACGATTTATGGCATGAGCTCGTCTGTTTATATTGCTGTGTGACTGCAGAGTTTGGTACTGCTACGATATATTGTACTTACGGCATCTACGGAGACTATTCGAACAGATCGATCTGGTAGCAATATATCGAGAATCGCTTGGCCTCTGCAAAGTTCTACTTGTCTACCTCGTGATAATAAGCACAGCATGGAGCATCGATATCAACACCAACAACCCAAACATGGTAGTGCCGGTATTTGACCGAGCTAATCATGTGAAGGCCTCATGGTACCCAAAGAAGCGTGGGCTGGATTCTGATTAATTACTCCGCGTATTGACTCGCCCCTATCCTTTACAGGCCAGTTATGCATATGATCTATTGCTTTTGTTTATCTACAAGTGTCTATATGTCAACCGAAATATGTATGAAATCAAGGACAGTATTAATCAAAATAAATAATCTTCAATTTGGTGCGATCCTTTATGCTCACGAGACACATTGCTCCTCGGCCGAGCAGGGGTAAACAAAAATGCCAACATCTCGCAATTACGAAGCTGACGATGCCATGGATGCGAAAGGATGTGATACAAGTCTGGTATTGCGGAAGCTCTCCTGTCTTGCTCGTGCGGCTTGTGCCATCACCCCCATATTTGGTGGTATGTGGCTGTCTGAGGGGAAGGTCTCTGTACAGAGTGCTGAGCCAAGGGGTAGAATGGGTAGAGAAATGGCGTGCCACTATTGGTCAGCTAGCTCACTTAACCGAGGATAACTTTTCAGTCGACTGTTGACCTGTCTCATATCTCAAGATCCTCCACTTTGGCCGTAGGGTGCCCCGTAGAGGGGCCGGCCTACATGAATCCATGAATCTATCTCCATCCGAGGCATCCTTTTTCTTTTTTTCCTTCATCTTTGTGGGTATTGATTGTAAGCAATACGATACAAAGCACGATGTAGAGATATCGCTTAGGTTTGTATCGAGCTCCTTGATTTTCTCTACTCTGTAGTTTTTCCATGGTGCATCCGGGCGCATTACGGGGTGTTGCGATGGAATGATATCAAAGCAAGTAGAAGACTGCAGTGCAAATTCTTCAGTCTGTACTCTGTAGCGAGGGACTTGGTATCGTGACATTTCTCTGCCTTGGATATTTACTCTGCAAATTTCGAATATTGCAATGCCTTTTAGTTGATGCCGGTTATTCGGAAAAATACTTCGTACATCATATGTAAGACAAAAGTGGAATGGTAGCGACAAGAGATATCGCAGCGAGATGACGCTCAAAGTAGTGCTCAATGACACAAGCAAAAATCAGACAGCAGAAAACCGGGGTAGACAGGCAAACGTCCCCGTCTCGGTGTTCGTTGTCCGTCCTGCATGGATGTATGGCGGTAGATATTGTTTAAGATACTGGTAGATACGGGGGAGGGTAGCATTCAGGGCCAGCCAAAGAGAGAAACGGTGCTCTGAGCGGAAGGGGCGTGTAATGGAGGTGATGCGAGGTTAGTGCAGCGGAAATCGCCAGATGCGGATAGCTTATCACTTTGGATTGGAATTAATTCGCAGAATTTTGATGAGTTGATCCGGCTACAGAGGCAGAGAATTTCCAATATGCAATGTACGATTGCACTGCTTGAGGTACAATTGCTTTGATAACAAGCACATGCCGTAGTTGTTGGGCCGCTCTGGTATGAGTATGCTCTCGTGAGCATGTATGATCTATATCGTATGGTTGGTACGATCTCAAGTAGTTTCGAGATATTTCTTGTAACATGCCCTGGTCATCATCACCTTAGAGAATCTTAGGGTTTCGGGCCCGAAAACACAACAATAGCTTACAGAGCACACGACACCGAAACCATATCAGTTGGATGACAACCTGCTGTCAAAAATCAAATCAAAGAAGACGACAAGCAGCTCTAAACAAACATCGGAACATCATCATACATTGTTACCGGGAAATTTGGCGGGCAGGGACAGGGGATGCTGCGACTGCAGTTGTCGTAGATCATGAGTTAGCTTCAGCTTTTGATCATCTTGGGACACCGCACAAACAGCACCGACGGACTGGATGTGCCTCCATGTCTCCATGTCCCCCAAAGTTGGGGTTGGAGGTGGCCGATGCCGGATTACAAATTTGGAGAGCCTCCTCATACTCATATACTCATAGTGTATGTGATAGTGATACGTGACGACCATTAAGTTTTCAGACCGGGATGCCTCGCTACGGCATTGCCTGCTGCACATCGTATGAGATGTGCCACATGAGGCTGTTAGATGGGAGAGTGAGGAAATATGATGGCTCCGTCTCGGCAGTTGACAATACGGTGCAACCAGAGACGAGACGATGCAGGCACTGGCCATAATTCTCCGGCACGGCATCTCTTGGGATCACCTACTATATCATCATCTATAGGACTGCCTCGTCGAAACAAGCAATACGACGACCTGGTTTTCTGTTATGTGGTTCTGGTTTGCAGTCCATTCTGATACAAGGTGAACGGATGTCTCCCCGTCATCCCGTGAGCAGATATACTCTGTACATAATGCTAGATTGGGCAGACCCCAACGTGGGGAGTCTGTGATTCATGTGCTTCGGGTGTTTGGCGTGTTTCGAGTGTTTCGATATATCGTGCCTACTATCATCAAGACGCCGAGCCCGGAGACGTAAAGAAGCTCGTATCAGCCGGCATCGACTGTCCTTGGTGTCTCGGTGAGCTTACTTTGGGGTGATTATTTCGGTCTGGCTACCACAGAATCCATGGACACTTGTTTCCATCATCTGATGCATGATGGGACTGTAAACGTATGCTCAGAGCAACTCCACATTCACCTTCCCCAGTCCCCTTCCCCACGCTCCTAGCTCGCTGTTCCCCAGGTCCGTTCTACAGCCCCATCTATCCTCGGTCCGGTTTCTCATGTGGTCGGCTTCGCGGCTTTGCGGCAGCATGAATCGCATAGCAGACAGTATCAGATGCTAGATATGCAGAAACTCTCATCGACCAGAGAGTAGAATGAGACTGGACTTGATGGGAACCGCAGCACGCGCCGTGGACTCATATGCCAGCCCACCTGGTTTCGGGTGCATCTTGATGTATTGATACGGCTATAATATTGGCAGAGTATGGACGGTAGAATATCGGATCATAGAATATCTCCATGTCTTGTTGTATCCATCATCCGCCGTCCATCATTATTGCTACCGCGCTGTTACTAGCTCGTGATGCATCGCGTACGACATATTCTACTCACAGTCCACTCGTGATCATGCGGACTGAAGCTTTTGTCAGTTCCATCGCGTCGGCTGCATGTATGCCAGTCATAATCTGCTCCATCATGTCGCCTATGTATTTTTCCGTCTCTGATAAAGCAAATACAGATGGAAGCAAAGATGGAGAAACCCATTGCAATATCCGCCCTCTCCATAGTCTGCTGCGTTTCCCCACGATCATACGGAGTAGTTTGGCCTGGTAGTATGGAGACCCCGTCCCCATATCAGTTTCTTAGTAGCATCATTGTGTCCCTGGAGTATCATGTGCTCATGCACCCCTGCTAGAGGAGGTGCCGGCTATTAGCCCGGCTATGCCTTGCTCGTTCTCTCTTTGCCCTCCCCCCATCACACAAATCCAAGCCTTGGTCCCTGAGGATCTAGTCCCTGCATTTCTCAACTCAATGTTCCCCATCATCCATCCCCATCATATCCCCATATCAGATTTAGTCCTACTCCGTTTCTCCCCGTATTTGTCTTTAGCATCTTTGCATTTATCCAGCCGGCCACTCTGTAAGATATGTACTGAGTAATTACTCCATTACTTGCTCAACCGACGCTTAGTCGGCATTTTTGACTGTTTGCACGTTTTCCATTTGTGGGAGCAATATTCTCGGCCGCTATTCCCCGTGGCTTCTGTCTTCATCTCGCATCATTTATTCAACATGAATGGCATCATTGCAAAGTATGACCAATTTGCAAGCCCACGTTCTTGCTATCATCCCCGTACCAAGAGTTACCTTACCCTTTTGCATTTCCAGTTTCGCGGACCCAAGAATACAGAGAATTTTTGCCACCCAGATGACCTCTCACCAGGTTCCGACTTCTCACACTCTGTATGGAATCCGTGGTATGCGTAGAGATCAACGTTTGATGTTCGGCACCCAATAATCCAGCATAGTAACCAAGCAGCCAAGTAATCAGGCAACCCGGTGTGTGGCAGGATAGGACGGCATTCCTGCGTTGCGGATAGACAATACGATGATCACTGTACGCTTTCCCGGTTTTCTGTCCGTTTCTCATGCCTCGCATCCCACTTGATCCCCAACGAACCGAAAAATAGAGTACAGAACAGAGTAGGAATATGATTCAGCACCCGTCGGGATT
The DNA here is from genome assembly GCA_032248835.1 of Ophiostoma piceae. Lineage (NCBI taxonomy): Eukaryota > Fungi > Ascomycota > Sordariomycetes > Ophiostomatales > Ophiostomataceae > Ophiostoma > Ophiostoma piceae. The sequence continues at coordinate 1,557,456 of CP135129.1, forward strand.
CCCTCTTTGAGCCTGCCACATGAAAGCGTCCTGACTGGCTTGAATACGGCGAGCCGTCGCCTCGGATATCGACTCAGCTGTCCATCCGACATGAATCATCCAATTTTAGATAGATTTAGACATGTGCAGTAGATAATACTAATTTGAAACTGCATCAATAGCCCACACACGTGAACGTATCAATATTTTCGAAGCAGTATGATTACCCGGATAATTGCCTTGTCAATTTCGTCTTGAATCTCACCAGTTCCCTTCCCCCAGACCCTTACTTCTCTCGTCAGAAGCTCGGCTCCGCCCTCGATGTTGTGATGCGCCTCGCCTGTTCGGTCAATCAATAATAGCCGTTGCTTTCAATGATAAGGCGCAACATCATTGCTGCACTTGCAAACAAACGCAATCATTTTTCATTGAATTTAATTTCACCGCGCATGATATTGTCCGGTTTGCCCCTTCCTTCGTCCTCCCACCGTCGACCTTCCCTTTGGCGCCGGGTAAATTCAATTTTGAAATATGGGGAACCAGCTCTTCTCCGTACTTGACCATGTCGTATCACTACTCCGTTTTCCAATGTCTGGGGGAGGAGATGCTGTTCTGGGCGTAGTGTCCTTTGCTGCTGAACCCCAGCCTCTCGTCTCGTCTTTGCGTTTGTCCTATCGTCTCGCCTTTTGCCCTGTCCTCTTGTTCGCCCTCTTACTGAGTACTCCCAGACCATCCAGCTATCATCTCCGTTTCTGGCGTCCGGATATTCTCTTTTTGTCCTATCGACTATTGCTTCTCTCGCTTGAGCCCATGCCAATGTCGGATAATAATTCATGGCGTCGCAAGAGTGGATCGCCACCGTATCATTAAGCCGACGAAGCACAAGCAAGCAGAAGTCAGCCAAAGTTTAGAGGTCAAATATCACTTTCTGGACAGTCTGACAGACATGGAGATGCCTCCCTCCGTTTCGCTTCAGGCGTCAATGGAACGGCGGCCCAGACTCTCCTATCTGACTGAAGGTGGCATCCAGATGATGGTGTGCACTCCTGTCCTGTAATACTCTGTGTGACTCCTGTACGAGCCCCTTTATCGGGATCTCAGGTTCATCCCAAGGGCCTGACACGGAGGCCAGGTGTGCCCAAGCTGTGGGGGTCGCTGTTGATGCCCATGCCGTGTGCGATGTGCTGTCTATTGTTATTCATGACGATGTTTGCACGAATCGCAGTGGCAGATGCAAACATATCGTACCGAAAATGCATATTCACATGCTGGGACTTCTATCAATAATTTTGACAGGCTACTACAGTAGGCGACGTCACTGTACTGAGTAAATAAACAAAAAAGATGGACGCAAGGGGTGGCATTTAGTCCCTTTCCCCCGGGGTTCTGGCCAGCTCAAGACCTTTCTGTCATCTTGTTCACTGGTCTCTGACAAATAGAGTATTGGCTTGTGAAAGACTGCAAGATACGGGGTGATTATCCTCAGTTTTTCCGTTATCATTGGCGGATCATCCGACAGGCAAAATGCCCAAGGAGCAAGCAAGAGGAAAAAGTCATGGCGACAGCCAAATCAGACCAAAACCACACCAAAAAGCCAACTCAACTTGATCGGCACTCTGCTGGCAGCGCCTTGGCCTCATCCCACGGCCCGCAAACAAAATGTTTAAAAAGCAGGGAGCAGAAGCAGGGCGCAACAGGGCTTGGGCAACGTCACAGTGGAATGCGTCGCAAATGCAACAGAAGCGTGGCACAGCGTGATAGAGGGCAATGCGAGAAGACCCGAAAAGACGAGACCAGGCCAAAACTGCCTTTGCGCCGGCGCGCCAACCGAGACTCACCGGCCCATGGCCATCTTGACCGTTTTCAGCTGTCAGCTTGCTCTTTTGCTCTTTTGCTCTTGCGCCCAGGTCAAACGCCGTCAGTTGCCGACTGGTCAATAGCCGCTTTCCCTACCCTGTCGACTGTTCCTCCTTGCCTGCCCTGCGTCGACTTGCCCTGCTTTGGTCTCATTATCATGCCTGCGACTCTGGAGATGCACTTATTCCACCAGTCAAAGCCTGCTTATGCGTCCTTGACACCCAAACACCGTGTACCACCATGATACCGAGAATGATACGAGACCACCATCTTCAGAGATTTTGTCTACCTCTATCTAGATATGTGCTACGCGATCGTTTAGGTCGACAGTCTCTCTATGGATCGCATAATCTCAGTTGAGCCAGATAGAGAAGACCGGTAGTACACTGGACCGATTTTCCTGATGCATGATAGTATCATACTTTGGCGTCTCATGACGTCGATAGACATGTAGATGTTGCACTGCGAGAATTGCTATTGCTCAGCGTTGATTACTAAGTAATTTTGCGGCAACTGTTATTGATGCATCGTTCTTCCCCGTAATGAATCATTAGAATCATGGACATCGAAGACCGAATAGTGACGTCGTCGGGGAAGGTGCGAACGGGAAGCCCCCCGCATAGTGTTAATTCAGAGGGTCTTGCCAGAATATGGAGTAGATTTCACGGCAGAAATGTGTTGTGGGGGAGGCAAGACGCGTGCGTGTGAATAGTTGTCACTTAACGCGTCGCACTGTGCGCAACGCGACCAAAATTCACGTGAGCATCTACCGCGATAGCATCGCCAGTAACCACGGCCGACAGCGACAACGACATGCATTGCAAACTGGAGTATACGGAATAGAGTACTACACTGGTACAAGAGAAGAAAGGGATTGTAGCCAACCGTGAGGGCACCGCATTCTTGCGCAGGGTTGCCGCGATGGACTACCACAGCATCCACGGCCATGATGTGGCCAACTTTGATAACCCCTTGGCTCGTATGTATACCGAAAGACTATCAACTCTTCGTCACTGTTTTTGTTGCTAACTTTTAGACCGCGTGGTAACGGTGTCCGCGGCTGACCTGCTAAGCCAGTCGTCAGCTTCCTCGACAACATCCGAGACTCCAGCACTATCATCAGTGTCCCGTCCGGCACGCTCGTCTTCACGCTTCATATCAACAGGCATAGAGACGCTGGATGCATTGCTGGCAGGTCTTCCACTGCCGGAGGGCGGTGCCCCAAAGCCGAGGCGCTTTGTCGGTGGTATACGCCGCTCTCAAATCACAGAGATCTGGGGACCACCAGGCGCTGGCAAGTCTACATTTGCGTATGTGCACCTCAATATAAATCATGATGAAGCCAAAATATACTAATACCCAAAGAATGCAGCTCGTTGCAAATGCGCTTCGCGACGGGCGCACCGTTGCCTGGTTTGACTGCTTCCAGCCGCTGTGCGAAGAACGGCTGGCTTCCATCATCGAGCACCAGATCCCTAACATGGAACCGGATGTTGATGTCGACACCATCGCCGACCGGTTCTCACGGTACAACTGTCCAAGCCTTGCCCACTTTATAGCCATGCTGTGCCCACCGCCATCAGCACAGCCGGCGTGCGTCCCCCAGGATACATCTCTGCTCGTTATCGACTCTGTCTCATCGCTCGTCAACTATGCACTGCCGCGGATAACAGACCGTCGAGCGGCACCTCTCATGGCCAACGGACGAAAGGGCCCAACGGCTTATGATAAGCGCACACAGGTGATCCAGTTTATCACGGCAGCTCTGGAGCGCCTCGCCGAGACGCGCAATATCGCCATTGTCGTCCTGACGCAGTGTGCAACGCGCGTGCAGGGTGAACGTGGAGCTGGCCTGGCGCCGTCGCTGAGTGCCGATGTGTGGAACCGGGGGATTGCGACACGCCTCGTGCTGTACCGCGACTGGGCCTGGAGCGAGCGCGAGAGCCGGCCTGTCGGCGGCCGCTTTGTGGGCGTGCAAAAGCTGAATGGGCACACGAGCGAGTCAGGCATGGACGATATTGTGCCCTTTGACATTGCCGAGGAGGGCCTGTTTGAAGAGTACCATACGCACATATCGCCGCGGTGGGCAAAGACAATATACAAGCGCAAGCTGGACCAGACGGATTTGAGTGCTATGGAAGAGAGAGCCAGCAAGACCCAGGAAGACGAAAACTTTGGCTGGGACGAGGAGCTGGCAAACAGCCTTCCACAAATGCCGCCGCAGTGGCAGGGCAGCGAGGATATCATGCTCGGCCCCCATTACGACGAAGAAGAGGACGAGGACGATGATGGGTATGACAACGAGGGCGAGGACGGCGAAGAAAACGAAGAAAAGGACGAGGAGGTGGAAAATCCCATCTACATTGTCGACGAGACCATCACGTCGATTCAGCGGGTACCACGACGGAGGTCACAGAGTGTGGCCGACAGCGAGGCCGACTCGGACCTGTGATTGATGGCATGGTGGATGCAAAGATAAACACAATACCCGATAACGATCTAATGAATACATCACGTTTATGCATGAACACGCGTTTCGAAGATGGAAAACTCTCAAACTAATATCGTCGCTGGGATCGTTTCATAAAACACATTGCCGTCAAACAGTCGTAATCACATTAAGCACAGGCTTGGCTGCCTTGCGCACCTTCATCCATCCGCCCCGGGGAATCTCGACAATCGTTCCGTCGATGCAGCTGAGTGCGTTAGTTGGAGTCATACAAATAGAGAAACAAGAGGGAATGCAAACTTACACTTTGCGCCAGCGCGGATCCTCCTCAACAATCTTGATCTCAATCTCGTCAATGGCCTCGTAGCCGACGTCGCCCTCCTTCACGTGCACGCCCTTGTTGTACGCAAGCATCATGATATCCATTGTGCGACTGCCGCCGACAGCGCCAAAGTGCACCAGGCGCAGCTGGCCGTCCAGCGGCTTGCTCGCCGGCGAGATGGTGAAGCCCTGCTGCAGCTCCGACACCAGGGTGGCCAGCACGTAGTTGAACTCGTGGCCAATCGTGCGTGCGGTACCATGCTCCACGACGGAGACATCAGTCGTGTACGCATGCGACTCCTTGATCAGCTCATTGGCGACGATACCGAACCGCGCATCGCCGTGCTTGCGGTACTCGGGCGTGTCGCTCTCCCACACCAGCTGGGCATGGAAGCCGTAGCTGGCCACAATCGCGCCCTGTAGGCGCTCGATGCTCTTGCCGCCTTGCTGCAGAACGGCCGAGTCACCTTCAGAGGCGGTGTAGTTGACGGTGGACGAACCCGGGGCGAATGTGGCCTCAAAGGATGGTAGTGGCGCGATGTGGCCGCGGAACAGAGTGCGCAGACCATGGACAAGAGGCGAGGCAGCCGGGGCAGAATCAGCCTCGTAGGCAGGCTTGTGCAGCGAGTGGAACAGAGCGTTTCCAGTGCCCAGAGGTAGTAGTGCAATGGCCGGGTTGGCGCCCGAGTCTGCACTGTCTCTGTTGACGCCGTTGAGCAGATCGATGACGCCGCCATCGCCGCTGAGGAGGATGACCGTCGGAGTCTTTTGGCTCTGCGCGCCTGCCTGTGGATGCAGAGATTGAGCAAACGATGTGACAGACTCCTTGCTCTCGGTAACCACCAGCGAGTATACCTTCCCAGAGCTCTCTTCAGCTTGTGCTGTCAGCCCAAAGGCGTCTTTGAGGAGCGGCGCGAGTACGGCATCGTAAAACGGCTTGGCCTGCTTGAGCCCGGACCCGGTCGAAACCACGACATGCAGAGAGCTTGTAGCTGACGGGAGGACTATCGGCGTTTCTGTAAGCAAAAACTTGCTCACAAAGTCCTTGGGCAGCTTTTGCACATCTTGCTCGAGCAGAAGAGCTGACGACAGCTCGTAGTGGGGTAGGGGAGCTGGAGCATCAGCATCGCTGGTGTCTGCTGCGGGCGTCGACTCGGCGAGGGCAAAGAGCTGGTAAGTAGTCTTGCTACTCTCCTTTTGAGTTTCGACGATGAACAGGACCTCATTTTCTGGGATGGTCACCTTGCTGCCGCCCTGGCTCGGGACCTCTAGCTGGCCGTCTGCGAATGAAGCCATGCCGAGTTGTGTATCTGCGCAAGCCCAATGTTGATACTATTGCTTGTGATTTCCGACTTATCCGATGCCTATATACAGCTCGGACACTTTTCAGTTACGCAGAAGATGATATACGAAGATAACAGTCACAGATATCGCGATGTTGCCATACTCGTAAAGATGACTAATATTGGCCAGTGTAAGAAGTAAGAGCGGCCGTTGTTCCTGGAATTACGCGGTAGTTTTTGGCATGTTGATAATGGTGGCACATTCTTACGCAATGGTGTCAGAAAGCTCGATGCACACGGCATCCGAGCAAGATAGATAAGAACCCATAGATATGAATTATCAAGCAGATGTAAGCCGGAGCAATATTGTCTGCGGAAGATGTGAGAATGCGTGAGACTTGGTAGGATGCGAGGATTGAAGATGGCGCACAGTGCTTTTTACAGTGTCTATCAGTGCACAATATTGTTCGCACTATGCACGATATCCCACTCGCATCGCACCTTCCACCATTTTGAGCTCTTTCCTTCTGCATGAAAATCGCAAACGATTAAATATATATTACTAATAACTTTCAAAGAGCAAGTGTAGAGAGAAATTTCGCCTGCCGAACACAATCTGGGGTGTGCGATTTTGGAGCCTCTCCGCAGTACCTTTCAATGTCGATATGTAATCACCACGCCAAAAGAACCGTGCAGCTCTTTGTTGGCTCTGACGATGTGTACCATCACAAGTAATCAGAAAAGCCGGAAAGTGATCGAAATCGTCACGACACTATGAAGGCACTTGCAACGAATCATCACCCTATTGGACAGCGACATAAGATACAACAAGATACAACCTGCGAGATGCTGTACAGTCTATAACTCTTAAATTTAACTAATATACAAGCTATACAGTAGGCATCTCCATGCTACATGCTACATGGCATGCATGTACATCTACTTGCCCTTGGCTCTGTTCATGGGGCCCCAGTTTTCGCGCGGGTTGAGCTGGTACCGCACAAGCTTCTCGCCCCGACCATAGGCCCGGCCAAGGTCCTCGTCAAAGACAATGGCCTGCGACTCGCCCTGCGAGTTGATCGATGTATCTTCGGGTACGTACTCCTTGCCCTCCTCCTTGGCCTGGGCCTCTGCCTTGTCCTCCTCCTCAATCCGTAGCAGGCGGTACGCGGCTGTGTTGGGCTTGATGTTCTTGCGCATGACAGGTGCCTTTTGGTGGACCCAGGCGCGCATCACGTCCCACAGCACCGACCACGACGCATCTGTCTTGACGCTGCCGCCCTTGCAATGGCTGCGTGTCACTTGGTAGCCGAGCGAGATGAGGGCACCGCGGATGGCGTCTTCGTTGGGTGTGGAGCAGTGCACAATCTTGGCCAGATTTGTAGGCAGGAAGAAAAAGGGCGTAGGATCGACCATGGAGGTAGCAATGCTGCCATCGATCGCCTCTGGCAGCTCAGGCTCAGCAGCATCAGCTTCGCCCTCGCCACCCTCGCTGCTTGCGGGGTGCTCCAGCAGCTCCTCGAGGGCTGTCTGCAGCATACCGCGGATCCGGCTGGTCGTGCCGTAAATGTCCTTGTCGACGTGCGGCAGGTCGTCCAGAATGCGGTTGACAAAGTCGGCCTGGTGCAGCGGGCCTGCATACATGGGGCCGGCAATGTGCGTCTTGGAGTGGCAGTGCTCGCACAGCGAGTCTTGCGTCGGGCCGGAGGCAAACGTAAACTTGGGGAACGTGCCAGTACCTCTCTTGTTGGGGACAAAGCGGTTCTTCAGCAGCGGCTGGGTCGTCCAGGCGCCGCAGCCATAGTCGCAGTTGTACGCAACCATGGTCTTGCCCGCCAGGAACTTGACACTCGCAGGCGAGCGCGTTACCGTGACAAAGACACGGCAGTAAAAGTCAATAGACAGCGACAGCAGCGGCGTGATCATGAAGCCGTAGCGCGCAGCAGCCGTTGCAATGGAATGCAGGATAATACGCAGGCCCGCCTCATGCGAGTGCGCACCCTTCATGGGTACACCGCCGTACAGCGAGAAGCACTTTTCTGGGTAGCCCTGGGAGGCCCAGACGCCAGCGTCAGTGCATGTGACACAGAGCAGACCGCCGTCGTGGCGCACCGACTGGATGGCAGCATCGAAAAAGTTGGCGCCTGTGCCGTACGGGTCGAGGTCGATTACATCGTACAGGTTGGAGCGGCGGTTCTTCTTCTCCTTCTTGTCCAGATCACCGCTCGCATTGGCCGTCAGCTCCTGGGCCACTACTGTGTACATGTGTGCGACCGCATCGGACTGTGTGACATTGATCTTGTCGTCGAGGCCATTCATCTTGACATTGCGCTTGATGGCCTCAGTGGCCGCAGGCAGCAGGTCGTTGGCCGTCACAGACACGTTAAAGGGCAGCTCGTGGGCGTAGCGCAGTGCACGCAGGCCTGTCGCTGACAGTGCGTCCAGAATCCGAATAGGGTGTGGCTGGAATGGCGTGGGTGCTTGCTGTGTGGCTGGCGGCTGTGCTGGTCTTTCTGTGGTAATGATAATATGTTCCTCTGCGCTGCGCGAGACGAGCTCTGTCACAGACGATGCAGCATCGTCTGCCTCGGACAGCTTCTCGACCTTGGCCGGGCGGTCTTCTGCTGCCGCAGCCTCTGCTCCCTCCGAGGCCTCGGTTGCTTCAGTTGTCTCACTCGCCTCTACGGCCGCCTCTGCCTCTGCCTTTTTATCCTCTGCCCGCTTACGCTTCTTGCTGGCGGCAAACTCCTTCTTCCGCGCAAACGCAGCCTGGCGCTTCTCAACAACACTCGTGCCGTATGCCTTGATGGCAAGCACACTGAGATCGCGGTTGAACTGCTGGATGGGGTTGTAAAACACCTGCTGCGGGTGGTCGTCCACTGCAGGGCCACCGCCGCCATTTTGGCGCTCCTTTCTGTCGCCGCCACTTAGCGGTACATAGATGCTCGCAAGGCCCTCCTTGGCCGTCTTGTAGCGAAAGCCATCCACCTCCACAATGGTGGCCTTGTCCTCGATCTTTTCCTGCAGCGCTTTGCCAGCGTTGCCACTACTTTGCGACTTGATGCCCTTTGAGCGCTTTGCGCCTTGATCTTCAGCCATTTCTGTGACGGGTCCTTTTTCTTCGATTTTATCGTCTAGTTGGGGCTTTTTCAGGCCGTTGGGCGAGTTGGGCTGGCTGGTCGAGCACTGCCGAAAAACGGACTGCGCTCGAAAGTGTCGCGGTGGAATCGTCGCCAAAGATGTTCGGCACGGTGTCCAGAGTGCACTCGAGGTTACAACAGACGGCACAAGCCGATTCTTGCACAGGCGGAGCGGGAGAGTCAAGGCCGTGTGGTACATAAAACCGAGACGGGCGCGCCCTGTCCGTCCAGAGGCGGTGATGTTCGGGGGTTAAAGGTCCGGAGAGCCAATTGAAACGAGAGGCTCAAAAGAGGTAGACGAAAGTGCGGGGTAAGTCTGTGTGGTGGATGTCCAAAGCGCGCTGGTTGAAGTACGATGACTGAGGTTGCGAAAACCTTGCTTCATTTGCATCACCAAAAGTCAAAAGTTCACAGGTCAAAGAGCACTAGCCTTTTGGCGTTTGTATTTTTCAGTGCGATAAGATAAGAAGAAACTCAGAAGGACCCATTGGAGAGATATCATTGGTTGACTTATGCATGTGAGTGGATCCTTCTCCTCACATGTAAGTGCGCTTGCTTATATAATCTACCAACGACATGCCATCGCGATGCAGACGAGGTGTCAACACCCACGATGCCGTTCGGCAGACCCGAGAGACTGGATACTTGACAATCAGTGGAGGTACTGGGATTATATGTGAAGTTTTGTGGACTCAAAGTGACGTCGCCATGTGTGCAGGCACGAGGCTGGTTCTCCTCGGATGGTCCCCTTTTTGCTTCCTTTTTCCTATCTTTATGACGGAAACAGCTCTTCAACGGTGACTTATTCTGAGCAAAATTATGGTGGAATGGCTGCTAGATTAATGTATACGAGCTGGCAGCTTGGCAAATAGTGTATTCGGTGTGTTTGGTGCTGTGTAAGTGGTATACCAGTACCGGCATAAATGCTGCTCGGTGGCAAAACGGCCTAAGAGAAAGGACCAAAATACCGTTGATGATCGGCGGCCTGCTGACACGCGCACAGGGACTTTTGTCGCAGTGCTCCTCCGCACTCTCCAGGAACCACGGAGATCTGAGCTAGTCGATGGTCCAAAATACCCAAATATAAGAACTTGAGCAGAAGCTACCTCGATCCAAGTTGACCAAATTTGCTTGCCATGCCACCTCGTTTTCGACACCTCCGCCGTGCACACCGAATGTGTTTGAAGAGCTGCTGTAGAGTTGCAGATTTGCCTCGCCGTGGAGTTGAGTTTGGTCGTTGAGCTGATACCCATTTGCTTTCGATACGATACGATACGATACGATACGATACCCCATTAGATCTGTTACTTGATACCCATTTGATTCTTTTTCCTGTTTTGTTTTGTTTTCTTTTTCCTGTTTCCTTTTTCCTCTTCCTTCTTGGTCCTTTATCTTCATCATTTTGCTTCATTTTGCTTTTCTTTTTGCTGTCGTGATTTGTTTGGTCTTTCTTTTGCTGTAACTACGTATCTTTTGATACGTACCTCCACTCACTTGAGCCGTCAATTTCCTTGTGATTGTCTCTCATCTTTTTGGAGATCGTTTGGCGTCTTTTGTTTTGATTTCTTTTGATTGCAGTTCTTTTTCCTCTCTTCCTGTTGGCTACAGGCCGTTAATAATATTTTCCTACGTGTGTTTTGTGCGCTCTCCTGCTACCCCTCAGTTCTACCTTTTTTTTGCTTCTTCCTGGACAACCTCAATTCTGAGCCATTGAACGAAGATCCAAACATCGTCAAACACACGCTCTTCAGCAGAAAAAAGCAAAAACTACGAGGTAAGGGATCAATAATCAAAAGCTTATTTTGATGCAGATCTAATTAGGAATCAGCTTTCGGCTCGCCACCTTCATTTGCCATCCTTTCTTTAGCTCAGTCGACACTCGGTAAGTTTCCAAATTATATGCGGTCGTGTCCCGAGGACACCACGCATCTGTCTCCATTTTTACATCTCCAGTTCCGCATCAATATCTCCTCAAACTCCGCGCATGTCTTGGCTATCTTACTCCATAATTTTACATATTTACTGACTGCCAGGTTATAGTGTCGCCAGCCCTGCCACGATGGCTCTCATATACAGTTTGGGACGCTGCGTGAAGAAGGCGCTGAAGGTCCTTTTCTTATTTCTTCTATCCTTGCTCGAAAAAATCGCACCCGTCCTCCGCATAATCTGCAAGCCCATTCTCGTGGTCGTATTCTTGATTCACGAATTAATTATACGTCCCTTGATCAACCTGGGCAGCAAGGTCAAGAACTACCTCATCACTGATACCACCCTTCAGCGGCGCAACAGCGAGGATTACCTCGTTGGCCCCTTGAACATGCCTCCAAGCACCAACTTCAAGCCCAGAAAAATCAATGCCCTAAGAACGGTCAAGGAGCGTCTGCGCAAAGCATTCAAACCCTTGATCATTATTACCATCGTCTTCGGCTTTCTCTACACTTTAAGTTTGGCTGAATCGTCCAGCCAGGATGCGGTCTCCCCGGACTCTGCCGTGCTCGTCAAAAAGCCCGTCGTCAAGAATGCCGAGGCCGCTGCAGCCCCAGCCGTCAAGCACTCCAAGTCCACCCCCAAGGCTACCCCCAAGGCTACCCAATCCGCCGTTATAGCTGCCAATATCACAGATGCCCGGGATCCCCAGGTCATCTCGGACTACGCCAACTACCTCGTCGACAAGCTCGGTCTCGACGAGTACTCCTCCTGGGTCGTCCGCAATGTCCAGACCGAGTTCGACCCGTACACCTACCACGGCGACGCCGTCTACCCCGACTCGGCCAACCCCATCGACTACCAGTCTCTTCCATCGCTGAAGCAGGCCAACAGCAAGCTGGTGCCGTCCGACGGCTTCGAGACGGTTCAGGCACGTGGCCAGGATACCATCCGCGGCGAGATCAAGCACAAGGCAGACATGCTTCTCAACGACGTCGGCGAGGAGTACCCGGATGACGAGACCAAGGGCAAGACAAAGACGGAGCTCTGCCTTGCTGGTAAGCGCGAGTGTCCCAGAAAGCCCGGCCTGCCCCAAGGGTTTGTGCTCCGCTGGCCGCCAGAGAGAGCCAAGATTGTCAATGAGCAGATCGAAAAGGAGAGAAAGTTCTTTGAGGCGCTCGATAAGATCAAGGAGCAGGAGGCTTTCCTTGAGAAGGTGGGTGCGCTTGAGGCGCACAAGAATTTGATGAAGATCCACGACGGCGGTATAGATGCGCTCAACGAGCCCGAGGCACAGTCCCAAGGCGAGCTCCCTCCAGCTGAGAACGCGAAACTGCAGAAGAGAGGTGAGGTCGCCGAGCCCGAGAAGGTCGAGCCCGAGAAGAAGGAGGCCGGCGAGGTGGCCAAACCCGCCGAAAAGAAGACCGGCGAGACCGACGTCGAGCTTTACCGTGAACTCACCCCCACCTTCCCTCTTCTCGAGGCCAGCAAGAAGCCCCTTCGCCTCCTCTCCAGCGGCCGCGGCATGCTTAAGAAGGCTCTGTCGAGAGCCAAGGATGTCAAGATCAACCCCGACGAGAACCTGTTTATCCGTGGCAGCGACAGCTTCGATACGTCGGCAGTTGATCTGTCGCCCGTCTTCTTTGTTGTCAGCACCACGTATAGCCGTCTTTCAAACAACGACTGGGCCATTCTCGATGACTGGGCCCGTTTCATGACCAACGGCAAGGGCCAGTCCAACGGCGCCTTTGTTCTGGTGGCTCTGCACCGTCCTCGCCTCGACGAGGCTGAGATCGTTCGGCGCAAGCTCCGCGAGCGCGGCATCTTCCACCGCCTGGAGTCGGACGTCGGCAACATATTTGAAGGCCAGGGTGGCGGTCCCAACGACGATGGCAAGCTCCCTATCATTCCGGACCCGGCTGCCGTGCGCTACGCCAACGCTCTGTCGTGGGCCAACGACTACAACTACAGACAATTTATTCTGGGCGGCACCCCTGAGGCCCACGGACGCGACGCCAACGGCAACGATGTCGACATGTTTGGCAACGTGATTCTGCGCAATGTTCAGCGCCGCACGGTTTTTGCATTCATGGACGACGACGCCTTTGTGGTCAATGTGCCTCTGCTCCTCGCCCAGCTCAAGAGCCACCGTCTGATTGTCGATGGCCTCGACCTCGCTGCCAAGAAGAAGAATCCGGACCACGAGAAGCTGCTAGATAAGAACATGTACCTTGCGTTCCCCAGCGACCCGTACTCGGACTGGACATTCCACAACACCACGACATACGCCAACCTCCACGAGCACGAAGTCAACCTGTTTGGCAGCGCCACGACGACGGCTAACATGACCCTGAAGTACCGCCAGGCGTACAACTACAGCAACCCCAAGGACCCCTGGGGCGACAAGGAGCGATTCCTTCAAAACTACCAGCCCGAGTTCCGCGAGGACGGCTCGCAGTTGCCCATCCGCTCCGACTGGCACCAGGACCACATCGACCAGAACATGGTCCTGCCGACATCCTTTGGCGGTGGTGCCGTTTTCATGGCCCCCGAGCTCGCCGAGAAGATGGCCACGCTGTCCTGCCTGCCCATCGCCACCGACGATGTCGTGCTGGACAACATGCGCCGGTCGGCACGCAAGAGTTTGCTGAAGGGCGGCCATCGCGAGGCCTCGTGGGAGGAGCAACTGTTCCACTGCGCGCGCTCCAGTATGCCGCAGCTCAAGCTGCACGTCGTGCCGAGCTTCTACTCGCCGGTCGATGCTGCCCTGTACGGCAACGACGCGCAGTCGGCCTTCCAGGACGACAAGACGTTTGGCCGCGAGCTCGGCCGCATGCACCAGTACACGGGCGGCACGCGCCCTGTCATGGTGCACAACCACCGCACGCTACACCAGTTCGACGCCGGCTCCGCGCACAAGGTGACCGACGTCTGCGGCGACGACTGCTTCCTGCAGCGCTACGAGTTTGACGACAACTGGGTGCTCACCAATGGCCACAGCCTCGTGCACTTCCCCAACGGCAAGGGCCCAGGCTCCAACACGGACCGCATCCCGCGCCGCGAGATCGTCAAGGCGGCCGACGGCACGCTCAAGCTCGAGTCGTCGGGACTTTCTGACAGAATCTCCAATGCCATCCACAACTCTCTCAAGAAGCGCGGCGAGACGTACCGCGAGCTGCTCGAGTTTTACGACAGCGAGCAGCTGGCCATGGAGCAGGCAACCCGCCCCCCTGGCAAGCACATTGACATTCTCAAGCTGGACCAGCGCCACCAGACGTTCAAGCTGCTGGACACCAGCGTCACCCTGGACGGCACTGTGATGCAGGCATATGTGCGCCGCCGCGACCGTGGCAACAAACTGTTTGTTGACGGATCCGAGGGCGGCCGCCCCGGCTACAAGAAGCTGGAGGAGTGGATGGCGATTCCCGAGCTGGCCAAGGGCGGTCTCGACGGCTCTGAGCGCGACATGGCTGCCGAGGACAAGGCGCCCAAGAACGACGAGGTGGTCGTGCTGATGTGGGAGCCGGCCCAGGCGCCACCGAAGCCGTCAAACCTTGCGGCAGTGCCCCTGGTCAGCCGCGGCGAGAAGTTCCGGGTTTCGTCCATCTTTGGTGTGCTGTCCTCGTTTGCGTGGATGGCCGTCAAGGTTGCCGTAGTTAATTTTGTGCTGTATGCTGCCTACAACATCATGCAGTGCGGTCTTGCGGCGGGACGCAGACCGCAGGCCAAGCAGGTGTCGGAGTTGCTGACACCGGCAGCACTCGTCGGTGCGTGGTCGTCGATGGAGAGCACAGGCCGCAACACGTGCATTCTTATTTTCATAGCGACATCCGTGATCAGCACCTACCTCGGCAGCGCCATTCAAGGCATCACCTACCTGTACAGCAGTTTCGTGGTGCTTTACGTTGTGCTTGCGCTTATCCGGGGACTTCTCAGACGAGTCCTCTATATTGTGCGTAAGATCGTCGCGCCGTTCGTCAGGCTAGCAGTGCGCGTAAAGGGCTTGATGGTGAGGGTGGCCGGGAAGTTTGGCGTGCCCAGCTTCCTCAAGGGCTGGAAGCTGTCGTTCAGTTTCCCGTCGTTCTCTTCTCTCACGAACTGCTTCGTCCTGCCTCGTTTCTTGCGGCGGGGCTCGAGCAGCTCCAGCATGAGCAGCCACAGCCGCCGCAACTCGCACAAGCAGGACAAGGCCCGGAAGAGTGATGACAGCTACGCCGACGATGACGTTTCTGACGTCGAGGGCGAAACCATCGAGCTGCGCTTCCTTGCGCCCCCTGAGGAGGATAGCGGTGTCCCCGTCCGGCGGCAACTACCTCCACAGACCAGCCCATACGGTCGAGCAAAGGGCGACTGATCAGTGGTAGTAATGGCATGGTTTTTGTTTTTGTCGTTAGGCAGGCGTTTTGGACGACGATTTTGTTTGTTTTCTCATATCTATTTGCTTTTTGTTCGTTTGGCAAATCACTAGTGTTTGGTTTTGTTTTTATTTCTTGTTAATACATTTTTTTTATCTGCTGTATCGCGCCATAGTACTATCAATTTTAAAAAATTACAAAGTATTGAAGCAAGTTGGGGGGATCGAGGGTCGAAAATGTCTTGATAGAATGTCGTGATTGGAGCAGGTGCTGTGCTCTGGAAATCCGATAACGCTCTTGCCTATATAGGTAGTCTAAGCTGGTTAATATAACAACAACCGGCCCGGGTAGCACAGTGGTAGCTGCGCCTGCCTAGTAAGCAGGAGGTCCGCGGTTCGATCCCGCGTCTGGGCATTTCTTTTTGCACTTTTTTTGCTGGTTATTTTAAATGCTAAATGATATGCCAATTGATCCACACAACTTGCCGGAAATAACAATTCCTTCTCAATAATTTTGCTGCGAGAGAAACTCAAATAAGGAAGTGACGACACAGTCTTAAGGCCGTATGACTCAATTCCGCTTGTGGTGCATGCCGCTTGTCCAAACAGGGAAGTTACGGTTTAGACGCCTCCCCGCAGGAGCGCAGATGCCCCATACAAGCATGATAATCATCACAATTCATCCCGTATGGCGTCCCGTATGACAACGTAGCGAGCACATTACGAGGCTTTGATGGTTGGAAGATACTTTATCATTCTCAAAAGGCTTGGCAATTGATTTTACTCGGAGTTTTTCAAAACCTTAAGCCGCAGCTTAAGTTTCTCCCCGTCAGCCTCGCAGTATATCTATCAGGTAAACAATCAACTTCAGACGAGAATCAAAACACATTAGACGACTACGTTACAACAAGCACTCGATATAACCATATCATCCTCTTGTTTTTTTTATCTGATTTTCAGTACTACTTCGAAAGACCATCCGACAGACATGACGACAACTCTCCAGGTCTCGTGCAAGCAGACACGCTTTCAGGTCGAGAACCCCAGCTACCGTGAGATCGATGTCGAGGGCTTAAACATCTCATTCTTTCTGAAACCACACCCTGGAAAGTGTGGTAAAAAGGGACATGCACACGGCTTCAACACCAGTGAGATCTTGACAGATGCAACGCTGCGCCTCAAGCCCGGAGAGCGGTATGCTCTCATTGGCCGCAACGGCTCGGGCAAGTCGACACTGATGCGCGCCATTGCCGAGAAGCTCATCCCAGGAATGCCAGAAGCTGCTCGTATCTCTATCCTCCAGCAGACCAGATCCGAGAACGACAGCCGACCGACAGCAAACAAGGGCACACGGCGGACTGTCCTCGAAGAAGTGATTGAGCGGGCCACAGCCAAAGACGAGCTTGAACAAGAGATTGATGGTAAGAACTTGAGGAATTATACAGAAATGCCATCGGCAAAGCTGACTATCAGTTCTCTCACGAGGTGTTGCAGAGACAGGCGTGGGAGCGGCGCGGGCATTGCGTCAGCTCCGGCATAAACGTCTTCAGAAACGCCTTTTCGTTCTCGACAAAGATGCACGACTGCGCAGCGGTGCGCGCGGAATGCAGGCTCGCAAGGCCCTCCTTGCATTGGAAAAGGAGGTGGCTACATCAGAGCTGGCCTTGGCTGAGCTGGCCGAGCCGCCTGAAGGTGCTGATGGAACTGATCCTATTGAGATATCCGATACACTTCAGTCAGAAATCCAAGAAGCGGCAGATATGCTGGCCGAACTACAAATCCAAGCAGAGCCGGCGCGTGTTGCCCACACCGAGGCGCGCGCCAAGCTCATTCTAGGCGGTCTCGGCTTCACGGACGCCATGATCGCCTCATCCAAGCCGGTGAGCGAGCTGTCCGGTGGCTGGCGCATGCGCACAGCTCTGGCAACGGCGCTCTTGTCCGATGCAGACATTCTACTGCTGGACGAGCCCACCAATTTTCTAGACATGCTCGGCATCGTGTGGCTGCAGAAATATTTGCTATCGCTCGGTGACGTGGAAGGCAGCAAGGTCGATGTCGACGGTGTCGAGGCACGTCCGCCACCGACGTTGATCTTGGTGTCTCACGATCGCGACTTTGTCAGCGCATGCACCGACCACCTGATCCTCCTGCAGCCAGACAAGCAGCTGCACTACTACACCGGCGACCTCGACTCGTACGAGATCGCAGAGGCCAAGTCGCGCCGCCATCTTACCAAACTGAAGGACGCACAGGACCGCCAGCGCGCGCACATGGAGGACACGATAGCGCGCAATCTCCGCGAGGGTAAGAAGAACAACGACGACACGCGGATCAAGCAGGCCAAGATGCGGCAGAAGAAGCTGGACGACCGCTGGGGTCTGGAGACGAATGCGAGCGGACACCGCTTCAAGCTGAGTCGCGACATGGCGGGCTTCCACTTGTCTAAGCGCAGTGAGATCGTTGTGCCGACGGAGGCGCGTGCGATGCACCTCACACTTCCGCAGCCGCCAGAGCTTCGCTTCCCAGGCGCACTCATCAGTCTGGAGAATGTTTGTTTCCGGTACGGTGAAGTTAAGAGAGTCAAACCAACCGCTAGGACGGCGGGTGGCGTGGTTGTGTCTGGCGGAGGAGGCCCTAAGGTGCTCTCTATTGCAGCAGCTTCGTCGCCAGCCCAGTCCAAATCAGATGATAGGCCCTGGACTCTCGACAATGTGAGCCTTACTGTCAACATGGGCGACCGCATCGGCATTGTTGGGCTCAACGGTGCCGGCAAGTCCACCCTGATCCGTCTGCTTGTCGGCGAGAATGCCAATGGCAACTCGGGCGACTCGGGCGACCACGGCAGCATTCAGCCTGCCAAGGGCAGTGTCACCATGCACCCGCGCCTGCGCCTGGCATACTATGCGCAAGAGGCCGTCCACAATTTACGTGCCCTTGACAAGAACGAATATGGAAGTGGGCCGGTGGTGACAGCTCTCAGTCTGTTACTAAAAGATGTCCGTGAAGCTGAAGGCAGCCTGACCGAGGGTGAGCTACGCAGTCTGCTGGGCGAGCTCGGTCTGCCGGGCCGCCTCGCCTCGGACACGCCGCTGCGCATGCTCTCGGGCGGCCAGCTCGTGCGCTGTGCGCTGGCGAGACTGCTGTGGAAGCGTCCGCAGTGCCTGGTCCTCGACGAGGTCACGACGCACCTCGATTATGAGACGAGCACTGCACTGCGGCAGGCGCTGCGCACATGGCCGGGCGCCGTCGTGCTGGTGTCGCACGACCGTTGGTTTATGCGCGGTGCCATTGAGGGCGACGTCAGCGACCAGTTCGACTCCTCGGACGACGAGAGCGATTCGAGAGAAGAGGAGAGCGGGCCTGGGGGCCGCAAGGCCGTGTACCGGCTCAAGGCAGGCAAGCTGACGCTGCTGGAGGGCGGCGTGCTGGAGTTTGAGGACCAGCTGGAGAAGCGGGTTAACAAGCTGCTGTCCGGGTAGTCAAGATTCTACATCTCTTACAAAAACAAGCATTATTACGACAATTCACAACTACGTAGAATACACGCACCGGCAAGTAGAGAAATCAGCTGGATGTTTGACTTATAAGACTTTATTTAGATAAGGTCGATGAATAGGCTAGGTGCACCTGTCCTGGGGTTTCTTGCCCATCTATACCGTGTCAAATATTGTATCTCTCGATTAGAGATGGCTTCATCCCGCTATGCAGCAGAAACCAGATTTCCCCCAAATCTCGATGGTTTCCTTATCCATCCTTCATTGTGTCTGAGATCAGATTGTGGCCTGTTGCTAGACTTCTAGTTGTGCTGCTCTTGGTGTCTTTCCTTGGAAGTGGCAGAGCTGCGCAGTAGGTCACACGCCGCTTGAATGAATGTGTAGCTGGGATCCTTGGTATCTTTGGTATCACCCGGTGTCACTGTAGAAAAGACGGAAACCTCGCACGTGAGGGGGTGTTTGCTCAAGGCGATCACCAAGAAGGTGCGCAGCACTTCTGGCGAAGAGTAATCGGGGGCCAGGCCGCGCTGGAGCTCGGCCATGCGGTTGTAGAACGCCCAAACAATGCTGTGGATTGGCTTGCCCGGCATATCCTTGCCGACATCGTCGATTGTGAGCTCAACCCACTTCTTGTATCTGCGGTACTTGACGCTCCAGGTCTCGCAGACCTCGTCCAGGCCTCTGAGGGCTCCAGCCCAGTCTTCGCGGTCCTTGAGTTCCCGGCGGATGTCAAATAGCTGGTCGGTCACGCGGCCGGGGGCCACCATGGCGGGCAGGGCGCGGCAAATGTACTTGTCCGCCAGGCCCATGTCACTGCAGTGGGACAAGAACCTCTTGGAGCGGTAGGTGAGGCTCATGTGGTCGGTCGCGCCCTGGTATTTGGCGCGGTCGGGGTAGTACTTGTGGATGAAGCGCAGGACTTCCAGCTGGAATTCCGTGTCGGCATCGCGGGGGTATCCTTTGTAAGTCAAAACCAGATCAGACATGTTGGGCAAGGTCTGAAGATGCAGATGAATATCGTGGCATAGGAGAGACGGAAGACCTCAAGAGGCGAATATTTATACAGGGACAGAAAGAAACAGAGTGAATGCGGTCGTGGGAGCAAACGAGACAACAGACAGATCTTTATGATGTATGCGTCACTCTCTGTTCAACAACAGCTCACTGCGATCTCAGATTAACGTCAGCATACGCTCACTTTGCCATCGTCAGCACGACAAACGACATATAGCAAACGAAAATACGAGCCGTGCAAAGGGAATAACATTGCGCCCAATGCTTTTTGCGGTGTGCTTTGGTGTGAAATAGGAAAGAAGAGTTGCGTGCTGATTTAATACATCTCGCGATACTGTGGATGGCTCTATGTGATGTTAGGCCACCCAGCTGAATTCATAACAACATAGAGAGTGCTCTAGTGCAGTCACCAGCAAAATACAACAGATACAATGACACAAATAGGTCATTAGATGAATAAATCACTGAATAAAAATTATAATTTAGGAATATTACCAAACAAAAATCAAGACAAATATTCAACCTTTTAAATCATAAGAAACTTATCAAAACTCATGAAAACCCAAGGGAAAATCCTAAAACAAAATCTACGAAGCAGAAAACTATCTCCATTGCTACCTTTTACAAAGGTTTAATGCACATATTAACCATAGGGTTCATGGAATCTTTTTAGGGTTACCACAAGCTTCATCCAGAGCAAACAGTATTCACATAAGTGCCTACGATGTACTTAGTAGTGCGCGCACCCCCGAGAACACAACCGCCTTCACATCCACCTAGGTCCCTAAACACACGTAATGCTTGCGTTTCTGTGTATCAAGACCGCAAACCTTCAATGACAAGTCTTGGCAGATATGCTGATCACATAGCTGCGCCTACTATGTACCGATGAGTTCTGCCTTGAGCTATGCGAATTTTGATATCGCGAGGACATCATGTTCGGATTTACCATATTGTCTTCATGGCAAACCCTGCAAGCTTATGCACAGCCAACACAGCAAGGTATAGCATAGGTAAAAGTCAATCTCAAGATACAAGTCATCAAAGAATACTTGTAATGAATTGATACCAAATCGCCGGAATGTGATATGTACAGCGATGACGACGACTGCTGTCCCCGTTCTACAAAGTTGCTAGTCTCGGGGATAACATTGTTTGTAGTTTCTTCACGGAGCAAAAAGAAGGAAATCCCATCTTTCACCGTGCTCTGTGGACCGTGCTGAACGAAAACCGACTCTGCAATTCTTGCTCGATATCAGAAGATATCGGATATCAATATCAAATGCCAAATATGTGCCTTTGTCGCAAGTAGTGGTCGTGACTAGTCGCATTGCTGACTGCCGGAATCGACATTCCAGACGGCAGATCTGGTGGCGCAAATGTAAACAAAATACATCTCGACGGTACTCTGCAGGTGATGCGAGGTCATCATTCCAGACGGGCTGACATAATCTTGCGGTTGAAAGTCACTTTGTATCTTACAGAAAAGCGACGGTCAACAGCCAATCAGTGCCGAGAGAGGGGGAAATTACGGGCGACGCACGCCCAGGCAGGAGCCCACCCGAGGGCCGATTTTGCATGCGATTTAATTGCGATTTGATTGCGATTGCGATTCAGTTCTCGGTCCCCACTATTCCAGGGACCAGCGCGCTGTGATTGGATACTGACCCGCTTCGGGCCAGGTACCATTTAAAATCGTGCATACTGGCGGCCGTTGAGGGTACAAAGGGGATACAAGCCAGTAGCACAACGGGCGGTACAGGCGGACAAAGACTGCAAAGACCAGACGAAAGTTAAATTGCAGCGTACTGGATATGCTTATTACGGAGAATACAGTAGCCACTGATGAGAAAGGAGAGAGTGGGTGTTTGACTCGGAGATGAGATGACGATGGCAATGAGTGTATCTTATGCTTGTAGCTTTAACGTATGGCATAGCTATGAGTCCAGAGTATTATGCTTGAGCAATAGGAGTACTCTGTCTACGGAGTTTAGAAGCACGGTGTATGGGGAGTGAGTGGAATCCTGGGGATGTGTCTGATTGCGATGACGAGTCATGGGGAAGGGCAGACGTGGTGGTAATGAGATGTCGATGCGAGGGCCCAGACTAGAAGGAGGTGGTAATATGAGTCTATTCAGTATGGCCTTGGCTACAACCGAGTACTTTGCCCTTTGTGCAGAGGCTCTGAGAACAGGATGGCCTGCAAAGTCACAGTCGACTGCCGGCAATACAAAACGTTGACAACAGTGAGATTGAAAGACCATCCAGAAGAGGAAGCTCAGGACCCTGGGTGGCTGTTTCCGATCCCATGATGCGACTCGTTTCACCTCATGGTATTGCAACTCTACTCATACCATCCAGGGTCATTCCAATATATGACAAATTAGTCGTATCTTCTTTACAACTCATCTTATGATAGCAGATAGTCTTTCTGCCTGCCCAGGAAGGAGCGATGCCAGCGCATCGTAGTGCTGGCACCTGCCACGCAGAATTTATACTTTGCTGGCAAGGAAGGTGCGAGAATAAAAGAGTCATGCATGCTTATGCACGAGAATGGCAATACTGTGTGTATTGAGTCAAGTCTCATGAGAGTTATTGAGTTATTTGAAAATTCTGAAAGCCTTGAGAATCAAAAGAAAACTCTTTGCAAACTCTGTGCATTTTCTTCAATGTGTCACACCGACTGGCCGTGTCGCCACGATGTGTCCGCTATGAAAGACAGAAAAGAAAGAAAGAAAATATTCTTTTTTCTTTTCTTTTCTTTTCTTTTCTTTTCTTTTCTTTTCTTTTCTTTTCTTTTCTTTTCTTTTCTTTTCTTTTCTTCTCTTTTCTTTTCTTTTTCTTTCTTTCTTTCTTTTCCCTTCCTTCCTTTTTGATTCGCCCAGTCCACGCTATTACTCTCATTGGAATTATTCCTCTTTCTTTTTGCCTCCGATGCATGGGCCGTTCTTTCCTCCATGGCCGCCCACGATGTAGACAAAAGAGGCAGGCACCAAAAACGCCTCGCAAACGGTGAGAGATACATTTGTGGTACCTCCCGTTGCGTCTTTTTTGCACTCTATTTTCTTCGATTCTCTTCAATATACGTGATGTTATCCGTTTGTTTCTGTTTCTCTGCTTCCTGTTGTTTCTCCAAACATCTAGACCAATGATCACCACTGCCAATGCTTGCACGACCGACTAATCAATCGTGAAATTAAGGGAGGCAACTGAAAGGAGATTTTATATGCATATGGAGCCAGCACTCTCGCTGCAACACTGCTAGAGAAAGAGAGTACTGAGCAATAGAAGCCAGACTCGCTGCCAAAGTTAATACACCTGGGCAAGACGGCCAAGAGCCACTTTATTAGAAAACCCACAGACCGTTGCTATGTACCTCCCTTGTACCTGTCACAAGACAGACCCGTATGTTTCCAAATAAGGACTAGCGCATAAACGGACCACTCGCGCACATCCACTCACGCCTCTGCTTCTCTGTATTGTTGTCGCGTGGGTGGGTCCTGTATCGCATCCCCCTGTTGATACTCTCGTCGTTGGGCTCCTGGTCTGGTGCCTTTTTGAGTCTTCAGTGGTGAGCGGCCGTGGCCGTGGCCCGTAGCCAGTGGCATGCCCCCCTGGGGAAGGAGCAATTTCTCATTACTCGCCTGTCCCCATCTCTCTCTCCGCCTCCTTTCCACTCTCCTCTCCCGTTTCTCGTTTCCTTTTCTTCTCCTTCTCCCGCCCTTTTCTGCTTCTGGATTCTTTTCACGTCGCATACTTTTCACTTGCTCTCTATCGCGTTCGCTTCTTCAGAGTATTCCTTACTCGTTCCATTCTTTACAACTTTGCCGCCGCCGCTTTTGCGCTTCACTCGTTTATATCTCGACTTTCGACTCGATCTCACGATATCTTTCAATAATCTGAAATTATAATCACCAAAATGCTCTTCAAGTCTTCCGCCCTGGCCTTCCTGGCCGTCGCCTCGCAGGTCGTGGCTGAGCCCCAGCCCTACAAGGCCGCTGGTGCCGTTCACAAGATGTCCGTCCGCGAGCTGTTCGGCGTCGTCCGCCGCACCGGCAGCGACGGCTACAGCCCCTCGTCCAGCCTCTGCGGCCTCGGCACCACCTGCGCTGAGGCCTGCGGTGCCGGCTACGCCACCTGCAAGTCCACCGACGACGCCATCCACTGCTACGACCCCTCCAGCGCCCAGACCTGCTGCCCCGACGGCTCTGGCAACTCCTGCGACGACGGCTACTACTGCACCGGCTCCGTCGGCGGCGACACCGTCTGCTGCCCCAACAGCCAGTCCCTGACTGAGTGCGCTGCCGCCTACAGCGTCAGCGGCAGCCTGACCATTGAGACAGCCACCTCGTCTGCCGTCTCGTCGTCCACCATTGCGTCGTCGTCCGCCATCATCACCTCGTCGGCCGCCCCCAACACCACCACCAGCTCCAGCAGCGCCTCGTCGACCCACCACACCTCGATCAAGGCCAACAGCACCGTCATCACCTCGTGGGGCACCAGCTTCACCACCACCTCGTGCGCCTCGGGCACCGGTGTCTCGACCCTGGCTGTCTCGACTGCTGCCGCGGCCAACAACTTCACCACCACCGGCTCGCCTTCGGCCACCGCCAGCACTGTCGCCACCAGCGCCGGTGACTTCCTGAAGCCCGCCGGTGTTGCCGCTGCCATGCTGGCTGCTGCCTTCACCTTCCTGCTGTAAATGCGTAATAGCATCTACTAGCGAGACGTGATCTCCTCCCACCTCTCTCTCCTCTCCAGCTGCTACGAGTTTACGAGTCAAATGACATCTTCCCACCCTCCAAAACACCTCAAGCGGCGTCCTTCAACTCTCTATCTCTCTAACTCTCTATCTCTCTCTTCTACCTTCTCTCCCCTTTTTGTGTGCTTTGTTGGATGTTGCAGTGGTATATTTGGCTGGGTTTTGCGCATGCAGGCTAGCCTTGATCGCAAGCATTTCTAATATCAACACGCCTTTTATATCTGCTTCTTCTACCCTTTTTACCTTTTTTACCCTTTACTTTTTATTTTCCCTGGTTGAGGAGTTGGCTTTTTTGTGGCTTTTTTGTTTTTGTTTATATTTTCTTTCATGTCTACTCTTTGAGATCTATCAAAATCTAGACATGCACCTTTTCAAACTATTCTATTCTTCTGCTCACTTTTTACTTTTTTGATATCACTGCCGTCTGCTTTGTAGACGGTTTTATGTTCTCCTGGCTCTCCCGCGGGGCTTGCCTCGATCTTCATTTCATTTGTCTATTGTTTTTCTACTCATCATCACTTGAACGACGTGAGAGTCTCTTAGTTATATTCTTACCCTCTGGAAGAAACAAAAAGTTAAAACGTAAAAAAAGTTAAAAAGACAATTGGAACATCCAACATTGCACTCATCTATTCTGTATTCTCCCTGCCGAATGTGACATATCGAGACCTATGTGACAGTTCGCGTGTGTTGCGCGTGCGATTGACATGCAAGGGATTCGTTCACCTTGATATGTTCATCTCTCCCTATTAAACTCATAGAGGCGTCTGCGCCGGGCCAATGAGCATCGGATCGCATGACACTGTAGCGACCACAGGATTAACAAAGGGAGCCGTTCTCTAAAATTTCTGAAATACACAGAGAGTCCCTTGCTCTATCGTGGCTTTTAGTTTGCTGTTAGGCGAAGCAAGGGATCCCTCGGGGCGATCATGGAGGCCTGGCTGAACGAGGCTCTACCCTGTATCTTACAGTATTCGAGGATCCTGAGTCCAACTATAATGATTTAGAAGCCCTGACATCATGGCATCTGCCAGACCTCATAATTTGTTGACATAGAAGACCGACTGGTTTGTTTACAATTTACATCAATGATTTCTATTTACAACGATCATCTACTGAGATGCCAGCCAGACGCAGTGCGCCGCATCCAGTAACAGTGCCTGTCGATCACAAGGGAGATCTCATATTGCTTTTGATTTGATGATTTCTTGTAAAACATTCATTAGGAAAAGTACACTGAATACAGATAAGAAAATAAGAAAATACCTCCGCGTGGGTCAGTTGTCTGAGAGAGATTCAACAGCCATAATTCAACCACCACTCAGTAGTCATACTCTGGCGGATTGTCCATCGGATTCGCAGACGGCCCCCGCCGCGCCGGCAGGTGGTGCTGCCGCAGCCGCTCCTGTCCCGCCGCCGACATCGCTTCGTTAGTATTACCATTGCCATTGCCGCCGCGCTGCCGCTGCACCCACAGCTGCTGCTGGTACTCGGCATAGCCTGCCCGCTTGTAGCTCAGCACCTCGTACACCGCCCGCGCAATCTCCACCGGCCGCTTCCGCCAGTCCCGCTCCTGCCACACCTTGCGCAGCAGACTGTCCGCAATCGCCGTCACCATGAACCGCACCGCGTGGTCCTCCGCCGACCAGTTCTCCTTGATCTTGTCCTCCGCCAGCCGGTGGTACGCCAGGAACTGCACCGACTGGTTGTTGATGGCGTCCTTGGCGCGGCTGGCCGTCGTCGCCTTGTCGGGCTCGGGGTCGTCCAGCACATTGTCGTCGGAGACCGAGACCGCGGCATATAGCGGCTCGAGATAGTCGCGGCAGTACTCGGCCCAGTCGCCCTCGATAAAACCAAGCCACTCGCGGAACTGGGCGGCGTCCTTGAACGGCAGCAGCTCGAGCATCAAGCGCTCGTGCTGGGCGGACAGGCGCGGAGCAAACGGGCTGACGGGTGCCGCATCGCCGAGCGTGACCGTAGAGGGCGAGCGTAAGCCGGACGGGCCGGCCGGTGCAGCCGGCGATGGGCGCTGCGGGAGTGGAGGCGCCATTGACTTTTCTTGCATTTCAATTATCTTATTCGGTGAACGAATAACAACTTAAATTGATTTTGATGCTCATAGCCTTCATCTTGAGCCTCGATTATATAGTCTCGATTATATAGTCTCCAGCTCATGGCTCCCTCCCCGCTGCATAGCCCATCAATCATCCAATAGAAGTACACGGTTCCATGCTGTAAGAACAACTAAATGGCTGCCTACCTGCCCACGACTGCAGACCAACTGCTATTGTTAGACAGAGGCGCAGGAGATGCATACTGCTAGTGCTGACACGTCCGCGTCGACCTTGGCCTCGATAGTCGCATTTGATATGCTTGTACCGCGGCGAATATGTACGTGGTAGAAAATTGATGTAGTTATCGTGTGTTTCCTCGATATATCCCTGTTAGATGGGCGGAAAGTTATCATTCCGCCTCAATTTCCGTCGGTGGCATCGACACGCAACCAAAATGTGTTGATTGATGGTTGCCTGTGATGCTGGTGACAATATATCAAAGGTGGAATGACATACCACGTGACCATATACTCTGCACTAGCCTTACTCATCCGTGACTATGAGCATCGGCCCACTGCTTAAGCTTTCACTCATCATCGAACCATCTCTCACATCGGATCTCATCGCCATCTCATGTATCTCATCAGTGCCCGATCAATGTGAGAAAGTACCGGTCAAAAGGCCTTTATATTATATATCTTTATAACACACATAATTTTCAGCTCTTTCGAACCTCAACCATCATCGTTTCTTTGCCCATCTAGTTTCCGGCAAGAGAGACGGTCGCGCTTTCCCTCTCATCGCATCGACTTTTGAGGCTCATACGATCTTGGCCTTGAACCTCACATCTCACATCTCATACGATCGCGGAACTCAATCTAGACTCACCAATTCGGTTTCATACTTTACACTCGTACATCATACGACAGTTGCAGCTCACCTTCATCACTGCATTGCGGCACTGGCTTCTCATCACACGTGAGCCGGAGGCGGTCATTCTACAATATTCTCATCCATTCTCATTTTTAAGGTTTGTTTATATCCGAACTGTCTGAAATTCTTCAACTGCGATGCTTCTGTTCGATATGAAAGACTGTCATTGTCTGGTCTCAATAGAGTGCTGGCCGATGAGATCTCATGCGCGAGAACAGTGTTGTCTAATTGGCTGGCGCTCACGTCTGTGATCTCACCTGTTCTCATCTTGATCTCATGCAGTTCGATGTCCTTCATGGCAATGGAAACCAACCATCTCAGATTCAAAACTGACCATGTTTAGTATCCTAAATAAACAGCCATAGCAATGGCCGACGTTGCGACAATGCCGGAAACGGTGATGCACGATGCGGCCTCCAACGGCGCGCCGGCAGACAAGAGATCTTCAACGCCTGAGGTCACAGCACCGGAAGCCGCTGTGAAGCCATTCTCATGGCTGTGAGTATCTCACTTTTGAATAATGATTTCAACCCGAAAACATGCTAATTCTCAGTGACCCTCATCCAACATTTGTCATTGTCTTTGTCGGCAAGGAAGAGACGCCCTTTGGCCTACAAAAGGAGTTTCTGTGCGCAAAGAGCAAATACTTTCGCGACCACTTTAGCAAGAACAAGACGCCCGATGACAGCATCGAGGACGTCGTGCGCCTCCCCGATATCCCCAGCAAAGCCTTTGCCTACGCCCAAAACTACCTCTACACCGGCCTTGTCGTGCCAGAGGCCGACCTCTACGCCAGCGACAATGCTACCGACAGCGGCGCAGACGAGCGCAACGACATTCCCTCATACGACGTCCTCGTTGACATCTGGAAGCTCGGCCACTCGCTGGGCATCAACGGCCTGTGCGAGCGCACCCTCGAGGTCATGTCCGAGAACAAGCGTATGTCACAGACGATCCCGGCGACGGCTACCCTAGTCCAGGTCTGGAAGGACACCCCCGAGGGCTCGTCAATCCGCCACCTGCTGCTATCGTGGGCGGCCGAGTACCTGCGGTCCAGCGAGGGGCGCCGTGCCGAGTTTGCCAAGTCTCTGCCACAGGAACTGCTTAGTGAGCTGGTTGTGGCCATGAGCAGCTCGTACGGCGACTTTTGGGCGATGCCTGCGACGTTTGCCGGCGGCTCTGGCAATGGCGCTGTCCCCGAAAATGGTGCTGAAGATGTCGCTATGCCCGATACCAACGGGCATAGTTCCAGCTACAACAGTCCGATCAGCATTGGCCACCCGGTGATGCCGCCCGCAAAGCGCGCACGCTATTTCGAGTCGTATCCCACAAATGGAAACGAGGGCACCAAAAACACCCGAGGCGCTTCTTCTGCAATTGCTATGCCCAACAATGTCAATGGCGGCCGCAAGGGTGGTGGGCGTGCATCCATGCCCGGCCCGCGGAATTTCTCGGCTACCGGCATGTCCACGCCCGCAGCCGTTGCCGCAGTTGCCACCGCGGCGGCCCTTTCGTCACCGGCTGCGGGTGGCGCCGGCTTGATATCTGGTACGACCAATGGCAATGGAACGGCGTCGGCACCGGGCTCGACAGTGAAGCGGCGCGGCCACAATGCGGTCGACATGGACTCCTTCAGCGCCAAACAGAAGCTGCTGTTCTGTGACGATCTGCTGACACGCATGCTGTCGGGCCCCGGTTTCTGGACGCGCCTGGTCGGCCCGTTCCGCGAGCCGGTGAACCCTTCGTCGGACGGTATCCCCGACTATCTCGACAAGGTGAAGCGGCCCATGGACCTCGGCACCATCAAGGCCAACCTGGACAATAGAACCTACCAGGCCCCCGAGGAGTTTCTGGAAGACATGCGCCAGATCTTCTCCAATGTGTACACATACTGGAAGAAGGGCGACACGATCTGGCAGGTGTGCGAGCGCCTGGAGAAGACGTTTGAGGAAAAGTACGCGCAGATGAACAAGTGGCTGGCTAAGCTGGACGGCGAAGACGTGAATTAGGATGCCACGTTTGAGCTGGAGCTCGGGCGCGGGTGGAACAAATTTCCCTCTATTAAGGACATGGTTATCAAGGACCGCATCAGAGCCGCTACGAGGGGAAAGGCCAAGGGACGCGGCGGCAAGCGGATGCCAGTGGTCAAGAGCAAGGCCAAGCCCCAGGTGCGGCGGCGGCTCGTGCTCACCAACAAGAATGCTGCGGTGCCGGCGAACGAGGCCGACCAGGACGTAATTGTCATAGATGACGACGAAGAGGGAGAGCTTGAGCTGTAAACTGACCCAGGCTGAGAGGTAGATTTGGCAGCATGCCGTCTGTTATATGCTCTTGTCATTGTGGTCCAGTTTGTCTTTTTGGTTTTGATTTCATTTTCCTTACCTCTTTTGTTGTCCGCTTGCCCATCATTGGCGTTGCGTTTCCTTTTGTCTTTTTATCCATTGCCTGTCTATCATTATTGGCTCACTTCATATTCTCTCATTGTATTTGATAATTCTAATCGTTTATTCATTCGCTTGGCTATATGGCCGTGTATTCTTACATAATCAAACATATCAAACAAACAGCATTGATAACTGATGAAATGGTATAGTATAACAGCAATACCAGCAACGCTTGCTATCGCTCATCCTCGCAACATCTAACCCGAGATACCATGCTTCATATTGTCATGCCTTTCTTTGATTACTGGCTCATCTTGATGACGACCAGTTGATGCCAAACATTGTCCGCTTCTTCTCGCTGCCCGGGCCGCCTGATGCACGGTTGTCCTCCAGGTACACGCGGTCCTTGCCCGGCACGTCGAGGTAAAAGTACCGGTACACAAACTCGTTGTTGCCGCGTGCCCGCACAAGGTGCATGTACACCGTGCCCTCTGCCCGCGGGCCCTGCACGTGGAACTGCATCACCAGGTGTTCGTTGCCCTGGCCGTCTGTCGACGCCGTCGACGCAATCGGCCGTGCCCGCTGCCACTTGCTGCCCGTCTCCTCGCCGTACGCTGTGATCTGGTTGCTGTCGCCCAGCACGTCCACGCACCGCGGGTCCGACTTGATGCGCGTGACGGCGCGGTTGAAGCTCGAGACCTTGCTGTCGGGCGAGAAGACCTCGGTGAACAGAATGTAGATGATGCCGCCCGTCAGCGTGACGCCGATGACGACCAGGCCAAAGTTGAAAGTCTGCTGGGTGGCGCGGGCGGACTTTTCGCCGAGGGACAGCTCGGACCACGGGACGTTGCCGTCGTCGTTGAAGGCCGTGACCGCTCGCCGGCGGGGTGCCGATGGTTTTGATTTTGAGTTGGTATTAGTATTTGAGGATGACGTCTGGTGATGTGTGGCATAGGTGTGAGAAAAGGAAAAGGTCGTCGGCGCTGCTGCGCAGATCGGAGTTCGTGACGGCGCAAGAGCGGAGGTAGGGCGGCATGGGCGCACGGCCCGGCAGGCGGCGGCGCGAACGCGGGATGGTCTCATCATATTGGCGGACGATTTGGCAAACAACCCATTGTCTGCTGGGAATATGGTTGAAGTTGTCGAGCTCGGCCGTTCGACGAGGTGAGGTGAGGTCAGAGCACGAGGCCAAACGGCAGTTACTGGCGATAGCGCATGCGGGCCGCTATCGCGCAATCTACAGGCGCTCTCCCAGCTTGCACATGCATTGTCAGAAGAATCTTTTGCATACTGTGGGGAAACAAGCTAGTCTGTATATGGTCTAGCCTGCACATGAGTTACAGCTCCAATGCGGATATTCTTGTAGGCGCTATACCGCTGTAAGCAGTACTGCTACCTCTGTAGAATCGAGGGGCAAATCCCTTGCAGATAGGGGGACACTGTATTACACTGTTCACACGTCGCCAAAGCAGCAGCCAATACGAATTCGGCAGCCAGGGATTATCGCGAACTTGTCCTCTTTTCCACTTTTTCCCTTTCCCACCTGTTACCTCCATCCTCGACCCTACTTGACATCCACACTTCTCCTGACACTCGACTTGTCTTCCTTCTCAACTCCAGCTGTTCGACGCTACCCAGCTATACCTTCACCTGACCCCCTCTCGATAGCTCTGTCGACGGCATCCTTCACCGACGACAACCCCCCATCAGCCATCGACATCGACACCGATCATCAACCATCGCCACCTCCTTAATACCCCGATACCCTAGCCAAGATGAGCGGCCTTGCGACCAAGCAGCAGTCGCTGAAGCTCTTTGAGAAGCTCAAGACCAAGCAAGCTAATAAGGTGAGCCCCCCTCACCGCCGGCGATGCTCACCGTCACTCTGTCGGCGCGCATCGGCATCAAAGCATCGACAAGCAACAATGAACGCATCGCCGCATCATCGCATCACCAAAAACACTGGACAGCATGACTAACCGCCTAGATTTGCTTCGACTGTGGTCAGAAGAACCCTACATGGACCTCGGTTCCCTTTGGCATCTACCTGTGCCTCGACTGCTCGGCCAACCACCGTAACCTCGGTGTGCACATCTCCTTTGTGCGCTCTACCAACCTCGATCGTATGTCAGCCGTCTATAAACTATAAACGATAGAGAAGTGGGAGAACAAGTAAAGAAAAAGAGGACTAACAAACAGAATGGCAATGGGACCAGCTGCGCGTCATGAAGGTCGGCGGCAACGAGTCGGCAACCAAGTTCTTCCAGCAAAACGGCGGCTCGGCCGCGCTCAACAGCAAGGACCCCAAGACCAAGTACCAGTCCAACGCCGCCACAAAGTACAAGGAGGAGCTTAAGAAGCGCGCCGCCCGTGACGCCAAGGAATACCCCAGCGAAGTCGTCCTCGCCGATGCCGACTCCGCCGCCGACGCCGGCACCAGCACGCCCTCTGGCGAGCCCGACGACTTCTTCTCGTCGTGGGACAAGCCCGCCATCAAGAAGCCCACGCCGCCCGTCTCCCGCACCGCCACGCCCCCCGTCGTCGGCCGCACACCCTCGCCCTTTTTGACCGCCGGTGCCAACGCCAACAAGGACCGCTCGCCGTCTCCGCTCGCCGGCGCTGCCTCTGCTTCTGGCGAGGCTGCCAAGCCTGCCGCCAGCCGCATCACGCACTCCTCGGCGCTCAAGAAGACCACCACGGGCCCCCGGAAAACCAACGTGCTGGGTGCCAAGAAGATCGGCGCCACCAAGCTGGGCATCAAAAAGGTGAACGCCGACGTCATCGACTTTGATGAGGCCGAGAAGAAGGCCAAGGAGGAGGCCGAGCGCATCGAGAAGCTTGGCTACGACCCAGAAGCCGAGGAGGCCGCCGCCAAGAAGGGCTCTAGCGCTGCCGCCGCCAAGGCCGCCGACATCAAGTCGCCCACGCCCGTGAGCCCCCCGAGCGCCGGCTACCAGACGCACTCGCGCGAGAAGTCTGCGTCGGAGATGGAGCGCCTGGGCATGGGCATGGGCCGGTTAGGCTTCGGCCAGGTGGGCGGCCGCGGCGGCGCGTCGTCGGCGTCGGCGTCGGCCAACAAGAGAAACGCGGGCGGCTTCGGCTCGGTCGGTCCTATCAAGGCGACGGAGGAGGACGAGAAGTTTGCGCGGTCCAAGTTTGGCCAGCAAAAGGCGATCTCGTCGGACGAGTACTTTGGCAAGGGCTCGTACGACTCGAACGCGCTGTCGGAGGCCAAGCAGCGGCTGCAGGGCTTTGACGGCGCGTCGGCCATCTCGTCCAACGCGTACTTTGGCCGCGAGGAGGAGGAGTCTGTGGAGGACTACGGCGACCTGGAGTCTGCGGCCAAGGACTTTGTGCGGCGGTTCGGCATTACGGCCGGTGACGACCTGGAGAACCTGACGCAGGTCCTGGGCACGGGCGCGACAAAGCTGCAGGGCGCCATCCGCAATTACCTCAACAACTAGATTCTCTCCTGAATCTTGTTGAATCCCGAGTGACCCTTTCTCTCAGTCATCAAAACAAACCACAAAGTGTGGTCTGCCTACGAAACGAACCTTGGTTGGCGTCTTGTTATAACGGTTTCTGTTTATTTGTTTCCATCTGTTTAATTGTTGTTGTTTTTTGCTCTCGATACTGCTGGTATCGTCGTCGTCTGCATTGATACTTAATATTCAATTTCGTTTTATTCCATCGTGTTTTCCTTCTCTCTTCTCTCTTCTATCTTTGTCTCTCTTCTATCATATTATTTTATGACGTTCACGATGGGATGGAAAGGAAAAGATAGACCGCAATAAAGTAGAAAACGCAGGGACATACTCGTTCTGCATACTGATTAGAAAAGTGATTCAAAGATGAATTTTACCCCAACATCTTACGTGATCTCACATCTCCGAACGGACTAGAAATCTGGGGTGAGATATCACATGCTTTTTCTGCCGCTATTCTTACGCCACTAGTAAAACAGCGGCCTTGAAGCTCAGTGAACAACAAGCCAATTGCTAGGTCATTCTAGCATCGGGATCATTCCGGCATTGTCGTACGATTATCATAAAATACTATGCAATTTTGAAAAGAAAATAAGACTATGGACGTGATAAAGCCAGTCGCAAAAGTAAACGACGTCATATACAAAACAGCTTAAGGGTAAAGGAGGACTAGGACGCCCAATGCCAATCAAAGGGCATTTCATCATCAATCTCGTACATGTAGATCCGCAGACCTTTTATAGCCGGCTTACAGCTTGGAAACAAGCTTGCTGCCCGCGGCAAGCAGAACGGAAGCGTCGTCGACAAGCTCGTCAACAACAGCCTTGGCGGGCTTCTTCTCGTTGACAACCGACGCGCACTGGCCCATCAGGTAGGGGCGGAACTGGTCCATCAGGTCGTCAATGTCGACCTCGTCGTCCTCGGACGCCTCGGCTTTGTTGCCGGCGTCGACGCCAGAGGGAGGTGCCTTGAGCTCGCCCGACAGCACCTTATCCAGGTCGGCCTCGTACGGGAGCTTGCCCTTGGAGGTCAGCTCGCGGATCTCGTCCTGCCGCTCAGTCTCCCAGTGCTCAATGTACGGGTTCTTGCGCACGCGCAGCGGGCGGCCTGTGAAGATGATAGTCTTGATGGTGTCGTCGAAACCGGCAGTGCGGACAGCCTCCTTGTGCG
Organism: Ophiostoma piceae; assembly: GCA_032248835.1. Lineage (NCBI taxonomy): Eukaryota > Fungi > Ascomycota > Sordariomycetes > Ophiostomatales > Ophiostomataceae > Ophiostoma > Ophiostoma piceae. Next base: position 1,592,061 of record CP135129.1, read on the forward strand.
ACTCGGGAGCACCGGCCTCATCCGTCAGAATAAAACGGGTGCCGACCCAGACGGCCGAGGCGCCCAGCATGAGCGCGGCAGCCAGACCCTGGCCGTTGTAGATGCCACCAGCGGCGACGACCTGCACGGGCTGGCCGGTCAGGGGGGACTTGTGGCCCTTGACGCGGCGCACAACCTCGGGAATCAGAATAGTAGTAGGGACGTCGCCGGTGTGGCCGCCACCCTCACCGCCCTGGGCGCAGATGATGTCGACGCCGAGCGCAAGGCACTTGTCGGCGTGCTTGGGGTGGCCGATCATGTTCATGTAGAGGATGTTGTGCTTGTGCAGGCGCTCGACGACGTGCTTGGGAGGCACACCGACAGCGGAGACAAAGAGCTTGGCGCCGGACTCAATGACGACGTCGATGAGGGCGTCGAGCTTGCCCTTGGTGTAGTCGTAGTTTGTCTTGCGGGCGTTGCCGCCGACCTGGGGCAGCAGCAGATCGACACCAAAGGGGGCGTTCTTGTCGGTAAGGTGCTCCTTGAGCTCGTCGATCTGGTCCTTGAGCATCTCGGGTGTGTAGTTGACGCCGCCAATGACACCGAGGCCGCCGGCGTTGGTGACGGCAGCAGCCAGCAGGGGACCAGCAGCCACGTTCATGCCGGCCAGCATGACGGGGTGGTTGATCTTGAACAGATCGGTGATGGGGGTGCGGATTTTCTCTGGGGTAAAAGTCAGTACTGGGTTGCACAGGTAGTTGAGAGCTGAGCTGAGAGATGAGCTGGCGCAAGCTCAGCAAGACGGAGCAAGCTCAACGGCCTGTCCTGACAGCTCCAGAGGCTTCAAGAAAGACCCAAAAGTACGGAGGTCCGGGAACCAGTATAAAAGAAAGCCCGGTCTGAGGACAAAACTTACGAGGAGAAGCCATGATGACGATAGGTGTGGTTTGCGACGGAGAATAAGAAATGAGGTATCACAGGAGAAGAGGTTGGAGTGAAGAAGAGAGAATGAAGTGGAAATGCAGGTTTGAGATGGATCTTGAAGAAATGGAAAGAAGGAAATAGGAAAGAAGAAAAGAGGGGAAAGAATAATCAAAAGGGGAAGGACAGAAAGGAAAGAAAAAGGAAGAAGCACCCCGGGGAAATAGTCAGAATCCTAGGAAGGAGTGACTGGAGATACTGCTCGTCCCAGCAAATGGGGAAAGTGCGCCAGCGAGTGATCTGCCGCCTCCGCACAGCGCTGGGTTGCTTTTGGTTACGTCTGGTTTGGGTTGGCTGCTTTGCGACGGCCACATGCTGGCGAGAGCCGAGGTCGCGCCTTCCTGCTCCTACGACGTAGCTTGGAGGGTCATCCGGTGCCTAGAAACGACGCCAAGCAGGATTAGAGACGAGCTTGGAGGCGCTAAGAGGCCTGAAGTCTGGGGGAAGGAGCGGAGGGGACAACGGCGATTAGTTACTTTCTTACGGATACATTGGAATGGCAGGCGGTGCGCGCGAGATCCAGGTATTGCTAGCGAGTGCAGGAGAGCTGCAGGACAAAAGTGCCTCGGCACACTTTCTGTGGAGGAAGGTACGATGGGGAGACGACGGACGACACTACGAAGGGCAAGAGCAGCGAAATTGAGGAAAGAGCGACTTTGCGAAAATAGAATAACTCGCCTTAAATCCATGCAAAACGCACGAGGATCAGATAATATTGATCAAATCTGCTGATGCGAATACTTCAAGATCAGATATGAGACACATGCTACAAGCAATTACAGCTTACAGCTGACGGCGATTTCGCACAAGTCAAGCACAAGTAGAAAATGACATAATGCCCCAAAGAGGAAGGAAGAGTTTCACGGAGCAGGTACGGAAGAGGACGAGCATCGTGCCTTCCTTGCACGGATCTCGCTTGCCGGTTAGGCTGGCCTCGTTAACAACGATAACGACGACTGACAAAACAGTCATGTGATGCAGAGGCACTGCCTGTCTTGTCTGCTCGTCTCTTCTCATTTCGCGTCTCTTCTTGTCTTGTCTTGTTTATGTGTCTACTGTCATCTCCGCCGATACACATCCAACATACAACATACATATGTCGACCAACGCTATCTACAATGTCACCTCGCCTCTGCCAACAGTATCGCACCGACACCAGCTTGCCGGATCCGGGTCGCCTACTTTGAGACACTGACGGCTTATGCGAGGGCAAGACATTCTGTGTTCTACACCGTCGCGCAGGTAGAATGAGAGTGAGATTCTGACCGTCTGGTTGTCTGACAACTAGGCCGCTTAATTCTCAACTTGATGGCATTCTCAATATGCGATCGAAGCCGACGACTTCATCTCATCAAAAGCATGCGACACAGTGCCAATTGAGTCAATCACTGTATATATGCTAAAAATGCTTGGCATTTGCACTCACCAGCCGGACGGTTCGCACTGTCTGGATCTGACCAATCATGTCTCATTCCTGCAGTGCGTTTTTCTCACTCAAGAAAGCACTTAACGTCGAGGCTACAATTACGTTATTTCTGCGTGTGAACTTTATAAGTTTTGGCTTTAATATCATTCTTTAGGTTGTCATAAGTACATTTCCTAAAACCCAACGACGCCGACGCCACGGAAGCTGTCCGACAAGGCTGCACGGTGACACGATTTTAAGCGACCAAGCACAACAGCGCAAGCAAGAGTCAGTGAACGCAAGCTAGACGAGCTATAAGAGCATAGGGGAAGCAAGCCGTGAGACAAGCCAGAGCAAGACAAGCACGGCGACGGTAATCACAGCGAATTCGGCACATACAGAATGAAGGCCGTGGCCTCGCTTGTTCCGCAGTTGACAAGAGGCCTCACCAGAAATACAACCTGCGAGTCGCTTAGACTTGGGCGGCCCAGACAATTTAGACAGATTCAGCTCAGACAGCTGTCGTCCGAAGCGCAACGGCCGCAGGTGCACAACTGTGTCCAGTCTACAAGACCTACCAGAGCCGCAGTGAGAGCTACTACCACCAGAGCCATGTCTTCGACACCAGGCGCAGCGCTGTCCGGCACGGCCCCTCTTGCATCACCATGCTGCCAGTCGCGGGGCCCTGCCGTGCCCCAGAAGAAGCGGGCGTATATTGCGCTCGGCAGCAACCTGGGCGACCGGATCGGTTGGATTGAGAAGGCGTGCAAGGAGATGGACAGCCGAGGCATCCGCGTGCTGCGGACGAGCAGCCTGTGGGAGACGGAGCCAATGTATGTGCTTGAGCAGGACAAGTTTGCCAACGGCGTGTGCGAGGTGGAGACGGACCTGGCGCCGCTGGCGCTGCTGGACCAGCTGCAGGACATTGAGCGGTCGCTGGGCCGCATGAAGCTGATCGACAAGGGCCCGCGCAACATCGACCTCGACATTCTGCTGTACGGCGACGAGACAGTGAATCACGAGCGGCTGATCATCCCGCACATTGGCATCCCCGAGCGCGAGTTTGTGCTGCGGCCGCTGGCGCAGCTCGCGCCCAGCATTCCGCTCGATCCGCAGCGGCCGTGGAAGCTCGTGCAGGATTACCTCAACGAGCTGCCGCTGCAGGGCGAGCCGTTGACGCCGCTGACGCCGCTCGGCGTGTCGCACCCGCCGCTGCAGGCTCTGCGGTCGAAGCGCAAGACGACGGTCATGGCGATTTTGAATGTGACGCCCGACTCGTTTTCCGACGGCGGACGGCACTCGGCAGCCGACGCGACGGCACAGGTGGCGCTGGCGGATACGGTGCGCAACTTTGTGCAGGCGGGCGCGACGGTGATTGATGTTGGCGGCCAGTCCACGGCACCCGGCCGGCCGCAGGTGTCGGCGGAGGAAGAGCTGGCGCGCGTGGTGCCGGCGATTAAGCTGATCCGCGACGAGCCGGCCTACAAGGACATTGCCATCAGCGTGGACACGTACCGCGCATCGGTGGCGGAGGCGGCAGTGGCGGCGGGCGCGGACATGATCAACGACGTGTCGGCGGGCGACATGGACGCAGAAATGCTGCCGACAGTGGCGCGGCTGGGCGCGACGGTGTGTCTGATGCACATGCGCGGCACGCCAGAGACGATGAGCACGCTGAACAAGTACGACGGCGCAGGCATTATCGAGGAGATTGCGACGGAGCTGCTGGCACGGGTGGCCGCGGCCGAGGCAGCGGGCGTGCGGCGCTGGCGGATTGTGCTGGACCCCGGTCTCGGGTTTGCCAAGGTGGGCGACCAGAACATTGACGTGCTGCGGCACCTGGCCGAGCTGCGGCGGTGGCCCGGTCTGGACGGTCTGCCGTGGCTTGTGGGCTCGAGCCGCAAGAACTTTATCGGGCGCACGACGGGCGTTTCTACGCCGGCGGAGCGTGTCTGGGGCACTGCGGCGACGGTTGTGGCGGCGGTGGAGGGCGGCGCAGACATTGTGCGGGTGCACGACGTGAAAGAGATGTCGCAGGTGGTTGCCATGGCGGATGCCATCTGGCGGTACTAGTGAGGCAAGGTGAAAACTAAGGTGTGCAGGGTTCAACACTCGGAGGCATTTTGATTTTTTTTGGTTTAATTTTTTGTTTACTTTGTATTTGGTTTAGGTTTGGGTATTCAACACAGCGAAATAGCATAGCATAATAGAGGTTAACAGTACTTGAGCTCAACCGCGTTATGTTGATGAGATGGCATCTTGTGATGCTGGTGAGGTTCAACAAAGAGAAAGAAGAAGAAAAATAGACGAGTCTGGCCCTGCGGACCGCGCCGCTTGGCAGACGGCGGTGTGGAGGCTAGCGGGAGTATTGAGAAGAATAGGGGCCGACGGAAAATCAGTCATTTCGTTTCTTTTGATTTCTACGGAGTAATTAGACTGTCAATCAACCAGATGAATGGATGAAATTAAAGACAATCAACTGATCTCTTTTGGCCTCGTACTTTCAGCTGAGCCTTGGCTGTAGCTAGCCAGATAGAGTAGTTGTCGTTGTCACTGTTCTTTTTTCTTTTTTCTTTCTGTTTTACCTACAAGTGTCCCTCCTACTACTCAGTAGGCTACTACCCAACAAGATACAGAGTCCACCAACTGTCGCGTGCCACTGCGTCTGACTGCCGGGTGTTTTGCGTCGTGCTTCTCGTCTCCGGATGCCTCGCGCCACCTGGACCCTTGACACCCGGGATCCGACTTTTTTGTAGATTGTACTCTGTTGTGTTGTTGTGCATCTCGATTGTTTTCGTCATGTTGTCGTCGTATTGGTCGTCTACTTCGTAGACACTCACGAATCAAAGACTCAAAGGTGGCACAGCGTCGGAGACAAGTACATCAATACCCCGTCTTAAGATACTTTGTAAGATATGGCAGGCAGATAAGCAAGGACTCTGATACCCCTAATGTTTGCTGACGCTTGGCGCTTCGTAGAGGATGGTAGGACAGCAGTCTTTCTTATTTTGTGTTTTTATTATCACATTATACGATGCGAGGTACTTGCTGATGCAAAGCATCTACGTCAAGGCCTGTACTACACACAACGGCAAGCAGACAGACCGACGACAAGAGATACTGAGTAAAAGACAGATGCTACGGCTCACAGAATGTCTCTCATTGACGTCGGTGTATTTACAGAGGGTGGTATCACCCCTTGCGCTTGCCAAGGCTGACGCCCCTGAGTTGCCAGTAGGCGCAAAAGGCCGCAATCATACATTGCGAGCTGAGAGAAGATACTGAGTAGATGAGAATAGAGAGTAAATAATCATATGATTTTACGCGCACAAAGGAAGGTTTGATTTAGACAGAGTTTGTACAGAGAAGAGTTCATGATGGAAAGTGACGAGCAGAGCTGAACAGCGAGCCAATATGTAAGATACTCAGCTTAGGGCCGACCATCTCTACTCAGAGCCAGTAAACGACACATCACAAACTAAAGAAGATATGCATCATGACTTGTAGTGGTTTAGCGGTCTTGGGGTCAGCTCACTGCCAGGTCAGATGCAGGGTTGCACTGGCACGTCATGTTTCTTTATTTTTGATTTGTGAATATCTGCTTCTTTTGGTTTTCTTTGATCTTCTTTTGATTTTCTCAGGGTCCGAGTTGCTCTCTGTGAGTTCAAAGCATCATGCTAAAGCCTCGCGTCTTGTCAAAAGCTTGAGCAGAGCACCATCCAGCTAGCAATGTCTTGTTTCAAAGAAGCACTCTGGGCCTCTGGGCAAATAGCCAAGAAGAAAACATAGTCCAGCAATTACTTCGTACTCGGAGGCCCTGACTGCTCTAAAACTGCAACCGAGTGGGCTGGACGTCAGACGCCAAGCCGTGCCCAAGCCGCCAGGGAAGCAAGACGCATTTGAAATTGAAAAAGGAAAAAGTCTGGCCAGCAATACTTCTGGTTGTGATGAGTGCCGCTTTGCCAAGCCATGCAGCTGTGCTGGCAAGAGGATAAAACATGAAAAGATACATCATCTGGGAGAGATGAGAGGTGAGAAAAGTAAAAAGAAGAAACTTAAAACAAGCAGGGAAGCGAGCGTGGGGTGGTGGTCACTGCTCGATGCTGTTTTATTCGAGCTTGGATTTCTTTTCTTGCTTCGTTCAGCTGTCTTGTGCTTGTTGTGTTTCTTGTCTGTCTTTTGTTCTGTCTTCATTTCCGTCTCTTGATATCCAATATTATTTTGATTTTCCCGTCGTACTCACATCATGATATCCACCTCAACGGCACCATAACGAGCAAGAAAACAAAAATACAAAATAATACGACGACGAAAAGCACATGCCTTGCGCGACCCTCCTTGACGGACATTGCATCTGGCCGTGATCTCGACATCCATACCAACTTGGCCTCGCTTGCCTGCTCAAACCTGCTCTCATATTCTGACCTAGGCCTCGATCTCCTCGTCCTGAGCACACCCTCTCGGCTCTCTCGCGCACCCTCCCGGCACCCTCCCCGGCCCTGCGTCACCTCACACCTATCCCATCGCATCGAGTCTTCCGTCTTTCCTTGGTCTTTGCTCGCCTTCGTCTTGGCCAGCCAGATCATCTCGATCTGTGATCTTTGTCCTTTGTCATACCACGGCATATATAAACATATATAAGCCCTCCCGAGGCACATACATAATTTCAAATAAATCAACTCGACCAACAAGACGGCGCACAGTCACCCTTTCTCATGCCTCCTTCCGACATTGAAGCCCAGCTCGCTCCGGGCTCGGGCTTTGCTGGCCAAGAGAAGAACGTGAATCCAGGCTCGCCCTCCTCGTCCTCGTCCTCGCCCACAGCTGCAGCCCCGCCGCCACGGTCTGCCGGTTCGGCCTCTGCAACCGCCACCGCCACCGCAGCTAACAATGCCGGCCGCCGTCGCAAGCGCACGTTCATCGACTTTGCCAAATCCCACACCATCAACCGCCACAAGGAAGGCGGTGCTGCCTTTGCTGACCCTCATGCCGCCCCGGCTAACGGCCGCCGCCGCACCGGCAGCAGCAGCCACCTCCAGTTCCGTCTCCGCAAAGAGGGCGACAGCGGCCGCAAGGGCTTCCACCCGTGGCACTTTTTCCGCATTGCCTTCCGCTCATCGTCCAAAGTCTCGGCCTGCGTCAACGTCCTGTGGCCCTTTGTCCCGGCTGCCATCGCCTGCCGCTACGCCCTCGACGACACCCCGCGCAACCACCTCATCACGTTCATCCTGGCCTACATCGCCATGGTTCCCTGTGCCAATCTTATTGGGTTTTCCGGCCAGGAACTGTCGCGCAAAGTGCCCCACGTGCTCGGCGTGCTGACCGAGACCACCGTCGCCTCCATTGTCGAAATCGTCTTATTCAATGTCCTGCTGACGCGCGGCCTCTACACCGTCATCCAGGCCGCCATCCTTGGCTCTATCTTGGCCACGATGCTGCTGTGCCTGGGTCTTTGTTTCTTCATCGGCGGCCTCAAGCGCGAGGAGCAGGAGTTTAGCGAGACCGTGTCCGAGGCCGGCAGCGGCCTGCTGCTCACCGCAGGCTTCGGCCTCGCTGTGCCCACGCTGTTCCAGCACACGCTCGCCGGCTCCACGGGCGTCGCCGCCGACGACCTCGAGCAGCGCACGCTCAACATCTCGCGCGTCTCGGCCATTTTGTTGATGCTGGCCTACATGGTGTTTATCTACTTCCAGGCCCGCACGCACCACGGTATTTATGACGAGATCTTTGAGGGCGAAGAGGTGCGCGCCGCCGAGCACGCGGCCATTGAGGCGGCCGAGCACATTCGGCGCGGCGAGCTCGATTATGATGCCGAGCTCGCCGCCGAGCGTGCCAAGCTGACCATGACCGAGTGCCTGCTGGCACTGACCATCAGCGTCACTCTCGTCACCTTGATTGCGCTGTCGCTCGTCGAGGAAATTGAGTACATTGTGACGGAGCGGCACATCTCCGACGCGTTCATGGGTCTGATCCTGGTGCCCCTGGTCGAGAAGGCGGCAGAACACTTGACAGCGGTCGATGAAGCTTATGATAACCAGATGAACTTCGCGCTGGCACATGTTCTGGGCGCCACCCTGCAGACCGCCATGTTCAACGGCCCCCTCGTCGTCATCATCGGCTGGGGCCTGCACCGGCCCATGGGCCTCGACTTTGAGATCTTTGACATGGGCGTGCTGATCCTTGCCATTATCACCGTCGGCAACTTTTTGCGCGACCAAAAGAGCAACTACCTCGAGGACCTGCTGTGCGTCATCGTTTACATCTCCATTGCCGTCGCCGCCTACAACTACCCCAACCTCGAGAGCGAGAGCGCCAGCGAGGGCGACGCCACCACCTCCGAGGACACCGCCGAGCACGTCGAGGCCGTCGTGCAGGTCGTTCGTGGTCTCATGGGCCGGTAGTCGCAATCCCGACACGTAGATGCTGATGAGTATTGGTGTGGCTGTTGTTTATTCACTTGATTCTCTTTAATTCTTTATTTTTGGCTCGCATGGACGATGCCTATACTTTGGTTAGCTTTGCTTTAATTTTGGCCGCATTTATTTCCTAGGATTGGGTCTTAACTTACACTATCATAACGACGACTTATATGAATAGTAATTGTTTTTCTTATTATCAAATTAAGTCTGTACTCCAATTACTGCCTCCTTTGACCAGCAACATCATCATTGTCTTCGCTCCCATTGCTCGACGGCTGTGCAGTGTAGCTCAACCGACCAAGCGGACTAGGACGAGCATTCGACGGCCGATCTGCTGATCCTCCAGTACCGGCACCGGCACCAGGATCAGGCGATGACCCATTTGATGCCGTTCTGTCATCAGCAATGAAGCCTGCCTGGCGCATCTCCGCCTCTGATGGGTACTCGTATACCTGTCCTGGAGGCACCGAGAGCACAGACCGAGTTCGAGCCGGCAAAGGTCCTGTCCCTCTCTCGTCACCCACCATACCCGATACACCAGGGCCGTTTTGGTTGTTTTGACTGAAACTGAGCTGGCTAGCTTGCGCCATCTCGTATTTGCGGCGGTCCTCGTCGCTCATCAGGCTTTCCACCCGGCGCGGCATATATACAGAATTTCGACGGTCTCCATTACCATTTCCAGCTCCCACTCCGCCCGTGTTTGGTTGACTCGACAAAGAGATAGACCCGTCAAACGAGTCGCGCAAGTGCGGTGGAAGGTGTTGGTGGTGGCGCACTCTCCCTGCAAAGCTTTGATATTGGTGTTGCTGTTGTTGCTGCTGTGACGGGATATTGTACTGCTGGCTTGAGCTTCCCAAAACATTGAGACTGAGCATCGAATCATCGGGGTAGTGATACCACCCCGAAGCCGAGCGCTGTGGTGCCGAAAACATGCCGTCAATCTTGTCGGGCGGCTGCAGCATGGTGCGACCGCTCTTTGACCTTCCAACCGGAAAGCCGGCGAGCACTCTATCGTGTCCGCTGCCTTCTTCAACCGGATCATCTGTGTACGGGGTCGGACTGGAGAAAAGACCGGCACGGCCACTGCTAGCACGACTGAGAGCCGCATTGTCTTTGGCCGACTCCAGATCTTGTTCGACCAGAGGTGGCACAAGAGGCGCGGTTGCTCCAGGCGCAATCGGCAACAGCCCGTTTCCTGCCTTGCCGCTCTTTTGCCTCTGCACTTCAGCAGCCGGCATAAACGACTCGGGCACAATGTTAAGATCGTCGCCTTGTTTTTCGGCTTGCTCAATGGCCTCCTGCACTGTAGTCTTGTCGCCGTCAGCGGCGGCAGCGTCAGCACGCGGCCCGCCCCAGGTCCTTTGGCCGGCTGTAAAGATGCCATAGACCATGTAGTACCAGTTAAAAAATGGATTCAGGATAAACATGAGAGGGTACAGCATAATCTTGAAGCGGCGCAGCTTGAATCCAAAGTAGATCATCATGACCCAATTGAGACCCAGCGAGACAGCAATGAAGCCGACTGGCAGGTCCGCGACCCGCTTAGATGTCGTGAGCAGGGCAAGTACCATGATGAAAAATAGCAGAGCCGTGGTCCTTATTGTGTTCTGCATGAATCGCACCAGGATAAGAATGGGGTAGCGTTTCCAGAGCCGCCAGTCCGTCAACATGCACACCTCATTCGTGATAAAGCCGAGAAACCAGCGGCGACGCTGCTTGATGAGGGAGCGCACCGTCTGGACGGCCTCGGTCTTGCAAAACGCCGATGTGCACATCTGGATCTGGTAACGCTTTTTGGCGCCAATCATGAACAAATGGGTCAGCCAGCGGTCCTCGCCCAGGTGGCACTTGGCAAAGTCAAAGAGGTCCTCACACTGCTCGGCTTTGTCGGCAAAATAGTACTTGGCCATGCGTCGAAAGGCAGAGAAGCGCAGCATGGTAAGAGCGCCCGGAAGACAGGTGACGGCGCCACATCCGGACTCGACGGTGCGCTCAAACAGTTGACCGTGGACATACTCCATGTCCTGTAGCAGCGTGATGAGGCTATGCCGCTTGGTGGTAGATGTGATGACGCCGGTCATGGCCAGCATATCGCGGCGGTTGCCTGGGCTGAGCTCCATGTCGTAGACAAAGTTTTGCAAGCACACGCGGTCGAGGATGCAGTCGGAGTCGATAAATAGAATAAAGAGGTTGTCGTTGCGTTTCAAATATTGCTGATATACGCGATCGATAAGCTTGAAGGTCGACTTTTGGCAGTGGCGCTTGCCGCCATGAGGAAATCGAGAGACTGTAACTCGCGCGGCGCGGTAGGTGACGTCGATGCTTTTGGGGTAGGACTCAAGTGTTAACGGGACACCCAACTTCTCGATAGTGTTGAGATACAGTTCGTCTTCCTGATCGCCATCAAACGACAGAAAGACGTGGATGCACGAGGGCGGGTAGTCGCACTCGACGACAGAGTTGACCGCTGTGATGAGGATTTCGGGTTCTTCGCGGTAGCAGGGCATGACGATGACAACTTTGGGTGCCGACACCTCGTCGAGAACCTGCTTGATACGCTTTGTGCGGCCAAGCTGGTGCGTGACGATTTGGTACACACAAAATAGCCACGGCACGGTCAAGAGTCCAGCAAAGCTCCAGAATGCGAACCACTGAAGAACGATGACCATGTCGGCAGGCCACATTTTGACGACGGCGCTCGGAAGGGGTAGAGTGACGATCATGATGGGTAGGAAGATGAATCTAGATATCAGTCAGACTTGTGAGCCATGCAATTGCTTTGAACTTGAATTTGGGACGCGTACCGCAAGAGAGTAAAGGCAACTCCGACAATGATAGCCAGGACGCTGACAGTCCAGTGCTCTGCCTTGAGGAATACCTTCCAAAGACAGTAGACAAAGGCTGCGATCCAAAGAAACCATTCAAGACATGCAGCGACCATAACCAGCCCGACAATAGAGGTATACACGATCTGATGGAGGCAAAAAAGAAGTTAGCATTGTGTCGACAGGCTGATAGGAAAGCCATGCTGTTCTCAGTCCATGTAGATGTATTACTGACGTCGTGGACTGGCCATGATGAATCAATACTTGGTGACATTCTCGACGTCTTAACGACCACTGGTCGGCCCTGGAATGGCTATGGATTTTGTCGTGATAGCGGCCTTTATTGTTATGAGTGGTTGTCGTATGAATTTGGCAAAGGTAGTGTTGTCGAGTAGATGATGGAGCAGCTGCAGGATGCTATGTCAAAGGAAGCTGTAGATGGACGTAGATACCCCCTATGTGAGGCAGGGAAATATATTGGATGGAATCCAGGATGTAGCCATCCGCAGTGCCGTTTCTCGTTTGCAATATCGCCTACTGTTGCTATCTGTGCCTAACGCTGGGCCGCCTCCCAGGATCTGGGAAAACCCGGGTCCGGTGTTATATATTTGGCCGCCAGCAAGGAGAAGAAATTTCGAATCTCAGCAGTCTGGATCATGTAGAGTGCGCAGACGGCTACGTGCAGATGAAACCAGCCAACCAAAGACGACAATCCATGTGTGTGTCGGCAACACAAGAACGGGTATGGACAGGGCGAATGACGAACGATGACTGGCGATAGACGGTGACGGGAGATCAACGGCTTTGGGCGTAGATTCGAGATGATCTCAAAACACGAGGTTCAGTGTAACCACAACAGGGTTTGCCGCCCGTTTATGTTTGTGTACGGCAGGTCGGAAACCAAACGTGCGTTTCTGCGTTTGGTACTGTTGAGGCCAAATTTTATGGGTGTATGGGACTTTGAGAGCAACGAGCATGGACTCGCGAGGTCGAAACCGAGACTTTGATGCTTGCACGACGCTGGTGGAACGGGCCATGAGCAGTGGCCAACGGCAGCTACTGGTAAGCAACAAGTTCGAGATGCAGCCGGAAGCAGAACCAGGTTTGGACTCGCGTTGCCACCTTTTTCAAAGGAAGAGAAAGTGTAAACTCGTCGGACGGCTGGATGTATCGTCGTTGTGTGCCCGGATGTCCATTTCCGTTTCGTTCATCTGGTGGTCCACGTTTGCTTGCGTGCTGTCTTTTTGCCTTTTGCATTCTGTTTTTGCATCCTCATTTGCAAGCCTTGGCGCTCCGAGGATACATAACTAGCATACGTGAGGAACTGCGCGCCGTATAGGCTAAATAGACAATAGCAGCTGTTGCTGTTGTATCAACAATAGAACAATAAGATCAACGTCGGCAGAGGGTCAGCCTCCACTCACATATCCATTTATAGATCGAGGCAACGGCTGCAGCTGTCGTTCGTGCAGGACGCAATGACAGGCATGTGGCGGGCAGACGTGCATGAGCCATGTCGCTATGCAGCCATATTGTTATGCGGTGTGTTGTCGTGATCGAGAGCGGTCCGACCTGCTTCGTGGTATATATAGACGACGCGTCAGCTAATATCGAGGTATGGCTGTCGGGAATTGCAAACGGAAGAGCGGGAAGCTCGTAGGACGAGATTCGAGGAAAAAGCAATTGAGACGGAGATCCGACGTGGCAACGATGAAGACGAGCAGTCGACGTCAAAAATGAAGCTCAAGATGGATGGCGAGAGTAGTTACAGCAGTGAAGATTAGTCAGTGAGCAAGTAGGCACGTCTATATTACGGAAGGAACACCCCGGGATATGTTTGCCAATGTAGAAAGTGCGATGCACCTCTTCCCTTCTTGGAAATTTGAGTATCGTCGATTACGTCATCCCAGTTTGTGACGAGCCACGGCTTGTTAAAGCTGTTGAGTCGGTTGTCATATAATCTCAATGTACACCATGTTCTAGATTGAATTTATTGGCAGCAATGTGAAGATTGCTGTAGCAAAGGGCCAAAATAGCTGGTGGTAATTATGTTCTAGGCATGCTGAGATGCAGGCGTCCTGGACTGTAACAAAACAAACAAGTGTCTGCTTGAGGGACAGCATCTGAAGGCAGGCTACGAGGCACAGCGGGTGTAACGTGCTGTTAGCATAGACGGCTTGGAACCGTATGCGAACTGCTGTATACTTCAACCAGATGACAGGAGGCATGCTTTGCCGTGATGGCTAGGCCGGGTTGGCCGGGCCGTAAGTAGCGCACACAGCCAGCCAGACAGACAGTCGGACAGCCTCGACGGCTCGTGGGATACAACGCATCGCGGCGTTGAGCTGTTGTGCTGCCAAGAGTGCTCTTAGTAGTCTCCAAGACTAGATGATGCGGCTCATCGAGTCGTCAAAGGCACGAAAATAGATGTGGATGTAGGCCACAAGTTCTCAAGTCCTGAAGATAAAAGTTAGTAAGATGAATACCAGAATAAAATAACCGTAAAAGATGATACACACCAGTCAACATCACTAAGTTGCAGCTTGCGGACACGCTGCGAGTGGTTCTTGCCACCGCCGCCGGGCCGGTTATGGTAGTACGACGTCGCGCGCTCGGGCGCCTCGCCCTCGTCGCTCTGCTGCAGGTCCAGGTTGAGGACGAGGTTCTTGATACGCTGCTGCTCCTCGCGGTCGGCCTGTTGCTGGTTTCTCATAGCCACCGCAAAGTCCGAGTCCGAGGGAAGCTCAAGCGTGCGCGTCTGCTGGCGGTTGCCACGTTTGGTGAGGAGGCTGAAGGCCATGGTCGGTGTGCTGTTGCGGCCGTTGGATCTGTTATTGGACCGGTCGTCTCCATCATCGTCGCTGTCGCTGTTTTTGTTGTCGTCGGTGTTGGCGTTTCCGTAGACATGTCCCGGCTGTGCGGCCTTGGGCCGCACCGGCAGCGCGAGGTCAAACATGGGCTTGCGCTCAAACTTCTTGGTCTCCTGCAGGCTCTCCGCCATCATGCGCGCGTACTCGCGCTCAAACTCAGCCTCGTCTTCTGGGTCAATCTGCTCCTCTTCGCGCGTCACGACAATCTCCTCGTCCTCTGACTCGCTGCCGCTATCGTCAGAGTCTCGGCTGCCATGCTCGTCGTCATCGTCGTCATCATCCTCATCTTCGTCAGCATCTCCATCGCCTTCTCTGTCGCCGTTAAACAGTAGCTCTTCATCGTCGTTGATATTGGCTTCCACATCATCTCTGGCAAGGTCGTTCTCGTGGTCAATCTCGTCGTCCGACGACCCATCATCAGAGGCTGGGCCGCCGTGCTGCTCCTCGTCAGCTTCACCACCCGTCGCAGCCGAGGCTGCGCCCTTGCCGTTCTTAGCGGCAGCAGCCGCCTTCTCCTCCTGGTCTTGCGTGACTGCTGCCTGGAATACACGCGCCGCCTCCTCGAGGTCGACGGCCAGCTTCCACTGCGGCCGCAGGAGTGCAAATGTGTCCTGGACAATGAACTCAATATCCATGGGCAGTGGGTCTTTGGTGAAGATATAGAACTGGAAGAACGCCAGGAAAAAGTCCAGCTTCTTGCCAGACGCGCCCTTGTTGAAGTAGCTGCCCGTCGTCTCCAGAACGGTTGCCACAAGGCGGATGCGGAAGTACTCGTCCGGCAGATCGACTGGGTTGATACGTCCAGGGACAGGCGCACCGCCGTGGCCGAGGGTCAAAATCTTGTACAGAATGTCAAACACGACCGGGTGCTCGACGAGGCGATATGTGAAAAACTCGCCGAGATACTTGACCTGTGCCAGCCGCTTCTGGTTCATGCGGAAGTCGTTAAGCTCCAGCCCAAAGATGATGGACTCGATCAGCTCGTCCACGATCCCTATCACAAAAGACGAGTGGTGGCGGTACAACGCGCTAAGGAGGCCGGCCAGGAGGTGAATGTTGCCGTACTTGACCTTGCCGGGCCGCGAGAACACCTTGTGCAGGATCGCGACAACATCCTTTTCCTCCCAGTGAAGTCGCTGGATCTGGCGCAGAATCTTATTCGCATTGCGCTTGCACAGGTCCACGTACACCAGTTTCCGAACGAAAAGATCCATGGGTGTTCTCTCCTTTTGCTGGATCGCAGGCCGCTCAGGGGGGTTAACAAAGTACACGGCATTCTCGATCAGCATGCGCTCGGCCTGGCCGATATGCTGCATGGCTTTCTTGCGCTGCAGTGTCTCGAGGAATGTCGACATGCGCGGCGATGTCTCGGGGTTGCGCAGCAGGTACCGGCCGCAGTTCTCAAGCAGGTTGGAGATAATCTCAATGTTCATGCGCGAGAAATCGTCAAGACTAACTTTCAGACAGTGGAACACGACATGCTCCGGCACGATACCGAACTTGGTCAGCTCCGCGAGATACCGAATATTGCTGAGGCGCACCTGGCCGAGAAAATCCTTCTCCTTGCGCCGCTGGAGACTGCGGAATTCGGCATCAAGGTAGTCTACAAGACCCTTGGGGATATCGGGCATGTACTGGCCAACAGTCGCCACCAGCCGGGACCAGCACGGCAAGAGATCGCCTCGGCCTTTGGGCACCTCTGTCAGGGACTTGATAAGCCGGTTGCGGGACGCCTTGGAGTTGAGAAAGCAGAAATCTATTGCTGTTTGGTCGATTATATCCTTGTTCGTCAGTTCTGGCAGCCGTAGAAGTAGGGTGTCGACCTGAGCACCGACGCTCTTGTTGATGATTGAGGTCGACTGCTCATCTGCAACGACGGCGGCGGTGGCAGCGGGCGAGCTGACGGCAGGATCAGCTTTTTGGGCATCCGATTCATCAGCAGGTGCATCCTTTCTGCTTCCGACCTGGTCGTCGGTGTCCTTCTTTTTCTTTCCATCCTCAAGCAGAATGGCAGGGACCTTTCCTTTCAGATCGACAAGGTTTTCGTAGAAGCGGCGCTCCTCTTCGTCCTCCCAGATGCCAGCACTCTCGCCCTGGCCACGGAGGTAGTCGCCCGCCTTGACAATGCCAATCGAGCTGGAACTGACGGCTGCCTGTCCCTCATCGCCGTCCTTGAGATCTGGCATCTCGGCACCGATGGCGTCGGCAATGACCTGCGCATTAGACACCAGCCGCTCCTGAGCCTTGACTTGCTTCTCAAAGTTAGATTGCCGGTCCTCAAAGACCTCACCCGACTTGACGTAAGCTTCGGCATTGCGGCGCGACTGGGCGGAAATGGCCTTTTGGTCGCGCAGGAGGTGGCCCTTGACGTCATCAAAGTACCGGCTGAGAATATTCCGGAACTTTGCCTGCAGCTCGGGCGAGGCGATTGTATTGTCGGTTGGAGGCGTTTCGGGGGATGCTTCGAGGGCAGACTCCGCAGGAGTAGGATCTTCGGGGGCGGTCGGGGCAGCTTCGGTGCTGGCGGCTGGCTCGTCAAGTTTCCGGGCTCCTTCGCTGGGAGAGCCGCTGATGCCGAGAATATCGGCGCTGAAAGTCTTGACAAACGTAACCAAGAGGGGCAGGTTGGCGTGGTCGCGGTCGTGGCCGAGGAGGTCTTTCAGTACAGCAAGCGGGAAAGGCTCGGCGGCGCCCGGCTTAGCAGACGGGCTGGAACGAAACTTGACTTCTGCGGTCTTACCAGCAGCGCCTTTTGTCGTGTCGTCGGGGCGGTTGACGTCTTCGAGGGTGCGCAGCACGCCGACAAGCCACAGCTCAGTGACGATTCGAAGGAGGATGCGCTGCAGGGTGATGCGCTCCTTTTCGTCTCTCTCACGGGCCTCGGCGGACAAGGTCTTGAGCTGGCTCTTGTCGGGCGCAGCCATGCCCTTGCCCAGCAGCCATCCTAGGTATTCGGTGAACTCGGCAGGGCCGAAGCGCTGGTGGAGGGCCGACACAATCTCGACGCCGGCTTCGATATCGGCGGGCGTTTTGAGGCGACAGAGGCCTTCATAGCAGGCGGGAATGATCTCGGAGAGGTACTTGCTGAGGCTGAGTGAGGCGATCTCTTGGAGGAAGGAGCTGAGGCTCGCAGCGGAGATGGCGGTGCGCAGTCGTCGGATGAATGCCGTGTTCTTCTTCAGGGACGAGTCGAGGGACTTGTTGACCTCGAAGAGGTCTATCACTTGTTAGATAGCGATTCGATAGATTCACGGGGCATAGAGGAGGGGGCGCGTCGCATACCAGTTTGACCTGCCCATGCGCTCTCATTGAGTGTTCGCAGTTGGCCTTTGTTATAAGTTAGTTGCTAGTTGCCATTTGTCGACTGGAGAGACAGATGCCATGGCTGTATGGCCGTGTAGCCGTCGAAGCATGTAGACATACGTTTCTTAACGCGGTCCATTATCGGTCGCAGACCAAGATAGATGGCAGAGACGGGATATCTTGCGGCACGGACATTCGTCAAGTAGTGTTGGTGGTAGTGGTAGTTGTGGCGATGTCGAAAGTCGTGATTGGCAGTATTGTTGTCCTTGGTGATCGCGTTGACGATGATGTCGGTGATAGCACCTGTATGGGGTACTTGACTCCGAATAGCATCAAACAGTTGATCAACAGCACAGCGGCAGAAAAGGTACCGTTAGCGCAGCAAGAGCTATGGAGGCACCTGTATCATGAATGCGCCTTCCTAACGTGTACCAGGTAGCGAGCTGCCCCTCTGGCCGGATAATCAGTATTCCCGGTATTGATGACAGCAATAGGAAAGCGCCGTGACGTAGAGACAGTACTGAATCATTGTCACGTGATCACCTTTTATATGGGTCGTATGACCTCAGGTATCTTGGACTTCTTCGTTCTGAAGGCAGCATCGGCTATCAACCACAGAGTTTACGAGATGATGCTACTAGAAGAGGATGAAATAAAGCTGTTCTGAAGGATAGCACTCACAGCTTCTTGAAAGGGGTGATGACAGCAACATTAAGAAGAAGGAGGCGCTGTAGATCGGAGGCTCAGAAAGCTTAAGTGATGCGCGCAAACAGGTCATTCCGGATGCATAGATGTCACATCTCTGGCTATATTCAGCTCTCTAGTTTTCTTTATATTTCTCTATTATTCTTGATGTATCTTATATGCGTTCATGGGTGTTCGCATCCCCAATTGTCATGAAATCAACATGTTGCCAGATGCGGAAGTCGATCACTTACACAGCTAGCACACCGTTGTCTGTGGCTCCTGTTCACCGTATGATTGGCCAGATCCGCATAATAAATGGGGATATATGGGCAGATCTGTCGGTGCGGATAGTTCTTGTGCGTGTCGACATATTTCACTATTGTCACTGCTTGTTTACTCTGCTAATACAATGCAAATTCTATTCTGAAGGTTTCTTGATCTTCATACCACATCTCGTTGATCATGTTATAACTATTCGAATGGCTCGGCGTAGAACAAATCATCGTTTTCCTACATTCCGTCGGAAGGATCGGTGCCGAACTTCTAGTCGACCTCCTCAACGGCGGGGCCCTTGGCCGGATCGGCATCGGCCATCTCGGCGTCAGCAGCATCCTCGGTGGTGGCCTCGGGACCGGCCTCCTTCTTGGCAGCCTCGTCAGCAGCCTTCTTGGCGGCAGCGGCCTCAGCCAGCTCGGCCTCGAGCTTCTGGCGCTGAGCCTCGGCGTGCTCAAAGTAGCGCTGGTGGACGGGGCCGACCAGGGCGCTCAGCTCCTCCTTCTTAGCTCTGTAGACGCCCAGGGAGGCATCGTAGCCATCCTCGTACAGCCAGTCCTGGATTGTTAGTATGTGTTGTCTTGATTTCAAATAGGTTTGGGAAAACTTACAATAGCATCGGTAAGCTTGGCGACAATCTTTTCCCGCTCAGCCTCCTGGGAGAAGGGAACGTAGACACCATCATCGTCCTCAGAGAACTTGCCACGGACATCGTAGATGTAGGTCTCGAGCGCGTTCTTCATGTTCTCGGTCTCGGCAACGAGCTTGTCGCTGGCAGCCATCTTGCCCTCCTTCTCCTTGGCGTCCTCGGCGGCGACGCGGTCCAGGGTCTGGGTGGCGGGGACGACGGGGAGGTTGTCCTTGCGGACCTGCTTGCGGACCTTGCGGGTCTTGGGCTTGTCGGCGTCAGTCTCCATAGCCTCACCCTCAGCACCCTCGGGCTTCTCCTCCTCCTTGATCTCCTCCTCGACCTCCTGCTCCTCGACGTAGTAAGCAGTGTCCAGGCTCAGGATACCGTCGGGGTTGACGCGGGCGCGGAGCTTGCAGGTCATGTAGTCGTCAGGGCCACCAATGGTGGGCTTGACACCCTTGATGGAGAAGCGGGCAATCCAGGGCTGGACACCGCTGGGGAGCTCCTCAGGGTTGTAGTAGCGGGCCTCCAGGTCGAATGGCCGTTTCCGGAAGAAGGTCAGGACCTTGGTCGAGGGCATAGCGTTGCCCTTGCCGAACACAACCAGGTTAGGCTCCTCATCGGGGATATCGTTGGCCTTCTCCCAGGTGAACTCGATGGGGTACGAAACCAGATCGTGGACAGCGAACTCGCGGACACGGAAAATGGGGGACTGCAGGGCGCTGGCGAAAGCACAACCACGGGCAATGGCCTCGTCCTGGTTCATGGTGAAGGACAGAGTCTTGCCGAAGAACTCCTGGATGCGCTCCTTGATGGCAGGGACACGGGTACCGCCACCGACAACCTCGATGATGTCAATGTCGTCCTTGGTCAGGCCAGCCTGGGCCAGGGCCTGCTCCAGAGGAACAGTGGTGCGCGACAGCAGGGGCTCGGCGAGAGCCTCGAAGTCGGTGCGGGTCATGGACGAAGAAACGTCCTTGTCGTTCATCAGCATCTCAATGTTGAGGGGAGCCTGCTGGTTGGCAGAAAGAATCTTCTTCATCTTCTCAGCGGCGACCAGGACACGGGCGCGAGCGCGGGGCTCGGTGTTGATGTCGATCTGCAGCTTCTTCTCGGCAAGGAACTCCTTGGCGAAGTGGTCGACCAGGCACTTGTCGAAGTCACGACCACCGTAGTGGCGGTCGAAGCCGGTACCCTTGACGGTCAGCTCGCCCTTGCGGAACTCGACAACGGAGGCAGTGTAGGTGGAGTGGCCAATGTCGATGAAGACAACGCGGCGGGGCTTCTCGTCGCCCGAGGGCAGGTCGAGCTTGGTGATACCCCAGCCAAGAGCGGCAGCGGTGGTGTCGTTGATGAGGCGCTGGACGTTGACGTCAACAACCTCCAGAGCAGTGATCACAGCGCGGCGCTGCCGGTCGGTGAACCAGGCAGGCACGGACAGGACCATGTTGGTGACGGGGACCTTGATCTCCTCGGAGGTGATCTGCTTGATCTTGCCCATGTACATGGCCAGCAGCTGAGTGGCGGAGAACTTCTCCTTCTTGCCCTGGTACGAGACCTCGGCACCGACCTCGCCGTTGACATCGACAAGGGGGCAAGAGATGTACTGCTGCTCGATCTGGATGTCGGCCTCCTTGAAGGAACGGCCGACGAGGCGCTTCAGCGAAGAAACGGTGTTCTTGAGGTTGGAGATCTCCTGTGTCTTGGCAGCCTCACCAAGGTAGCGGTTGGTAGGGCCGAAGCCGACGACGGTACTGCGATGCGTTAGCATGTGAACGGATAGGTGATGAAGAGTGACAACACCCGTCGCGGGTTTGGTTGTAGGTTGGGTACTTACGGAGTAGCGCGGTTGGAAACCTCGTTGACAATCTAGAGACAACAGTTAGCTGGTGTACTTGCAAAAGGGGAGTTGGCGAGGGAGACATACGACGTCGATACCACGGTTCCGGGCCACGGCAATCACCGTGTTCATGGTGCCCAGATCAACACCTAGATATTGTTAGTGAGCTGGACGAGACGAGTGCCCGAAGCGCCAGGCTACCCGGTACACGGATAGCCCGCGCTTGAGCTTGTTGACAAAGGTACGGCCGCCAGGGCTGTCCCGGGATTCCGACTTACCGACGACACTCATGATGGGCGAGTATGTGAATGTGGTTGTTTATGTGTGCGACAACGGCGGGTATAGAGGGAGGGGGAGGTCGCGACGTAGGCTGAAAAGTCTGGATATGCGATGCCCAAACTTGTTCGATAAAGTATGCCTTGGGTGAGAAAGGTATACTATAGGAGGGGAATAGTCGTTTGTTTCGTGTGTTCGCAAAAGTTGCTCCGGAATCCTATGGAGTGGGGTGGAGGAGGTGAGGTTGAAGAAGTGAAGTGGGAGACGAGAGAAGAATAGGATACTGCTGAGAATTCAGATACCCTAAGCAGAAACAGAGAGGGAAAGAGCCGTCTGTAATACTACTAACAAACAGAAATAAAAACAAATATAAAAATAATAAAACAAGAGAATAAAAAGTAAAAAAAAAAGTTGTTAGGTCGATTTATAGTGGGGTTACTCTGGACGGTCCTTCCTTGTTGGCCGTGTTGGCAGCTTCTGTTGGATTCTAGAGTGTCAGTGAGTTTGAAACTGCGGCGCGATTGGGTAGGGAGGGGACCAGAAGCCACAGGAAAGAGCGACTGGCGTGGAGGGGCAAATTGGCGATAGCAGGTGGATGTACCTTGGAAGTATCTTTTTAGAGTAGAGTGTAAGGCAGGAGCGATGGGTATAATGATTCTTTTCAGAGAGTTCGTAAACGTGTAAATAGATAAAAATCAGAAACGGAAAGAAGAGAGAATGAGAAAAAAACAAGCCAAAGCAAGACTTCAAGATCCGGAAATGGCAGATGTTAAAATAAACATACGACGCGCTGGTCAGCCTTGTCATAGCAACAGCCCCGAATAAGACGAGAGAAGCACGGAGAAGCTTCGAGACGGTCCTCGCTGCATCGCATCAGGATCAGGGCGGCAGGTAGCGCGCTGGCGACTGGCTGGCAGGGGCCGAGGACAGCAGGGCAGCTGGCTGGGCGCCTAGGCAAACGCGGCAGAAAAAACAGAATCAGGCAGGAGGGGCAGCAACGTGCTTTTCAGGTGATATTCATTAGCTCACCGCCTGCCCAATCCACAGGGCCCAAGTCACTCACAAGTACCTTTTTGCTTTGATATTCTTGATTTATTATGTAATCTTTTGCGACATGCTGTGCTCGCATCGCATCGCGATATCTTGCATTCAGAAGCACACTTGGATAAATCAGGCCATCTACGACATTTAGAAACGCTGTTACTCGGTGGCTGAGTCTGGGTGCAACTGGGATCATACACTGCAAAAAACGAGGCTTAAAATGCAAATAAATCGTGGCAATGCAGCAAAATGCAAAATGCACGAGAAGCCTCAAGTCACCGACATGGCCAAGATGAATAAAATCAAATGCAAATGCAATTGTAACTGTAAATAAAATGAACATACAGAATAAAACAGAAAATAAACAAAAGAAGAAAATAGATAAACCACTGTGCTAGACTTTTGAACCTTTTATCTTGCCCGGATCTTTTCCTTTCCTTTCCAATAAAACCAAAGACACCTCCATCCGCCTAGTTGACGTTGAACATGGGCTTCAGCTTGATCAGCAGCTTCCACTCCTCGTCCGACACGTCAGACCGGTAGAACTCCTTGAGCGTGTCGATGCTCTTGCGCGAGATCTGGCTGTACAGCATATCGCCCTCCTCCAGCTGCCGGCCGTATGTTGGCTGGTGGCCTCCCATCTCGATCTTGATGGCCACCGACGGCTGGCCGCGCTTGCAGATCGGGATCTGCTTGTGCTCGCGCTCAATCGACGTGACACGGCCAATGCCGATAATCTCCTTCTCCTTGGTCGTCGGGTTCGTCTTGACAACGGCCAGCGGTGTGTTCATCCGCAGGTTGCCCTCGACGACGTCGACACCGACGACAATGGGCGCCGTCTTGTTGAACACGGCCACGGGGCTCAGCACGCAGGGGAAGACAGCCAGCATCTTGGACTCCTCCTTCTTCTTCTCGCTCAGCTCGGCCATGTGCTTGGTGAACGCGTCAAACAGGTGGTAGATAATGTCCGCCGTGAAGATCTTGATGTTCTGCTCGTCGGCATACTGCGCGGCCTCCTTGTCGACCTTGACATCGAAACACAGCATCACCGCGTAGTCGGGTGCCTTCTCCAGCATCACACCGCACTGCATGACGTCGCGCTTGTACACCGGGCCGATACCCACGTTGGCGACGGGGATCTTGCAGTCCTTGAGGAAATCCAGCAGGGCCTCGAGCGAACCCAGAGTCGACGCCTGCACGCTGACACCACGGCCCGACTTCTCGACACGGCTGAACACGGACGCCAAATCGCTCTCGACCTCCTCCTCCAGGTCCTCCTCGTCGTCGTACTTGCCGACGACCAGCAGACGCGAACCGGCAATGGCACCCTCGAGACCGGGGGCGCTGATCTTGATACCCATGGCGGCCTTGACCTCCTTGTTGTGCACGTAGGCGGAGCGCACGCGCAGCTCGCGCAGCGGCGCCGGCGTGAGCAGCGCACGAATGTTGGTCTTGATCACACCCTCGACACCGCACAAGATAATGCGGTCGCCCTCGCGCAGCACACCGTTGGACAGGATAATATCAATGGTCATGCCGAAGCCCTCAATGGCCTTGACTTCCAGGACGGTGGCCTGCACCTCGGACAGGTACATGAGCGAGTCCGTCATGCGCTCCTGGGTCAGCTGGACAAGCAGCTTCAGCATGTCGGGCACACCCTCGCCCGTGTGGGCCGAGGTGGGCACCAGCGAGACGTAGCGCGACATGTTCTTGTTCTCGTAGAAGAGCTCGGCGTTGAAACCCTGCTCGGCAAAGGCGACCTTGGTGGCCTCGAGACGCTTGGCGAACTCGTTCTGGACACCGCGGTTCTGCAGCTGCAGGGAGTCCTGGAAACCGTTGTTGTCGACCTTCTTCCAGCCGTACAGACGATCAATCTTGTTGAGCGCGACAATGAAGGGCGTGCGGCGGTCGCGCAACATGCGCATCGACTCGAGCGTCTGCTTCTCGAGACCGTGCATGATGTCGACGACCAGAATGGCAATGTTACACAGCGACGAACCACGCGAACGCAGGTTGGAGAAAGACTCGTGACCAGGCGTGTCGATGATCAGCAGACCGGGCACCTTGAAGTCGAAGGCGCCGTCCTTGTTGACGACGGCCGTCTTCTGCTTGATGGCATCAATGGGGAAGTACGTGGCACCAATCTGCTGCGTAATACCACCGGCCTCGCCCTCCTGGACGTTGGTCTGGCGAACCTTGTCCAGCAGCTTGGTCTTGCCGGTATCGACGTGACCCATGATACAGCAAATGGGCGAACGCAGGTTATCCTTGGACTGTGCGGCCAGCGCGGCCTGGTGCTCCTTCTCACGCAGCTCGGCCATCTCGCGCTTGCGCTGGGCCTCGGCAGCCTTCGCGGCCGACGTCTCCTCGTCGTCGCTCTCGTCGCTGTCATCACTATCGTCGTCATCCTCGCTATCGTCCTCATCGTCCTCATCCTCGTCCTCCTCCTCGTCATCGCCGCTCTTGGCCTTGGCCTCCTTCTTGGCCTCCTTCTTGGCCTCCTCCTCATCAGAATCAGCGTCCCAGCTGTCCTTGAGATCGTCGTCGTCGGCAGCAGCGGCAGCCTCCCAGTCGTCCTCCAGGTCGCTGTCGGCGCCCTTGGCCTTAGCAGCCTCCTCCTCGGCCTTCTTCTTGGCAGCAGCCTCCTTCTCAGCAGCCTCCTTGGCCACCTTCTCGGCGTGCAGACGGGCGCGCTCAGCAGCCTCGGCCAGCGCCTTCTCCTCGTCGACCTTGTTGTTCTTGCGGCCGGCGTTGCGCTTCTTGTCGTACGAG
The DNA here is from genome assembly GCA_032248835.1 of Ophiostoma piceae. Classification (NCBI taxonomy): domain Eukaryota; kingdom Fungi; phylum Ascomycota; class Sordariomycetes; order Ophiostomatales; family Ophiostomataceae; genus Ophiostoma; species Ophiostoma piceae. Next base: position 1,617,363 of record CP135129.1, read on the forward strand.
GCCTTCTTGGGCTCGGAGGCACCGCCCTCGAGGCCGCCGACCTTGATACCGGCAGCCATCATCTGCTGCAGCTTCTGCTCGTTGCGGGCCTTGGCCTCCTTCTGGGCCTTGGTCATGTACTTGCCCTCCTTCTTGAGCTGCTCGATACGCTCCTTTTCGCGCTGCTTCTTGATGGCGCGCTGCTCCTCCTTGCGCTTGGCCTCCTCGGCCTCCTGGCGCTCAATCTCCTCAAGGCGGGCCTTCTCCTCGGCAGCAAAGCGCTCCTGCTCCTCTGCCTGCCGGCGCAGCTCTTCCTGCTGCTTCTGGATGGCGAGCAGGTGTGCGGGGATCTTCTTCTTCTTGCCGCCAGCAGCAGCCGGCTCAGGCGCGGCAGCAACAGGGGCAGCAGCAGCGACAGGAACGACAACGGCAGCCTTGGCGGGCTCGGTACCGGCGGGCTTCTTCTTGGAGGCCTGCTCCTTCTTGCGCTGCTTCTCACGCTCCTTCTTGAGCTTCTCCTTCTCGGCCTTGGTCAGGATGCGGCCCGAGTTCTCGTCGCCGTCATCGTTGGCAGCCGGTGCGGGCTTGGCGTTGTTCTTGTTGTTGCCGCCCTTGCCACCCTTGCCCTTCTTCTCGGGGAGCGCAAACTCGTCGTCCAGGTTGGCCTCCTCGGGGGCCTTATCGGCAATGGAGGGGGCAGCCTCCTCAGCAGGGGCGTCGGTCTGGGCCTCGGGCTCGTCGGCCAGGCCCTTCTTCTTGCGCTTCTCCTTGTTCTTGCGCAGCACGGCCATCAGGCCACCGCCGCCGGCCTCGTCGTCGTCGTCGCCGTTGGCATTGTCGGCATCGGTGTTGGCCTGGTTGACGGGCGCAATCGTCTCGCCCAGCTCAGCCTCCCAGTCGTCCTGCTGGGCCTTCTTGCCTCCCTTCTTCTTCGGCGGCATCGTGACGGATACGGATGGCGATAGTGGGGTTGTAGATGTAGTTGTAGGTGTAGAAAGGTAGTCCCGGTAGATCGAGTGGGATGTGATAGATCAGAGACCAGAGATCAAGGATCTATAGATAAAAAGAAAAGAAAAATCACCCGCTATGGATGGTCGTGACAATAGTAAAGTTGTGTTGTCGACCCCGAGACATGCTAGGTTGACAAAAGGTTCCACTGAAAGAGTGTTTGGTGGCGCCCGAAAAAAGTAGAAAAGCAAAAGGCAGAAAGCAGAAAAGTCTCCTCAGTATGAGGTAGGTCGAGGGAACGCTGTAGGCAGTTGCGTGGTGGTGATGGGGCAAATGTGGAGAGCCTGCCAAAGCGGTCGATGGCAGAAAATAATTATTTTTTTTATTTAATAATTATTTTTATTCTGAAGATGGAAGGAAGGCCTGGCAGAAAAAAAACTTATATAATCGGCAAAAACACAAAATCCGGCAGCTTGCTCTTTCCAGTCTTTCTCCCTGGTAGCGCTAAAACGCACTGTGAGCAGTACTGTATCTGCTACTGACGGCTGCTGGCAGCGCGGGGAAGGTGTGAGGGCAGGAGGGGTACATGCGATACAGTGTATCTCCCTGTATTTCTTATCTGAGCACTGACCACGCCCTAGCATGGTTATGTAAGTCTGGCTGGATTGGGAAATTATCCAACCTCATCCTATTGTCCATTGATGATTGATGATTGAGATATTTGGCAATGAACGTCTGTTTTCGTTTTCTTGTTTTACCAGGACTATTATAAATATTAGCCAGAGTCTTTTCATATAGTTTAGAAGTTATCCATTTTATGATGTATTTTTGTGATATGTATTTTCATTTTCAATTTTTTAAAAGTCCTCGATGTTTTTTTATTTTTCTTTTCATTTTCTTTTTGATTATCATTGCCATTTGATCTTTCAGTTTCATTCGTTGCATATCAACATACCAAAATACACCAAGAGCTACATCACAAAACTTATCCAAAATCCAAGTCAATGTCTACCAAATCAAAGATATGAATAACCCCTTACGCCAAGCTAGGTACAAGTAAAGTTTATGCAAATGCAACAATAGATCTATCAAGACCGAGGACATGCAAAAGGCCAAGATGAAAACAAACACAGAACAAAAAGAACCAAAGAACCTCCGCCCAATCAACTAATCTAAAAGACTGGCTCGAGATAGTACTCCAAAATGTCGTACATCAGCCCAAAGTAGTCCCTGCGCTTCTGCTCCGGCGGCGTTGTCGAGGCCTCTCCAGGCGCAAACTTGCTGGTCCAACGCCCACCGTCGAGCTCGTCCAGCAGGGTAAAGAGCCGCTCCGCCCGCTGTGGTTCGGCAAACAGCTGCTCGAGCGCCCGCTCGTCGAGGCACCGCTGCAGCATGTCGCCGTCAATGTGCATGCCTGTTCTGCTGTCGGGCACCAAGTCTTCGAGGATGGCCCGCCTTGCTTCAGCATCCGCGCCGTGCTGCTCGGCGCTCGTGCCGTTTCCATTGACGGGAACTTCGTCGACGTAAGAGTAGGGGTAGAGCACGACCGACGTGTCAGAGTAGTTCTGGATGTACCGCAAGACCCGCCAGATAGACGGGCCTAGGATGGTAAAGTGCTGCATTGAGCCGTCTTCAAAGGCGCCCAGAACCTCGGCTGGATGCTCCGAACTGTCAAGCATGCCGTAACGCGCACTACGCCGCGTCTGCTGCCAGCTGGGCCGTGTACGGCCCCGCACGAGCTTGCACAGCCCTTCGGACGGGAGGTCCACCTCGAACACGGTACTGCAGCTCTTGCCAATCATCCGCCACGGGACCCAGACTCCCGAGAGCTGCCAGTCGCCAAGAGACACCAAAAGCATAGGAGGCGATCCGGCTCCTCCAGGGGAAACGTCAATCATGTGCCTGGCCGGGGCATTATCGCTGGACTCGGAGTGGTGGAGCGTCATTTCACCTGCAGCGGCGTTGCCTCCCTTGTAGTCAATGATCTGGACCGAGTTTCCAAGGGTGGTGGCTACCAGCTTGCCATTGACAATCTGCAGAGACGATGCCGGCGACGGCAGGCTGAACTCACCATGCGAGTCTAGCCGCTTCGCCGCGACATCGAGCTTGTCCCACTGGATTAGCGACCCAACGCAGGAGAACACGTTGTTGTCTTCACATGCGGTCGTGTACACGGGAGCTGCGGCTCTGGCCTTTCGATGCCGCGTCCAGTACTTGATCTTAGCGGGAGCCGGAACTGTACTGTCGTTGCTAGAGCTGCGCCGAGATTCCGAGCGCTTGACAGAGAGCACAAGGAAGCGCCCATGGAGAGTAGACACCAGGAGCTGCACCCACTTGTTGCCTTCACGCTCAATGATCCATTCCGTCAAACCCAAAATCCGGTCTCCGCGCTCACCTAGACCTCGTGCGTACTCGATTGGAGCGCCGTGGCTATCGACAGCAAGAGAGATATCTTCACCGCTATCCGGGTCGATAAACTGCAGCGTCGCCTTGGCATCTTTTTCGGTGATCGCCACGATTAGGCAGTCCAGGTTGTGCGAGTAGATGAGTTTCTGGGGCTTTCCCTTGAGGGGAATCTTGCGATGTGCCGGCTCCGAATGCGACTCGAGCTCGGCAAGAATTACCCGCGACCCAGAAGACAATGCGAGCGGTATCCGACCTTCGCGGCCTGGCAGATTGCTTGGAAGAATTGTCGCCGATGTGATTGGCGGCGAAGGCAGGCGGTTCTCGGATGCGTCCACCACTACCCAAACGCTCTTTGTCGACCGAAACTTGGCCGCAGACCAGTCTAGATTGCTCTGTAGGCACAGCTTGCCGTCGCATGTAGCGAGTACCGACTTCCCGACCACCGAGTCGCCAACAATAGAGATGTGTGCTGTGGCGAGGCCGATTGTATCGACAGTCGCAGACACCGCACGTCCAGTCTCGTCCAAGACAACCGTACCAACCTGTCCGGCTCTGGTTCCGAACGCAATGGCTGCCGCCCGTCCCTGCCTAGGGATCATCGCGATGCTGCTCAGCGGCTCGATAAGATGAGGCTCCTGATCCTTGTTCAATGCTGGTGGCAATAGCTGAGCTATTTCGTTCGAGCTCAGGTCGATAAGCAGCGGCACGACTTCGGCTGCACCCGCTGGCTCGTTCTCGTTGATGCTGTAGATTCCGATAGACGGCTTGCTTCCCTCGTGCACGATGCCGGCCACGATGGCGGGCACATTGCCAAACGAGGATAGGCTCAGGCATGTCGGCTCGCCGCTTTGCACAAAAGACCGGACTATCGAGATTGTCCCTTGGAGGCTTATCCGTAGCAAATGGATGTTGCTTTCGTTGGTTTGGGCATGTGTTGAGATGGCGACAAGCGCGCCCGAGATGCACGCATCCACAATCGTGACATGTTCTCCGAAGAGAGCCGAGTGCGGGTGGAATACACTCCCGCTGACAGCCGCAAAGACAAGATTTTTCTCGGTCACTTGGATTACAACGTCCTCCGAGAAAGGTGCTGCCGCCACTGTCCTCGAGCTCATGTCGTAGATCGGCGCCGTGTCGACCTCTTCATCCTCACCGCCGTCGAGATTGCTGACCTGGCTGAGATCCTCAGACATCAGAAGCGACATTGTACGGTCTACAAAGGAGACCAGGATATGAAAGGTCAAGTCGTAGTCCACGCTGCGGACAGGGAAGATCCACGTCCGACGGATGGTATCACCCGCGTCGAAGTCGAGACCGGCACAGGCACGAAGGCCACTTCTGAACTCTGTGATTGCGCCGGCATCGCCGTACACCGAAGCGCCAAAGATGCGATCGGGGGTCGTGTGCGTGCCGGGTGCTCGAACCTTTTCGTATGTCGTCACAACATCGGAAAGAGATGCCCAGTTGGGGATGTCGCCGAGGTGCACAGTGGCCTGTCGTGGGGGAAGGTTGACCATTGTGCCCGGCCCTGAGTGCCCACCAACGATCAGGATGTCGCCGAACTGATCAAAAACTGTACAAAAAGCGCCGATATCGCTCTTCAGGTTGCCGACTTCCACGTGAGAGGTGATGAGGTTGTCCGAGTTGAGCTCCAGGTAGACGACGGAACCGTTCTGCCGTGCCAGGTAAATGCTGTCATTGGCAGCATTGTATGTTGGTAACCGGTAGGGCCGTGCCCAGGCCGACCACAGCTGAAGTTGCCGGCTTTGGGAGGAAGCATCTCGCTGTGCTTCTAGACTAAAGCTCTCGAATTTGGCTGGTTGATGTAGTGAGTTGGGGCAGAACCAAATCTGGCCGGCGGAGACTGTGAAAAAGGCTGAGTTAAATGTCAATGGCACGATGAGCAGCGGCTTTTCGCTACTCATGGGCAAGTTCTGGCCGCGCTTCTTTTCTGTTAGGACTTCCCGCAGGTCCTCGCCAGCCTCCCACTCGTAGATGATCATTTTTGCGATGCCTCTTTCAATGACAATAAGAAGCAAAATGATTTGGTAGTCGTCGTCTGGACGGGGGTAGAGAAACTCCATCTTGTGAATGATGCCGTAGACGGGGCGTGGTCTATAGGATTTGATGTACTGTAACTGGCCGCCAGCGGCATAATCCCGAGAGAGGTCTTGTTGGCAGTTGAGTTCGGAGACGGTGAAAAGGCCTTCGTCACAAGCCAGGGCCAAATATCGAGAGCTGGGGTCGACGGCAGCGTGGCGGCCCGGCGGTACTATCTTCTTACCCGGTGGCTTATACTGAGTTGTGTTGAAGTAAAGCCGGCCATCTTGCAACGTTTCGAGAAACATGAATATCTGATCGCCGTTCTCGAGGACTATAACGAGCTGCTGTGGTGGTAACCGCAGTTGTACCGGGTTGCCATTTTGCGCTGCAGCTGCTGTGTGAATATCGTCCATGTCGATGTCGCCCGACATTCCGCCGTTGTGGTTTGTGCCATCCTCTACTTTAATCTTGACATCGTTGTCGTTGCTTTCGTCGTCATCTTCGGATGTACCACCGATAACTCTCGCATTGATAATCCGGGTGCCAAAGTCGGTTTTGCGGATAACGTCTCGAAGCTGGCTGTCACGACCGAGCTCGCGAATCTGCACATAGTGATCCTACTTTGTTAGGCTGGCATAGGGCTATGAGGCCTCAGAGTAAGACAGGACTCACCCCGACAAATGCAACATCCACATGATGGGAAGATCGTAGGCGGACGGGCAGGATGAACTGGGCTACTGGACTCTCGACTGCCGTCTTTGTCAAAACGCCATATGTGCCTGGCCTTCCTACTGGCTGCCGTGCCTGTGAGCTTGTTGATGGCGGCTCTGTCGATGCTTGCAGCACTGATTGTAGATCCACAGTTTCCGTCACCCACTCGCCGTCGCGAAGGACATTGGTCTGGAGGGCCATGGCAGGTCGAGATTCCACCGCCGCCCCCTAGGCTGAGGGAGGATGGATGCCTCTTATGGGTTGTTCAGACTGGAGATGAGACTCGATATAATGGTCTGGCGTGGTAGATGGATGTTAAGTAAGTATTGCACGTGTCTAGCAGTTGCAGAATGTCGAGTCTATCTAATAGTAAAGTTAGACGGCTATATTAATAAAGTAAACAATGGTCTTGTAAGGGGTCCGAAAAAGATGAACTGCTGGGTTGCAAGACATTCAAGCTCAAAGGCAAGGCAATGAAAAGAAGAGAATGAGAAAGCACTTGCCGCTCTTGTACTGATGACACGCAGATGCCACGCAGATGCCCGAATGACGCATGAATGAGCATAAATGGGCCGATAATGAATATGAGAGGGGTAACAAGGTGGCCAGCCAGTAAGGTATGAGGTATGATGCAGTGAGGCAGTAAGGCAGTGAGTGGGATGACAGGCAGATGCAGTAGAGTGACAACGGGACGGGCAAAGACAGACAGTGATAGGGACAGTAAAACAAGACAAGAGGGCATGTAAGGCAGAGGATCAGACGCCAGTGTGCCGTGCATGCTGCAAGGCATGCAAAACATGCAAAACATGCATGGCATAGAAACGCGTAGACTCGCGAGGGTACGAGATACGAGGGTAAGGCAACAAGAAGACACAAGACAAGAAAACGAAACAGACAAGACAGGAGGCAAGGCTAGCCTAGCATAACTTACATTTCAAGTCGGCGGACACAATGTTTTAGGGCCAGCTCAGTATAGAAGATCAAGGAACAAGGAGCGAGGGTCGAAAGATTTCTGGATGAGTGATGAAACGGGGCGTATTTAGTGAGCCAGCGCAGATGAGTTGAAGGCGTGCAGGGTCAAGATAGAACACACGAGGCCTGCAAGAGTGTCAGTGATATCTTGGCTTTAGAGCTGAGACGAGTGCGTGAGGATGATGAGAGTAAGTCAGAGAGATGTGATGTTCAAGGTGAGAAAGGTGAATCCTGCGAGTTTCGTGTCCGTCTTGATGCCGAGATCCTGCGTTTTGGCGTCTCAGGTGAAGAGTCTCACTTGACAGGGAACACAAGCTCGCGTAGAGTGTGAGCTGGACGAGGACGGCGAGAGAGGGTGCGGTGAATAGACGAGAAGGACGGAGAACAGGCTCGTGTAGCAGATGTGAGGAGGTGGTGGTGATAGGAGACGTGAGGTGTGAGCGTGTGGGCGTGTGAGCGTGACGACAGCAGACAGACGACAGACGACAGCAGATTGGAGACGGCGAGGATAGCCAGCAGCCAGTCAAGAACAGCCAGACAAAGACAGCCCGGGCGCGGCAGATGTAGGGCGTACGAGCGATGGCGCACAGAGATGGAGGGCCACAAACGGAGAATGGACGTATGGCAGAGACGGACGCCTGAGGGGTTGCAGAGGTAGAGGTAGAGGTAGGCTGAGGTAGAGCTAGAGAGAGAAAGACAGGCAAAGGAAAAGACGAGAGGACAAGAGACAAGGACGGAAGGAAGGAAGGAAGGAGACAGCATGGAACACAGACAGAGGACAAGAAAGAGGAAAGAGGAAAGAGCAAGGGGTGGCAACAGCATGGGGACACGATAAACGGCAAGACAAAACGAGCAAGTCACGAAAACCGAAAACCGAAAACGTAAAAGACAGGACGACAAGAAGGAAGGAACGATGATGCAGGACAGGGCATATATTACTCACGGTCGTGTATAGTGAGCTGAGCTGTGTAGAGCTGTGAATAGATAACCAAAAAGGAAGGCGCAGAGGTTCCTTCCGTTTGAGATTTGCGATGTGAGATGTCGATGCTAGACTCGATGCTAGCAGAGCTCCAGCAAAACAGAGCAGAGCAGAGCATGCAAAACCCAAAAAGCAAATGGAATATCAAATTTTGGCAGTCCAACAGGGGTCTAGCGGATAGTAGTGTTCTTAGTTTACCGAGTGCCCTTACGATGATAAAACGCGCACGATAGCTGCGCAGGCGGCAAAGTCGGGGCCGACGTGGCTGGCAGGTGCCGGAGGTGAAAAGGAAGGAGCGATGGGGGGGTAAGAGCAAGGAGCAAGGAGCAAGGAGCAAGGAGCAAGAAATGAGGAGACGCTCAAGATCAAAGAGGCAAGAGAACACGGAAGGAAAGCAAGAGCGAGGAGAGTGCGTGGCGGCGGGAAGTGTCGTCGTTTCTCAAGCTCTTTCCGTTTCCCGTGTTGTTTCGCTCATACTAGGGAACGCCTTCCTACTCTGTATATTCTTTCGCTGTCTGGTGCCGTGGTGGGCTGAGAAAATGGGGTACACAAGGCAGAGGCGGGGGACGCAGAATAAAATGGAAAATAAATGAATTTAAAATGAAAATAAATCGCCAATTTGCAGCTACAGAGTGATGCTACTCAGTGCTCAGTAGTATGGCGGGGAGCTGCTGTAGATAAACTCACTTGCGCCTATATTAGTAATTAATCAGCGACGAACGGGAGGGACAAGGTTACACTATGGATGGTTGATTTTGATTTTGATTTTGATTCTAGTTCTCTCTCGACTTCATCTGAGTTTTCTCAAGGTGCATCAGATGCAAATGCAATACAAAACAATCTACTCTGTTCGGACCGTTTGCTCAAGATTGGCGATCAGTCGGCCACCAACAAGACGGACTGGCCGATCAGATCTCTCTTTCCTGTCTTGTCTATTCTTTCTCTCTTCTACTTCCAAGCACGCTGCATCCATCCTAGTCACCGGCTCGGAGACTTGTTGTCAAAGCGCAGCAAATGCCTCGCTTAGCCGCGATCAGGAATGCCGACGCCAGAACCCAAGCGGCACGGCCTAATATAACGTCTAACTATCTATAGACAACGAGGCTTGTGCAAAACAGCAACTTGCTCTGTATCTCGACAAAGACGGCAGGGTTGCATCCAGAGCTCACCGATCGTTTCGATGTGGTGTCTGCGGTGCGTCTGCCTCACATGCAGCATTTGCTCCGTGCATATGTTTGTTTGATTATTGTGGCGTGTTATTGTCTATCCTGCCATGATTCGGTATTCGGCATGGTAGAAGATGGACAGTACCATAGTTGTCCAAGTCGTTGATATTCAACTGCTCAGATGTCAACGATAAAGAGATGCTAGATGCGCCACAGAGACTAAAAACCCACAACTGATTACTCCGATAGAACCTATTTCTCCGCCTCTTGTCTCCTGGCCTGTAAAACACAAGATATGTTGATATTTGCCTCCTGATGAAGACTCCACATTGGGCATCGATGAGCCCGTGCTGTTGTTTGCAGAGGGCAGCCCATGCGATCTGAGAGAGGCAAACAGAGACACAACCAAGGAAAGCAGAACATGGTTGATGTTCCAGACAGCTGACTCGAGGACAATGGTTGCAGTTGATATTAGATTCTATCAATAGCTCTTACATGGGATGGCCTCGGGAACCTACAGGACAAGGGACAATGAACAGGAAAAAGAGAAACGACAAAGACAGGTGAACGCACTAAACCGTGGCATTGCTACGTATTAGAGCACTGATATTCAGGGTTCCAGCTGTCAAAACTCTTGATTTCCAGGGGAAGACGGAGAACGCCTGGGAAACGACGAGTCATTTTCGATCTATCACACGAGGATGCATTCAGATTGTACGCTGTAGCTACTGAGTATTCACAACGCTGGTTCGGGTATGCAAACACATGCAAACGGGCATACTATGACCCAACAGGGTATCTAAGATACAGAGTAGACAGAGGAAAAGAGAAGAAGAGCATCATTCTTTTTATAGAGAATCGAGGCTCAAAACAAGATATTAAACCTCCAGGATGCAGATGAAGGCGTCCAAGGGCAGGGAAAAGACAAGGAAGAAAACTGACAAAGAACAAATAAAGAATAAACCAAAGAAAATGTATGCAAAAATGACACCACGCTGAGAGATTAGACTTGTTCCGGTGACGCAGAGTTGCACATATCGCGAGTTGTGATCGATGAGCTGCATGTTTGGCTGAAATAGTTTGGCGCGGAGCTACAGCACTGTTAGCTACAGCTGTGTGCTGTTGAGCTTTAGTGGGTCCATCGAACTCAGGCAGCCTGTCTGGCCGCCACATGCATGATAGTGAATATACCAGAATACCGCACAAACATACTATACACACTACCACCACATGTCCACTGGAAATGACACGCATGACGTGCGCGTGTGCTCGAGTTTGAATCACAAGAACGACAACACAACCACGCCTCGACGACAGGAGCACTTCTCCTTAGAATCACCTCGACACTCGAAACTGCCTACGCGTCCTCACGACTCTACGCATTCCTGCCCGCCTGGCCTGACGTCTGCTCTCCTCTCGTCGACTCGCCAACTACAATCTACTCAGGAACATCGAGAACTGTAGCAGAATCGCCTTGACTGCTAGGAGTCGGTTCGAGCAGTATTGAAGGAACAGGTAGAGGTACCTTCGGATATACAGTACTGAGACTGCGGCTCCGGCATCAGGCCATTTCTCAGCGAGATCTTCTGGCACAGTTTCATCAGCACAGACTTTAGGAATTAGCGTTCAACCAGCGCTACTACTTCAACCAACATGGCCAGCATGGCCGACGAGGATCGGATACCAGTGCCGGTGCCTGTAGAGGGCGAGGCTGTCAAGAGCGAGCCAGTTGATGCAGTCCAAGCAGCAGAGCCAGTCGAGGCAGCAGAGCCAGTCAAGATGGAGGACGTGCCAAGGACGGCCATCGAAGCAATAGACGAGACAAAACCAAAGGCAGAACCAGAGGACGAGAAGCCATTGGAAGACATCGACGAGAAAAAAGAGATCAAAGAAGAGGCAATCGAGTCAAAACCAGACCCTCTCGTCGAAGAAAAGAAGCAGCAGATCCGCGATGCCTGCCGCGCTGCCGACTTTGCCCGCCTCCAGCAGCTAGCCGTCCAGCCCGGCGGCTTCGTCACCAACGAGCTGCGCCAGATCGCATGGCCGCTGCTCCTCGGCATTCCCGTCGACGGCGACCATGTCGATCCTGTGATTGCCGCCGCGTCGGCCGGTATTTCCGACGACGCAAAATCAAAAGACTGGGCACATCTGCCCGCGCACCGCGACGAGGAGCAAGTCCAGCTCGACGTCAACCGCGCCTTTGTCTACTACCCGCGCGGCCTCAGCGCCGCCGACGAGGCCGCCCAGAAAGAGCAGCTGTCGGACATGATCGTCGAGGTCCTGCGCCGCCATCCCTTTTTGTGCTACTTTCAGGGCTACCACGATATTTGTCAGGTGTTTCTGCTCGTGCTCGCCGCCACGCCCGCCGTACGTACACCCGCCGTCGCGCGCCTCTCGCTGCTGCGCATCCGCGACTTTATGCTGCCCACCATCGACGCCGCCGTCCACCAGCTGCAACTGCTGCCCGACATTCTCAAGGCCGCCGACCCGCCACTGTGGAACCACCTGCGCTTCGCGCAGCACCCGCGCCCGTTCTTTGCGCTCAGCGGCACGCTCACCATGTACGCACACGACGTGCAGACCCTCGGCGCGATTGCGCGCGTGTTTGACGTGCTGCTGGCGCGGCCGCCAGCGTTCTCGCTCTACTTTTTCGCCGCCATTGCGTGTGCGCACCGCGACGCGCTGTTTGCGACGCCGGCCGACGAGCCCGAGATGCTGCACCACATTCTGTCCAAGCTGCCCGCGCGCGCCGGCGGCGACGCCAGCGACGAGAGCGACGACATGTTTGGGAAGGAGGCCAAGGCAACGTCGTCGCTCGATAGTCTGATTGCCGAGGCGGACCGGCTGTTTGTGGCGTTTCCGCCGCAATCGCTGTCGTCGTGGCGGTCGATTCCGCAGTCGTCTGTGCTCAAGACGGTCGAGATTGGCGGCGATGCGCAGACGGTCGACGACGGCGCCGAGTTCTTCCACGAGCACGTTGCGGAGATTGCACGGGCCGAGAAGAGGCGGCAGCAGATTGCGCGTGTGCGCAAGGTCATGCGGCAGTACCGCGGTCCCATCCGCGCCGTCGGTGTTGCAGTTCTAGTTGGTGTCATTGCCGTCGCGCTGCAGCGGACGACCGGCGGCAGAGGAGCGGCGGCAAGTCATGCCCTACTATCCGGGCCAATGGCCAAGGTGTCTACACTCTTGTCACGACTGGGTGTATACCTGGGTTGACGATAAAAGTTCTTTGATTTTATTTATTTTGTATACCCATATCATAGAGCATTGCCAATAGAGATCAATTTGCTTCACATCTTTGCACATCAAGTTTGAATATTTTTTGTTATTTTTTTTAGCTTTCGAAGAAGAGCTCTTCGGAGTTTTCGAAATCTTCACTTTGCCTGTGTATATATTTAGTAGCCAAAGGATTTCATTATCACAGAAAAACCATGCATGTATTTTTTTTGTTGCATAAAAAAAACCACAAAAAGACGCCGGTCCAGTCCACGGTTTTCCTCCACTGCTTCCGTATAAAAAACAACGTCTCCTTTCCTTTTGTGAGACAAACAGCAACAGCACCAGCCCTTTTGTTTTTCTCGGGGGCGAGTTGTCTATTTGAGCTTCTTCTTGGGGCGGAGCTGGTTGGTGTGACCGCACTTGCGCTTGCGGCAGTTGGTGGCACGGGGTGGCAGGCGGGCCTATTTTGTTAGTACTGAAAGTTATTCGACAGTTGGCGACGGGAATACATACGTAGCACTTGCGGCAGATCATCTTGTCGCAGTTGAACTTGCTGGCCAGAGCCTTCAGCGAGGGCTCAATGATACCACCACGCAGGCGCAGGACCAGGTGCAGGGTGGACTCCTTCTGGATGTTGTAGTCGGACAGAGTGCGGCCATCCTCCAGCTGCTTGCCAGCAAAGATCAGGCGCTGCTGGTCTGGGGGAATGCCCTCCTTGTCCTGGATCTTGGACTTGACATTGTCGATCGTGTCCGACGACTCGACCTCAAGGGTGATGGTCTTGCCGGTGAGGGTCTTCACGAAGCTGTGAGGAGTTAGTAGCTGTTATTGAGCGGTGTGTAGTTGGCGGACGTTGATGCTATTTGGATGTTCAGTCGTCGAGTGCATGAACTCGTGGGCGTGGATGGGTGCTCGCGTTTGTGTAGATCGGTGCTGCCTTTCCCTGCAGTCGTTGCTGGTGCTTTAGTGCCGAAAATCCGCAATGTGTTGGATGCTCAATCGGGCTGCCATCGCCAGGCAATACCGGCTTGCTGTCGACATATTATGCTGTCGTATGATGTTGTCGTTGGCCGAGCATAGATAGCTGAAGATATGTTTGGTGCCGATCGAATTCGTTGTTGCAAATTTGGCAATGCGACCGGTGCAAGCAGTATTCGTCGGGCAGTCTCGAATCCGTTGTCGTTGTCGCTGCTTCTGTCGTCCTCCTCGTCCATCCATATCCTTGACCATCCATCGTCTCGAGTCTCGAACATCCAAATATCATCATCGTCGGGCCGGCGGTTGGGAGTTGGTAAAAAGCGCTTACATCTGCACTGCAACAGAGAAAAAAAGAATGTTAGCAATCTGGTCCATTGTCGTCTCCTGCGACATCGTATACAAAAACTTACTCTTGGCGATTCGTGAAGTGTTGTCGATGGGTGTTGGTGATTTCTTCGAATTAGGAGGGGGGAAATCTCAGAAGGAGAGAGGTTTTGAGAATGAGTATATCGGGGGGGCACGAGAATGGAGGGTAAGTGAAAAAATCCGTTTGGGAAGGGGCCCCGCTTTTCTTTTCTATGTGACAATAAATTTTTGGTGCAGACAAGCACACCAAAGGCACCAAAGGGTGAAAAAACTAGGCGGCATGACGAAAATGACTAAGCATCTCGGATCAATTAGTTGCAAGGTGCTAGCATTTGCGTGGCCAGCAGGCAGAGTTTTTCCGGGCCCAGAGGCGCTGGAGCTGAGCCGCTGGTATGTCGGCTGTGAATGGTTTAGCGCCTGTATCCACCCACTGCCTTGGAGCTCGCAAACCCTATCACGTGCAAGTCTCCAGTTTTGTACTACACGGGCTGTCCAATCAAGTGTAGTACTGGTCCAGACAGAATTGCTGCTTTTGGTGGTTGATTCTGCAGACAGACAGATCTCAACGATAAAACAGCTGCTTTGACTGTATTTCAATTGATGATGAGTTTGAGTCACTTGAGAATATACGAGATACATCTTTTATAAGATTATTTTCTTCAATTTGGAATGAATTGAGGCCATTGAATGTGTAGAGGTTGACGTTCAACAGCTGCTGAAGATCATTATGGGGTACTACAGCGCACTACGGGGCACTACGACATCCAGGCCACAGGCAGTGCAGGCACCATGGGGTTGGTATCAGATCCGATCTACTCTCATGCATCAACTCTATCGACTTGCTTGTAAAGTTAAATGTATGATGATTTTATTGTGGCAAATTGGGTATATGAGATATAATGAAAACAAATAGTAGAAACAGATCATAATGTCCTTCATGGAGGACTGCTGGCCATGTACAATTGTGCTTGTCTGAGCACATTATCAATGCCATCTTCGTCGTCGTCAAGGTCCATAGCCTCGACATCAGCTTCGAGTTCAGCATCGGCTTCTTCTGCCTTTTGCTTGCGCGCCCGGCTCTTCTCGGCCTTGCGGGCTTCATCCCATGCTTTCCAGCGAGACTCCAGCCGCTCCACCTCGCGCACCAGAATCTGCAGCGTGATGCCGCCAATGTTGGCTGCTCTGCTATACAAGGCGCGCGCAGGCTCGGGCAGGTCGTCAACGCTGCGGTAGTGGTCCAGCGGGCGCCACACCTTATACCTGCTGACGCGCTTGTTGCCATTCTTGTCTTGTTTTGTTCTGGCCTTGGCAATGGTCGGGTCGGGCACGAGGCATGTGCGCTGTATGAGGCGGTAGCGGGCTTCGATATCGGCAATGGGCTCGAGGGGTGCCGGGTTTGTAGGCCGCGGGCCGGTCAAGGGGAAGAGCCGCAGCAGGTGGCGGGGGTCTTCCTTCTCAGACAGCTTGTGCTCCTGGTACCAGTCCATGTAGTCTTCGAGCTGGCTTGCCGGGAGGAGGGCGGCATCCTCGCCGTCGAGCCGTCCGATATCTTTGCGGCTGATGGGCGGGTTGGCCGAGGCATGCGTAGGAAATGCCTTGTCGGCCTCGGCAAACACAGTCTGCCACTTCTTCCAGTCCATGACAAGGGCCGGGTCGTAGTTTTTGGTGACGTCGTCGTCGCTGTCGTCGTCTTCATCGGCGTATTCGGCTGCAATCTTGGCCGCAGACCGGGGTGCACTCCGCTCATCAATCTTTTTGAACGGGTGCAAAAGCTTGGTCACAAAAATAATATTGGCCAGCAGGAAAATATCGGGATGATCAAGCCACAAAATGCGCTGGCGGTCCATGGGGAAGCAGTACTCCTCGTCGGTGAGGCTGGACAGCTCCAGCACGCCGGCATAGACGTCGTGCGGCAGGCCCAGATCGCGCGTCCATTTCCACAGAATGGGGGGCACATTCAGACTGGGAAACTGCATCTCGTTGTTGAGAAAGTAGCCCTGCACCAGGTGGCGGACGGCCGAGTGCAGCTCGCCGCCCACCATGGAGATCTGGCGCGTCGACAGGGCGCGGTAGTACCCGGGGGGCAGCCGCTCGCGCATCGCCTTGGGAATGTGCTTTGTGGCCTCGAGAAAGGGCATCTGGTCGTTCTTGGCCCACTGGTAAAAGTCGCCAATGCGGTAGGGCAGCTGCAGCAGCACGCAACCTAAATATAAAATGGCCAGCGTCTCGATGACAGGCGGCACATTCCATTTTTCATCGGGGCCAGACTTCCACACGCGCGCCGAGCGCGCCCGGCTCCTGCGCGAGGTCTGCGAGCCGGCCGTGGTGTAGCCATCGCGGGCGCTGGTGTTGCCCTCGGTGTCGCTGGCTTGGGAGCTGTAGAGCGTGCGGCCCTCTGAGCCGGTGGCGCGGCTCCGGCTGCGGCTGCGGCTGACACTGGCACTCTTAGACCGTCGCGGGTCATCTTTGGCATAGGCCGTGACGGTGAGGCCGTGAAAGTAGCGCACGCGCAGATCCCAGAGGTCGCGCACCATGGACTCGAGCGCGGCCAGGGCCGGCGGCGTGAAAGGAACAGCAGGGTCTGCGTGCGCCTGGTTGCGCAGCTCGTGCTGTCTCTGGGGCCCAATGTCTGCCTGTGTCTGCAGCCACAGCACTTGCTTGCGGAGCAGCAGCTGTAGGCATTCCAAGAAAAGTTCGCGGGCCTCGACGCCGGCGAGCTGCTGGGCCTCCTTCTTGTGTTTCTCCTTCTTGCGGCGCGTGATGCGGCCGCGGCCCTCGCCATACTCGTCCTCCTGCGCAAACGGCACGTACGACTCGACCAGGTGGCCGTTCTCGCAGTACCGCAGCGAGCTGTCGGTGTACCAGCGGCGCGCATTGCACTCGTCGCAGGTCTCGCCCTTAGGGAAGCGGTGCAGCTCGCGGCGGCCGATTGCTAGATCCATGGTTATTCGACGCGTAGCGCGTCAACGCGTTTAATTAATTATCGGTTGCATGTGTGAGTGATACAGATTGTAGATGAGAATGAGATAATATCGTAAAGTTTAATGAGATTGTGGCTAGAATAAGAGTGTCGTTTGAGTCGCGTGGAGTGAGGTGAAGTCAAGATATTAGTGGAACTGCTACTAACAGAATTTGCTTACACCTAAAGAGGAATCGCCAGGCTGAACGTCATCACAACGCATTCATCACAACACATTTCATCATTACATCTTCACATCAACATTCATGTTCATTTAATTTAACAAAATTCGATCAGATCTATTGAATCTATCGCAACGCATCAAATAACATATCTGCTACTCATAATGATGGCTGAATTTGATTTTCTCTTTGCCGCTTCGCCGGGGAGAAGATAGACCGATACAATATTGAATAAACAATCCTGTTTTCCGAAAGCTTTTATTCTTTCTTATGAAAACAAATACAAATAGGAAAACCCAAAACAAAGAGACAGGATCAAAGACCCGCACGTCTCCAGAGATGCAGCACCATGCTCGACCACCTTTGACTTCTCCCAGCACAACGAGGCTTCACGGCAAAAAAGCAAAAAGAGAATTCAAAAACTTTTTACTGGCGGGGAGCCTCCTTGGCGTCAATGGCAGCCTCCTCACCCATGGCGGTAAGGATGGTGACGTCTGTGTTGTTAGTATTGATTGGCAGTGCTTGTGAAGGGATAAAACTTACTGGTGTCCTTCTCCTCGATCTTGTAGAGCTTGTTGATCTTGTCACCAACATCGCCATCGGGGATCTTGACATCATCCTTGGTGTCACCGTCATCGCTCATCA
This sequence comes from Ophiostoma piceae, assembly GCA_032248835.1. Lineage (NCBI taxonomy): Eukaryota > Fungi > Ascomycota > Sordariomycetes > Ophiostomatales > Ophiostomataceae > Ophiostoma > Ophiostoma piceae. Next base: position 1,634,916 of record CP135129.1, read on the forward strand.
GCGAGAGGTAGCCATCGTCAGAGATGTCCAGCTGATTTGTTAGTTATTGTCAAGTGAAAATACTACAGAAAGAATAAACTTACAAGCTGGTACTCGCGGCGAGTAACGTTGGGGACGTCCATGTTGTGGGTGGAAGGGCACAGCTCCTCAAGCTTCTTGGCGGTGAAGATGTCAATGGCGACCAGGTGGACCTTGGCGTGACCGTGCTTGCCAGTCTTGGAGGTCGACATGTCGACGATCTTGCAGGGACGGCCCTTGATGACGACGAAGCCGTTCTTGCGGAGAGCCGAGCACTGGATGGGGTAGGTGGCCGAAGCACCGGCATCAGCCGAGTCGAAGGTAATCTCGTGCTAGATGAGTTAGTATTGATCATATATATTAATGGTGGCATAAGACGTGGGCCATTGAAGAGGTAGATAGAAGGACGGCGACAAGCAGCAGCAATAGAAGACAAAGAGAGACAACGATGACTGTCGAGAGGTAGCAGGGCCAAAGAAACCCAATATCGAAAGGCCTGGCTGTCGAAGTGGTGCGCGGCGCAACTGGCCAGTGACGATGTGCGAGTTGTCAGCCAGTAACCATTAGCCATCGTAGCTGCCAGGCTCTTTTCGATGTGGGACACAAGCCAGTGCGGGCATGTGCGACAACTGCGAAAGAAGCCTGTTCGCGTCGATGGCAATGGCTGGTGGGAACGGACTGTGATAGGCGCAGGGATCAAGGGAAGCGGCTGGCTTGCTGCCGTTGTTGCGAGGGGCTATTTGGCGATGTTGCTTTCGCGAATGCGGGGTGATGCGTGTCCAGGATGGTCTTGCGAGTTGCGAATTTCGTGTTGATGGCCGTTTTTGATCTTCTTTCGATGCTTGTTGTTTGTCCGTTGTCTCTGTTTGTCTTTTGCCGTCTATACACTGCTTGTCGTCCGTCTTCATCTTCATAATCTCTCCCTTGGCTTCATGTCACGAGCATCATAATTGCATCGAGAAAATGCAACATATAACACTGCAAAGAAATGTGCAAAATCATAACAACTCTGATAACTTACATCGTCAGACATTTTGGATGTGGTTGGGGGGTTGAAGGTTAAGTGTGTGAGGTTGGATGTTGTAGGAGTGAAGGAGGAGAGAAGGAAAAAAGAGGAAAAGAAAAAAAGTTTGATGGATGGATGGGTTAGTTAACGAGAGCTAGGGGGAAAAGTTTTGGCTAGGGGAAAAAGGAAGGAGCAGAAAAAAATTATGGGAGGGGGGAAGATATAGTCTGAGCAGGGTGGAGGGGAAGGAGCGAATAGTCTACTATGGCCAGTCTACTAAAGAGGGGCGGGGTGGACGAAGGCGGCGGCGGTTGTGGGTGGGTATTTTTTATGGCAGAAAGACAGCAAAAAGGCAGGCGTGTAGGCGTGTTGTGAATAAAGCAATTAAAAAGCATGCGCATTAAAATTCGAGAAAAGTCTACTCTTTCTTATTGCGTACAATTACACTACTTCTTACTGAGTATGCGCAGCTGAGTGGGGAGAAGAGAGGCGACAAAAGGCCCAAAAGGCAGGAGCAAAGTTCCAAAACAGCAGGAAGGAAACTGCAGCAACAAAGGAAGGCGCCAATCACAGGCAGCTAAAAGTCATGATCGAGACAGTGAATGGGATTTCAGTCATGCTCGCCGGTGGAATTACCGGTATATTGTGCTGGCCTGCTCGATATTGGTCTACGACAAATTTCACATATGTGACAGGCTACTATCGGCGACACGGATATCAAGGTATCGTACTTTGTCAAAGTTTAAAGGCCGGAAGATGACTCTGATGGCGTCGTGAGTCACGTGACTGACAGATGTCGATGTTATCCTGGTACTTTGGTAACAGTAAAGCCTTGTGTAACATGTAACATACAGATTTCATGCTTTGGTAAGTCGCAGTAGCAAAGATGATAGCTCTATGATCTGAAAGAGATCGGTCGCCCTGCAACAGATAACCAGATAGCACAGATCTGGCTCTCGGCCTCGAGATCTAGGTGGAGTGGCATGCAGGCAGTATGACGAATTGCTCCAATAACAAAGGTTACTATCTATTTCGGGGATCTTTTGAACTCAACCATGTGCAAAGCAACTGAAATAAACTGCAAAGCATATTGAAAAGACGGTCAGAAGCTGGTAGTGGTAGAAACACTCCCGCATTTGAGGAGTTACATAATCAGATAAAATAAGCGGGTCTGTCAATCAGATTATATAATCTTCAATTGCACGGCCCCTTCCGGCCAAGGCTGTAGCACTACCAGAGCTAAGCACCACTGAGGAAGCTCCCCTGAATGGCCCTGAACGGGGTCCAACATCCTGTAAGATAGAAGACACATGCTCCTATGTCGCAACGACGCCTGGCTAGCAAGTAGAGCTTCAACACCACGACAACGGCCACGAGCAGGTAGCTGCACAACGAGAGTACGATATACGCCGTCTAGTCTGCCATTCCGATACAACAGTCCTGTCACCCTTACTTCTGGATGCCGGTGACGTGGATGGGCTCGATTGTCTGCGTCTTGCGACAGGCTGCCATCGTCGGCCACACCAGCAGCTGAGCCACGACTCTACATTATTTGTCCTGAAAGCACATCGACACGCTTAAACACACACACACACACATACACCCATGTGGCTCGACCGACTCGGCCATGCCGGCCAGAACCCGGCGCAAAATGGCAGCCGGTCTAGCTCACCCCTGCCCCGGCGGACATCGGGCGGCGGCGGCAGCATCAGCGGCGGCCCTCCAGCACGGGGACCGTACATGACATCACAGCGCCCGCCCCGAAGCTCGTCTCTATCGCTTGCACTCAACGACTCGTCTACATCCCTCCTCCCATCCAGACGGGCATCTCCACAGCCGCCGAACCAGCAGAACCAGCAGAACGACCGGCCATCACTCTCCAAACTACCCGATACCAGCAAAGCAAAAGATGCAGAAGCACTCGCCGTGCTGGGGAAACTGCTGGGCGAGAACCAGGGCGAGCGCTCACGCGAACGGGCGCCAGCGCGCGAGCTGTACGAAATCACAGACGCAGACCTTGACGCCGACTTTGACTTTGGCGGCCTGTCGTTACGCGAGCTCGTGCACAGCCCCGACATCCGGCCCCGAAGTTTAGACCAGTGCAACGACGACCAGGCGAAGCTCGAAGAGCTGCACGAGTCGATCAAGGCGTGCGACGAGGTGCTCAGCTCGGTCGAGACGAACCTGACGAGCTTCCGCAACGACCTCGGTACCGTGTCGTCCGACATTGAGAGCCTGCAGGCGCGGTCGACTGCGCTTAATGTGCGGCTGGATAACCGCAAGGCAGTCGAGCGCGGCCTCGCGTCGATCGTCGAGGATCTCAGCGTGTCGCCGATGCTTGTCAGCAAGATTGTCGAGGGCCACATTGACGAGCAGTGGGTGCAGTACCTCAAGGAGGTCGACAAGCGCGCCAGCCAGCGCAAGAAGGAGACTTCAGCCAACCCAAACATCAAAATAAAAGCCGCCGAGGACCTGCAGCCGCTGCTGGACAAGCTCGTGCTCAAGGCCATTGAGCGAATACGAGACTTTCTCGTGGCCCAGATCAAGGCCCTGCGCTCGCCGCACATCAACGCCCAGATCATTCAGCAGCAGAGCTTCCTCAAGTTCAAGGACCTGTTTGCCTTTCTGCACAAGCACCACGCGACGCTCGCCGACGAGATCTGCCTCGCCTACATGAACACCATGCGCTGGTACTACAGCAACCAGTTCTCGCGCTACGCAAAGGCCCTGCAGCGCCTCAAGCTGCACGCGCTCGACAAGGCCGATGTCCTCGGTCACGACGACCGGGCGCGCAAGTCGGCAGCGTCCAGCTTCCTGTCGTCGGCGGCATCGTACTCCTCGGCGTACGCGGGCGGCGGTGGCAGCACCAGCCCGCACGACGCCTTCAATCTTGGTCGTCGCGTCGACCTGCTCAAGGGCCCCAGCCAGGTGGCCATGCCGTCGTACATGGCCGAGGAGGACAAGACGGCGCACTACCTCGAGGTACCCTTCCGGCACTTTAACCTCGCGCTCGTCGACAACGCGACGGCCGAGTATACGTTCATGGCGTCCTTCTTCTCGCCCGCGCTGTCGTACGCGACCATCTCGAAGCACTTTAACTACATCTTTGAGCCGACGTTTGCGCAAGGCCAGACGCTGACCAAGCTGCTGATTGCCAACGGCGTCGTCGACGGCCCGGCCAAGACGTACGACTGCCTCGGCGTGCTGCTGTGCATCCGCCTGAACCAGCACTTTGCCTTTGAGCTGCAGCGCCGCAAGATCCCGGCAGTCGACAACTACGTCAACGCGACCAACATGCTGCTGTGGCCGCGCTTCCAGATGATCATGAACCACCACTGCGAGAGCATGCACGCGGCCACGGCGGCCACGACGAGCCCATCCACGGCGCTCGGCAACGACAGCGCAAGCGCCGGTGGGCCTGCATCGGTGGCGCCGCACATCATCACGCAGCGGTTCGGGCAGCTTCTGCACGGCATCCTGGTGCTCAGTGCGGACGCGGGCGACGACGAGCCGGTGGCGCTGAGCCTCATCCGGCTGCGCAACGAGGTGGAAGCGTTCCTGACCAAGTACAGCCAGGTGTGCTTCAGTGGCAAGGCGAACAACGGCACGGGCACAGCCGGGCGGCGGCGCGAGCGGTTCCTGTACAACAACTACTCGCTGGTGCTCACAATCATCAGCGATGTGCACGGCGGCAGCAAGCTTGCGACGGAGCAGAAGCAGCACATTGAAGCGCTCAAGACGGCCTTTGAGGAGGGGGCTTGATCTTTTTATTTTTTTATTTTATTAGCTCAACATTTGCATTCACTTGGTTCTTTTTGGTAATTCTGGTATATATTCTTAGCGGTAAAATAGCGGCAACAGCGGCAAACAATTCTCAATCGCTTTCACTTTATTACAGAGTCAAGACGATGTGGTGATGATCTCGAAAATGACTAAGCATGCATATGTTCCACTAAACCAATACGGACACGTTAGCGAATGTGCCTCATTAAACACGAGTCTCAGGCAGCTGTTTAGCTCCCTAGCTCCCTAGGCCTCTAGCGCGACTGCCGTAGCGGTATTACAGCAGTAGAGCTGACGGCATCCATCCCTTTTGGCCAAGTCGCCCCAATCTCGGTCGCATTCGTCACCACGTCAATCTGTCGACAGCTATCAACCACAGTCACGATTCCACGATTTCCACTCCTCAACCCATTTTATAGCGACCTACAGCCCGCGGCTCTTTTTCAAACTCCAAGTATCGCCAGCAACACAGCGGTAGCCAACATGGCCAACGCAGGCTACGATGCCGTCGTCGACGTTGACGACGAGGTGCGTCTCTCTCTAGATGTATAACTTCGAAATCTACAAAGCTAACAAGCAAGGGCGACCTCGGCCACACCGATCTCCGCGAAGACCTCGAATTCCACAACTCAAACTTTAACGAGTCAATACCGGGCGGCCGCAAGCCCGGCAACCTCGGCGGCAGCGGCCTGCCTCCCCCCGTGACGGCCTCCGGCTCTGGGTCGGGCAGCGCCTCGGGCGGCGGCGGCAAGCGCTTCCTGTGGACCATGAGCTTCTACGCGCAGTTCTTTGACGTCGACACGTCTGCCGTGCTCGCGCGCTGCTGGGCCGCGCTGTACCCGCGCGCCAACTTTCTGGACGTGCTCGAGGGCAACGCCGACTTGTACGGCCCGTTCTGGATCGCGACGACCGTCGTCTTTATCCTGTTTCTGAGCGGCACCATCAGCCAGTACCTGGCCACGACGGGCAGCGAGCCGTTTGCGTACGACTTTACGCTGCTGAGCGGCGCGGCGGGCCTGATCTACGGTTACACGATGCTGATTCCCGTGCTGCTGTTTGCGGCGCTGCGGTACTTTGGGTCGGAGTCGGCGAACCTGCTGGAGTGCTGGGCGCTGTACGGCTACGGCAACCTGATCTGGATCCCGGTGGCGCTGATTGGGTGGTCGCACATTGACATTCTGAACTGGGTGTTTGTGGCCGTCGGGTTCGGGCTGTCGGTGATGTTTTTGCTGCGCAACCTGTACCCGGTGCTGTCGGCGACGGACAAGCAGACGAGCAAGATTCTGCTGATTATTGTGGTGGCGCTGCACCTGGGCCTCGCGGTGACGATCAAGTTCTTGTTCTTTGCGCACCACAGCCCCGTGGCCAAGACGCCCGCCACGCCCGAGGGCGACGCGCCGGCCATGTTCTAGGCGGTGTGGTTTCTGGTGTCTTACCGTCTCTTGGCCAAGAGTGTCTAACGAAACGGACAGTCATATCTGTTTGTATTATGTAGAGCGGTGTGCTTACCAGCTTGAGTCTTCTGTTCTCTTTATTTTCTGTCTATTTCTGTGTTTATTCTGTATCAGGTTGATATGTTCATGTTCTTTGTCTGCTTGGGTTGCTTCACATATTTGCTATTCGCCTTTACTTTGGGCACGGTCCGGGCTCTCTCGGTGTAGTATATTCAATCATTATCATTTTCTACATGCTGTATTATACGTGACTGTCCCTCTATGACCGCTCAATGGCGCCGCCGCTGCCAGCCCAGTCCAGCCAGCTGCCAGGGTACTCGCCGACCTTGGTCCAGCCCGCCTGCTTAGCCAGCGCCGCCGCCGCCCGGCTGCGCACACCCGCCTTGCAGTAGAAGACCACCTCGGTGTCAGTGGACGGCCGCGCAAAGCCGAAGCGGTCCTCGAAGTCGTCCTCGCTGAGGAAGAAGCTGTCGGGCGACGACGTGACGGGGATGTTGATGGCGCCGGGAATGTAGCCAGTCTGCACGAGCTCGCCAGGTTCACGGGCGTCTGTCTGTTAGTCTATGTACTGTATAATTCTTCAATAGAGAACCCACCAATGATGACGACATCGGAGTCCGACTTTGTGAGCTTCTGGACGTCCTCAAAGGAGTAGATCTTGGTGTCGGGCTCGGTTGAGTAGGCACGGCGAGCCACGGAGAAAGACGAAGTAGAGGGCGAAGAAGAAGCACGCGCAAACGGCCGGACTATTGACACGGGCCGGACAGCCGAGGCAGAAACGGCGGAGCGGGAGGACGCAGCCGATGCGATGGACAGCGCCCGGGCAGAGACCTGGCGAGCAGAAGCGGGCTTCCGCAGAAGAGCCGACGCAGCCCGGCCGGCGATATGGCGGTTGAAAGACATGGCGGTGGTAGTGTTGTGGTGAACAGTGTGGTTGATGTCGTTAGAGTCGCAGTCGTAGTTGCGTCGATGCGTCAATGTCAATACTCAGTAGGCGCTAGGGAGATACGCTAACTACTGCCGCCAAAGCGGGCTATCCCCGCTGACATCAGCCCCTAGCTAAAGCCCAGCTACCAGCACAACGGCATCTACAGCACTATCACACTCTAGCAAATCAATTAAAGCATAAACACATTTATATTCTTGAACGCGGATTGGTATGCAATCTGAAATGGGTAACAATACGTCTACTTCCAACTAAAGTCTACTTTCAACAGGCCACTGACTGTCTACTCGTCGGCAACCTGGATGCCCTCCCGCAGGCCCTCGACGACCAGCTCCTCGCCCGTGCACCGGCGGTAAATGTCCTTGACGTCGTCGGTGGTGGTCTCGAAGTGGCTGGTGGCGTCGTAGCTCTTGGAGATGAAGATGTTGTCCTCCTTGCCGTCAGTGACGGGCTCGTACAGGGGAATGGGCGCGCCCATGAACTGCTCCTCAATCTTGCCGAGGCGGTCCAGGCCGGGCTGCAGCTCCAGGTGGTGGTTGGCCGATGTCTCGGCAATGGTCGACACGATGGCGATCCAGTAGCCCTTGGGGCAGACGTTGTGCGCCGACGAGACGCAGGCAACGTAGATGTCTGTTTGTTAGTCGGTTTCATCATGTTGACATTTAGATATAAACATACCGTTCTTGCGGCCGACCTGGCTCTGGGGAATGATGAGCTGGCACGAGTCCGAGTCGTTGGTGTTGGCCAGAGGGTGCTTCAGGATGCAGATAGCACGCACGACGTGGCCGACAACCTTGACCTTGTCGGAGAAGTAGGAGGGGTCGCCGATGATGAACTTGGCCTTGGTCTCGAACTCGACCTTGTCGTCGCCGTTGGCCATGGTGGCCTTGATGCCGACAGCCTTGCCGCCCTCGTACTTGACCTCGTCAATGTTGGTGTTGAGCATGTAGGTGCCGCCGTAGATGGCCGACAGGCGCGCAAAGCCCTGGGGCAGCTCGCCGAGGCCGTAGAGCGGGTAGATGTAGGGCGACTTGCCGTAGCGCGCGACACTGTTGCCGTAGAGGCGGATGCGCTCAATGGCCTCGGGGGCGGCGCCGGGGGTCTCGATGTAACTGTCAGTCAGGTACAGGGCCATGGCGTGGCCAATAAAGTCCTTGGTGGCGGTCTCGAGGCCGAACTTGTCGTACACGTCCTTCATGGTGCACTGGGTGATGTTGAGGCCTGGGGGTTAGTGTTGGACTAAACAGAAGTCGTCAAAGAAAGACATACCCTTGTGGGTGGCAGGGTCCTTGATGTCAAAGGCACCAACCCACTCCATAAAGGCCTTCATGCGGCGCTTCTCAAAGATGCCCATGAGGGGCGAGCGCAGAGCCTCGGCGGCATCGGCAGGGACCTTGGCAACAGTGGCCTTGGAGCTGGCGCCCTGCTGGACGTAGCTGCCGGCGATCTGGCGGAACTCGAGGTAGCGGGTGACGTCGGTGGAGACGAGAATGTTGGTGAGCTCGCCCGACGAGATGAGGAACTTGGGGACCAGGTCGATGGCCCAGTCGTTGAGGCGGCCGTAGTTCTTCCAGGGCTCGCCGGCGGTGTTGCCGTACTTTGTGTAGAGGGCCTGGAGGTTGAGGGAAGCAGCCTCGCTGGAGAATTAGCTTGTGTAGAGACAAGGACAGGAATGAAGAGATCAACCTACCCGCCGTAGTGGTCGTTTCTGTCAATGTGCAGGACCTTCTTGCCCTTGACACTCAGGACACTATCACGGTTAGCTTGCTGTTGAGATGTCGATGCCGGTGGGTGTCGGGTAGTGTTGGTGTAGCGGCGGCATGCTGTCGTCGTCGCCGCCGCCGTGTCGGAGCTCGATGACGTACCCAGAAAGAATGCACTCGGTCAGGCCTGGGATGTTAGTTTCTGTCTGTAGCTGTCTGTCTGTGTAGCTGTCTATCTTTCTTCATTCTCTCTCTGCTCTCTTCTTTTCCGCCCATCCTCCTCTCTGTCTCTTCCTCTTCCAACCTCCTCGCCATCTCGCCGCTACTCACCAGTGCCCAGCACAATGACATCGTACTCCTTGGCGATCTCGTCCATGGTTGCTGTATATAAAGTTTGGGTATCGTGAGGTGTGTTGGTAAACTTGAATCAAAGTCTCAAGAATAAGGGATAGAAAGAAGTCCGGAAAGATGAGACAATCGTTGCTGTCTTGCTTCCTCACCTATTCTCCGTAGGAATAGCTCTCAGGCCAGAGGCCAAAGGGGAAAGGAGGCCCGGCCAGAGAGGGACCCAGAGGGGCCCAGAGCAACAGCAGCCCCGCAATTGCTATTAGGATGTGGGATGGGGGGCATATGAAATGGGCAATGGCAATGGAGGTCGGTCACCGCCCCTCCTATCTGTAGAAACTATGCAGATAGCACTAGCAAGCTACTCTACAAAGAAAGAGCGACTGCCTGCGCAATCGGTCAAGATTTGCAAATGCTTTATTTGGATTGCAATCTTGTGATGCTTCTCTTCTGTAAATGGCAGGCACTAATTACTATGGTCAGGTGAGTCTATATTTGTAAGATGGTTCTTTGAGACCTACAAAGGAAGGACCGTCAACCGTTCTTACGTTGCGTCAGTCCGGTGTCAGTTGTTTCAGCGGCCTGTTCACCGTAATGCAACGCCTTATTGACGTTGATTATGTAATCATTCATTTTCATGGTTAAGACGAACGTTTGATATCACTGGCACCAGACACATTCAATCCATATCCCCAAGACAGCTGAGGTTGATCGTGATCTTATATACTCATCTATATGCTATTGTACAGTCGTTTTTTTCCATCCCGCCCGCGAGTCGTACGCCTAATATAACGTCTATCTCGCAGGTGCAGGCGCAGCGGCCGTCTCAGATGCTGCTGCCTGTGCCTGTGCTGCCTCTGGCGCCGTCTCAGGCTCCAGCGCTGATACGTCCTCCTCCAGGTATGCCGACGGCTGGAACGCAGGGCCAGCGCCCGACAGGTCGACCTCGGGGTCCGTCTTGGCCAGCTCAAAGGCATCCTCCCATGCGTAGAAACGCTCTGTCAGCGTGTGCTTGATACCACGCATCGTGCGGCGGACCTTTGTAGTTAGTATATGAATAGATATAAGGAGAAGTGAGAAAACATACAACAAGATCCCGCTCGTCGGCCTCCATGTCGCCGAAGCCGAGCTCAAAGCTTTTGCGGGCAACGCGCGCCGTGGCAATGCGGTTGCGCTCCTTGACGCACACCCACCACAGCTTGTGCAGGTCCTCCCAGCTCTTGCGCCGCAGCTCCTCGACGGTCCACGAGCGGCCAATGGCGGCGTCCTCGGTGGGTGTGGGCGCGACCTTGCCGTCGACAAAGAACTGCCACAGGCCGTGGTTGGGGTCGATTTCGGGGGCGGCGACCTCAGCGGCCTTCTCGGGGGCATCGCGCGACGAGCCGGAGAGGGCCGGGCGCGGGATGGGGTCGTTGGACACGGACAGGCGGTAGCGGGGACCGGTCTGGCGGATGGAGGACACGCCGCGCTCGCGGTTCATGTCACGGGGGCGGTACTTTTGGCGCTTCTCGAGTGTGTGCGTAGTCGAGAAGGAGGCTGTAGAAGAAGAAGACAAGCATGCTGGTATTAATGAGGGCCGTAATGGTTGTGATGCGATGCTGGAAGTCTGGGGGAGTTGTGAGCGGAAGCCGGCGACGGCACGGCGCGCAGGGAGCGACGCCATTGTGAGTTTGTGTGTTTGGTTTCGTCGGGGTTCGTCGTCGAGTAGTCGTCGAGTTCGTCAATGCGGCCCGTCTCTATCGTCGTCGTCGTCGAGCTGACCTGCTCAGAAAATTAGCAGTTCACTGGCCCCAGCCAATTTTTTCGCTGGCCAATCGCCCCACTTTACCACCTCAACTCTCGGTATCGAAGAAGTGTGGCTGAGTGGCGGTGCAACTACCACTAACGACGTCCGCCGCCAAACTCACTTCTCACTCTGACTGCAACTCAAAAATGTCGCTCTGGAGGTGAGTCTCTTTCTATCTCAGTCTGGATTTCATATTAATTGTGACCTAGTGCATACAAAGGACTGTCCCCACGGGCCCGTCTCGGCGTGGGCATCGGCGTGCTCGCCTGGGGCACCATCGGCCTCTACGTCTCGGACGCCGCCGCCGACCGCATGGGCTACACGCCGACCGAGGCCGACAAGGAGGCTCTGGCCAAGATGACACCTCGCATTCATGTTGTTGATCGGGAGAAGTGAGATAGTCACGCCATAATTAAGAATATCACAGAACACTGCCAAAACTGCATCAAATCATAACTCATTGGGTATCAAAACGACGTCTAACGTCTACAAAACAAAATCCAAAACAAACAGACCAAACAAACAGCCCCCCCGACGAACAAAACAAAATAAAATAACTCCCCCTATCCAAACGTATATCCAGATTGCATTACCCATGTTGCAATGCCCATTAATCATGCCCGTGGTTGTTACAGTTTTTCATGCATCATCCCCTATCTAACCGGTGTATCTGACACTATCTACATGCCGTATTTTCCTTTCCTTCCCTTGATATCATGACACAGAACCCTTACTGGTAGTTGTCCGCCTTGTACTGCGCGCGGTACGCCTCCGTCCGCTCCAGGTCGTCAGCAGTCGCAAACTTGCTCATGCCCGCAACAATGTCGTCCAGCGTCAGGATCGACAGGATCGGCAGGCCAAACTCGCGCTTCAGGGCGCCCAGAGCGCTCTCCTTGGTCGCAGCCTCGGGCAGCGTCTCCATGCGGTCCAGGGCGACGACAATGGCAACGACAATGCCGCCCGCCGAGCGGATCTTGGCCACAGCCTCGCGCTTGGCGGTGCCGGCAGTGATGACGTCGTCGACGATGATCACGCGCTGGCCGGCCAGCGGGGCGCCGACAAAGTTGCCGCCCTCGCCGTGGTCCTTGGCCTCCTTGCGGTCGAAAGAGTAGCCGATGCTGCCGTAGCGCTCCTTGTCGAGCGACGCGAGGGCGCCGACGGCAGCGGTGGCCAGCGGGATACCCTTGTAAGCGGGGCCGAAGACGACGTCAAAGGCGGGCTTGTTGTCCTCAGAGGGGCCAAAGACACCGGCCTTGTCAGCCTCGGCAATGGTCTCGCCAAAGGCGGTCGAGATGGCAGCGAGCAGGTCGGCGCGGTAGAACGAGCCGGCGTTGAAGAAGTAGGGCGAGACGCGGCCGGACTTGAGGGTGAAGGTGCCAAACGACAGCGGCCCGCCCTCGATGGACGCGCGCAGGAAGTCGGCCTTGTAGGGAGCGAGAGACATGTTGGAGTGTATGGGGTGGTTTGATTTGAAATGTGTTGTTGCTGGATCAAAGTTGGCGATGTCTGGCTGCAGATGGCTTATATCGCGAACCCCACTAACAAATCTTTTCAAAGCCTGCAAAATTTACTTTAGCGGGTTGTAGCGGCACAGTCCCCATATTCACCCCACGACTGGCCTGCGCTATCAGGCGCTATCAGGCGATATCAGAATTGCTTAGTCACACTCGTGATGGTCACATCTTCAGATTCGCTCAACGCTCAAGATTGATTCGAGTAGTTCGCTTCAAAAAGTCCAAATAAAATCAATAAAAACCAAGGCTCCGTTCGCCGGCCAGTAATCCCAATGTAGACCAAATATATACCAAACCCAAAGAATTCCAAACTCACTTCCCGCGGCCTCGCGTCGTACGCCCTGACCGTTTCGAAGCTTGCGACTTGGACTTGGCTGCAGCGGCGGCGGCAGCAGCTGCTCGGCTCTTGCTGTTGCTCTTGGACTTGCTCTTGCTAGCGGCTGCAGCGGCGGCGGCTTTGCCCTTGCTTCCTGACGCCCGCGTAGTCTTGGTCTGCCGGCCCTTGGCCTTCTTCTTCGTCTGCTCCTCCTCCTCCTCTTCTTCTTCCTCCTCGTCGTCATCCTCTTCGTCCTCGTTCTCTTCGTCGTCCTCCTCTTCCTCCTCCTTGTCTCCATCCTCTTCTTCCTCGCCGTCTTCGCCCTCTTCTTCGTCCTCCTCCTCCTCCTCACCCTCTTCGTCTTCACCCTCCTCCTCGCCCTCCTCGCCCTCTTCACCACTGCCGCTCTCGTCCTCATCCTCTTCGTCGTCATCATCGTTACTGCCCTCCTCGTCGTCGCTTCCCTCCTCCTCTTCCTCATTATCGTCCTCCTCCTTTCCGCGCTTGTCCTTTCTGCGTGACGCCGTAGTTGCTACCGCCTTCTTGCCGCTCGCCTTTGGTGCTGCACGCTTTGACTTGCTGTTGCTGCTGTTCTTCGTGTTGCTGCTCCGTGTGCCGCGTCCCGTTGGTGCTGGTGATGCCGCTGACGATGCTAGCTCGGAACTGTCGACCGTCGACGACCGTGTCCGCGGGTCGCCTCCGCGCTTCCGCTTCTTATTTGACGACGCCGATTTTGTAGCTGATGCCGTCGCCGACGACGCCTCTGTGTTTGCACCGCCCGTAGCCCCGTCGCCTCCCGATGTACTTGCGGCCGTCTGTGCCCGTGCCGACGGCGGTGGCGAGTCGGGGTGCCAGCGAGCCGGCGACGTTGCGGCCGAGTCCACCTCGTCGGCCATGGCGCGCTCGAGCATGTCGTCGCGGTAGTCGAGCAGCGGCAGGCTGAACTCTTTATAGCGGGGGTCAAAGCCGCCCTCCTCCGAGTAGTCGAGCGAGTTGTCGCGGTCATTAATCACCTCGACGTCGTACTCGGTGGCCAGTTCTTTCCAGATCCCGGGGATGCGCGTGTGCTGGTAGACGTCGGGGTCGAAGCCGCGGCAGCGAAGGTGTTCGGATATCGCAATCATGCGAAAGTGTCTGTGCATTCCTAGGCTGTTAGCTGTTGCAATTCTCTCTGCCTCCCTATCGTTATATCACACGCTGGACATACCTGACGGCTTCCATCTTATGACAGCCGAGAACAACCCAGCTTTCTGCTCCGAGGTCCAGCAGCTGGCCAGCACACTCTCGACGGGCTTCTCGGGCGCTGTCGTCGTCGGTGTGTCTGCTGCCGGTGTATCAATGTCCATGGCATCGTCATCTCTTGGTGTCGCTGCATTTGCCGCGCTATTGCGGCCGCGCTTCTTAGGTGCCATTGCAGAGAAAGACTGGTCTCTTGTTGTACTTTTGGACTTTCTATGAAGAGCCAAGGGTTCTGGTGTAGTGGCGAAAGCAAAAGGCACCTGTCGAGCTCGCTGGTCGCTGGTCGTCGCCTGTTGTCGCAAAACAGCAAAGTCGAGAAATCGAGAAAATTGAAGCTTTTAGCTGTCGCGATTCAAAGCGCATTCAAGGAAGGTGCCAATGGTCTGTCAAGGCCAATGCAGGTACCGTGGGCCACTATATCAAGATCCACCCACCCAAGCCACAGCGCCACAGCCTGTACTTCTCTCTAATTCTTCACCTGAAATCCCCTGTAATAAGACGCGTTTTCTACGCGTTCCGCTGTACTTCACTGTAGAGTAAAACAGTGGGGCCGCTGTCACGATCCCCTCTCCTTCCAACGTCACTCCAACAGAACGCAAGGCTGTAGCCGCACCACAACGGCAGACGACAGCTCGTTGAAGATACACAAAAACAATGACGCTCTCAGCAAGCTCCAGCTTATAGCGCCGACTCTTGTCTCTCACATAACCTCATATACACATCACAACCATGTCTGAGGCCGACAGCACCGCCGACCTCTTCGCCATCCCCGACTTTTGGAAGCTGTCGTCGTGGAACCAGCAGCCACCACCCTTGGACCCTGAAGACCGCCAGGATGGCTTCTTCAGTCTTGACGTCAATGGTAAGATCTTATAATGTGTTATTATCATGAGTTATACTGACCAAATCAGGCGAAGATCCTGTCACCTTCTTCCTCGGCAAGGATGAGACAGTAGAGCTGCCCCGAGTCACGCCGATAGTCAAGAAGTCTGTCACAGAGCTTGTCACGGAAAATACTGCACCTGCACCGTTTGACGATGGCGGCCTATTCAAAATACCAGACCTGCTTCTACAGCTGCAGTCCTCGCTCCCGCAGCCTGCAGATATACATCCCGATCCGCCAACAAGCGAGCCTCAATCATCTTCACCACTCGCCACGCCAGAACTCATTGATATAGACCACATCGACGATATTTGGCTCTTCACATCTGAAGAAACATACCAGGCCACAACCGCGCCTGAATTCAAATCATGGGCAGCTTTCGAACGCGCCGATGCGCCAAACCCCGCGGCCATCTTTGGCACAGAGCAGGGGCCGCTCTTTATCGATGCTCTAGTTGCTGCAGAGAACACTACTACAGAGGATGTACTTGATACCCACGCCTATCTAGCCTGCCTCCTAGCCCTCGCCCTGGGCCGCAGCTCCGTCCTGTTCGAATGGGACACTCCCAAGAAAAGCTTTGTGCCGCTGCTGCAGTCCGCCCGCATCTCCGGCTTCACCGCCCAGGTCCTGCGCAGCGTCGAAAAGGACTGCCTCGAGTGCGGCAACAACAGCCGCTTCCTGCGCGCCTTTGTCGACCACACCTATACCGCGTCCGCCGCGTCGTCGGTGCGCATCCCGTCGCGCGTCGCCCTCGCACGCGGCATTGACGGCCTGCTGCTCACGATCCAGAGCGAGCTCGGCGCGCGCGGCCAGCGGGCACAGTCGCTGCTGCAGCTGCAGGCGCTCGTGCAGCCGGTGACGTCTCTCGTCAAGTTTGTGCGCGGGCTCGTGAGTAAGCTGGCGCGCGCCTTTTCCGGCTCGGCCTCGACGTCGGACGAACACTTTTTGACCTTGCTCTTCCAAGAAGCACAGTCCATGGAGTACAGCGTCGTGTTTATGCGCGACATTATCAAGCGGCTGCTGCAGCTGGTGTCGGAGCCGTGGCTCGGGTTCGTGGGCGAGTGGATCGGGCTGGACCCGCGCAGCAAGGCGACGCTGTGGACGGGCGAGTTCCACAGCAAGAGCTTTGTGCGGGTGGACGACCGCGTGTGGATCGACGACATGGGCACGGAGCTGGCGGAGCGCGACTACTTTCTGGACGAGGACCGGATGCCGGCGTTTGTGCCGGCCGAGATGCGCCACGACATGTTTGAGACGGGGCGGAATCTGCGATTCCTGTGGACGAATCACCCAGAGCACCCGCTGTCCAAGATGGACACCGTCGCTCGTGCGCGGCCGCCGCCGCTGCGGTGGCAGTTTGACTGGGACTCGATCCACCAGCTGGACCGGCGCGCGCTTTCCTACGAGCGCACGCTATCGCAGCTATTTGAGGACGCGGCGGCTGCAGGCCAGTCGACTACTCTGGCTTCTCATTTACAAAGCCAATCTACATCTACAATCAACTGGCGGCTGCCCAATATCGAGTTTCAGTTCTTTGGCAAGACCGAGGACGAGATCCGGCAGAACCTGCAGACATCAATTACCCAACTCGCCGGTCCTCTCCCGCAGCCCATCGTCGACGGCGGCAGTCAGAATGCCAATGGAGATATCAAAAACAAAACCGACGACAGCCTGTCTGCTATCCTTCGCCGGCAGCTATTCAGCGACGGCCGTCAGTCCGACAGCGTCGACGATGCCGCCGCGCTCGACGAGTTCGCGCCGCACTGGTCGCTGCTGCCGCTGCTGTCGTTTGGCCCCATCGTGTCGGCGCAGGCGCGCCTCGTCAACCGCGAGTGCATGAAGCTGCTGTTCAGCGTGCATGATCTTCGCGAGCATCTGCAGCTGCAAAAGGAGTTCCAGCTGCTGGGCAATGGCATGTTCTGCAGCCGGCTGTCGCACGCGTTGTTTGACCCGGACCTCGCTGGGGCCGAGCACCGGACGGGTGTGCAGCTGTCGAGCAGCGGGCTCGGGCTGCGGCTGTCGAGCCGCAATAACGAGACTTGGCCGCCGGCGAGCTCTGAGCTGCGCCTGGCCCTGATGGGTATCTTGCTGGAGAGCTGGAGCGGGGCTCAGTCAAAGACTGATGCAGAGAGACCAAAAGAACTCCCCGGCGGCATGAGCTTCGCGGTGCGCGATTTGACGGCCGAGGAGATGGACAAGTGCATGAACCCCGACGGGCTCGAGGCGCTCGACTTTTTGCGGCTGTCGTACAAGCCGCCGTCGGCGCTCATGTCGGTGATCACGCCTGTGATCCTGGGCAAGTACGACCGCATCTTCCGGCTGCTGCTGAGCGTGCTGCGCATGTACTACGTTGTCAACCAGCTGCCGTCGGTGTCGAACCTGCCCATGTCTACGCGTTTTAGAATCGAGAGCCGCCACTTTGTGGCCAACATTATGGCATACTTTTTGGGGACCGGCGTGGGCATGCCGTGGCAAAAGTTTGAGGCGTGGCTGGACAGCGTGTCGCAGCAGCTCGCGGACGACCCGTCCAACGCGTCGGGGCGCACCGAGGAGGCGAGCCCGGAGAAGCTGCGGGCGCGGCACGAGCAGGTGCTGGACGAGATGATGCTGGCGCTGCTCCTGCGAAAGCGGCAGCAGCCGCTGCTAGTGCTTCTGCAGAGCATTTTCGGGCTGATCCTGGAGTTTGCCAAGGGCCGCGACGAAAAGGAAGTGACCAAAATGTACGCGTCGTTCCGCAAAAAGGTGGCGGCGTTTGTTGCGGTGTGCCGGGGCCTGAGCGAGAAGGAGGCGGACAGCGTTGCGCGCAAGGACTACCAGCACCAGCAGCAGTTCCAGGACGGATCGCGGGCGGGCGAGGGCAGTTCGCTGTCGAAGCTGCTGCTGATGCTGGACTACAACGGGTCGTATTCAAGTAGATAGTCGCATCTACTCCTTTCTGTGTCTGAGTTCTGTGTTCTATGTTTGCGAGCCGACGTCAATATGCATGCCCCGTTGTTCACTCCACTGATCCCAACGTCTCCTCCAAACAAGCATGAGGCTTCCTTGACTGCGGCTCCTCTCGACTCCAGTCTCCCGACTCCAGTCCCCGACTCCAGTCCCCGACTCCAGTCCCCGACTCCATCGACAGATCCAGCAACTTAGCAAGCCGTTAGCAAACTCCACACGAGTCAAGGTGACTGTTGTTCCTTTTTCTGTTGTCTTGTCTCCTTGTGTCTCCCTGTGTCAGGCTACTCCTCAGGCTACGGGCAACTTAAAGTCTTGGAGCTGGAGCCTTGCCCTGTCGATGCTCGCGGTGGACCTGTGTCTCCTCTTGACCCTCTTGCTGGTCATCCACGTCCCCTGTTTTTAAGGTGGCCGTACGCTCTCACACATTCCTACTTTCCACAGTATGCTACACAATACCCCAATTATGCAATGGAGACTCGTGAGATGGAGTGACGGGAGCTTGCAGGCAATCCGGCGCAAGATCTCTCCACTTGCCGAGATCTGTCTGCAGCGTCCATGGCTTTGAATGTGCAGATGAGGGGCCAACCGGCAGACGTCCATTGTCAAGCATAAACTCTTGTCGAAGCATACGGCATATGTTGACCGGCAGCATCTGTACTCAGCAGACCACAGACCGGCCACGATCAGCTGTCGGTCTCATATATTAGATACAGCTATCAATCGATAGACATTGCAATTTGATATCTGTTGGCTCTTCGATTCGCTCTCGCTTGGCTTGCCCTCTTTGATTAGCAGTATTGGGGCTGAAATTGGCCAACGTCACCGTAATTTCTTGCC
Source organism: Ophiostoma piceae (assembly GCA_032248835.1). NCBI lineage: Eukaryota > Fungi > Ascomycota > Sordariomycetes > Ophiostomatales > Ophiostomataceae > Ophiostoma > Ophiostoma piceae. The sequence goes on from CP135129.1 coordinate 1,653,692, forward strand.
TTAGCCCTTCCTTTTCTTTGCTCGGTACAGCGCTCGTTTATTTGTCTCCGGCCGATGCCCGGCTGTACTTTTGTACATGCTCGTTTCCTGGCTTGCTCTTGCTTCGGGTTTGCCACGTCCCGAACTCTTTTTACTCTATCTATTTCCCACGGAGCAGTCGGCATGTTTATTCAATAGTACATGTAACATGCAACCAATACAACTAGATCAGTATTGTGCATATACCTTTACAGATTTGCAGTCTATTCTGTGTTTTCGCGACGGCGGTATCGGCGGTAGAGTTTTCTTAGCCCAACTTTGTTCTTTGTCGTGTGAGAATATTATTTCTGGCATTCGCACGATCCGTACTGTTTTGCAGAATACGGTGAGGGTAGTTCTTTTGTTTTCGATGTGCTTCTGTCATATTTTTGTTCTTTCGGGGTCTTTTTCTTTATTTTCACATTCCGATTAGTATTCCGTATGCCACCCTGAATATCACATATGATTCTGCGACTAATGCTTTTCATGAGATTACAATTGACGATACTGACTGATGAGCTTGACTGATTGCTTGATTGATTGCTTGATTGACTGAGTGATTGAGTGATTGACTGATTGACTGATTGACTGATTGACGACTGATACGCTCTGATTAGAATTGCTCGTTTTCCTTTTCCATTTCCAGTAAGAAGATCGCGGGCATCAATGCGCTTTTTACATTTATTACACTGGATAATGAGATTATTCAACATGCAATCTACTTGTATTTGATTCCTGTACGGAGTATTTAACACGTTGGTAAAACTCCGAATCAGTACTGAGTAGATGAATATTGCAGTGAAGAAGATGTTAATAAAAATAAAATAAAATAAATCAGATGTCGTACATACATTCCACATCACATGCAGGCAAGAGTTTTCATCCCACTGATACTCTACTCTGTACAGAGAGATATTCACTCACCGACGGAGAGGCAAGGTGCAGGAGTGTGTACGATGTATTTGTACAAGAGCGTTGTACCCTGCCATGCGCCGGACAGCACAGAGCACAGCACAGAGCACAGCACGCACCACATTACACATCACATCCATGGTCAAAGTTGCGGTCAGCTGAAATAAGGGCAATGCGGTAGTATCTGTAGTCTGTAATCACTCATATCGTATTGATCATGTGAGATATAAGATACGTCGAAAAGAAACTGAACGTGGTATCCGTTCTTCCCCGTGAAGGAGGTGAAGACATCCGTAATTCACATTCAAATACATTCAGGGATAAACAGTACTTAAACAGTCTCAACACCTTAGAATTCAAACTAGGACGTGCGTGCATATGCGCCGAGCTGCAGAGGCATGCAGAATGCAGAATCGGGTTGCCGTGTGATGTGTTGGCTATCGGCACAGCACACCACCGTGGGATTGTTTTGTTTGATTTATGTACATCTAGAGATACTACTGTTCTCGCCGTAATCACGCATTATCGCCAACATCCAACAGTTCGATTACAGTATGTGTTGGCCATTTCGCTTCCTGCGTTGTGCGCCTTTTCTGCGTGTTTACCCGGTCGATTTCTTATTTCTTATTTATTATTGTCCTCTATTGATATCTAATTTAATTTGCCGGTTCCCGATTTGCGGTGAATATTTCATCACACTTGAGCTGATCATATTCGTTGTCATATTCTCACTTCTCATTTGTGTATCTGTTTAATTCAATATTTTCTTTTTCCATCACCCTCTATTACATCGATACGTCGTTGCTTACTATTTCATCCTCAAGAGGGTGTGAAGCGCGTATTCCAAACGTTTTCGTAGAGTAGCACATATTGATCCCGCCTGAATACCGCACATCATATCATACTTGATAGTCTATTCTGTATTATCTTCCTTGGTTGTGCCGCTGATCCCTCGCGTCTTCTCTTCAGTCACATCCCTGTCCATCAATGTGATACGGCTCTGTGACAGCAAAGTCAACAGTTGACAACTGCTTGTCTTCACCCTTTTCCCCTTTCTGCTTTCTGCCGTCTAATTTCTGCCAATGTTTTCTAATAACAACGAAATAACGAAACGCTCGCTAGTCGCTACCGTCGCCAATTCGTATCGCCTGAAAGAGTAAGCCGGATATGCTGGACGCAACTTATTTCCAGCGGCAAAAGTGACGTGACATGCTGAGTGCGATCTTACGTGTGGCATCTCACGCAAGGAAGACGCGCTCTTATTTACGGAGAAGTGTACGGAGAAGTGTACGGACAAACCAAGTATGAAGCAGTCTCAAGAAGTAAGACCCTCACCGTTCGATTTGCAACACTCTCAAAGCGTTGGCCACTCTCTGGCACCTCTCATACTCCTACTTCAAGAGTATTGCCATCGTCACGCACCCTCGGGCAAAGTTCGGAGTAAATCAAACGTGCCGCCGCTTCTGTGTGGTAATCTTACGAGTATCTGACAAACAAGCATGACCAATGTGCGGCAAGGTAGGCCAATGTACGATGAAGGCAATTGAACTCAAAGGCAAAGGCAAATCGGAAAGGTGTGTGAGTGCGACTCTTCTCTACTCAGTAAGACGGTAATTTAGCCAAAGCCAAAGAAAAGACTCATAGAAGCAATACGAGAGATGAGCAGATGCTAGACTGCTTGGATTTCGACTCTGTAATTTTACTCTTTCTACTTTCCTTTCTGCCTCTTAGTTTCAGGAAGAGACCGCATCCGGGCAAATGGCCGTCTTGAGTTATTCGTGTCTCAATTTCGTCGCAAGAGTAATTTCGAGTCGAATGAAGACAGGCCGAGGAAATGGAGAAATGAGAGTTGAAAGAAAGAGAATAGCAGTCAAAGGATTGGAGGGAACAGGAGAATCCGTCAAGTCAGATGAACCGCAGCAAGATGAAGCATCGTGAAGCAATGCAATCCACGACGCGCTCTATTGATCAATTTTGACCGTTGACTGCACAGCATCAACTCAATCAAGGGTCAATCAAGGTCAATCAACATCAACCCCGTCATCGACGTTGAAAGCTTTCCAACTTGGGCAAACAGCTTGTGTGGATCACTCCTCCTCTCCCTCTGCTACGCTTCATGTCTCTGCTCTGTACTCCTCTCCTCTCTCTCGAATACACTCGTTTCCATTTCGAGATGAACCCACTTGCGCTGCCCAGAACGCCGGGACCACTGACTCCTGACTCTGTCTCCCTACTGAGTAGATGGGGATACAGCGGTGAGGATCTCCTATGATGTAGAGAGTGTTCACGACGATATGAAAGGGCAACAGAATCAATGTCAGCGGTGAATGCTGTGCCGTAATACACTTTGCTTCGGCTAATTTTGGAGCCACGTTCCCGCCTATATTACTTCGAACTCTGTATTGTGATGGTGTTCAGAGGATGACCCTCTACAAAGTACTCAAAATATCAGACTGCAACAGCGTAGCAGTAGCATTGCTATGCATGCACATGCATAGCAATGCTACTGCAGATGTTTGTGTGTAAATAGACAAATGGACAAGAGTAGACAAACAGCATACAATGTAACAACAGGTAATACCAATGTCCCGAGATTATGCACATGAATAGAGTAGTCAGGTATTCGTAATGTGTCTTGTGAAAGGATGCACACACTCTCTGCTTCATTGTCCTTCATCGTATTCTCTGCTCTCATTGCTGGATGTTCATTTCCGCGGTAAGCGCCATTGATCCTGATTCCTTAATCCATAGAGCATTTACTAATAAACTCGCTTTATTCGTGCCTGTTGTTATGAAGTTATTACTGATCTCCTGCCCCTTCAGGGGCTCGCGTCTCGCGTCCATCCCTCTTGGCGGATATTTGTTGGAATACTTCTGTATTTGTCTTTGTCCGTCTCTCTTGTCCACTTGTGGTGTTTTTGGTCAGCTACTTCGTAGTTTGTATTCTTCCTCATTTGTGAGCCGATATCCGTGTTAAGTGCCTCGTATTGTAGCATGTAAGATATCAAGCACAAACACAAACAGCAGCATATGTCTACGAAAAAGGCGGTGGATCTCCGTCTCTTTTTTGCCTCTCCTCCGTAGCAGGCCCCATTCTCAAATTCGAATCAGTGCAGCCTCTCTGTATCAGGTCTCTGCCCGGTTGAATCATGGTGGTGAGGGGCCGTTGTGTTTCTCATGGCTCTGCTATTACTATTGCATCTGCTATTGCTGTAAAGTGCACTTTTATCTGTCTGAGCAGATCTTCTGATTGCTGAGGAGGCCGGAGTTGCAGGTTCCACTCCCCCTATTCGCGGCGCATGGCTGGCAGTGTAAGATATATTTCGTCTCTGTGTTACGCTGTATTAACAGCCTGTAATAGCACATGTGGAAGAAAGTGCACAGAATGCCGGGATTTGCACTTTAAGCATAGACATAAGATGGGCGGTAAGATGGACAGCAAGGTCAAGATAATATTGCGATGTGTGTTGTGTTGTATCGAGGTGCACTCGTTATCTCGCTTCGACTCTCACCTTGACTATCAGGGGATGTACGGCACAATCGCATGTGCTCGCCGCTCACCGAGAATTCTCCTTATGGTGTCATTAGGTATTTTGTTCTAAATGAGACTAATTACACTGTTATTATACTCAGTACGCAGTGTATCACCATGGATCCTGACCTCGTCGTTCTCTCTCCCGACCTCGTATCCACTTCTCATGGAAGGCTTTCCGTGCTTCTATTCTTCTATTAGTGGATACATTCAGGAACCAAAGTTGATGTTGCAAGAAGTACGGAGCTCTCTCTCTTTTGATGTTTGTTTGATGCTGCTCTTTGTGACATGAACAAGCCTCCGAACGAGCAAATGCCTGCTCGAGTCGCGTCCAAATGTGCAGTGTCTGCTTGCCGCTCGCTCGACTTGCAGACTCTGCCGCTTTGCCGTCTCAACACAACACTCGACTGGTTTGGTTTTGCCGCGTCAGCCAAGGCACCTTTCTCTAGCAAGGCCTAGTATTGTTTAGTATTTTCTAGTCAAACAAGTAAGCCGTGTCGTGTTTTGGCGTACATTGTACTAGGCCGTCGTGTTGGGGGTACTTTTCACATTTGCAACCATCCATGCCAGGATTTGGGGAGATTGTCGACTCCTCGGAACGTTTCCTTTGTTTTCTTTTCTATTTCCATTTGCTATTCACGTTGATTTTCTCCCTTCTGACTGCACATGTTTGTACAAAGTAATTACGGAAGATGCCAGCATTTACTCTGAATCCTACGAAGTATGCCGATGGAAACCTCCGTCATTTGTGCCGAGACGGCCCGTGCATCTCCAAGACACTGTAATCACAACAGTTTAATACTGGGCTAGCATGGGAGAGCGTTGACAAGGTGAGCACATGGCTCTGGTTCGTGCTCCGTAGGACGTGTGCCAGTGTGCTCTTTTTTTCCTTCTAAAATCTCATCAATATTTTCACAAAAGGTGTGTGTGGGCAGCGTGTTCGGATGCGAGCCCGACAACCGAGCTGGTGGTTTTGATTTTGGCGACGGTGCAGTGTGCTAATAGGGTTCGTTATTATTCCCTATTATTATTACGGAATAACTTGTTACTTGGTAATAGAATGTGATAGATGTAGAAAATAGAGCAGAAAATTGCATACAGAGCACAAGGTGGGAATTAGCGACTACCACAACAGGTAGTGTTCTGCGCTCGCTCGCACATGCATGCATCCGCTGTCGGTACTCAGTGCTCCTGGCTGTCTTCAGTCTTCAATCCCCTATCCTGTCTCGCTCCTCAGGCTACGCGGCTAGCCGGGATCCTCGATATGATAAAATCAATCACAATCACGCTCAGCTCATTTCCGTGCACCTGTAGATATTATGTACGTCAGCCCAAAGTTGGAAATACTGCACCGGAAGACCGGAATACTCTGTTTGTCTTATTTCTATTCCTTATTCCTCCTGCAGGCGTTCGTCAGGCATGGATGCAGGTGCTTCTCACTATCGAATTGGTGGCTGTCACTGTGATCTACCGCGTTGGCGTTTTTGTTGAGGGCCAGGCTGGTCCATTCTGCCGTCTGCTCTGTACCGTCTACTACCTGCCTGACCTATTTTTATCCATATTCCTTTTTGTAGAGAGTTGCTGTCTTCTGTATGTCTTGCTGCCCTTGTGCCATGTCTCACCCAGACAATCCTGATCACTGCATCAGTGATCACTGAATCAAGACTGGATCAGATGATCATTTGTGTGCCGCTTGCAGCGGTTACCTGTATTCTGCAGTCTACATAACAGTGCACCTCAGCTGTCGAGGCTGACACATTGGCTCGAGTCAGTGCGCGCTGTCATGCAGCCTGTAATCATTACTATGAATTCCGAATAAAGACAATTGATGCCACAAATGGATAAAAAGACCAAGACAGACTTGTCCATTGCTAGCCTGTACTGAGTAGGATTCGGGATTCGTTGGCGCTGTTTTCCCTGCCTTTTCCATTTCCAAGATCACCTTCGGAGCTGTCTCCCTTTCCAGACTCTTTACTCCGTCGGCAGGCCTGGCCTTCATTCCTTTCTGGTATTTCGTAATAGTCTACTACATGTTCAGACATCGTGGTCTCCCTGTCACCTCCTGTCTCGAGTCGTGTCGTGTTTTGTCGTGTCGTCGTGTCGGCGTGTTATGCTGTGTCTGTGGTGTCTCGTCTTCCAACAGCCATCGGATGACAGTTGATCTCAATCAAACCAGAAATGGGCAATGGGCAATACCAAGTGGGCAATACCGCGATTCGGCCAGCCGTCCGAAAATAGTATCTTAGGATATCATGGTGTATTTTCAGTACTTGGCTAGGATGCTATCGAGATTAGTGACCCCTGCAAAGTCGCTTCGACTTCTCCTTTTCTTTTGCGTTTTCTTTCCGCCTTTCCACCACCTACCCTCGACGGCCCATACTTCGTACTCCATAGTAGGGCCCGTACCACCCATAGGCACATTGTTCTAGAAGGTTTTGCGAGTTCTAAAGGCCCGGGAGGCCCGCTACGGGTGGTCGAGCGCCCCTAATGGACCTGTGATGAGCCCCTACGAGGACAAAGTATGGGCCTTAACTGTGATGCTGTGGTCTCCGCTGAACAAGGTTCATGCTGTGATACCTTGCCGCTATGGGCCTCCCGTCATGGTGGGATGGAGATGGGTGGGCGACTTAAAGTTGGAGATATGGTAGTCGATAGTGTTGTGGGAGACATTGATGCATGCGATTTGGACAAAGAGGTGCAAGATGGATCAGTGTGAGGGGATCCCAGAATGCAGAAATATGGAGTTCGCAAGGCTGTGGTTTTACGGATGTCATGATATCTATTTGGCCTAATCTGTATATTTTATTATTGTTGATTTTTGTGTTGAAAATTGTAATATTTTGCAGAATAATACGATATCCAAACAACAAGTATTGATACAAACACTGCCTAGTATTTACATGTTTTTGAAACAAATCTACGCGCAGTCGAGTGGCTAGACTGTGAAAATACGCACAAGCCTCCTGATGACGCAAAATCGGACAAACAGGCAATATTGCATACTATTTCCAGCAGAGCGAATTACCTCCGGCTGTCAGCAGATACCTCCGGGTTGTACGTACCACATTGTTCACTTCAACAGGAAACGGAAAGCGGCAGATGTCACAATTGAAAAGGCCGGCATTTGCCGCGTTGATAGCCGGTGCTTCTGTTGGATTTGATTCTTCGCCCAAAACGCAGGGATGAGAAAGGAAAGCACAACTGCATACAATAAAACGGTAACACAGTCTCAGTCGTTAATAGTTTGCATTAGGGACGAGGGATGAAGACAATCTAGGGAATTGAACGAGACGCCAAATAGCGAAATGCGGGATGATGATCAGTAGGGAGAGAATACTCTTTCAATTGAGCGGAAGAATGGCGGACAATAATCGGCCAAGCTTGTCCAAGCGAGGAGGATAGGCCAGGGATGCGAACAATGTCGATTGTATTTCGTAATATCGTGAGCTAGGCGACGCGAAAAGATTTTTGAACAAAACCAATCAAAGCGGCAAATAATGCAAATGTCCAAGAGCATCCTTTGTCTATGCCGATCTTCCTCTACTGTAATGTCTGCCACTGATAGGCGCCAATAAAGGCGTATTTGAGTCATGTGAAATTATCGTGAAATTATGTGAAATTATGTGCCCCCAAATGAGGGCCAAATGAGGGCAGCAAGAATGAGCACAAGACAGTGACTATCCAAAGATGCAAGTTCAAAATACAAGGAGTCGTTGCGAGGTCAAGGACCGGACCAAGTGCGCTGACTCCGATTACGAGGATCCAAAACAGCCATGTTTCTCGTGCGGTTGGCACGTCTCATCGCGGACGCGGACGTTGTCATGTACTGTCGGAATATTTCCTGGCGGGAATACCGACCTTGCTCTTTACTGAGAAGAAGTTTACGACCGCCTGTTCTTAGACAGCTCCTGACTCCTGCGTTCAGACCAGCTGTACGAGACCACATACAATCATATTACGAGATGTCGGTGTAAAAAAGGAGGCAGGATCGTAGACGACATCGCGTAAGTATTGAGTATTGGTATTTCGTATTTATGTTATGTATTTGTATCTGTACAGAATACGCGCATGGATGCTGGGACAAATAGGACCGAACTTGTAAACGATAACGTATGCTATCTATCCGCATGAGGCATCTGACTATCGTTGTCAGCTCGCTGCAGGCTTTTCTCCTTTCGCATTCACCCCTAGGCCGTTTCTACATTTTCCCGGTTCATCACAACCGGCAGGCAGTGCCTGTAGCACAGAGCATCTTACAGGGTACGTACCTGTTCTTGAGAGGCAATCTTCCAAGAACCAGATTATCTTCATTTTGCTATTTGCATTTGCGTTGACATTTCCGTCTATTTGATTGCCGCGAACATCGTGATCCCTCTGAAATTTTTGCTTTATTTACTAAAAATTAGAAAATTATTCTAATCCTATCCAATGTCCTGGTCGGCCACGAGCTTGCCTTGACATTTCACTTCTCGTCTCTCTCATTTCCCTTCTGTTTTGGGTCATCGTCTGAACGTGCTGCACTAGTCCCAATCAGCTATATGCACCCGGCCTGGCCTCCCTATCAGGACAAACGCCGTATCGGTTCCAAGTTACCTCGGAGGGCCTATCCCAAGCAAAACCCCGACTACTGACTCAAGACTCAAACGAGGGTAGTATCACTGTGATAGCATGCAAGGCTACCTTCGCTCTCTCCTGCCATGTAGAGACGGCTGTTCTGTGATGTATTTCGTATTGTTTCGTGGTGTTCTGTTTCGCTTCTCTTGTGTTCGATTTTCTACATCATACTTCGTAGCAAAAACCATCGCGATGTAGATTGTACATTTTCTACTTGGCGTGTCGGTCGCACACGGAACCGATGCACCTATGCCAACGCATTCTCTTTCTTTGCTTTTCTTTGGTATTCTCAGAGAAGGCTTTTCCGTACTCGTACTTTTGACTCCGATGAACTTTCTTTTGCGCGTGCGCGCTTTGCTACGCTGGACACAAACCATTACCAAACCACAGGTTCGTCACGGGTGATCGCAGATTTCACCGACATCCTTCAGCCCGGATCAAGGCAAGACCAACACATGAAATCATGATAGAGTAGAAAAAACTACTCTCAGTAGATGTATTACTCCTCACATAATCAATCGGTTATTAAAATACAACCGCCAAATGGAAAAAAGACACTCTTTGATGAATATGATTCCGTTCTTCATTTGCTGAATCGTCTTGTTTTCGGGCTCTTGGCTGGCCAAGTATTCAGTATTCAATCCGACTCGGTTCATTCGTTGCGTATTCATTGACCTCGCTCAGTAAATCTCCGATAATTCAATGCCTACAATGATTCGCATTGCCTCGCTCTGCTCCCTGCCTGCTTCGACTCGTACACGACGCCGATCTATGCATTGACTTGTTTCGCAACGCAGACGCAACCGTAGACGCAACTACGCCGAGTACATTCGTGTTCACTCTCGGTTTGGGTTTTCGGATTATTATCTAATTATCGTCAAGATGTTATGCGCGTCGTTATGCTCCTTCCAAATTCAACAGTTCCTGCCGAATCGATACAAAATGCTTACCTAATGGCTTCGTTTAGAACAGGTCGAGTTCACAACTCAACCAGTTGACAACTCCGCTCCTTCCTTTTCGTTCTTTTCTTCTCCTACTCCGTATGCTTCTTTCCGAAAACTAGCGCTTTCCTTTGCCTTTTCTCTTGATTTTCGCTTGTATTTTGTACTTTTTACTGCACTATTTCCTCTTTATCCTTGTCGACTATTATTGTTTGTATTTATTACACTTGTCCACGCGTGCTGGCAGGCAAGGACAATGAGGCAATGGCAATGTTTGCCTTGAGACAATGCATAACCGCGTCGACTCGCTGACTCGTAATACTTTGTAATACTCTGGTCTCATAGTCAATGACAGTCTACTCTGTACATACAAGTAGGTACCTCGAATGCGTGGCCGCCCAGTCACCACACCCTCGCTGTCATCGCCAATTGTTGATTGTTGAATGTCATTATCTACGCGGTTTTATTCGTGTTTTTCTCGTGTTTTGTTTTGCTTTAGTCGCTCGTGTTTTTACTCGCCCGCAATATTGCTACAATAGAAAAAAGTACGTCCGTCCCGATGGTCGATCGATTGTGCTCAGTCGGGGCGACTCTGGTGTGTGCTGTATTTTGGCGAGCATGTCCATGCCAAAAGGTGGTTGGCTCTGCGATGTGGTGATTGGACGAGCAATATTGCATCTTACTTTCCAGCATCAAGTGGTGTGCAGGTTTACGCATCTTTTATCGATTAATACGATATATAGGGATACTAGCCTGTTCAGGAAGCAGTCGCGGCATGAGAAAAAGAAGAAATTTTATGGAATGCACGCCACTGCGAGACATCAATGGCTGTTTTCGAATAATCAGACAACGTTCAACATAATTTGCCAGTCGTCATTGTTTGGAGGTTGACTTGAGTTGGAGGGCACACATTCAATTTGAATATTCGAACATTTGAACCAGTTTGTCAAAGAGACAAAAGAGACAAATATCTGAGCGCAAACGCCGAGTGTGGGAGAAGACTTTTCCCGTGGCGTATCTTTATCTGCAAGTACATTTGTAGCGAAATAGTGTGCCGAGGTACATCGCTACATCGCGGCGTCTTTTGACTTGGAAGCTATTGAAAGAGTTTTCTCACTTGCTTTTTGCTTTTCGCCTTTTGCCTTCTGCCTTTGACTCTTTTCATTTGTGCCTCGGATGTCTTCGGACGCCGCGTTAAGACGTAATGTGACCATGAAACAGAGATGGTTGTTTGTTTCTTGATTTTTGGTTTGTGTCTTTTGTTGTCAAAGGGTGTGGTCATTTGTAGATTTTATTTTCCAACTGTACCGAGTAAATATTTCGCAGAATATTCCGAATTAATGTACAAAAATTAGTGATTTTATCTATGTGCTGCAAACCACCCCTAAAAATGCACACCGTCGAGCACAACCACGACAATCGACTGGATTGACTAGAACAGCAATTCGAATGACATGCTTTGAATAATACTGGCAAATATCGTCAAGATGTACGTTAAACACAAAGTGAGGTTGACGATGCCCCATTTTTCGACGCCCTCTTTTATTGGGCCGCCGTTGGAAGTGAGGTGCCGTGTGGGACTGCGAAGACCCAAGATGGGATGCTGTCTTTCTGGATTCGAGCCATAGTAGTTGGTTCTTACTACCACAGCTATATCAAAGGGACGCTCTGTATCATTTTATTTGAATGAATTTCATAGTAATGCACTTCACCAACTGCCAACACTCACTACTGTCCGTTATCGGCTGTATTGCCAGCAAACCGTGCAGCGGCATCACAGCTTTCCTGCATGGGTGTCTAATGCAGTCGTAGCAGTCACAGTAGGAATGTCATAGACCTGTTCGGAGGCGGTAGGAGGGCAATAATGGTCAATGGCAATGCAGTCCAGCCCGACCTAATTGCAGACATGCATGCTCTCCCAAGCCAACCAACCAGCCAGCCGGCAAAGACAACCAATTGACCATGGCCAGGCCAGGCCGGGTTAAATGCAGATTTTTCACGACTCATACAGGTTGTATTACTCTGCGTTGTATGATTTCAGATTTTAGATTTCAGATTTTAGATGGCTCACATTCTACCACCCAGCTCAGTGCTCACCTCTCCGAACTGTATTTCCCGCCATTCTGTCATTACCTGCCATGCTTGAATTTGCTGTGACTGTTCATTCACCTCACCTGCAAACCAAGTCGAGCCAGCACCGTATTCACCTCGCTCTTAACAGCCCGAATTGTGTAAAGTGACGTCTAAATATGTCCAACAGTCGTCCAGCCCAGCCCAGCCTGATGCACCCCGAAATATGGGACTTTCTGACCCATCTTTACCGGCAGCCTCCCACCTCCCACGCTCCCACTCTCCCACCCATCCCCCATCTCTGTGTCCCCTCTTCTTGTCCCCTGTCCCGTCCCCCTCCTCTCACCAGTTGGACCAGTTGGACCAGTTGGACCAGTTGGAGATGCTGTGCTAGCCTTGGGGCCCTCAAGTTGGAGCTGGAGCTGGAGCCTTGCTACTGACCACCGCACGTGGAAGCCCACTCTTCTCGTGGATATGCCGTTGTCTGTGGCCCGTAAAACAGAACTCTGTATCACTTTGAACGCTCACTTTAGTTTGTGCTGGTTGCAGTCTTATTCACCAGCGACACCAGCGGCACCAGCGACGTGTTGCGTGCCTTCTTTATTGGTACTTCAGCCGTCTTGTTTGACTTGCGCCTTCCGTTTCCATCTTGACAGATCACCTAAGACAATGCACATTAGTCATTCTAAACAATCTGCCCAGCCTGGCCTCTCATCACCATCACCATCACCATCGCCCATCTGGAGCATTTCACACCAATTCGCAGCTCGCAATTCAACCACACCAAGCCAACAAATACCCACTGTCTTCCGCTACAGGCACTATCCAACGGCACTCGACAGGGCCCCTATCCACTACAACTACCCACTACCTTACCCACCCTTCCCGTCACGGACCACGGTACCTGACAGGTGCCCCATTGAATCTTCATCTTCATCTATCGCAATCGTAATCTGTAATCTGCATCTATATCATATCCATCTACGACGGTTTGTTTGCATCAAGAGATCGTGTGCGCAGATGGCATTACTCGGCCTTGACAGAGGCCTCGGTCGGCTGCCCAACCTGACCTGCTGACGTATTAATAATGGGATGCGCCTTCCTATTTCGGAGCGGTTCCAAAGACTTCTACTCTACCAAGAATATCTCAGTTCTGGCAAAATCTGGTCCAAAGTCGACGCAAGAGGCAACTTGTCGCAGTAGTGTCCGGACGGCGCTACTCCAATACCGAGTACAAAGTAAAATCACTCGCGGTATCCTGTAGCTACTCAGTACAATTGAGTACTCAGATAGCGTCCTGGTCCTTGATACGCGCGCGCATCCAAGACGATCGTAGTCAAGTCGCCCCTTCTTGTTCTGGCGCCCTTTGTTGTTCTTGCCTTGCCCTAGTATTTCGGTATTTCGGTCTTCGTTGCTATTCCACGCGTTGGCGGACTGCCGTGCCGCTTCGCCTCAGTCGCTCTTGCCTTTGTTTGCTCACTTTCTGTTGTGGTCATCCGGTCTTTCTCTTTTGGTCTTTTGGTCTTGTCACTTGTCAATGTTCTCACATGTAAACAGAAGCCACAAAGCAGTGTCACTCGCTCCTTCCTTTTTAACCCTGAAATCAATCTTTGCCTCCCACAGGCACTCATTCAATAAAATACAGCACACACCGCGACTGTCTAGGCACTGTCTAGGCATCGCTATTCCCTATTACCAGTAGTCTCGAATACTCAGTACATGCCCCCTGAGTCAGATCCACTTTTGTTGTTTTTCTTTTGCCTTTTTGGCTCTTTCCTTTTTCCTTTTTTCCCTTTTTATTTTTTCTTTTCATTTTTCTTTTCTTCTTCCAGAATTCGATTTTTCTCCTTTTTGCTCCTGCCAAAAGTAGGGAAGTATTCGTTTTTGTCGTCCCTCCTTTTGAATCCTTTTTCCTCTTGTAGATGCCTGTCGATGCCTGTAAGTACCTGTATATACCTATAATATACCGTGTACTCCCTGTAGCTCCCTGTACCGGTACCTGCCCCAACCTCTCTTAAAACCCGTCTCTACAAAACTTTCCCTCCTTCCATTTTTTTTCGTTCCTTCCTCTTCTCTCTCTTCTCTTCTCTTCCCACTCTTCCACCCGCCCATCCACTTTTTGCGAGACCACATTTAAGCCTCCTATCCACTCTTTTTTGTCAATCTCCACCCAACCCTGATCTCTACCTCTTCTCTCCAATTCACAAACATCAACTTCTCTCTGACCTGCTTGCCCATTGAATTCTCGACATTCACAATACGGCACGCAGATCTCACAAGGTAAGACGAACATCACGACACCCCCCTCTCACCGAACGGAAGCAATTCCAGCACAAAAACACAAGACACAAAACCCAAAGCCAGGACAAGGATTCCAGGATCTCCAAGGAAAGGAAGCGAAAAGCAAAGGAAAGGAAAGCAAAGACAAGCAAAAGCAAGCGCGCGGACGCGACACGCAGGCAAAGGGCATCGGCAGAGGAGCAGACATCGCCATGGACACGCGTCCAAACATGAACAGAGCTGCGAGAAGTCTGGGCTTGACGCGCTGAAGAAGTCGAAGAGTTTGCGCTTTCCGTCTTCTATGGCCTTCTCTCGCTTCTTGCTTCTCGCTTCTCGTGGCTCTTGGTCCGCTGTCGGCGCCTGTCGTCTGTCGGCATGCGAGGACACCTACGGCTATGCGCAGATTCTGCAACACGGCAGCAAGCGCGTCTAGAGTGCATCAGTGCATCCAAAGGCAGCACACCTCGCATCATCTCCATCTGTGCCTGGATCCACGCCGCGGACAACGGACCCGACCCACCTCAACCCAACACATTGATGACAACTGGCACTGCAACTGGCAACTGGCAATCTACCCATCCATCGCTGCCGTAGAGTGATGTCGGGTGTGAAGGCATGTGCAACGTCGGGTCGATGCGACACGGGGAACACAAGAGGGAGATGATCGGGCAAGCACCAGACGGGGACACAACGCAAGGCAAGGGAGAAAAAGGCAATCAGATCTTGGAGATCACGAGATGGGAGACTGCCGGCATCTATTCCGTCGTCGCTTCACCCGAGCACTCCCTGCATGGTCCACCTGGGGCACTAGTTGCTTTCTCGCTCCTCCGCTCCGCTCCTGTGGCTGTCTCCGTCTTTCGGTCTATCGACGTTGACATGCTCGGCACCCTGCAGCCTTGCTCTCTGTCGTCTTTGCCTCCATGCTTGCCAATCGTCGATCCGCTACTGGGCCTTGGTCCTTTAGACAGCGTGTCGGCGGCGAGCAGGACGATGGAGGGGCCGTGGGCAGTATTGTGCACGGCTGGCGACGCGTTGTGTATCATCTGCTTGCAATGCGTACTTTGCCATAACGGCTGTCGTCCAAACATTGCTGTCATGCTGGAACTTTTGCCGTTTCGCCGCCCGCGGTTGGCCGTCTGTCGTCTTTCTGCGCGGCCCCGTTATTTTGGCAGCCCGGTCTTTTGCTTACCGCTTTCCCGATCCGTCCCTGGCGTTGGCGTTTTTTCGTGTCTGGCCTTCTATCCCCACTATTATTTTCTGTTCGGTTTCCACATCTTCCGCGTCCCTTGCAGTTCTTCTTGTTCCTTATCCCTATCCCTCTTCTCTATCTATCTTTTCTCGCATTGCTTTCCTGGCATTACACCACATCTCACTTCTGGAGCTCTGCGTTTTTGTTGCAGCTCTTTTGCGTTTCTGATCGTACAAAGTCGTACACGCTCATTTCTACCTCGTCCATTTGTCCGTTTGGCCGCTCCCTCTCCCAATCTTGCTTACCTGCAAGTGCCACATTCTGCCACTCGCTTAGTCAACACCGCCTTTCATACACCCAATTTTTCCATTTTCCCAAGAATTTCTGTTTTTTCCTTGACCTCTCTTTTTTCCCTTATCGTCCAATCGACGCGTCTTCTTCCGTTCTCAAACCTTTCTTCTTCTTCACTCTTCTTCTTCTTCGAAGCCTTGTTGCATCAACTAACATTCTTTACCGACAGCCACCATCCTATCCTCCAACGCCATCCATACTATGGACACCAACCACTACTCGAACAACGTGATTAACGGCACATCGACTCCGTCTTATCCTTCTTCGGCCGCCTCGACTCCACAGAGCCTTCAGCAGCACACGCTGCCTCCACTGCAGCAGCAACAGCAGCAGCAGCAGCACCAACAGCAGCAGCACGCCCACCAGCAGCAGCAGCACCAGCAGCACCCCAACGGCATGATGCAGGCCACCACTCCCTACGGCAACTACTCCCACCAGCAGTCGCGCCCCAACTCGAACCCCAGCACCCCGGGCCCGATGAACTACCCTCCTCCCCCTACCACCAACGGTGGTCGCGGCAACTACATGATGCCCACCTCCTACCAGCAGCCTCACCAGGGCTACACAGCCACTTCATCTGGCATGCTGCCCCAGTCCACGACTGCCATGTCCCACCCTCAGCCGATTGCACCAGCACCGGCACCTGGTCAGCGGGGCCCCCCTGTCATCCGCCCCATGCCCGCCGGCGGTGTCATGCCTCAGCAGGGCATGGGTTCGCCTTACGGCCAGAGCCCCATGATGCCTCAGTCCATGCTGCCCGATAACGAGCAGCCTACCCACGTTGTCGGCTCCCAGGGCCGCCGCGGTATCCTGCCCAGCGCCCCTGGCAGACCCGCCCCCCCTGCAGCTGGCACCATGACCAAGAATCAGATTCCCCAGAAGGATGCTGATGGCAAGTTCCCTTGCCCTCACTGCACGAAAACCTACCTGCACGCCAAGCACCTGAAGCGTCACCTTCTGCGTCGTAAGTTCTTATTTTCTCCAGGGTTTTTATTTGACACGAACTAACATACTAGACACTGGCGACCGCCCTTACATGTGCGTTCTCTGCAGAGACACTTTCTCGCGCAGTGATATTCTCAAGCGCCACTTCCAAAAATGCTCGATCCGTCGCGGTAACCCGACTGGCGTTAGTCACCTGTCGCACCCGCACGCTCACGTCAAGAAGGCGCAGGCCGCTGCTGCTAAGCAGCTGGCCGAGAGCGGTGGCGACATGCACCACATGAACGGCATGCCCCAGGTTCAGGGTGACGGCATGACTGCCCACCCCTTTGGCCTGATGTCGACCCCCGATGGTCTGCAGCCCAACATGCCCGCCGACCAGCAGCAGCTTAACCGCTCCAACCCCATGACCCCGTCTGCGAGCGACCCCAACCAGCGCTCTGCTGCCCCCGGTGCCATGCCCGGTGCTCCCCGTGTCGCTAACGGCGCCGCGGGTGCCCCTGGCTCCGCCCCGGCCGGCAACGGCTACGACCAGTCTGGTGTCTACAGCAACGGCGGTATGAACCCCCAGCTTGCCAACTACAGCATGCCCCAGGGCCAGAACGGTATGGGCATGTTCCCTGGCCAGCAGCCAAACGCACAGGCAAACCTGGACTGGTCCTCGATGTTCCAGCAGCCCGAGGCCGACCGTAACCAGGCAAGACCGTAAGGCACACCCGGCGTGTGGTGGTAGAGTCATCTTCCGACTCTGCCACAGGTTGATGACTCTCTGAAAAGTTAACGAGGTCACGGCTGCTTTGCTTTATTGCTCTTACACTTCTTTTTGCCTCTCCAACCTGCTTGCAGTAGCTCGACTGCACCGGTTCCGCCTCACACCGAATATTCTCCACTTCCTCGACTTGTACATCTACATTCGACGACGGCCTTTTTCTTATACATTTTCGCCTACGACCTCTACTTGGCCTGACTCTAAAGTCAGTGGGATTCCTGCTACTGGAGTTTCCGGAGAGTGCAACAGCACATGGCTATCATATTGATGGGCACGGCCAGGGAGAAGTCCCTGGCTCGCCATCATTATGTACATCACGGCCCCGGAATACACCTGAGTAATGAAACCCACTGAACGGAGCTCGGCATTGGTCAAGGAGTACTTTTGCTCCTCTCCTTTACAGCACAGTCGCCGGATGTGCACAGTACTCGACCCTCGCAGGTGCTGGCTGGCGTAACTGCTGGCCCACCCATTGTCGACGAACTCACAACGCAGCCTCAGTCCTTCTCCAGGAGATGGCTTGAGTGTTACGAAAAGAAACCTGAAATGAATTGTATTTTTTTTGGTGACCAGAGACAAACAGAACTGGTTCAGATTCGGCTGGCAACAGACGGGTAGAAAATCAAAAAGAAACGATTCTACAAAAAAAAACTCTTTAATGCTCTTTTCCATTTACAAAGTCGTCTCTCTACATCGCATATCTTTATAGTTGTCTTTTTCCTCACCTCTTTCCTACTGGGACGGTCAACGGTATATCTTCGCATTCGCGGCGTTTTCTCTCGAATTTCCTATCTTACCTCCCTGCTTTGCTTTTTCTGTTTTATTCTGTTTTATCGCCTGTTGTCAGCTACACTTTGCTTTTTTACTTTACTGTACCGGTTGGTTTTTTGATTTCCGCGTCTACACAACTATCGAACCAGTGTACTTCGATGTTTCGATTACTGTTTCCTGTTCTTAGTCTCGTGTCAAGTTTTTGGTTGTTTACTCTGTCGCGTGCTTGTTCTGTTAAGAAGACACAAAAAACGGCGAGAGGGCGCGACAGTCCGAAAAGTTTTATAGAAAGAAAACACCAAAAAATACACAACAAAAATTGTCTTTCACCTTGTGTCTACTGTGATGTCTAGTCTTAATGTTTAATGTGATCTATGAGGGGTATGCCCGTGAAGTGAAGCTCCGCTATCGAGCTTGTTGATGTTGTCGATGTGACCGTCTGTTCGGGCATGTCACGCATGTCTAGTAATGTAAAGTAAAGTTCAAAGTTCAAATTTAAATTAAATCCAAGTAGCAGTGTATCAAGACCAAGCAACATATCAACGGCGACAGCCGATGATCAACCCTGTTTTCACCATCCCGTCTTCACTTTCCCACGACCTTCATCTCCTCCTCTCCATCACTTCTTCTCGCTTTTCCGCAGCAGCGAGACAGAGCTCGCGAGGCTGCGGAAACTGAACACGGACGACGCATCGTCGGTAGTTTTATCTTTGTTCTTCTCGGCCTTGGCTGCCGCCTTGGCCTCTTTGGCGGCCTTGCGGGCCTCGACGCGGCGCTCGTACTTTGCGTAGTCTTCGTCGGAGGGGTGGTAGGCGGCCTGGGACATGACGCGGGCAGAGGCGCGGTCTGTGGAGTGGTAGGCGGAGGCGTAGCCGGGGGTGGAAGTGGAAGCAGGGGCTTTGTCTGACATTTTGTGTTTGTTGTGTTTGTGTGTAATGAATTATTTATTAATATGATGATGATGATGTAAGTGAGTTGAGTTGATAATACAGATGCCATGAATGCCTGAGACATCACCGTCTTATATAAAAACAACTACAAAGTGCTGCCTGATCGACTGATATCAATCGGCCTGCTTACCTTGCAGACTGTGGTTGCCATGGCCGTGCTGCACGGATCGAGTCCGACTCTATCACGGCCAGCGCCGGAATAATCCTGCAGCCTTCTGCAGGTGTATTAAGCTTTGTCGAGTCATAACAGTCATACCATGCGGCGTGACAAAGAAAAGAGTAGCAAGAATTCCCGAAAATAAGCACCAGAAAAGCTTGGAAAGCTTGTTGCAAAAAAGCTCAACTGCACGAGATGTCGGCGCAGATCCTGCTCGATGCAGCCACTCGGCCAGTCACCAGTCACCAACTGCTTAGGCGCAGTCACACAAAAGCAAAAGTAATACGGAGGAATATTGTGTGTTAGTCGTCTAGTTGGTAGCAGCCTTGCACTGTTTGGTGCACAATGGTGCACAATGGTGAGTCACCGTTGTGACGAAAGGACTGGAAATGTAGCGGAAGAAGCTTTCCTGGCTTTTATTTTTTACTTTTCAAATCGTTAATGAAATTCAGGTGCCTGTCAATGTCACAGTAGGCGACTCAATGGCCGTACTGCTCCGTGTCCCCGGGGTGTACCATCAGCCTTGCTTCCGCGGGATGTGCCACGAGACGGACTACAGAGTCGGTAGTAAGTAAGACGAGGACTGATTGAGCTTATCACGGGGAATGGACCTGGCAGATGTGGAATAAATACTGAAACTTTGCTGCCTGGGCTGTTTGATGTTGATAGACGATACCCGGGATCGGGAGATCTTCTTAGGCTTCAATCATCGTCTATTTGACATTTTGACTCGGCCATAGGATCGGTACGGACAGCAGTCAAGTTGGGCTCTATCCTCTACGGTGCATGCAAAGAAGAGGCGGGAAACTTGATACGAGTCATGCAATAAGATGCTGAGCCATACGTTTGCAAGCCATTGGAAGAAGCTTGTATGTTACGCAGAATTCGACTTGCAACGGCTTATCCGAAACTCAATCACGAGGCTCAGATCTCTGTACTGGCCGACTTAGCCCCCAATTATTAGTAACCTCATGAAGAGCAGAGATTTCTGGCGGATGACTCTTGCTTTACTCATCTGTCAGATCACTGGGTTTAGCCGATGCAAGAGGTGCAGTGTGTGGTGGGCTATTATATCTCCTTCCTAATCCGTCATGGGGCCGTGTTGTTGCATCCCACCATCGGGGACTACTGACCTCTAAACAGCTGCCTGCTTACCTTATCACTCACTTACATCGGCTTCATGGCCACGATTTTCTACTCAACCTGGTGCAATTTCATCAATCTCATCAAAGACCATCACAGAGTGATTGTCTACATCGCAGTCATAGGCAGAAGCTTTACTGTTAACTCGTCGTTTGAAGCGGCTCAATGTCCGATCGCTTGAGACACGAAATGGAGTATCAAGCAGCAAGCCAAGAGTAAGATGAAGACAAGATCATACCAACTTAGAAGGAAAACAATATCATATACGGCAGCCTTCGGGTAAACATTTTATGTTGTGACCGCTTTCATCGGTGCCTGGATCTAGCCAGACGGACACACCGGAGGAGCGTTACGGCCCGATGGTGCATGGACCGGCAGCCTATTGTCTATATGAATCAGTCGTACCGATAGACTTTGCTTTCAGAGTTAGTAGTATATAAGATATGTACTAGCCTCGCTGGCTCCTCGACTCTTAAGCATTGGACCAGGTAAATGGTGGACGGCAGACAACAACGGCCATAAGACTGCCATCATCAGCCATCAAAGACTACCAGATGTTGACAGCACGCCAATACCATCCAGTCTTGGCAGTATCGCCATAAAAGTGGTTTCAATGGAGAACTGCAGATTATGGAGATTCCTGAATAGTCGGGACGAGGCTGTAGCCTTCTGAGATTCAATGGAGATTCAATGGAGCAGTGGACTGGACTGACTGTGGGCTGTTATGACAGACAGACAGAGCTAAGAAAAAATGGCGGTGAGGGGTCAGGGGCAGAAGGGTCCAACATTTGACTGGCAGAATCGTATTTCCGCGGTGTTATGTCATTGGCCAATGCAAACATCAGACGACCCACAGTGTTGTGATTAGCTACTCTCCCACTAAGTCCGTCCTTATCTCCACTATAATCTTGAAGGGTCTGCTGTGCTGCAGGGGAAATGCCCTGAAGCGAGCACTGTTCTTACTGGCTGGCGGCCAATTGTGCCCGCGGGTGGAAATGGCCCGTCGTAAGATTTGGACGGATGCGCGAGATGCCGTGCAGGCCGCTCAATGGCATGCAGCAGCGATTGGAAATGTAATCGAAAGAACAAAGACGTGAAATTGTATGGAATGTTCATTAGAGAGAGTCAAAGAGAAAATAAGCATCAGCACTCGTAAGGTTAATTAATGGTCAACGGAAAGAGCAATAACATGCGTCGTATGGTGCTCTTGCCATATTGCGACGCATCTCGGTCATAACTGTACAGAGTAGGTGTAGTTAGCAGCGTATTCCGTATTGCATGCGATGCCAATACGCTATGCTCACTGAAATCGACAGATCCGAGTACGAGAAACACGCTTTGTCTTGCCAAAACGGCGCCACCTTATTCGTCCGATCGTTCCTTCCATTTGAGTTTTGCACTTTTGCACTTTCCCATTTGCTCTTCACACCGTCCTCTTTCCTTTTGTGGCTCTTATTCGCATTCGTATCCCAACAAAACGACAAAACGGACGCAGTGATATGCAGGGAGTCTGCGTCACTCACTTGCATCTGTTTGTAATACTTGACCACCTATTGAGTTTTAATCACCTTCTTTCTACGAAGCAAAATCTAAGATCAAATAAAGAGTTAAGATCGCGGGTTCTGCCCGCCAAGTCCACTTTAATTTGTGAAAATTAAGACGAAAAAAAGAATTTAAGAAATAGGAAAAATAAGAATAAAGAAGGAAATATCGAGGAAGGACCCACCCGCGACTCCTCTTGCTGTCATAGACTGATAGAAATTGGGAAAGCGCAACAGTGCAATTTCCGGCGCGAGAAACGAGAAACGGCTGTTGTTGGCGGAAAAGTAAGGGGGAATCTACAATGCCATAGTTGCGATCTGTAAATGCAGAGAATCATTGGAATAAGCACAGCATACAGATACAGAGCAATGCTTGATCCTTTGACCTTGAAGTCGGACAAACTCAGTCTCGACGCGCCAAAGATACACCGATCGCTCTTTCCAGTCGCATATCAGCCGGCCTCCGCACCTTCCGTGCCCAGCTGCCGCCAACCCTCTAACGCAGTCGCTCCTGCACTTTTATCTGCTCTGCAACTCTGCCGCTCATTGTGTGCCATCCTCTCATGACCCCCGTATTGTAAATCTTCACATATTAGCAATTGAATTATATTAATAATAAATAAAATATGTCCCGGGTAGCTCCTTCCCCGTCCGTCCCCTCTGCCCCTATGCCCGCCCCTATTCTCAGTGCTCCCCTACTGAGTATCTCCGCCCACCTATCCCATACAGCGTCTTGTTAAGCCGCATCTGCTTGAGCAGCAAACTCTGCTGGTTCATGCCGTCGCCGCCGCCGTCACCGTATTTCTGTAACACTCTGTTTCTTCAGAATACTGAGTACTCACTGGAAAAACCGTCGCCCGCTTCGGCGCCGACAGTGGCCCTCCCCCCATCGACCCACCGACTCGCTCCCCTGGACCCACGGACCGACCACTGTAATCTTTAATTCGCACTAATTAGGGCGATTAACAGAGCCCAACGCGCTGTATCTTTCAGTATTCTTATTTTCCATTAGCACTCTAGCCGCTACGCGCTTGGAGCACAACGGCCGCTATTGGCACTATCAGGGCAGTACTGATTTTTCGGGTCCCTGCCCATTTTGGCTGTTTGGCATTTTGGCACCCCCCGTCCACTCCTTCCCATCATATCACTCCATATCATACATAGTAATCTCCCTTAAGCTCGCGCCTTCCCTTTTTTCCCCTTTCTCTTTTTCTCTTTCCTTTCCTCTTCTTGTTTCTTGTACCTCTTCTTCACCTCTTTCCTTCTCCCCTCCTTCTTACGTCGTCGACACTCTCAACATCACGACAACAACAAGATGGACTCCTCCAACGCGACGGCCTTTGCGTCGCCGCTCGTCAACGCCAAGCATGCTGTCACCAGCGCCCTGCCGCCCCAGCTCGAGCCCATCGTCAACGCGATTGCCAATGCGAGCGCATGGCAGATTGTGCTGACCCTGTTCCTGGCCGCTGTCGTCTATGATCAGGGTATGTCTGCACGCAACTGCGCTCTACACACTCGACACTGCTAACATCTAACAACAGTCAACTACATCGCCCAGAAGGGCTCCATCGTCGGCCCGTCCTTCAAGCTCCCCTTCATGGGCCCCTTCCTCGAGTCCATGGACCCCAAGTTCGAGGAGTACTATGCCAAGTGGAAGTCCGGCCCCCTGAGCTGCGTCTCCGTCTTCCACAAGTTTGTTGTCATTGCTTCCACCCGCGACATGGCCCGCAAGGTCTTCAACGCCCCCGGCTACGTCAAGCCCTGCGTCGTCGATATTGCCCACAAGCTGCTCGGTGCCGACAACTGGGTCTTCCTCGACGGCAAGGCCCACGTCGACTTCCGCAAGGGCCTCAACGGCCTCTTCACCCGCAAGGCCCTCGAGTGCTACCTGCCCGGCCAGGAGGAGGTCTACAACCACTACTTTGAGCGCTTTGTCAACGTCACCAAGGACCACGAGAACAAGCCGTTCCCCTTCATGTCCGAGTTCCGCGAGGTCATGTGCGCCGTGTCGTGCCGCACTTTTGTCGGCCACTACCTGCCCGACGAGTCGCTCAAGAAGATTGCCGACGACTACTACCTGATCACCGCCGCCCTCGAGCTCGTCAACTTCCCCATCATCATCCCCTACACCAAGACCTGGTACGGCAAGAAGGCCGCCGACATGGTGCTGCACGAGTTCTCCAAGTGCGCGGCCAAGAGCAAGGTCCGCATGCGGGCTGGCGGCGAGGTTACCTGCATCATGGACGCCTGGGTTAAGCAGATGATCGAGTCGGAGCGCTGGCGCGAGGCCGAGGCCAGCGGCAAGACCGTTGAGGGCCTCGAGAAGCCCCAGCCGCTGCTGCGCGACTTTACCGACTACGAGATTTCGCAGACCATCTTCACCTTCCTCTTTGCTTCGCAGGACGCCACCTCGAGTGCGTGCACCTGGCTGTTCCAGATCATGGCCCAGCGCCCCGAGATCCTGGACCGCGTGCGCGACGAGAACCTCAAGACCCGCAACAACAACCCCAACGCCCCCGTCAACCTGGACCAGCTTGAGTCGATGACCTACACGCGCGCTGTTGTGCGCGAGCTGCTGCGCTACCGCCCTCCTGTGCTGATGGTGCCGTACGAGGTCAAGAAGAGCTTCCCGATTTCCGACTCGTACACCGTTCCCAAGGGCGCCATGGTCATCCCCACGACGTACCTGGCGCTGCGCGACCCCGACGTGTACACCAACCCCGACGAGTTCGACCCCGAGCGCTACTACTCTGGCGACGCCGAGGTCAAGGGCGCCAAGAACTTCCTTGTGTTTGGCACCGGCCCGCACTACTGCCTGGGCCAGCACTACGCACAGCTGAACCTGGCGCTGATGCTGGGAATGGCGTCGCTGCAGCTGGACTGGGAGCACCACGCAACGCCGCTGTCTGAGGAGATCAAGGTGTTTGCCACAATCTTCCCCAAGGACGACTGCCCTCTGACGTTTACTAAGCGCGAGTGGTAGATTGGTGAATGAGGTGTTTATTGTGTATTGCCTATTGCCTGCCAATATCTACCTCGATTCCTCCTCTGCATTTTTGGTTTCTTTGCGTGCGAGACAACGGGGCGTTCAGTGTCGTTTTGCGGATTTATGCGTTTGCTGTAGGATACTCGATATCGTCAGCCTTAATATTCTCATCCTTTTAATCCTCCTCCTTATTCCTCCCCCTTCTTCCCACACACCTTGCATATACTGTTGTAATTAATGTCCGAGAGCACGGCGCAGTTTCCAGTCCAGTCTCTTCGAGACGACTCGTGCGCGGTAAAAAGCTAGATAATATCATGACCTTTTCAAACTGATCGATGTTGTGTGTGTGATGTGAAGTAACATGGTAGATCTGTGACGCTGTGTTCAGCTAAATGGGGGGTGGATGGCCTCACCTGGCTGTTGTTATCTGCGTATCAAGCAACATGTATGTGTATGCGTATGACAAAGGACTGGTAGAGATGGTCAGCAAAAGGAAGGGCGAGGTGGCACATTACATAAGCAAGAAGAGTTGGGAATATCCAAGGCATAAGAAGATGTTGATGGATTGCGACGAGAACAAGACAGATCCCAAGTGAGTGGCTGTCTCTTCTTTATATCTCCCAGATCAGCATTTGATGTCTGCCCTCTTCATAGCCACTCCTGTGCTTGAATATCACATGCCGCCATATCCTTGAATACCACACGATACCGGAGGGCCTCCGCCATCAGCACTTGTGCTTACTGCAGACCGTGTATAAATAGAAATAGAAGCAGTCTTTTAGAAGATAAGCAGATATATAAGAGAGCAGCATACAATGTAGACCAGGACTAAAATATCACTGCATGCTGACACCGCGGCTGTACCTGGGCCGAATCCTGTCCACTGCTTCCTATTGGTGTTAGAACGAAAACAGCAGCGCCTCAAGGCGAGACCGTATGACGTGAGTTTACTTTCTTTTATTTTAATTTTATTCTCTATTCATGTCAATTACAGACCGTTGTTAAGTGAAGACAGGGTCTGTTTACTTGCCGTTGTGCTAGTGCCCCGCATTTGACGCGACGCGCTTGTCAACACTTTACGCCTACGTCAGTTCCATCAGCATCAGCATTTACAGCAATTGCATCTACATCTACGCGACAACGGCAAAAAGAAAACAAAAATGGCCCGCCCGCTGTCCACGACAGAGGAGCTCGAGAAACTCGAACAGTCAATCACCCTCACGCTCCAGGAAATCGACCACAACTTTAGCCGCGCCCACCGCATCGTCAGCGCCAGCATCCTGCCCGTCGTCGAGCAGTACGGCGAGCACTGCCGTTCCGTCTGGGATGCGTCCAAGTTCTGGAAGCAGTTCTTTGAGGCCGCCGCCAACGTGTCCCTGTCGGGGTACGAAGAGCTGGCCAACGAGCCAAACAACGAGACGACAGAATTTGGCGCAGACGACTCGCGGAATGAGACCATTGAAGAAACACGCGAAACCTACCGCGACGAGTCCGTCTTGTCCGACGGCGACGGCGACCTTAGCGGGAGCACGCCGCGCGCGCCAGCAACTAAGACTCTCACAAAATCAACAACACCAAGAACAACCACAATGTCCCTGCGCCCGCAGTCGGCGCAAAAGCCCGACAGCGCGCCGCAGTTTGCCGACATGGACTCGCCGTACGAGAACCTGCGGCGCGAGATGCAGCCAAAGCCGCCCGTCAAATCCGAGGCAGACGACGGCGACGAGAGCACACTGATGCGCTTCGACGACACGCTCGCCGACGACGCCGACGGCAACAACTACAACGACACCGCCGAAGAGGAGCTGCTGGCGCAGCGCACCGCGCGGCTGCCCGACATGTCCATGACGCCGCGGCAGTCGCTCGACGAGCGCAACAAGCGGCTGATGGAAGACGAGCAGGCCGCCCTGCGCCGCCAAAAAGACCCGCTGATGCACCGCGTGCTGGGCAAGGAGTACCGCATCCAGGCCACGCCGCACCGGTCGCCCCAGAAGCCGCTGCAGAAGCAAAAGGAGAAGGAGAAGGAGATACAAAAAGAGAGGGAGAGATCGGCCTGGTCGTCGCCGACATCATCGCCCGAGATGGCCGTGCCGAAACTGCGCAGCGCCGCGTTCATGTCGCCCGTGAAGCAGGCGTACCGCAGCAAGCTGGCGGCGGCGACGTCTGGTCACAGTGGCCCGCGCACGCCGGGCGTCAGCGTGCAGACGCCGCGGCCTAAGCGGACCGCGGCGAGCGCGTTTGACGACGACGAGTCGGGCGCGCCCGACACGGGGCGCGACTTGAAGAGGAGCACGTACGAGGAAGAAGAGGACGACGAAAAAGGCTGGAGCAGCGGCGACGACCTGTACGGCGGCATGAGCCCGCCCAAGACGATCAGCTTTGCGCTGCCGCCGTCCAAGCTGCTGCAGACGCCGGCGCGCGAGGCCAGCAAGCGCATCGTCGAGGACATTCTGATGACGGCGGGCGAGGACCCCAACGAGGACGACGACTCGCTCGACCTCGGCGTCTCCGAGTACAGCCCGACCATGGTCAAGCAAAACGCCAACATTTTAGACGATACGTTTTGATTTCAGATAGCATAATGATTGATGATTTTGTATGTATTCATTTCGTGAAAAACTACTGAGGAACACTATAAACCATGTCCGTCCAGCCGCCGCCGCCAAAGTGCGCACCGCTCGGCCCGTGGCTCTTGTAGCCAAACTTTTCGTAGTACTTGATCAGGTAGTCCTGGCAGATTAGGGCCACACCCTCCACTTTCGCAAAGGTGCTGGCCGGCGACGCCGCCGCCGCCGCCGTCAGCTGCGCCATCTTTTCGAGGTACGCCGTCATCAGCTTCGTGCCGAGGCCCTTGCCCTGCGCGGCCGGCACGATGCCCAGCGAATGCACGCCGACGGTGGTGCCCTGGGGCTGGTGGCCGACGGCCTCGGTGACGGGTCCGTTGCCCAGCGTCTCGCGCCAGTCGGCGGGCACGTCCATATCGTCGTCAATAATGACATTGGTCTTGAGGCGGCACGACACGATGTGGCCGACCAGGGTCTCGGCGCCGGCCTCGTCGCGCGCAAAGACGCCCATGCACAGCTCGGGGCACACGCTGAGGCGGTAGGCAAACTTCTCGGGGGTTGCGCGGTGGTCCGGGTTGGCAAAGGCCGAGTTCTCGACGACGACGCAGGCGTCGCGGTCGGCGATGGTGAGCTGCCGGATGGTGTAGGTTTCTGTAGACATGGTGTTGTTTGGTTTTGAATAGAGGATATTACGAAATGGCTGACAAGAAGAGATATATACGAATATGGCAGTTCCCCTCGCGTCCGGTGGCGCCTGCACGTTACTCTACGGCGGACTAGCTGCAGCTTGTCGTGTGGGCAGGAGCAGCATGTACTGTAGGGAGCTGCTGTGGATCCAGTCTCTTTGTCGAGCTCGACACGATAACGGCTACGACTCGGCGGTTGACTACTCAGTACTATGCAAGATACGATATGATAACAATGCACTAAGTAAATACAGATAAATGGGCTGGACTTTTTTCCTCATCAGGGTGGCGGCATCCCCGCTTGCGTCGGGGCGGATGGAGGATGGCGATGATGGTAGATGAATGGAAGTAGAAATACTGCAAGTGCGACCGACTGCACCTACTCAATACATTCGGACCGCCATTCTGCATTTTCGTGCATGGCAAAGTAGTCGCAACACCACAATGTGACGGAATGCCACGACAGCCAACATGCGACTCCTTGCATGCTGTTGGTCACACTGGAGGCAATTGTTGTAAGTAGACATAAAAGAGATCAAAAGAGAGATCAAAAGAAAAGATAAACGGCAAAGTACTCGTATTAGACGGCTATCCGACTTTTGGCCGACCTCCATTCGCCATAGAAACAGTAACAATTGGATCAAGTAGAAAGAAAGAAAACAATAAATAAAGAGAAGAAAGAAAAGAAGAAAACAAAAAGTCCAAATCAATCTCACGCACGGTCAAACGCCCAAACACCCGTCCGCACAGCGAGGGCACCCACCTAGGACTGCCCTGCAACCAGCTGTCCCGTAGCCTGCTTTCCCTTCTTCTGACTGTCCTTCTCACTCTCCTCCTCACCCTCGGCATACATTAGTCGCGTGCCCGTGTTCATCCACTCCACAAACCCGCCCAGCGCCTCGCCTGCAGATGCATACAGCTGCTGCACGTCCGCCTCCGCCTTGGCCGCACGTGCCTTGGTCGCACTAGCCTCGTCGGCAGCAGCGGCCTCGTCGCGCGCCTTGCGCTTCAACCGCCGCTCCTCGCGGAACTGCTCCAGGCCGTTGAGGTAGTGCGCGCTGTGGCCGAGACCAGAGTATTCGGCTGCCAGGCGCACGCTTGCCTCCTCCTCCTTGCCCGCGGGCGTCTCGCTGCCATGGGGCACAGACGGCGCCGTAAAGAACAGCACGCGGCCCTGGGCATCGCGGTGGTAGTGCTTGCGCAGCTCCTCGGGGATTGTGCTCTCGACTGACTCGGGCAGCACGTAGGCCTCGGATGTCGCCCGTGGCGGTGCATAGCCCACAGGCACAGGCGGCGGCACTATCTGCTGGCCCTGCTGGTGTGGGTAATGCGGAGGCTGCGGCGGCGCAATGGGTGTTTGCCGCCCGGCCGGCGTCACACTCGCCATCGGAGCTCTACTCTGAGGTGGTGGCGTTGGCGTCGCTGTCGGAGGCATAAAGTGCTGCTGCTGGTGCATTTGCGGGCTCGGGCTATATCCGGGCATGCCTGGGTGGTGCTGTGCTTGCGGCGGCAGATGGCTGTTGTGGTGGAGTTGGTGCGGCATCTGGTGCTGATGCGGCCCAGGCGGAGGAACCATCATGTGCGGCTGCTGCCCAGGTGTAGGCTGGCGCTGGCCCTGCGGAACGTTAAACTGCTGGTGCTGCATCATGTGCGGGGGGATGGGCACAGGCGAAGGCGAGTGGGTAGGAACGACGCCGTGCTGCGGTCCCATGTGAGGCGACGGCACATTGGGCGGTACACCAGGTCCCCTAGGACGTGGCATGAACTGCTGCTGGGCGTACGGCTGTCCAGGGTGCTGTGCGACAACACCGGGCAGCGGCATTTGGCCAGGGATCTGCCCAGGAATCTGCCCAGGCATAGGAACGGCGCCTGGCTGCATGTAGCCCTGGGGTGTGCCCGGCATGGGGCCCCGTCGTGACGGGTCGAACTGAATGTCAGTAGTAGCCGGCTGCGGCGCGGGGTGCGACGTCTCGGGCGGCGGCGATTCCTAGGCGGTTAGTATGCTGATACAAGAATCGAGAATCGCGAAACAAGGCTAAGACAAATGATGGACTTGAAGATCAAGCCGACTAGAGTCAAAGAAAAGAGGGGGCAAAGGACTCGAAAGAAATGGGGCGAAAGTACAAAGATGCACTGGCGCAAAGTGCAAATAAAAGGGGAGCAATGAAATGCAAAAGAAATGCAAAAGCGAAATGCAAAAGTAGCAACATTACTCACATTGGGCAGACGTGGACGGCGGTGGACGGCGCCAACAATCGGCGGCGCATTGCGGTTGCCCCAGGCTGGCTTGGGCAGCGCATCCGTCTCGCGCGCGTCGTCGTGCAGCAGGTGCTTGATCGGGCTGGCGTACTTGGTCATCGTGCGCGGCGTCGGGAACACATCCATCAGAATCTCGAGCCCGCGCACCTCCTCTGGCATCAGCGGATCCCACTTGACCACCTTGGTGAACTGGAACTTGTCCTCGCTGTACCGGTACGCGCACACGTACAGCGTCTTGTTCGGCGGATAGCCGCGGGGCTGTCCGCGCACATACTGAGGCGCAAACATCACAAACGTCCGGTCCAGCACCTCCATAAAAGGGTGGTCGCGGTACTGCTCCGTCTTGATCACCTCGTTCTGCAAAAAGTGGCGGTCATACCGGTGCACCGTCTGTTCCGGGCGGTAGTACCAGCAGGCGTTGACCCACGGCACGCCCGTCGCCAGATCAACCCACATGCGGAAGATCTGACCGATGATGGGCTTGTTGGGGTCGTTGGCGTTGCGCAGCAGAACCCAGTCACCCGCGCGCCACAACTGACCGAGGTGCTGCACGTTAGGCAGCGCCAGACGGCCGTGTTCGTCACGGAAACTGTCATCCGGCTTCGCCCGCTGCTGCGCAACAAGCTTGCGCGCCAGGTTCTGCAGCTTGATGGACGCCACGTAGATAGGGCTGCCGTCCTGGTTGTAGATCCGCGCATTGTTGAACATGATATCGAGATCCGCCATGGCAGCGTCGATGGTGGCGTACATCTTGCACCGCGACCGCTTCTGGATAATATCGACGGCAATCGGGTTTCGGATCTCCTCGTAGTAGTCGGGCAGCTCCTCCCGGTCGGGCAGCTCCTCAAAGGGGTCCAGCAGCGGTTCGCCATCCTCGTCCTCGAGCCCGCGCAGGCCTTCCAGCACGGCGTTCAGGCGCGCCTCGTTGGCCGTCAGCATGTTGCTCGCCATCGCGCCGCTGTTTTGCTTGGCCCGCTTGCCAGCTGGCCCGGCAGACCCTCCAGTGCGTGCAGCACGCCGCCGCCGGTGGCCCGTCTCCTCGTCAATGTCGATCTCGTCAGAGTCGCCATCCTCCTCGTCATCTTCGTCGTCGTCCTCTTCCTCCTCCTCCTCGACCTCGCCTTCAGCAGGCGGTGGCGAAGGCGAAAAGTCGGGAATCTCGCCCAGGTATGGGATCTCGGCATCCTTGGCAGTGATGCTGCCCTCCTTGACGAGCTGCTGCAGCTTCTGTCTCAGCGCCTCGCGCAGCTTCACGGCGTCCTGGAAGATAGGCGCAGAAGGCCGGTTGTAGACTTGCGCATTGTGGCAGATGAGGGCAGCGTCGCGCACAAACTGCGAAAACTGCGTGTACGTGCGTTTCTGTATGCGGCCCCGGATCGTGCTGAAAGCTGTGGGCTCCTTGATGACGTCAAAATAGTCGGGGATCAGTCTCTTGTTGGGGATGCGCTGGAAGCCAGAGCACACCTCGACACCGTCCTCTTCGTACGCGCTCAGATAGTGTGCCGTGGTCTCAATGAGGTGCAGCAGCTCGCGCTTGGCACGCGCTGCCGCCGCTTGCGCCTGCTTGGACGCATCGTCGTCGCCGCCGGCTGCTGTTGCCGAGACTGACCGGAATCCCGCGTCTTCCATCTCCACATCGCCATCTGCGTCGGCGTCGGCGTCCATCTCCGGGTCTGCATCACCATCCGCATCCATGTCGTCCGCGCCATTCGAGGGTGCCTTGAACTCGATAGATTCATGCACCGTGGACGAAGAGTCGCCGCCTCGTCTGTCCGAAGCACGTCCGGCCATGTTGATGAAGAATTGAGGCTGAATTGAGGCTCCAAGCCCAGTTGTGGCTTCTAATGATGAATCGGGTCCCAGCTAGGGTGTTTGGTGATTTGCGACCGAGAGCGCGATGCTCCGATGCGCTAGGGGCCGTATCGTGGTTGCGGCCGATGCGGCGTCGGTGAAAAGCGGCTCTGTAGCTGTGCCGTTGTGTGTGCTAGTCGGAGATTTCCGTTTGGCGGAATTAATGTTGTGATGATGCCGTAGGACTCGTGGGTAAGCTGTCGGTCGTTCCTTCCTCGTCAATTCGACCTCTCTTGTGTCTCCTCTTTTCCTTTGCGTTGCTTTTGGCGACGCGACAGGACGAATGACTGAGCACAGGAGCTCAAATCGGCATGGGATTCTCATTGGCTGATTCTAAAAGTGACCCATATTTATTCACTTGCGCGTTTGACATCGGTCTGCGTGACCATTCACGTGACCGTTAAATAAACATTTCTGTCTCAGCATCGCCGTTGTCTCTTCCTGTTTCTTCTTGTTTACTGCTAGGACAAAGTAATATGATAATCTAAAATCCAACGCTCCAGAACAAGCTTCGTTGGAGTGTGTTGGCGAGGTGTAAGAGCAAGACTGTGCTTTCACTGTCGTACAAGCGAGTGAGATGTTGCTCGCGCCTTCCCAATCTTAAACAGTCGCTCCTTCCATCTCTAGGAATAAAACTGCATTACATAACACTTCCGATTTCGACTATATGATTCTCCGAGTTCATCGTGACTTTCTCCCCAGCTTCATCTGAGCTCTGACTTCGGCCCCTGCTATTGCAGCTGCAAACTACAGCACATCATCTGGAATTGGCGTCGGCATTCGACCTGCGCCCCACACAGCTGCACAAGAGTGCTGTATCGCACCTCTGCACGCGATCGGCTCTCATACAGCGCCTGTGCGTCCCGAAGCGTCAGGGCGTCTAACCCATATCGACCTGTCTACAGAGCAGATGATCGACGGCTGCTGCGCTATTAACACCGCCTTGTTCCGTCATAGCTGCTGCCCCTCGCATGTCACTTGCGGTCACTTGCGCTCGTCACTACCTCACCGGACCTCTCTTTTGTCAACTGTAAAAATATACAGTCGCAACTACATTTCACAACTACTTCTTACAAAAATTACGTCGCCTTGAAGCCTGGCCTGGAACTCGTTAAGCTTAATTTCGTGACAAAGCAAACCGAAAGCCGAGGAAGCACAAGGAAGCTGGCGTCGCAATCATCGGGCAGCACTAATCCGGACTTTGCCTCCGGCTAGGCTTGAGCTTGAGCTCGCCCACTGCAGGGTTGCGACCCTTGGTCCTTTGACGGTTATCTCCAACTGTCAAGTAAAGTACTAGTACTCTACATCTTTTATATATTTTCTGTCATCTACACATACACAGCAAACAATGGCTCCGATACGCATCCGGGTTCGCGGACCCAGCTCGACGATAACGCTCGCCGCCGACAGCGAGTGGACTCTGGCGCAGCTGCTGGCTGCGATCCGTGAGCAGATTGGCGTGGACAAGTTTACCCTGCGCGACTCGTTCCCACCAAAACCGATTGATCTGTCGGCACCCGAGACCAAGACGCTTGGCCCCATGGGGCTGAGTGGTGCGACACTGATGGTGATTCCCGACGACGGCGCACTGGCGGGCGCATCAGGAGGGGCAGACGCAGCACCAGCACCAGCACAACCACCCAAGAAAGCATTCGTTCCTAAGAAGGTCGAGGTTGACGAGACGGTGGTCCCATGGGACGAAGGCGGTTACTTGGGTAGGTTTTGCAAAGTATTTTCAACATAAATCAAACACTAACAGATAGTCCTCCGTGTTATGCCGGATGACAACAGCTGCATGTTCACAGCATTCGGCGGTGTGCTGGGCATCCCCGACCCGGCGCCCCAGGTGCGCGCCCGCGTGGCTGCCCATATCTTGGCGCACCCCGACAAGTACACCAAGGCCGTGCTGGAGGACATTGAGCCCGGGTTGTATGCGCACCGCATCCAGGATCCGCAGCGCTGGGGCGGTTCCATTGAGCTGCAGTGCCTTAGTGAGATTTACAACATCCAGATCTGCTCAATCGATGTCAAGTACGGCCGCATCGACACATACGGTCTCGAGAATGACCTGCGCTGCATCCTTCTGTACTCGGGCATCCACTACGACCGCATTGCACAGACATTTGAGCTGGGCCTGCCCGTCGATCTGGACGTGACCAAGTGGAATGTTGACAGCGGCGATGCCGTGCTGGAGAAGGCCAAGGAGCTGGCGGCAAAGCTCAAGGGTGCCAACTACTACACGGATACGCAGACGATGGCGATTCGGTGCGACATGCCAGGGTGCGAGAACTGGCTGGGGTCTGGGCAGAAGGACATGATCAAGCACACCAAGGAAACAGGCCACACTGCGTTTTCCGAGATGACGTTTGACGACTAATTTAATCATTAAGCATTGAGCATTACGAGCGAGCGCATATGTAGATTAGCGATGTCAATTCAAGAACAATGAACATATATTTGAAATTTAA
The DNA here is from genome assembly GCA_032248835.1 of Ophiostoma piceae. NCBI lineage: Eukaryota > Fungi > Ascomycota > Sordariomycetes > Ophiostomatales > Ophiostomataceae > Ophiostoma > Ophiostoma piceae. The sequence continues at coordinate 1,688,686 of CP135129.1, forward strand.
AAGGTCATCTGCTTGACGGGCGGGCTTGTGCTGGGGCGGCCAAACGAGACCTCCAGCTCAAACGCCGTCAGATCCATAATGATTGTTGCTAAAGTGACCATGCGCTCTGTTCCTGTCGCGTTCGGCGGGCGCGAGCGGCAGATGGCCGCAGGCAGGCCGTCCTCGTCGGCCAGCCATGCGCGGACCTGCTGTATCGACTGTGGTGCAACGCCGCCTGTGAGCTTCCGGATCCGTTCGAGCCGCGTAAACGAGTTCTCCGCCGGGTGGTCAACTAGACCGACCGGGCCGTCGGGCGCGTACAGGTGGTTTGTATGGTGCACAATCGTCTCGCCAGGCGCCGCGCGGATCATCGTGTTGCCCTTGGGCGAGCACTCAAACGTGCCGTAGTCGCCGCCGCGGTCGGCCAGCACAATATTGCACGTCGAAGCCAAACCTTTGGTGTCCAGCAGCTCCTTGGCTGCTGCAAACGACGGGCACTCGATCGCGAGCCGCAGCGCAATGTGCACGGGCAGCTTGGCCACGTCCTGGGCGCCGCAGCGGATGGCGTTCATGCAGACGCCGACGCCGTGCGTGTTGAGGCCGAACTTGCCGACAATGCCGGCCTCGCACATGAGCAGCGCGCGCGGCTTGCCGTCGGCGCGGAGGTCAATCAGAATCAAAGAGTCGGCGGCCTCTTCGACCCAGTCCCAGTTCTGGGCGATAAAGACGTGGTTTGTGCCGGCCGGGTCAATGCCGGCGAGCGACGTGCAGCCGTCCGAGTAGTTTGTGAGAGCGATCTCACTGCGGACGTTGAGAGTGAGGATGTCGTCGATATCGACACCGTCACCGGCACCATCGGCGATGGCCTGCATCTCTTCGTACAAGTGCGGTGCATGGTGCTGGATACTGGGCCGGAAGACTTGGGCGCGCTTGCGGGCCTCGGGCCAGTCGATGCCGGCTGTCTCGCCAAAAAGGGTCGAGTAGAGGGCAATGGAGTTGCGGATCTGCTGGGCTGCGCCTTTGCCGTGGGCCAGGCCGATGTCCCGGGGCGATCCCTCGCAGAGAAGTTCTGGCACGCCGTGAAAGACCATTGTATGATTTCTTGTGACTGAATGTCAATTGAAGGTATAACGACAAGATTGAATGACCTTGATAGAATGATAAGATGAGATGGTGATACTGTAAGGCTGTTATCGATACTGTCAGCCGGCCGGATGTCTGAACGCCGATCTAAGGTTATCTCGGCGCGACCCGAACATTCAGCCAATGGTAGTTGTTTAGTAAATGTACTGAAAAACGAAGGATTCGTGAGACTTTGCCATACAAACACTTCTACAGTACAGCCAAAGATGATGAAGATGCGTACTTGAATGACGCCTTTCCGGCCCATCATTCTGACATCATCCACCCCGCGCCCTAGCATCGGCTGTCCGCACCGTTGCTTTTGGAGAGCTGTTGGCTTGAGTACTCATTGAAAGGCGCTTACACGACTAATGGCTAAGCGATGCATCTCGAGTATCAGTACATCGCCAGTCTGGCATCGTGAATGTCGTCGTCGCTGACTAGAGTAGAATTAGGTAAGCATCGTAAAGTTGTCAACCTGAGCCTGATGACACGATGACCAGGCTCGCGTCGAACTGCCAAGATGAATCTCATGCATCTCACTAGGAGAATTCAGCCACTGGATAGCGTCGGCCCCGATCGCCAAGTTGCTGCCAAGATGGCAAATGCCGACTCCTAATTTCATGATTCAATATCAACCCCAGACCGAATATGCTGTCCGCATTTCCCCAGATTTTCTATTCTCTGATTTCGGTAGTTCTTCACAAGCCAGAGTAAGCCATAAATCCAGAAATAGAGGCACCTCAAACACGTCACATGCCCAGCGTCGGTCCTATTACGTTTGATTACGTTTGGTATTGGGCTGTCTATAAAAAGGAAGTGATTCTGGGGTGATCGCCAATGACGTTGATTACGTTTGGAAACCCTCTTTCGAGATGCTCCGAGACCATCGCCAGCTTCCCCTGATTTTGCCTCTACTCTTTAATACAGTTCTTCTACTACAAACGCGGGGATGACCAGGTATCACAGTGACACGTACCAGGTGATAAAACTACCGTAATACGTTGACGTTATGTGGGTTCCTTTTTCTACCTCCTCCGCGTTGTGAAGCAATTCTCTCAGCAAATCGTTACATAAGACGAAACCACGTATCAAAGGAATTGCCTATTTAGTGCATTTTAGCGACTTACAGAGCATATAATACTTGTTAGTGGAATCGCCAAACAGCCATTAAACACCATTATTCAGTGGATCACGATAACGTTCAGTGTAGTGGAATAACTGTAAATAAAAGAAATGGTATCATGTAAGGAAATCTAGAGAGTGTGTAGTAAAGTCTAAATCTAAAATCTAAAACTTCATGCCCTTGGCCAGGCGAGGGCCAAACTTTTGCAGCGCAAAGAAGCCGGGGATCAGCAGCAGCGTGATCAGGCCCTGCGTCACAAAGCACCACGTGTAGCCGACGGCCTCGACCCAGTAGTTGATGAACCACGGCTCGGCAAAGGCAGACAGGTTGAGCAGCACCGAGTAGAACGTAATGACCTCGACGACGGCGTCGGGGTAGCAGTCAAAGATGTACGTCGACACCACCGAGTTGCCCAGCTGCATGCCGGCCGAGAACAGCACAAAGGCAATCTGGCCGGTGATCCAGTGCCACTCGCGGTCGATGGACAGGCCCCAGATGATGGCGCCCAGCGAGCCCAGCACGGCGCCGGGGTAGCCGAGGTAGATGCGCATCTCGGGTGTGCGAATGTTGTTGTTGCGGACGGCCAGGCGCGACACAATGCTGTCGCTGAGACGGCCCGACACAAAGACCTCGGCCAGAACAGTGCCCAGCATCAGGCCGATGAACAGCAGGCCCTGCACCTGTGTGCTGTACTGCTCGTAGGCGGTAGGCAGCATGGTCAGGTACGAGCAGATCCACCAGTACTCGAAGAAGAGGTAGGGCAGGATGGCCAGCAGCAGACGCGGGTGGGCAAAGCACTTGAAGAAGCGGATCAGGGCCTGCTCGGGGCGCGGGTGGGGGACGCCGGGGATCTTCATGAAGGTCCAGGGCTTAATGTTCTTGGTGCGGCGCAGGGCCGACACGTCCTCGCCGTTCTCGACCATCTGCAGGACCTTCTCGCGCGGGTACAGGGTCTCGGGCAGGAAGAACAGCTCAAGCATCAGCAGCACGCCGTAGCCAATGGCGACGTGGTAGTTGGCCCAGTAGGGGCCGGTGGCAGCAGTGAAGCCACCAACCAGGGCACCCAGGACACCACCAATGTCAAGAGCCATGACCCAGATGCCAATGTTCATGCCGCGCTCGTGCTCCCACGAGATGTCGCGGATGATGCTGAAGCCCAGCACGACCGGTGGGCCAGCGCCGATGCCCTGCAGGAAACGGAAGGCCATGTAGCCGCCGTAGCTCAAGCTGCGGATGGTGGTGCAGCCGGTGGCGATAATAGTAAGAATGGTGCCGAAGATAAGAACGGGGCGGCGGCCGTGGCTGTCGGCAAGCGAGCACAGCAGCAGCGGGCCGGCAGCAAGACCGAGAGAGGGAATGGCAAAGGTCCAGTTGACCTGGGAGTAGGTGGCGTCGAACTGGTCCTGCAGCAGGAAAAAGGACTCGATGGATGTGCAAGTCATGTAGACGGCCAGGAAGGTGGCATAGCAGACGACAAAGAGAATGCCGTACTTGTACGCACGCGACCAGTTGAGGGGGTCATGGTCGTCGTCGGTAGGCGAAGGCGACAGAGGGATGCCGTAAGGGTCAAGGCGGAGAGCCTGCGAGTGGGCGGCCTCGGCAACAGGAGCGCCGCCGTCAGTAGAGGTGGCAGCCTTCTTGTCGCTGTCGTAAGAGATGGCGTTGTCGGTGACAGCTGGTGCCGCGGCCACGCCGGCCATCTTTTCCTCGTCGAAGTGATCCATATTTGTGTAAAAGGATGAGGAAGGGGAGGAGGATAGAGATGATGATGAGGTCTCAAGTCTTGGCCGACGGTTGAGAAGAAGGCGACGACTATCTATATATATAGGTAGAGATATTCAAAAGAGATATCTCAACTGGCATCTGAGACTGTCTAATAAGCATCAATCTATTTAAGACTACCCAATATTAGATAAATGTAGATAAAGATAGATAATATGAATATAAATATAATGATAGACGCGCTGATAAGTGCGCATCCACTCTTCGCGTTGGTAGCTGCAGCATGAGGTAGAGAGGCATACGAAGTAGAGGCACAAAGGCATAGCGACGAGTTACCGTAGCCACCCCCATCATTTCCATTATCGCAGTGCCTCGCCGCATGCCAATCTTGCATGTCATAGAATAAACGAACCTTCCCCAGCACGGCCCTGTTTCGCTGTAGATACATGTTGATAAAGTGTAGATAAAGACGAGAAAGACGGGGCCTTGCACGACTGGGTGCTGATAAGGAGGGCGACAGGAGGATATACATTCCCGTCTAGGTTTAGTTTCGGGCCCGCCACCGGCAACAGTACCGATCTAGTGAGGCTAGGCCCAGCAGCGTGATGCGACTCATGTGCAGCCCGTTCTGAATTTGGAGGCATTGGTTTTAGTGTCGTTCTCTGGTTTGAGTGAGACCAGGGAGACCAGGGAGAGGACGCTCGGGCCAGGTGAAGCAGACGACGGAAAGAACAAAAGAAGAATGACAACGCGACTGCTCCACATGGTCCCGGCCGGTGATGGCGACGAGGGCATCAAAAGCACCAGAGGTCCATCAGCGGCCCATCGACGGCCCATCCAAGGCCCATCAAGGCATGTGTGATAAGCCTTTTTGTGGGTTTCTTTTGTCAAAACGACGACACCATGAATATCCCCAGACTTTTGCTGTCCCAGGCCATGCCAGACTATCCAGAATGTGGAATATGTAACCGTTGGCGTTGATGATGATGTCGGATGCATGCAGTCGTAGTTTGAATTCTGGAGTCTTTTTTGTTTCTTGTCCCTTCTTGCATTACTCTGCAGAGTTATGTCCACTTGTCGTCTGACCCATCCCATCTGTACAAAGTACTGTGTAGCTTGAAGGCTATCTCTCCTCCACCTCTCATGCTCCTACAGTAGCTGCACTTGGTAATTCCTCTCTAATCATGGCTGCCTGACAGAGATCCGAAATTGGCAGTCTATAAAGCACTCTTGTACATCCTGTCTGAAAACAGAAGCACTCTGACCGAGCACTTTGTAAATTGCACTTTGGTATGCTTCTGATCGCCTGCTCCATGCCGCCCCGATTTGCTGGATTTGCCCCCCGTCAGAACTAGAAAAACTCCAGAACAACTCCAAAACTGCCCCAGAACCGCCAGACAAAGGCCTGCCATTTGATCATTCGAGTACACACCACTGGAAGAAGTCTTACACAGGCTCGCGGGACCGACCAATTTATCCCGTTTGCTCAATTCATTACACTCTGCTTTGCATAACACAGAGGAAGTGCATTCCGAATATTGCCTGACCGCAGTCACTTCAGCATGGGTGCTCCCGCCTTGGCCCTCGCCGTCGGCGGCGCGCTTCTTCTCATTGGCCTGCTTGGCCACCGCTTTGCCATCGCCCCGATGAGCAAGCTGCCCGGCCCTTGGTATACCCGCTTGACGTCGCTCGTTCTCGTTTACCACGAGTTCCACGGCCGCAAACGCACGTGGATCCACGACCTGCACCTGCGGTACGGCCCCGTTGTCCGGCTCGGACCCCACGAGGCTTCTTTTGCTTCGGCCTCCGGTCTCAAGGAGATCTATGTTAATGGCGGCGGTTTCGACAAGACCGAAGTCTACTCGCTCTTTGACCAAGGCGGACACAGGTATTTATTTTCTTCCTTGCCCGATAAATAAGAGTGAGGCTAATGAGTAGAAACCTGTTCACGGCTCTTGGAAAGGATGAAGTAAGTCGAGTAATCGTAGAATAATGATTGTGAAACTGTGAATGTGAGATGTAATATACCAAATAGAAACTAACCTTCTAGCATAAAGAAAAGAAGAAGCGGCTTGCGGACCGGTACTCGAACTCGAGCATCCTCAACGGCCCGCTGCCGAATGTCATCAAGGACCGTGCCGACACGTTTGCCCGCGTGTCGTCCGAGACAACCAGCATGGACATTTATGTAAGTCGCATGCAAACGTAGTACCGCAGAACTCGAGAGAGAGACTGACAAATAGTTCCTCCTCCACTGCTATGCCCTCGACTGTGTCACGGCCGCCTGCTTCCACCCCCACGGCACCCATTCCATTGAAGGCACGGATGCCGACCTCGTGCACGCGCTCTCGTACCACGACAGCCGTCGCTCTCTCGTCCTGAGACACTATGCGCCGCGCCTCGCCTCCCTGTACATGTGGCTCACCGCACCCCGCCTCAAGGGCGTCGAAGGCGAAACCAACCGCCTCGCCGAGTACGTCTGGCGCTGGTGCACGCAGCAAAACGTCCTCGAAAAGAACGTCGCGCCCACCACCCTCGTCGCCCGCCTGTTTGACTTTTCCGACGACGAGCTCACGCCCGCCGACCGCGTCGCCGAGTGCCTCGACCACATCGGCGCCGGCATCGACACCACCGGCGACACGCTGTGCTTCTTGATGTACACGCTGTCGCTGCCCGAGAACGCCAAGCGGCAGCAGCGCCTGCGCGACGAGGTCGTGGCTGGCGAGACGGACGCCTTCCTGGAGGCCGTGATCCAGGAGGCCCTGCGGCTGTGGGCGCCCGGCACGCTGCCGCTGCCGCGCTATGTGCCAGCGGGCGGCCGTGTGATTGACGGCTACCACGTGCCCGCGGGCACCGTTGTGAGCTGCCAGTCGTACACGATGCACCGTCTCAGTGCGGATGTGTTCCCTGAGCCCGAGTCGTTTATTCCCGAGCGCTGGCTGGCCGTCGACATCAACAAGAGCGCCTTTGAGCGCAACCGGCACATGTTTGCCTTTGGCGCCGGCTCGCGCGTCTGCATCGGAAAGCAGTAAGTTTTTTGTCGCTTTTTTAAAAGTTTAACGTAGCTAACTGATAGCCTTGCGATGGCCGAGATGAGATCGCTGCTGAAGAGCGTGTATGGTCGGTACCAGACGACTGTTGCCGACGACATGCACTACAGCATGAACATGTCGGACCAGCTAATGACGTCGCGGCCCGAGGATATGTGCTGCAAGCTGTCGTTTACGCCGGTTGGGAAGGAGTAGTCGGGGCTGAGTGTCTCTTCGGGTTGAATAGGCCTTCTCTTAATTCGGTAGGACCTCTGTTGTTCTTCCATCTTTGCTCCTTCCCTCTCCATACTTCCCTCTCCATAGTGGTAAGTTCTTCGATGCCCTTTTGCTCGACATGATTTCAAAGAGCAGTCGCGTGTCTATTATTGTTAGCCACGTGGAAATGACAAAGCAGGCAACCTCTGTCTGGGACACAAGATGTGTCTGACGGCTTGTTAAGCCTGTCTATCTGAAGCATCTCACGATGCACAGCATGAAAGCGATGATTGTGTAGCCTGCGTGCGATATTGCATATCGGCGTTTTGTTTTCTTTAGTTTCGATCAAAATAAATTAATGAAGCAATACTGTGTGCTTCGTGATGTCGTCGTCCTTGATGCCGACGCGTTGGCTTCACATGGATGAGGCTTATCCAGATGCTATCAGTGATATCAGTGACCGCTCTGCAGTCTTTATTCTATTTGCTTCGCATGTAAGCTATTGACTTTTGCCGTTTACAGGTCTGATCGTCATCTTCATCGCTACCTTGATCATGATCTTTGATCAGCTCATCATCCTCACTTTTTTTTAAAAGCTTTTGGAATAAAGAATACCACTCAAGCTCAATGCAAATCCGTTTTGTTGTCGGCTCCGCGGCACGGGCTCCATCTGCCAGCATAGTCATCCGCAAAATCCCATCGGATTCCAACTTTCCGACTAGTCTCCGATCAAGCAGAGAAAGTTACAAACAAACAAAAGACTCGACCCTGAGTACCTCCTAGCTCTCTGATTTGTTCATTCGTGCCCGTTGCAACGCATACGACACTAACAAGTACACGTTGGACAATGGCCCTGCCTGGCGCTGCAGCAGCTGCATATTACGGAGTATCCCTGTCGCCAGCCCAGAAAAGAACACCCCATCGAACCATCAGACCACCTTTTTCCAACCACACCACACAGGCTAGATCTGTCAGTCGTAACATCTACATTACCTTTCGAAAATCTAGTATCATCTACGTCGTACAAATTATCGCCGTTTTCTTCTTTGCCTTCGTTTCGGGCTCCCTCATCTAACGGCCCTTTTTCGGCCACAGCCGAGCCCCCGTGTTGGCATCTGGCATCTGGCGATTTTTGCATGACTGAAGTTGACAGAAATGCAAAGGATGTAGATATCAAATTAGGATCTAGGAATGGATACAGAGGCTGATAGCGGTGGCAATGGGTCCAGGCACGGCATCCCACCCACTGCCTGTCGTCGGTCTACTTCGTACCCACGCCGCCACGCTCACCCACGTCCGGACCCGGTCACCACGAACATCACGACACCTGTGTACTGAAGTCTGATATCATGTTCAAGTGTAGATTAGGTTCGGTGTCTTCTCGTTCCTTTTCTTTTTCTTTTCTATGCTCAATCGTCGCTATATTCTCCGGCATCAGATGTCTCTCACCCCAGATCTATGGCAAATTCGAGACAGCTTCTCCGATATCTGGTCCCTCCGCTGTCTGAGCCGTCTCACCTGCAAGCACAGCAGGACCTCCAAGAACCAAGAACCAAGAACAAAATCAATACCATGCATGCCCCTCGGTTACCTTTCTAGATCCTCTTCACACCCTGATGTCAGGCTTGCTGCCGCCAATACCCACTTTACCCGTTCAACACAACGTCTCCTGCAGCAGAGTGTCAAACGTAAAACACAAAACTTCATGATCATTCAAGCGAGCCATGCTAGTGGTGAGGCGCTTTCGGGATCTATCTGTACGGAATAGATGAATCAATATGTCCAACCAGTGTCCTTTGAAGCTTGCCCCTCGTTGCTGAGATTGCGCTAGGCTCGCTCCTTTGCTCTTTGTGCTGCAGTATTGGCAAGACATTGACGTCTCCGTTGACTTAGCTTTTACTGAATTACTGAGCACCGCTACTTTCTCTGAGACAGTCTTTCTGTAAGCATCGGTCTCTCGGCACGCCGTCTCCCCGCTGTAGATGCCCCGAATGGCCTATTTGCTCTGTGTCGTTCTCGGTTTCAGTGCAAAAGGACGGGACGTCCGACACTGCCGAATTCAGTTCCCGTCCCAGCCGTTGATCAAAAGGACCAAACACGAACGGGCCAACAAGATGCCCATTTCATCAGCATTGACGTCTTGAAGGTAGATGCTATCTCCACCTTGATGGCGGTATCAGGCTCGCCGTCGTCCGACCGCAGCAAGTTTTTCAATATGTTTGTAATATTTAGTCGAATTCGGACTGTCAAGTACTGAGTAAATCAAACAATGCGCAAATAAAACTAACAGCCAGCATCCTACTATCCTAAACCAATGCAGCCGCTGGCGTGATGTATCCCACTCCCTTTGCAAGTAGCCTGATACTTTGAGCCCCGTCTAGATTGACCTGCGCGCCACCCATCAATCCATAATAATAAGCCCATGCGAATCTGCATGCACCACTCCATCTCCGTCATTGCTACGTACTCTGCTCGTACTATGCCACTCACTGGCCACTGCCACTGCCACTATGCCGTAGCTCACTCCATACACACCCTTCCCATGCGCTTACACGCACTCAACCGTCTCGTAAAGGAACATGAGCTATCGGAAAGTGGAGAGCTCCTACACCTCTGACATCAGCTCTTTCATCTCGACGCAACTAATGCTTTCATTGCCTCTGCTCGTTCGTCTAGCCGTTGTCTTGTTTCTATTTAGATGGGTATTCCTATTTTAATATCGTATTTTATCATTTATTTTGTAAATTGATTCAATTCGGTCGTCATTGCCCGCTCCTTCCTAGTTTATTCACAACAGCCAATACGTCTCATGTCCTCCGAGAGCTTGTCTTATTCCCTTCCTTCCTCAACAGAAGCATAAAAGGCTGCCCCTCACCTTGTGTCAGTCACTTCCTTCTGTTTTTGATCCTGCCATCTCCAAGCTCCCCTCCAACATTATAAATAGCCCATTGCTCCTTCCTTTTTCTCCCCCTCCAACCTTTCTGGTTCTCCCAGTTGTTGTTGTTTATTCCTTCCTCATCGGTTTATCATCGAGGAAAGAACGACCGTGACGTCACCCCATACTCACACACTATATCTCACACAAATACTTTTATTGTAAGCTTTTCGACCTCGTTCAATCTCATCTTCTTCAGCTCAATCTCACGATAGCTCCCAAACTGCAATTTCGCCCCAAAACCATTTACACCACTTACACCGACCAACGCTAACCAACAGCATACGGCCCGACCATGTCTCTTGCGATCAAGGTCGACACGGCCGCCATCCGGCCTTTTGGCCCGGCCCGGTCCACTGTCACCGACAAGCCTCTCTCCGAAGAGCAGATCAAGCAGTACAATGACTGGTTCTCCGCCAGTCTGTATTTGTCGCTCGGCATGATCTACCTCCGCAGCAACCCTCTGCTGCGCGAGCCCCTGGCTCTGGACCAGGTCAAAGCCCGTCTGCTCGGCCACTTTGGCTCTGCCCCCGGCCAGATCTTCACCTACATGCATTTCAACCGTCTGATCAAGAAGTACGACCTAGACGCCTACTTCGTGTCCGGCCCCGGCCACGGTGCTCCGGCTGTCCTGTCTCAGGCCTACCTCGAGGGCACCTATTCCGAGGTGTACCCCGACAAGTCGGAGGACCCCGAGGGCATGCAGAAGTTCTTCAAGTACTTCTCCTTCCCCGGCGGCATTGGCTCGCACGCCACGCCCGAGACCCCCGGCAGTATCCACGAGGGTGGCGAGCTCGGCTACTCCATCTCGCACGCCTACGGCTCCGTCTTTGACCACCCCAACCTCATTGCCCTCACCATGGTCGGTGACGGTGAGGCCGAGACTGGCCCCCTAGCCACCTCGTGGCACAGCAACAAGTTCCTCAACCCCATCACAGACGGTGCTGTGCTGCCCGTGCTGCACCTGAACGGCTACAAGATCAACAACCCCACACTTCTGGCCCGTATTAGCCACGAAGAGCTCACGAGCCTGTTCGTTGGCTACGGCTACACGCCATACTTTGTCGAGGGCGACGAAGTCGAGTCCATGCACCAGGCCATGGCTGCCACTCTCGAGAAGTGTGTGCTCGACATCCGCGCGTTCCAGAAGGAGGCACGCACCACCGGCGTTGCCAAGCGCTACCAGTGGCCCATGATTGTCCTGCGCACCCCCAAGGGCTGGACCGGTCCCCGCAAGGTCGACGACCACTTCCTGTCCGGTTTCTGGCGTGCCCACCAGGTCCCCATCACCGATGTCCGCGAGAACCCCGAGCACCTGAAGCTTCTCGAGAAGTGGATGCGCAGCTACGAGCCTGAGCGGCTGTTTGGCAAGGATGGTCGCATCGACCCCGAGCTCCAGGCAGCTCTGTGCCCGACCGGCAACCGCCGCATGAGTGCCAACCCCGTTGCCAACGGCGGTCTCATCAAGAAGCCGCTTAAGATCCCCGACTTCAAGGACTACGCCTGCAAGGTCGACAAGCCCGGTGCCACACATGATGGCAGCATGTCCAGACTGGCCACATTCCTGCGTGATGTTGTCGCCTCCAACCAGACCAACTTCCGTCTGTTCGGTCCCGATGAGACCGAATCCAACAAGCTGGCGGGCGTCTACTCTGCCGGCAAGAAAGCCTGGATGGGTGACTACTTTGAGGAGGACGAGGATGGTGGCAACCTGGCCCCGGCTGGCCGTGTCATGGAGATCCTGTCCGAGCACACTGTTGAGGGCTGGCTCGAGGGCTACGTTCTGAGTGGCCGTCACGGTCTGCTCAACAGCTACGAGCCTTTTATCCACGTCATTGACTCCATGGTCAACCAGCACTGCAAGTGGATTGAAAAGTGTCTCGAGGTCGAGTGGCGTGTCAAGACTGCCTCGCTCAACATCCTGCTGACGGCTGTTGTCTGGCGCCAGGACCACAACGGTTTCACACACCAGGACCCCGGTTTCCTCGATGTTGTTGCCAACAAGAGCCCTGAGGTTGTCCGCATCTACCTGCCTCCCGACGGCAACTGCCTTCTGTCTGTAATGGACCACTGTCTGCGCTCGAGCAACTACGTCAACGTTGTTGTCGCCGATAAGCAGGAGCACATCCAGTTCCTGCCTATGGAGGCCGCTGTCGAGCACTGCACCAAGGGTATCGGTATTTGGCAGGACTTCTCGACTGATGCTGGCGAGGAGCCCGACCTGATCATGGCCTCGTGCGGTGACATTAGCACACATGAGTCGATCGCCGCTATCGACCTGCTGCTGAACCACTTCCCCGAGCTCAAGATCCGCTGCGTCAACGTCGTCGACCTGTTCAAGCTGATCAGCCATGTCGACCACCCGCACGGTCTCACAGACCGCGAGTACGTCGCGCTGTTCACCGACAACAGACCCATCATCTTCAACTTCCACTCGTACCCGTGGCTGGTGCATCGCCTGACCTACAAGCGCCCTGGCGCCCACGAGTTCATGCACGTTCGCGGCTACAACGAGAAGGGCAACATCGACACGCCACTGGAGTTGGCCATCCGCAACAAGACGGACCGCTTCAGCCTGGCCATCGATGCCATTGACCGCATGCCCAACCTGGGCAACCGCGGCGCCGCCGCTCGCCAGGAGCTGCTCAACTCGCAGATCAGCGCGCGCAACGAGGCCTTTGAGAACGGCATCGACCCTGCCTTCCTCAGCAAGTGGGTGTGGCCGCGCAACACTGCGCTGTGGAAGCAGACCCTTGCCCACATCACGCACTAGAATTTTGTCTCTGTGACACTCTGGCGTTGGTTTCTTAGTCTCAGCTCTTTTCTTTTTTCTTTTAACGTTTATTTCAATGAGTCATGTATTTCTTAGACAATCTATCTAAATTATTTTATTCCTACAAATCAAGCATGTAAACCCAGCCACCCTGGCTTTTAATATGACATTTGATCATCCCACCGATTGATTAATCCGAGTATGGTGGAGGCGCATCGCTGGGATTCGTGGGAGGCACAATTCTCTGCTGTGCACTGCCCTGACCCGCCTTTTCGTAGGCAGATGCCGAGGATGAAGACGATGCTCCTGTGGCAGCACCTGCTGCCTGGCCGCCCGTCCGCTTCTCCTGGTCCGCAATCCGCTTCTGCTGCAGCGCGTCCAGGTTGTCCAGCGCCAGGTCCAGGAACGCCTTGCGGTTACGCCACGTCTGCTGGCTCTCGTTGAACGAGTTCACCAGCGCGCCGGCGCCCGCCGCGTTGCCGCCCGATGTCACTGCCACAAAATCAGCCGCGCTCGGCGGCGGGTCCGTGATCTTGGTCACCAGGTACGCCGCCGACGCCTCGGCCACGCCGTAGATCAACACGCCGACGAGCGGCACGCGCAGCAGAACATAGAAGCCTGCGCCAAAGCCGAACAGCAGGCCCTCGCGGCTGCTGAACCAGTTGCGCTTCTGCGACGCGGTAAAGTGCATGCGGGAGAAGTAGGGTCCGAGCAGCTCGCGCATGAGGCTGCGCGAACCGTAGTACGTTTGCAAAAAGACGACGAGGTAGCGGCGGGGCAAGAAGAGACCGAGGCCAAAGATGAGGCAGGCGGGACCGAGGCCGACAGAACGGCGGAACGTGAGGAACGAGGTGGCGGGCAGCACAAGGCGGCCGACGACGGGAATGTACGACAAGGCAAAGACGGCGAGCGAGATGCCGGCCTTGCGGCCGAAGCGCCAGAGGAAGCGGACCATGCCCTTTTGGCCGGGCGACAGGTTGTCGGCGGGAGAAGACGACGACGACGGCTTGTACTTGGCCGAGGCCTTGGCGTAGTTTTGCAGGTTCTCAAAGTAGCGGTTGCGCGGGTCAGTCAATGCGGCGTCTTTGTTGTTCTCGTGAGAGGCATGGTCGGCCGCGTGCTTCTGGGCGTACGTGTAGTCGACCCAGGCGAGCGACGACATGAAGAGCTCGTCCATGGCGGGCGTGATGTGGCGCATGAGCGTCATCATAAACAGCGGCACCTGCAGCACGTACTCCTGCAGGAAGCGCAGGCCGTCGGAGATGGCGTCGTCCCATGTCACGGTGTCGAGGGCAATGAACCACGAGAGGAACCACAGCCCGACCTTGACGGCGATGACAGGGATCTCGATGAGCAGGCGAATGGCGATGCCGCAGGCGACGGCGGTGGCGGCCTGGCGGTAGTGCTGGGTTGTCCAGAGGCCCGGGTTCTGGAGGGCGCGCTGGGCGCCGACAAATGTCAGCTGCACGCCGCGGAGGATGGCATTGATGTCGAAGCGCGAAAAGTCGAGCAGCTCTTGTTTGGACGGCATGGCTGCGGTGTTGGTGTGAATGTGAGTTGAAAGCAAAGAAAAAGAAAGAGCACACGAGTCGAAATATAAATGATCGCCTGGATCGAGGACAGCTATGACGCAAGCTGGTGGGCTAGTTTTTGGCGTTTGGAGCTGAAAGCCCCGGTAGAAGCCTTATAAGTGGGGCACCCACCAGGTAGACGTGAGCTGTAAGCTGACGCTGAGAGCTGACGTGCATTAAGCTGCACAAAGAGGGATGTCTCACCAGCAATCTCAACACATCGAAGGATGTAATTTAAGTAATATGTGTGTTGTCACTCAAGATAATTGCATATATACCAGTGTTGGTCAGTAATTGAGCGGTGTCTTGTTTATATTCCAAGGCTAAGAGAGATGCCTTGGCTGACATAAGATGCCCAGACTTATAGCTGTCCTAAGATGTCAAAGCTATCAAAATTGATCCAGTATATCCAGCAGTAGTGTCCAGGATACATATCCAAAATAGGGTCCGAGGGATGAATGGCAAGTTGCTGACGGACTCCGGCGCATGAACCGGTAATGCAAATACGAGCGCGGGAAAGGATGAGCAGCAAAAGAGCAAGAAACATCAAGCAAGGATCCAAGATCTAGTATCCAAGACTGCAGTGGTGGGAATATGAACATCAAACGTGATCAAAAGACTGTATGCCAAAAAAGAGCAAAAAAGCAAAACTTAAATAACCAAGATATGTAGATTTGAACAGGAGTATAAACAATATGATTGAGTGGTGGGTGTCATGAATAAAAGTGAGTACGTTAAATAGGCTTGGGGTATGAGGTGTGAGCGGTGGAGGCTGGAAGAGGCTGGAGGATGATGGACGGTTGGTGATGAATTGAAAAGCGGCAGTGGTGATTTAAAGTGTTGTGACGGCGACGCTGGGAGGGTAGGTGTGAAAGGTGGAAGGCGAAAGGGCCCAAGCAAAGAATCAGAGTGTCCAAAGGACAATGGCAGGAAGTTTGTCTGTGTTGGTGTGGTAGGAGGCGGACTGGGACGCGACAGAAGAGTGCGCAGACTATGATAAGAGAATGCATTAGTCGACGTTCCAGCGCCGCCTGTAGACAATGGGGTCGTTGCCTACATCTGACAGGGTCTCGGTCTCATGGCCGGCCCGCACGTTGCCCGACGAGAAGCAGCGTGCAGTGTTACCGTCGTCTTCAGAATCGACGTCGCTGTTCTCGTCGTCAGTGTACACATCGACGTCGGCCTCGGTGTACGAGTTTGGCCGGTCGACGCGCTTGGTCTTGTTGGTCTTGTTGTTGCTACGTCTGAGCGCGGCACTGCGGCGGCCAAAGGGGTCCCGCACATCGCTGTAATCCCACTGCGCCTGGATGCTCTCGCCCGTATCCGTATTCTTGCCTTTGGCCTCGCCGCGCCACTCGCCCTTGAGGATGCGCGCGGCAATTTTGAGCATCATCGACATAAGAAACGCCGGCGGCGCCAGCATCATCTCAAACACGCGGTACATGATCGAGCCAGGGATCCGCTGCATTGCCTCCAGGCGCGTCGTCGCACGGCCAGAGTTGTTGAGGTTGCGCAGGTGAGTCGGTGCAATGATATTGACCGCAGGCTGGATGCCCGGGTGGTTGGACACGGAAAGTGATGTGGTGGCGCGGTGGCGGATGCGCGGCGGCTGCTGCTGCTCGTTGTTGATGTACAGCGACGTCAGGCTCGGAGGCACATCGTCACCGGTGGACGAGGGCGGCGAGGGTGCAGACGTGACCGTCTTGTTCGTCGACAGCCAGGACCGCAGGCTGTTGAAGGGGCTGTTGGAGTCGGCTGTGGTCGACTGGTCTGACTCCTCGTGCCATCTGCCGTCAATGCTCGGCCATGCAGCGCGCGTCGATGTCGGAATGTCGCTTGTGAGAGACATTGTGCGCTCGCGACGCGGCTTGCTGGATCCCTCACCATTGGGCGGCAGCATGCCCGTGCCGTTGTCGTGCCACGGGACACCCATCTTGTTGACCTCAATTTCGGATGCCTTGAGGTCGCTGATGCGCTGCTCGTGCTCGGCCACCAACGTGGGCACCAGTCTGCGTCCGTACTCGTCCAGCGGGTGGTCGTTGCCCTTTTTCTTTTCGGCTTCGAGCATGGCAAGCCATTCTTTCCGTGTGAACTCGGTGCGTTGCGTAGTGGGCGGGTCTTGTGCCGGTGTTTTGGGGGCTGCGGGTGTTGTTGAGGCGGGCTCGTGTTCTGCTTCTTCGGTGAGCGTGGCGGGTGCTGTTGCTTGCCGCTCGAGGTGAGGGTGTGGTGCTGCGGTTCTGGAATTCGATGGACCTACAGCCGACACGTCCGACTCGGGCCTCTTCACAGGAGTCCAGGGCTTCTTCTTCGTTGGCGTCTGCTGCTCGGGCAGCTCCACGGTAAAGTCGCGCTTGAAGGGGCAGGGAGTCTTTTCGAATTGCAGAATATGGTCCAGCACTTCACGCAGGCGGTGGGCGCGCTCGTCGTTCTCGCCGTTGTCACCGACGGGAACCTCGATACGCCAGTACTGTGGGCGACGGATCTGTAGGACGAACTTGCTCGATTCTTCGTCGATGCACCAGCATTGGCTCTTGGGCAGGATAGGCTGGAGAGCACTGCCACAGCTGAGGAAGGCGACGGAGCCAGGAGCACGGTAGATACTGAGTGCACCAACAGCGATTGTGCGATCAAACTGGGAGCTCCAGGCCAGCGTTCCTGGCGGGATGTCGTCCTCGATTCCAGCCGTAGAGGTGCTCCGCCGGTTGCGGCCAGCCGCTGCTCTGCTGGCTGAGCTGCCAATGTTGTCAAGGTTGATGCGCGGGCCGGCATTGAACGAGAAAATCTTGACAGCGGGGTGGGTGTAGAGCGTTTCGATAGCCTCGCCCTTGGCAGCAGACGGAGGCGCGTAGGAGCCGAGGTTGCTGCCGACATTGCTGCCCACTGCACTGCCGACCGCACTACCAACCGTGCTGCCCACGTTGCTGCCTGCGACTGAGGACACGTCGGACTTGGGAGACGTGCCAAAATCGGCGGCGGCGGCGGCGGCCTCGGCTGCTGCTGCGGCTAGCACATATCTCGGGTCGTTTGGATCGGTCGGGCGTTCTCTGTGCGATCGGTAGTCTCTGTAGTCGCTGTGGTCGCGGTGGTCAGCATGGTCGCGGTAGCCGTTGCTGCTGCCGCCGCCGCGGATGTTCATGGGGGCCCTGGGGGCTATTGGGGCCGTGTAAGCTCGGCGTGGCGGAGTCGGTGACGGTGTCGGAGCAGCGGCATCGTGGCCGGCTGCTCTGGCAGCGCCCATGATTGGGTAAGGATCGTGGGATTAATCGTCAGCGTCGTTTTTCAGTTGCTGTGTTTGCTTGTCTTGGTCGTCGCGTTTGGTGTTGCGTTGGTACGTTTGTTGTTGTTAGCCTATGGGGTAGCTTGCGGTTATAGCCGTCAGACCGAACAAATGCAATGCAGGAGATGACGTTTCAGTTGGACGCGATATCGCTTGCATGCATTGCTGCCGTCAGATTGGATGCCGTGTTTGCGGTGTCGGTGTGATTGACCTCAAATTCCCCGACTCTTTGTTTGTGCAACTTCTCAACTCCTCGTCTCCAAACAGAGGATTCGAGGTGGCAGGAAATAGGGAAATGCTGAGTAGAGGAAGAGAAATAGAGGGGCGACAACGGCGCGTGGTGGTAGCTTTGGCGAGTAGTCGCAAAAAAACGGGAGGGGTGGATGCCACGGAAGGGAAGAGGGGGGCAAAACCACGCCAGCACGCGCTCTAGAGCGGTCAACGGTCAAGCGTCAGGCAGTAGCTTTCTTTTTAGAGCTCAGTAGCAACGGTTGCCAGCGAGATTGCAAGTGTGAGTCCCGTAGTCGCTACAGCAGTAGCTCGAGGAGAAAGCGAAAAAGTCGAGAATAGTTGAGTTGGAGTGGAGGAAGCTGGCGGTTTAAGTGGGTGGCAGTCAAATGAGAATGAGAGATTGGCACACCTGCATGAGTGGATGGGGTGCAAGCGGTCAGGACGAAGGGATGTTGAGGATGAAGCCGAAGTTGGTCGTCGTGATCTGGTGATGTTTGGAAAAAGGTGAAGAAGAGGTGAAGAGGTGAAGAAGTGCACAGAGCAAAGGGAAAGACGGAAAGAGGAAGGAAACGGGTAGAGAAGATGATGTAAGGAGAGACAAGACGCGGAGGAAATAGGGCAATGGGAAAGAGCAATCAAAAGAATTGGAGCTGAATGGGTCTTTCCTCCCCAATCCAGACTATCCGGCAGGGTAGGTAGTAGGGAAGGTTCCCAGGAGGGAAGTAGCGATGTCCTAATCGCGATTTCGTGAGGCAGGCACGACCCTGGAGGAGGCTGGAGCGGAACAGAGACGAGAATAGCAGTCACGACGCCCCGGTTATTTGATCATTTGGCGATTTTTGGTAATTTGTGCAGTTAGATCGGAGCTGGCACGGTCGCACCTTCCCCAACGAATCACGGTGCCCACCACTCTGCGAGGAATTGATATCTTGAACGTGTGGTTTCAAGCATATAACATATGAAAAGCATAATAAAAACACATCTGAAGAATGATATAAAACAACACTTCACACTCTGCAAAGATTCCCATTCATCGCAAGCACCCCGTGTGACCATATGCAGTCTGATTGAAACCACGGGGCTGCACGTCGTGCGATTCAGGGGCACAGGATGGCGTGCATACAGCAAAAAGGCAAGAGCAATGGGCAACGGTGCCCCGATTGTGGAAAGAGGAGAGGGAAAGGAAAGTACGATGGACAGTGTAAGACAGTGACGTCTGTTTGATGCCGCTACAGTACGCGACGCGATCTGGTCTTTCTTCTTTGGGAAGTCTTTCATTGTGTCTCCCACGCTAAGGCCACTAACACGGATGGTGTGAAGGCATAAGACGATGTAAGTCGATGGATGTTGATATACCATTCCAGGTGATGATGGCTTGTGTTTATTTGTTTTCTCTTTGTTTGTTTTCACTTGATTTTCTGTGATTTACTACTCATATTATTTGCCGTAAAAATATTATCTGAAATCTTGAGATTACAGTGACAAAATAGGAGATAGAAAGATGATTGAAAATCGGAACTGAAAATACTTGAGAGAAAAAAAAAGAAAAAGGAAAGAAAGACAAACAGAAATCGCAGGAGAAAATAAAAGTATAAAAGTCCCATGATTCAACAAAGTGTCTAAGAAGAGAAGAAGAGGCAAAAAAAAGGAGAGATTATCTAGAACAATAAGAGCAATGACAAGGTATACTGAATATAAGATGGAAATCTGTACTTTCGCGAAAGGCATTGTCAGTTTAAAGATAACCAGCACATAAGCGGATTACTTGGACAAATCGGACTGCTCCGACTTGGGCTCGACAGGCTCAGAAGGTGCCGGCGCGGGCTTCTTCTTGACACTCCGCCACTCCATGCCGAGACCACCGAGAACAGAAATACACGCCAGCACAAGACCGACGCGGAAGACCACCCGCAGCGCTTTATTGTACGCCGACAGAGCAGCAGGCCGGTCCGCTGCAGCAACGAGCTTGAGAATTTCCGTCGCACCACTTGTTTGGATACCCTGCGTAGTTAGATTGCGCAGGCTCGGGATATCTCGCAGACCCTCCGTTAACTGATTGTTCAGAATGTTCTGGCCGACCGACGTGAAGATGGCACCGGCCAGCTGCTGGCCAAAGAACATGAGCGACGCGCCCAGAGCGACGTCGGGACGGGGCAGGACGGTCTGGGCAGCCATGTTGGGGGCCTGGCCGGCAAATCCAAGGCCGAAGCCATAAATAATCTGGTAGCCGGCCCAGATGCGGGTGGCCGAGTCGACCGAGAGCGTTGTCAATAGACCGCAGCCGATGGCGGCAAGCACGGCGCCGAGCAGGAGAAAGGGAGTGTAGTAGCCGATGCGGCTGACCAGCAAGCCGGTGGCGATGGAACCGACAACGATGGGCATCATCATGGGCAGCGTGCGGATACCACTGGTAACGGCGGACACACCCTGGATGGCCTGAAACCAGACGGGCAGGTAGTAAGCTGTTGATTAGAAGGGATCAACGTAAAATACTGAATATAAAACGTACCAAAGACAGTCATATGAGCGCCAGAGCAGCAGGCACTGAGAAAACCGGCGGCGATGCTGCGCTGCAGGAGGATTCGCGGTGGTATAGTGACCTTTTGCTCGGGCCGCCAGACCTGGATGCAGAAGAAGACGACAAAGCAGAGAATGGACACGACGAGCAGGACAATGATGCGGCCGTTGGACCAGGCATATTGTGTGCCGCCCCATTGCAAAGCAAGGCAGAGGCAGACAACGGCGATGACGAGAAAGAAGGAGCCGAGAAAGTCGAGACGGCCAAGCTTCTCGAGGACAGTGGGGGACTTCGGCATTTCTACGCCGCCAGCAGGCTTGAGACTAGCGGGAGTCATGCCGGCCGGGATGCGCAGACAGAACATAATAATGGCAAACGCGACACCACCAATGGGTAGGTTGATATAAAAGCACCACCGCCAGGTGACATTTGTCGTAAACGCACCGCCGACGAGCGGGCCCATGACCGACGACACGGCAAACACGGCGCCAAAGAAGCCTTGGTACTTGGGCCGCTTGGCCAGCGGGATGCAGTGGGCCAGGATGGCAATGACGCCCGATGCGATGCCACCGGCGCCTAGCCCGGCAATGGCACGGCCAATAATGAGAGCAATGGAGTTGGGCGCCGCGCCGCAGAGGGCAGAGCCGGCCTCAAAGATGACAATGGCCGTGAGGAGGACGGTCTTGATATCGAAGACGGCGTAGAGCTTGCCGAAGAGCAGCTGGAAGGCACAGTTGGTCAGCAAGTAGGCGGTGCCGTACCAGCCAATGTCACCGGCAGATTTGAACTCGTCTGTGATTTGGGGGATGGCGGTGGCAACGATGAGGCGGTCGAGGGTGATTAGGAACATGCAGGTGAAGATGGACACTAGGATGAGGTAGAGGCGGGCGCCCGTAGCGTAGCCATCCTCTGACGAGGCAACAGGGATAGAAACAGGAAAATATTTCTTGGCTTGCTCAACATCGGTTGAGCTATCTTTTTCGTTGGCCATGTTGAAGCTGTCGGAAGCAGGCAGCTCGGCCGTGCCTGGTCCCGCTGGGTATTTCTTGTCTGACATTTTGAGTAGTAGTTGGGGTATAGAAACAACAAGTGAAATGTGCTAGGGCTCAGAGATGATGCGTCAGTAAGAGGATATGATTAACTTTACTTATATGAGAGTGGCCGCTATATATGATATATAAGAGGCACTCGGGCGGAGGAGGAGGACGGGAATATATGCTAACTAGACAATGCTCGGGAGACATTTCGGGCCCCGAGAAATCCAACATGGTGAAATATAATTAGGAGAGCAGAAAGAAAAATACTACAGAAATCCCACGGCCATCATGCTCACAACCCGCGCTTCTTCTCGTTGTCGTCGCTTTTTCGGGGGATGTTGCGATGCCCGTCCCCGAATTTCCTATTTGGGATACTTCGGGTGGTAAGTGACTTAGTGTGTGCAGTTGGTATTCACACTGTGCGCACTGTACCCTCATTCGATATAGCCCGCCACCTCAACGTCGACACATTTCATCAGCCGCACAGGTCTCATTGAAAATAATGAAAGTCAATGATTGCAATGATCGCAAAGGTCGAAATGTGTTTACCAAGGCACAATGAATATCATAGCTTATAATTATCATACGTATCATGCATCATATACCACCGCCATCAGACTGTATTAATAGTACTGTATAAAATTTAGAGTGTTAGGCTTAGACGTCTCTTGACTATTGTGGAAGGCGCATCCCACCTTGCAAACTCATCACCACCACCTTAATATCAAATAAAGCCGCCACCATGGACAGCGACGATGAAATCACCCTCTCGTCGTCCGCGATGGACGCTCTTAAGTCGTTCTATGCTGAGCGCGACGAAAACCAGCGCCGCTTTGCCGAGCTGAACGCCGCTGCCACGGCCGCTGCAGCTGGTGGTGCAGACGCGGAGACTGCAGCCAAGCCGGCCGAGCCGCTCGCCACGGCCGACAAGCCGCTGTCTATGAAAATGTTCTCCGAGGATTGGAACGCCTCGCAGTTTTGGTACACGGACGAGACCGCATCGCTGTTTGCGCGGCAGCTGCTGGCCGGCGCCGGCGACGACACCGTGATCGCCGTCGTGTCCACGCCGAGCGTGTTTGTCGCCCTGAAGAACGAGGTCGCCAAGACCGGGCAAAAATCCAGACTCGTGCTGCTCGAGTACGACAGCCGCTTCGGCGTGTTCCCCGAGTTTGTGCAGTACGACTTCAACGCGCCGATCAAGCTGCCGGCCGAGCTGCGCGGGTGCGCGGACCGCATCATTGTGGACCCGCCGTTCCTGAGCGAGGACTGCCAGACCAAGATGGCGCTGACGGTGCGGTGGCTGTCGCGGACGGCGGAGAGCCGGGTGCTGGTGTGCACGGGCGAGCGCATGGCGCCGCTGGTGACGGGCAAGCTGTACAAGGCGCAGGGCGTGCGGGCGACAGACCTGGAGATCCAGCAGGGGCTGAGCAACGAGTTTCTATGCTACACCAACTACGAAACGGATGCGTGGAAGTTTGTGGCATTGAAGGACTAGAAGGACTAGAAGGATAAATTTGACTAATACGCCGCCGATGTCATACCAACACGATAGATAGACAGAGATAAAAACATTTCAAAAAACTAAAAACAAATCACGCAAGAGACCGGATAATATAAAAGAGGAGGTAGGCCTTGGCGCCGAGGACTTCCGAGTTGGACGCGAGCTCGACGCGGTGGTCGTTGAAGGCGAACCACTGGTCGCCGACGCGGCAGTAGGTGACGTAGTGGCCGGTATCGATCTCGCCGACGTGGACGACGACGCTGAGCAGGTCGTACATGCACGAGCGATTGAGCTCATAGCTCTCGCGCGTCGTGGCCGCGTCGGCCGCCGCAGTCCCGTTTCCGGAAGAAGACGCACGCCGGTTGGTGTACGGCAGCATGTTGAGCTGCAGCGGAAACTCGACGGGCGTGTCGACCTTGACGGCCTTGTCGTGGCGGCCCTGCTTGTACTCGAAGCGCTTGAGCTGGATGGACAGCACGTTGGGCAGCGACTTGATGGACGTGTGGCGGCGCGCCATGCGCGTCGTGTCGCACTTGTGGCAGCGGTACTCGCACTTGTCCGACTTGATGTACTCCTCGTCGAGGCACTGCTGCAGCGTGAGTTTGCCGGACTTGTCCTTTTTGGACTTGCGCGCGCTCAGGCTGTCGACGCCGAGGGACAGATCCAGAAACGACTGCACCTGGTGCGTGACGCCGTAGCACTGCTGGCACGTTGTCGTGCTCTGCAGCTTGCCGTAGAACGTCTGGTGGATGATGCACGTGCACGAGTGCTCGCAGCCGTGCTCGGGTTTCTTGCCGTCGCCGTTGCGCTCGTGCAGCTCCTCGGCGAGGAACTGGAAGAACTCGTGGGCGTCCTGCTCCTTGGTGGTCACGAGGTTGGCAAACGCCTTCTTTTCGGAGATCCAGAAGCTGGACAAAATGTTGGCCGCGGTGTAGCCGTTGGTCGTGTCGCCGCCGTAAAACTCCTGGAAGACGTCGTCCATGGCGCAGCTGAGGCAGTACGCACTCTCGCACAGCGAGCTCTGGTGGCCGTCCGACAGGTAAAAGTTGCGCAGCAGCGGGTTGTGGAGGAAGCTCTGAAGGATGACGTTTTGGTAGCAGGTGGCACCGGCGTTGTAGATGCCGCGCAGGCCGCTGGCGCGGCACGAGGCGAGGGTGGTGTTGGAGGCAATATACCGCGGGTCGTCCTTGAGGGCGTCGGTCGAGAAGAGCTCGTCGTGCTTGCGCTTGCGGTTTGTCGAGAATGTGCCGGTGCCGATCTTGCGCAGGCGCAGTTCCTCAAGGGTCGGGTCGTAGACGAGGTCGTCGCACATGTGGCAGTACAGCACGCCGCAGCGTGATTCGACGTCTGTTTTCAGTCTGTTAGCACGAGTTGAGTAACTCTTAGAGAGAATACTAACAAAATCTATGGCTCTTCTTGTTGCCGTGCTTGTCAATGTCTTCTGGCCGCAGCGTTGTCGGACACTGCAGACACATGTAGTTTGGCGTCAGCGTCGTCACAGGCTGGTCGTTGCTGAGCTTGGATGTTTGTGGCACGATGGGCGGCTGGTCGAATATCTTGCGCAGGATGATTTTGTAGTGGAAGATGCTGGTATTGATCGTCTCCTGGCCCTGGTCGAAGAGCTGCTCGATGTGTTCTGTTCGTTAGCTGTGTTCTCTTGTCTCTCGTTCAGTCTTTCTCACAAAACGTACCACACCCAAACATGGGCATCCCCGACACGGGCTCCTTAATCTTGACCGTCTTGGGCGACGACGGCGTCGTCGGTCGTGTAGACATGTTGGCTGTGATGTGTCGTCGTCGTCGTCGTCGTCGTCTTCGTCTGGCCTCGTTGCCCCGAATTCGGGTGTGTTCTCTGCCCCAAGGGCCACCTAGTGTCTAAACGACTGTAGAATCTAGGTCCTCGGGTTATATGGTTATCGTTATGCGCTCTGATGCCGATTTGATATATTTCTATCGGTCAAGCTGATGCGAGGCTGGCGACTGTCGCAAGATCAAGGTGACGATGCGTCGGCGTCGGTTGGTCGTGGACTATAAATGTACTAGTTCTGTTGCGCATGGGCGTGCAATGATTGCGTCAAGTGAGTGTCCGGGTCGTGGCTGGCAAAGAGCTGGAGTCGTCGATCATGTGCTTTCGATGCGTCTGCTTCGATGCTGCAAGTTGCGATGCTCGCCTCTGTGCATTGCGAAATACAGGGGATGCGCTGCAGTAGCGGCCTTGGATCGGCAATGGTGCCCTGAATGGACTCCCTACGGCGTTTCAATCAATACTCTCTGGGGCTAACAGTGGGCACCCGAGCACTAAAGACGGCACCCCATTGGCGGAGAAGCTAGCTGCTGTCAGCCTCGACATTTTGGACTAGCCTCTGTAAATTTCATGATCAGGCCTATCAGCCCGCTGAGCGTGCCACCTTACAGCGGTGCAATAGGAGGTGGCAATATTTGCGGTAGGACAACACTCTGTACTCTGCGGTACTTGGTCACCATTGCTCGAATATTTTTGATGTACGTTTGAGATCAAATCCTTTAACATATTCCTAAATTCAAGCAATTCACAAATTCCATCGCAAGTGAGGCTGATAGTCAGCCTCAGGGCCGTTTTTTGGAGAAGCGTAAATTGGATAAGCTTATCGGCACATGACCTTATCAGTATCTTACTATTATCTCTTATCGCGTCACTAATTGCACCATTGGTGACGAGTGGGGAACGCTCCGGAGCGACTCCAGCCTCGGCTCGACGTGTAAGACAACGAGGGGATGTTGATGCTCTTCATTACTTTTGTAAACTTTTGAAAGTGAATATTAATGCTTTACAGACTCTGGGCTTTCAGGCCTCTATTATCTAGGCCTCTTACATCTACATCTAGGTTCGCATCTACAATGGCCCAGCTCGTCGCCCTGCCCGAGGTCGAGTCCGTCAGCCCGGCCGTCATCCGCATCCTCGGCGGAAACCCGGGAAAGTTTACTCTCCAGGGAACCAACACATATCTCGTCGGCACCGGCAAGAAAAGGCTACTGATAGACACCGGCGAGGGCAAGCCGGCATGGATTGACAATGTCAAAAAGAGTCTAGGTAGCAACACACTGTCGGCTGTGCTCGTGACGCACTGGCATCCGGACCATGTCGGCGGCCTCGACGACATAAAACGCTTGGTGCCTGGTGTGCCCGTCTACCAGAGCCAGATCGCGCGGCCAGATGCCGATATACAAGACATCAAGGACGGCCAGACATTTGCAGTCGAGGGCGCGACGCTGCGCGCGGTGCACACGCCTGGGCACACGACGGACCACATGGCGTTTGTGCTGGCGGAGGAGAATGCGATTTTTGCGGGGGACAATGTGCTCGGCCAAGGCACGGCAGTGTTTGAAGATTTGGCCGTGTATTTGAACAGTCTGTCCAAGATGAAGACACTTTATTCCGAGGATAAATCAAAACGGCTATATCCCGGCCACGGCCCGGTGGTGGAGGACGGCCCCGGCAAGATTGACGAGTACATTGGGCACCGGCAGCAGCGCGAGGACCAGGTGGTAAAGCTGCTGCAGAACTCGTCCAAGGTGGCGGCAACAAATGTATCGCCGGCGATGACACCTTTGCAGATGGTCGAAGTGATCTATACGGAGATCCGCAAGGACCTGTACCCGGCGGCGGAGCGCGGGCTGACGCAAATTCTGCACAAGTTGGAGGCGGAGGGCAAGGCCGTGCGGGCGGGCGACGGCTGGATGCTGCGGGCCAAGTCGCCTCTTTAGGGATAAGGTGGCTGTTGTGTCTGTATTATGAATTTTACGACTGCTTGAGCATCTATGTAATGCAATGAAATATGATAAAATAAAAGGGTCATGAGACCGGATGCAGATAATGGCACGAATAGCACGAATAGTCTTATGCCAAGACAATGAGGGACGACTGCATATGTCGTACCGCTGCCGGATAGCTCGGCCGTGTTTTTTTGTGACGAAAAAGACGAAGAAAAAAAGACGTTGCTAAATGTTTACAAATGCAGCCTTGTCTGATGGTGTGGTGGTGTAGAAGTGGCGGTGACGGGGCTGTCAGACGGGACACTGTCGGCAACTCTCAACCCGAACGTGCAATACTGCAGCCTGCACTGCAACAACTGCAAACAGCTCGCACAACTGAAATGCCGTATTACTCAACTGATTCATACAGGGAGTAATACTGAAGAAGACAAAAAGTAAGCGACAAAGAGCTGCTTGGCGGCCAAGGCACGATGGCGAGAAGTCCACCGACAAGACACCAAGAGTGGTAATCATCTCATTTTACGCGTATTGCATTTGATTATGTCCAAACTGAGATCATATGAAAATCAAAACGAAGATCAATATCATAACCAAAGAAATCAAAACCCTGGACATCATCAAGAGGCGGGGTTGTCGTCAAACCGAGATCGGCCGGGTATATGATACGAGTACGACTGCAGCATCTACTCTGTATTGACGAGTGTAAAATAATGTCCGTTCTGACGTAACAAGGGTCCATGTGAACATTTGAACAGCAAAAAAGACGGTGCTACCCTCGATTCGCGATCGGCAAGGCGCGAGAAGCGATGCGGGCGGGTGTGGCCAAGAGGGTGTAAGTGGTTGGCTGTCTTTGGTTTTAGTCTTTCTAGTCGTTGGAGTAGTCGATGGGGCAGCTAAGCCGGGTCTAACGGACTGTTACTGCATGCATATGATTCATATATGTATGTTCAAAGTGTTGTCTGTCCAGGTGACCCGGCATATCAATGTTCGCCGAGCCCGACTGGTCCGGCCGTTGATTTGGCGGAGTTACAGAGGTGCTAGTAGGGTTCAGAAAAAAACACAGTGCTTGGACTCTACTCGTAGGGTCGTCGTATGGGTATGATATCTGCCAAGAGCAGTCGGGCTGCAATAACCATGCGACCCTAGACCCATCTTCCGCATGTCATCGAGATCGTAGAGACCCTTCTTTGATTCCGCTTTTTATGTTCGGGATCGTTTTCTGGTCGATGCTGTAATAAAACACTAAAGAATCTGATATCTCCAGAATCAAACGACAACGTACGAGTCTTGTACAAGTCATCATCCATGAAGCCATTTGAGTTATGAATCAGTCAGCATCTATCGAAGACTATCAACTGACTGCACAACCAATGAAACGTCTCTTGAAACTGATGAAACAAATAGAGCAAATTCAGTCGAAAGTAAATCAAAAGAGTGTCGATTGTTTATGGTCTCTTATGATCTGCTCGTGGGCCGAGCATTCAGCACGGATCTTCCAAGTCAAACCCGTTTCTTATTATTCATTGAAACAAATCAACTAGAATTAACTTTGTATGGAAAAAGATGGAAAAAGAAAGAAATAGAAAGAACACTCCGACAGCCGTGCAGTCCCCGTGCAGTATGAGAACTACCAGACTGCAAGGGTGCAGCCGAGATGGAGTCTCGTCAAAAGGCGGGTTGAATAGTTTTTACCAGCCACCTCGTAGGGTCCAGCACTAGCAAGCCCAAGCTCTGCACACCGCATTCACCGTTGATCGCCTGTGCCACTGTGTTTTTGTCTTTTTCACTTCCGGTCTTCCTCTCTTATGTTTGCCTCTGCCGCTCTGCATCCGACTGCATCTTCATCCATGCACCACTACCCATCTGCCAAGTCATGCTGACCTACATTAATAAATACCTTCTAATCAGATGTAATCAGATCAAATAGAGTTCCAAATGGTGCACCTCCGACTTACACGACTAAATCCGCGAACAGCTCTATTATACCATTTATTTTGCGATTAAATTTAATTCAGCCGGAATCTTCGGATGCCACACTCGACTCGCTTTGCCTTATGACCTCGCCTTATGACTTGCCGCCGCCTTATGACCTGGGGATCTTTGTTTTATATGAAATCTGTATCGATATAAGAAATAAAATGAAAGACCGCTTTGTAATGTCATATTTACATGATGCCATACTTTGTAATCTGTAGCAAATTGCTGACCGTCAGGCCATTCAGTGCCGACATGATATGAGGACTACAACAATGATGTCAGTAGGCATGAACAAACATATACGATGTAGAGCAAGCAGAGGAAACTAAGAAGAAGAAGAAACTAAGCTCGCCGTCGGTTGAGCCTCTATTACCATTTCGATTTGCGACGGCGATGGCTGGCCAAGCGGGTCCGGCTGCCGGGCAGTTGTGCAGTCCATCTTATTTTGATTTTGCTTCTGCGAATGTCTAAAGACGTATTGTTTGATATATGGAATCATCGAGGTCCTTTGTTTTACACGTCAGAGCAGGCAGCAGTTATCAACGATGTGAGATGAATAGGCTTCTAGATGGCAGATGGTAAAGCAGATGGTAAAGATACAGAAAGGCAGGAGCTAGACAAAGACGTCTGGATGACCAGAGACACTCTTGCCTATTTCGTCAGTGTGCGTCACACAGAGTGAAAGCAGAAAAAAGACGTAAGGGAAAGAGGAAAAAAAGAAAGAAAAAAGAAGAATCCGATCGCACCTTCCGCGGAACACTCTTTTTTTCCTTTTCGCTCGCCGGCCCATCGTGCTTGCCTTGTTGGGATCGACTTCTTGGTCTTTCCTTTTTAGCTGTTCCTTTCTCGTGCTCGCCTCAATTACCAATCCGCTCATTGTACGGGCGCACCTGCTTTTTTCTTTTTATTATTCTCTGAATAATCGTCGCACTTTACGTCTTACCCCCGAGCCCCGTCTGTGCCACCGTCGCAAGTCATGAACACAGAATACAGAAAGAGATCGGTCGTAGCTTCTTGCCCCGTAGTATACAACGGCAATAACTGAGTAAATAAGAAGTAAAATTGAATATTTTAAACTGGGCTCGCTCTTACCTTTTTTCGCGACAACGGCTCCTCTCTTCCGCTCTCATTTATTCATATCCTCATCCTCTCTTGCTTTTCATATTTTGTCTCTCATCTCACTATTCTTTCTTCATCCTGAATACTATTACATCTCTAATACCTCGCACATAATCTGCCCGATTCCATACACCACGCCACGCATCTTACGACAGCCACTAGACGCATGGCTTACACCGTGCCTGAGCTTGTTTAACAGTTCAGCATTTCAAACAGCATTTCAGCATCACCATCAAACAGCGTCAACAGAAGGACGCAAAGTAGAATTACACATATTTACTCCAGGCTTTGACTTGGATCTGACCTTTGTCTGCTGCACCGCCTCGTCGCTGACTTCTTCTTGGCCTTGGCTCTTGGTTCTTGGACAGCTTGGACTGGATCCAGACAGCTTGGACTTGGAGAGCTAGGAGAGCTTGGTCGTGCGCAATTTCACGGCACTCGTTCTTCGTCTTGGCCGCTGACGACGAAACACTCGAAACATATAAAGAGGGATCCCTCCATTCTTTATTGATAGAGCAAGCACCACTTTCGCATTATCTTATATCTTACAAACACACACAAAATGAGGTCAATACTCACCACCGCCCTCTGCACGGGCTTCCTGCTACTCGCCGTGGCACCAGCCGTTCTGGCGCATGGCGACGACATGGACATGGAAATGGATATGGGCGCTGCTATGGATGTCGCAAACACAACGGCGGAACCAGAAAAAATCTACCCGCCCACCTACTTTGCGCACCCGGAACACCAGTCTCTCATCCTCGCCCACATCGTGCTCATGACCCTCGCCTGGATCTTTGCCCTGCCCGTCGCCGTCATGTTCTCCATTGCGCGCTCGCGCTATGCTCTGCCCGTCCAGCTCGCCTTCCTGGCATCCAACGGCGCCGGCGTGCTGCTGGGCGCCGTCTACAACGGCAAGACCCCGGATCTCTACCCAAACAATGCCCACCACAAGGTCGGCTGGATCGCCACCTGGGTCGTCTGTGCGCAGGTCATTGTTAGCCTGCTTGCTCGTGTTGCCGGGGCTTTCAAGTCCAGCTCAAATCGCCAGGAGCACATGAGCGGCGAGCGCCGCGCATTCATCCCCGTGTCGAGCCATGCGCTCTCGGAGCACAGCGGCCACAGACACCGCGGCA
Organism: Ophiostoma piceae; assembly: GCA_032248835.1. Taxonomy (NCBI): domain Eukaryota; kingdom Fungi; phylum Ascomycota; class Sordariomycetes; order Ophiostomatales; family Ophiostomataceae; genus Ophiostoma; species Ophiostoma piceae. Next base: position 1,719,708 of record CP135129.1, read on the forward strand.
GCCCCCGTTTCTCAGACGATAGCGGCCAGGGCACGGAGTGCAACACGGCGTCGCTGCGCAGCAACTCGGTCTCGACCCTGGGCGACGACGAGTCGCTCCACCATAAGGAGGGCTACGACGAGCCCGAGAACGGCCATGCCGATGATTTCTACGATGAGGATCTGGAAGACGCCCGCGTGTCGTCTCCTCGTGGCGGCCGCTTCTCTGCGCTGACGTCTACCATTGCCAGCAAGATCTCATCGCGCGCATGGCGCGCCATCATGATCGCCTACAACATCGTCGACCGCTCTATTCTGATTCTTGGTTTTATCGCGTTCGCGCTCGGCATCGTCACGTACGGACGCTTCTTCGAGGGCCACGGCATCTTTAGCGGCCTCGCCCACTGGGTCAAGGGCGGCATCTTTTTCTGGCTCGGCATCTTTACGCTCGGCCGCTGGGCCGGCTGTTTCGGCGAATGGGGCTGGGCCTGGAACGTCCGGCCTAGAAATGCTTCTACAAAGTGGCGCCCGTCGGCCGAGTTTGTCGAGTCCTTTTTGATCTTCTTCTACGGCTCGACCAATGTGTTCATGGAGCACCTCGGCAATGCCGGCAAGGCGTACAGCGCGCAGGACCTGGAACACATTTCCATTACCATACTGTTTATCGGCGGCGGCCTGTGCGGCATGCTGATTGAGTCCACTACCATCCGCGATCTCCTTAACACCAGCGTCGCCCATATGGACTCTGAGGAGGACAACGAAGAACCCCCGCAGTACAAGTTTTCGGTCAACCCCATCCCTGCGCTCGTCATCTTGCTGCTCGGCATCATGATGAGCTCGCACACCCAGCACAGCATGATCTCCAGCATGATCCACAAGCAATGGGGCAACCTGCTGACGGGCGCGTCGTTTGCGCGCGGCCTGACCTATGTGCTGACGTACCTGCGGCCGCCGACTTCAGTGCTGCCGTCGCGCCCGCCGACGGAGCTGCTTGCCTCATTCGGCCTGATTGCGGGCGGCATCATCTTCATGGCGAGCAGCAGCGACACGGTGGACGGCATGATTCACTACGAGCTCGACGCGATGTTCATGTACACCGTGACAATGGGCCTGGTGGGTGTGCTGATGTCGTGGATCATTATTGTGATTGCGCTCAAGGGATGGGCGGTGCGGCGCGAGAGCGGGCGCCGCAGCTACCGGTCATAGTGGTGGTGGTTGCTGCGTCTTAAAGTTGCTGAAGAGGGAGAGACTGAAGAGGAGATCCCTCTGACTGACTACCGTGCATGATGCAGTCTGCTCCGAAGACCCTACACCTAGACATGTGATACCCAAGGGTTTTCGGTAGGCACTAATACGGCTGCATCTGTTCCGTAGTGTTTGTTGTTTCTGTTGTTTCGAATTTGTTGTCTGCTGCATTGCATACCGAGTATAACTCCGGGGTCGTATTTCATTTTATACCATTTGTCTTACTTTACTTCTTTCACTCGTTAGATACCCAACATTCTTTAATGATAATATTTGAAAATAAAATGAAATGACGTGCTATGCTGATATGAATAGAGAGACAGAAAAATTAAGAAAAAACATCACTGGGCGACCCGCGCCTGGTCGGCCGCGGAAAACGTAGACGTGCCCTGCTTCAGCGCGCCGATCAGCATCTGCAGCGAGTTGTCCTCGGCCGTGACACCGGGCTTGTTCTTGGGTTTCGCTGCGGCGGTCTCGTCGTCGGGCACGACAAAGTCGGCGGACGAGCGCAGCTTGTCGAGGTCTTCGGCGAACTCGGTGGTGACCTGGCGCAGGTAGTAGCCCTCGAATGCGGCGTTGGCAGGCATTTTGTTTGTTTGGTTTGGTTGAGTTGAGTTTATGATGAGTTTGTTTGAGTTGCTAGGTATATAGAATGAGATGAAGTTATGAACAAAGTGAAGGTGAAAAAGAAAATGAAGAAAACGTCGCCCCTCGGTAGTTGCATACAAAAATCGGAATATGCATAAAAGCGGGTCATATCACAACGCCTCTCATAGTCAAGCACGTCTATTTGTTGTTTAGAACAATTAAGAGGTTCATTCAGTCATTCGTTCACTTTAATTTATATAAATTTAAGTACAGTGTAGCATGGCATTGGACGGCAGGAGTTGATTTCAAATGCAAGTAAATCGTGGAGATAGCCGACAGTATAAGATGAACAACGTAAGATGGCATTGGAAGATGCAAATGCAGATAAACGCAAACGTAACGTGACTTTTCTTGCCGGATGCCATAGAAAACAAACAGATAAGCAAATAAAGAAATAAACAACAGACGCCACACTGGCAGTCTCGTGGATATAACAGTAAGCGATGGGGTGGGATGAGAACAACGTGAGACTCCGGGACAGATGATGAGAGAAAAAAGAGATGGAAAGATAAATGGAGAAAAAGACGAAAGAAGAGACAGACTACTCCTCGTCATACACAATCTGCTGTCTCTGCATGCCCTGCGACGGCTGCTGCGACGGACCGGCATCGTCGAGTGACTGGTACTGGTAGTAGCCGTTGCGTGGCCGGCCATTGTTACTGGCTGCGGGACCTGTTGGCGCACCTGCTACACCAGCACCAGCATTTGCATTGTTAAACGCACCGCCGCGGCCACGACCCGCTGCACCGCCCCGGAAATTGCCCCGACCAGAGCCGCGGAAGTTGCCGCCGTTGTAGTTACCACGACCGCCGCGACCACCGCCCTGGTTGGCATTTCCATAGCCGCCGCGTCCGGCACCGCCGCGGGGACCCGTTGGTGGTGCAAACCCGTTCTGTCCGTTTTGTGCTGCGCCGCCGCGGCCGCGGAACGAGTTGTTGTTGCTGTACGGACCAGTACCAACGCGCGCGCGCTTAGAGCTGTGTCCATCGCCCTCGCGGCTGTCATTGTTGTTGCTGTTGCTTGCGTCTCCATGCTCCGATTCAACCCGCAGAATCGCCTTCTCGCCGACCGTCGTCTCAAACTCAAACACCTCGTGGTCCGCGACCTGTGTCCACTTGCGGATCCGCGATGCCTCGTGCGGCCGCGCACCGCGGCATACGGCCAGCACCACCAGCGGCACCGACTCGGCCGTGTAGTACGACGTGCCGGGCGTCGCTGGCCGCACCTTGACGGCCCACAGCGTGTTGTCCAGATTGCCCATGGCCTCGACGCGCCACGTCACCTTGTTTCCCATGCCGCCGGTTTTGCTGAGGATATGCGGCGGGCAGTGGCGCGGGCTAATCATAATACTGTTGCCGTGGTACTTGAGGTCGCGCCGGTGCACGCTGGCGGGGATTTGTGACTGCAACAGGCCCAGCAGGCGCTCCGTATCGACCTCCTTGATAAGGTAGCCTGTGAAAAACACCGTCTTGGTCAGCACCAGCCGGCCGCGCCGGCCGCCGTTGCCGCTGGCCACAGCAGCATTGTGGCAGTTGACCATGTGCTGCACCTCGGCGACCTCGACGACAGGGTCGAGCGTCGTTGCCATCTGTGCCACGGGGATCACCTCGCCCTTGATACTAGGGCGATGCTTCTGCTGACGGCCCTCGTTGTAGCTCTGCAGAAACTCGCGGAACCCTTCGACGTGGCGCGGCCGGTCCTCGTAGATGCGGATCTCGGCTGCGCTCGCATACGTCTCCATAACCGACGTCAGGAACGCCTGCTTGAATGCCATGGTGCTGTGGAACTTTTCGTTATTCGGTCCTGCGGCCGGCTTCAAAACAACCATGTCAAACGTAAGTCCTTTGCTCTTGGCCATCCGCTGCACCACGTCGCCAAACGCGCGTTCGGAACGGCCCGTCAGCAGCACGCCCAGCGCGCCCGGCTCCTGCTCCGATAGCCGCGCGAGATCGACGATTTGCTCATTCCACCAGCCCTCCCAGGCGCGCGGCTCCTCCTTGGCCAGGCCCTCGCCGGTCGCCGACAGGATGCGCACGTCGTGCCACCAGCCGCCCGTAGAGAAGCTATCTTGGCTAGACAGGTTGCCCAGCGTTCCGGCGTTCCAGAGCTTTGTGTTAGGCATGGGTGTCTTGAACAGCGTGTTGTCGAAGTCGTAAATGTGTATGCTTGTGACCGCATCTGCTGCGGGCAGTTTCTGGTCAGAAAGCGACCACCGGCTGAGAGCCGTGGGTGTGTATGAGTCGGCACTGTGGCCAGCGACAGGTTCAGGACCAGCCATTGAAATTGCTGGTGATGATGCCGGTATTGACGGTGTGCTGATAGGCTGGCTGTGTACTTGTCGGGTGGACGCCGGCTGTTGTGTCCGGGTAGCTGCGTAAACGGCCGCTGCCGATAGCATTCTCTGGGGGCGGCTATTAAGTGATACGCGCCTGATCAACCGGATTGTCTGCTTCATGCAGTGATTCAATCTGAGGAGACGCTATGAGACTGGCGTATTTGTGAATCAAGATTATGCGGGTAGCAGTGGTTGTTGTGAGATTGTTCCGTATATCTCAAGATATCGCCCGGCTTGAGACGTGACGTTATGGTGCCTATTCTTGGACGCGACGTTCAACTTTTTAGGCCTGACATATGGGGGCAAAAATGCAGAAACGGCAGGCGCTGTTAAAGTTTTGGCGCGGAAGGCGCTATGGGTGCATAGTGCATTCTTGCAACAGGGGCAGGAGCAATAGTGGCACCTTCCGCTAACAACTCACTGAAACTTTGTCAGCCTCGTCGATATATACGAATATGGACGACGGTTGAATGTCAAACGATAGCTCTTTAAAACTCCGACTATAATGTGAAATTAAAACCACATTATGCGGAGATACTGATTCATTTCACCAAGACTGCATCGCTCGTACGTGTCTATGTTGTTTATATTTGTATTGGCCTAGATATATACACTGCCGCGGCCAGCAACAGTGGATGAAGACAAAAGAAACGCGAGAAAGAGCAGAAAGAAAAGATGCAAGTATAGCATTAAGATGAACAATAAACAGATAAAAGATCAAAGGTAAAACGCATCCGCCTCGTCACGCTATTGCATGGCACACAGCACGTCTACTGGTCGTCGACAACGTGCAGGTACTCCTTGTCCTCCCGCCGCTCCTTCTCTGTTGCTGGCGGCAGGTCGTAGTACGCAGAGCTACGGAAACCTTGCTGTAGGGTTGTTAGTCATCAGGCGGCATAATCAGTAGTGAAAGTGTTAGTGAGTAACTTACCAGGTAGTGGTAGGTAAAGTCGGCAATCTCGCCCGGCTCGATGCCCAGGTCCTTGAAGGTCTTGGCCGTCTCGTCGATGATCTGGTCGTGCCACTCCTTCTCAATGTCCTCGCCCGACAGCACCGGCCACCACAGCGCGCGGTTCAGCAGCTCGGCCGCCGGCTTCAGGATGGCCTTGGGCACGTTGATGTGTCTCCGCTTCTTGTAGATTTCGCGGTCCACCAGCTCGGCAATCTCGCCCGTCGAGTAGTTCTTGGGGCCGTAGAGCTCAAACGTCTGACCGGCAGTGTGGTCGTCGTACAGCATCTTCTCGAGCGCCTTGCCGACGTCGATGACGTGCACGGGCCAGTAGCGCTCGCGCATGTTGTTGGAGGTGAACAGGTTGTAGACACCGGCGAGGCGCAGCAGCAGGTTGTCCTCGAAGCCGAACATGGGTGCCGGGCGCACCAGGGTGGTCTCGGGGAAGATCTCGCGCGCGACCTTCTCGCCGCGGCCCTTGGTCGCAAAGAACTCGGAGGTCGAGTCGACGTTGGCGTTGTACGACGAGACATGAATGTAGCGGTCGACATCGTACTTGGCAACAGCCTCGACGATGCGCTCGGTGCCCTCAACGTGGACGTCCTCGAAAGAGAAGTTCCTTTTCTGTTAGTATTCTTTCATCCCGTCCGTTGTTTATATCGCGACGTACTTTGTTGGGTAGTTCCGGCCGATCAGGTTGTAGACAACATCCGAGTGGCGCACGCTCTCCTCGATGGAAGCAGTGTTGTGCAGGTCGTATTCCTAGATAGTTAGTAGCTATCCTTCACAGATATATTCAAGGTAGACCTACAATGAAGACGACGCGACCGAGATCACCCGAAACCTTCAAGTGGCGCTTGGCCATCTCCTCACGGAAAGGGACGACGACCGTGCAACCTTGCCGAGCTGTAATTGTTAGTATTTTTGTAATTTATGTCGAGGATTCGAGAGACGCACCCAGTCTGTTGACAATGTAGCGACCGAGAGCACCAGTGGCGCCAAACACCGTAGCCGTGTGGCCTGTCCGTAGTTAGTTTCGTGTACGTGTAGAATATTATAGATATTGTCGTCGAGTTCGAGATATGCGTACCGCCGAGAGAAGATCTGTATATATGTTAGCTTATGTCCTCCATATCCGAGCCAGCTTAGCGACAACAGCTAAACAGCTCAGCTCAACATTCGGGGTCCGTACCTGCCACCCTGCACACGCATGATAGGCTTGCCCGTCCGGGTAATAGCAATATCGGAAACAGCGCGGCGCTGCTGCTGGAAAGCAGCCCGGGCCATCTTCTGCGACGACCGCGCGGCGGCGGCCGGAAGGGACACCATTGTGATTTGACGGAGGAGGACGGAGGAGGAGGGGAGAGGCGGAAGTTGATTGCAGGCGGATTGCAGGCGACGGCGAGGTCGGAGTTGCTCGTGTGTGGCTGTCGGGGACAGAGGTAGTCGGGGGGATGTCGTCGGCGACGGGAGTACTGTCAATTGGCTCGATTGGGCGAGCTTTCACCAGAGATCCGTGGTGACCTTTTCGGCTGTTGCTTTTTTGCGTGGGTCGGGAGAGGAAGCAAAAGTAATGATTGGCATCCCATTGGCGGGCTGTTCTGGGGTCGTTGCTGGGGTAGGCGTGATGCGTCACGTGTATCTGAGCTTAAATTTGATTATGTCATCATCGGAGAAACGAAGTTGCGAGGGGCAGCTGTGCTGTAAGTTCAGTAGAGCAGGCTAGCAGGCTGCATTCGAGCCGCGTCTTTCGGAGGGAGGCCCAGCCCGCCTGAGGAAGGAGCTAGTTACTGGAAGCTTCGTGCAGCCAACTGTTGACGCCAGGTACCCATACCCACGACGACTAAGATCACGGCACGACTACCTTACAACAAGCTGGAAGCGAGGTCACTATTCACGACGACACGACTAACGAATCTGCTGTACGATCCGTTCAATTGGCATTGAGCTCAACACTTGAACCACAACTATCCGCCACTCTCCTCATTACGCCCCCCTCATCGGACCTCGATACCTCACCAACACCTCTACAAACACCTCTACGAAGACACACACACAGCCATGGATAACACCCAGCTGAGCGACTTCCTCGAGGACCAGCGCGATGCGGCGCCCGCCGAGCTGCACGCCCTCTTCTACGAAATCGAGAACCAGTGGGAGCGCAAGCTGTGGCACCAGCTGAGCGACTCGCTGCTGGTGCTGTTTGACGACGATGCCAGCAAGCCGCAGCGGCTGCCGCTGTTCAACAAGTTTATCAGCAAGTTTGGCGACAAGATCAACCAGCTCAAGTTTGTCAACCTCGCCCTCAAAGCCGCCGCGGCGTGCAGCGACGACAATGAGCGCCTAAAGTTCCTGGTGGCCGTGTCCGGCAAGGTCGACAACGAGGACTCGCAGGATGCCTTTGTGTACGCCCTAATCGCCGTGGCGCGCGTGAAGCTGTCGCTGCGCGACCTTGAGGGTGCGCGGGCCGACCTGGACAAGGCCGAGAAGGCGCTCGACTCGTTCGACTCGATTGAGAACATTGTGCACGCCGAGTTCTACGACACCAGCTCGCTCTACTACCAGGCCAAGTACGACTTTGCCCTGTACTACCGCAACGCCCTGCTGTACCTGGCGTGCGTCGATGTCGCCACGCTCGACCCCGAGGACCGCCACGACCGCGCGTACAAGCTGAGCCTGGCCGCGCTCGTGTCGACGAGCATCTACAACTTTGGCGAGCTGCTGCTGCACCCGATCCTGGACTCGCTGGCAACAGGCAGCGACGACGACGACGAGGATGACTCGTCGTCGGATGAGGACGACAGCGAGGCGTGGCTGCGCGAGCTGCTGTTCGCCTTCAACCGCGGCGACCTGCGGGCCTACGAGCAGCTGTCGGAGAACATTGCCGGCAACACGCTGCTGAACAAGCACAGCGCGCAGCTGCGCCAAAAGATCTACCTGGCGGCGCTGACGGAGGCGGTGTTCCGGCGCCCACCGCACCAGCGGTCGATGACGTTTACGACGATTGCACAGGAGACGCGGGTGGCACCGGACGAGATTGAGCACCTGGTGATGAAGGCGCTGAGCCTGGGTCTGCTGCGGGGCACGATCGACCAGGTGGACGAGGTTGCGCACATTACGTGGGTGCAGCCCAAGGTGCTGGACATGAAGCAGATTGGCAACATGCGGCAGCGGTTAGGAGAATGGGGCACGAGCGTGAACCAGCTGGGCAACTGGATCGAGCAGGTCGGCCAGGACGTGTGGGCTGCTTAGTTTAGAGGTACATTTCAGCATTTGCGTGCATGGTGGACGCCCAAGGGCTGGACAGCATATCATATTGTTCACTGTTATTTGTTACTAGTTGATTGCAAGAAATAAGCGTTAAAACTCTAAATTGCATGTGCTATCCAATAAGATGACAAAACCAGACGTCAGAAGAGACGTCATTCCCAAACGCCCCGAGATGATAACAGAATAAAGGCAGTGAAGAAAGAAGATGTAGAACACATGATGGGATGAAAATACAAGATATAGAAGATGAAAGGTCAAGACAAGTCAAGTCTACTCAGGCTGCCCAAGGACAAGCAGAGATCCGGCCAGCCACGCAGGCCACCACACGCACCACACCACAACCGCCGTGTACATGCCCCAGATGTCCCAGCCATAGGCCGCCAGCCGCAGCGCCTCGGCAATGTCCAGCTTCCACACAAGACAGCTCGCCACCAGCACGGCCGGCGGCGACACCAGGTTGAGGAATAGCGTGCCGATCCAGCGCTTGACGCCGGACGAGGAGGGCGAGGAGTAGCTGGTAAAGGTCAGCGGGCTGGCCAGCAAACCCACCAGAAAGGCCAGGGAAAAGTTGAGCGTGGCCAGCGACGACAGGAACATGCCGAGCAGCAGCAGCGAGAACGACTTGATGAGGTCGTACTGCTGGGCCGAGGGGCGGTAGGCGGCCGACAGGACGTGCGAGATGGCGTGCGGCAGGACGGCGTTGGCGGCGAAGAAGGCGCCAAAGACGGGCGTCAGGGCGCCGGCGGGGAGGTGGTTGAAGAGGTAGAGGGGGGCCATGCCGAGGGCCTGGCACAGCGTGACGACGGCGAGGGGCAGGAAGAGGTCGCGCTCGCTTTTCTTGTCCGTCTTCTTTTCGCCCTTCTCCGCCGGCCGCTCGTCGCTGGCGGACGGCTGGCCGCTGCGCACCCACAGCGCAATTGCCATAATGGTAAAGTTGGCCGCCACCAGCATCGCGCTCGGCAGGTACGTGCCGATACTGACAAAGCGCTCGCGGCTCATGAGCAGGTAGAAGAAGAAGCTCTGGTGCAGGTGCTCCAGCAGGTTGTTCAGACTCCGGTACGTGCCCTCCAGGATGCGGCCCATGGCCATCTCGTCGTGCAGCCAGCCACTGACGACGAGCTGGCCGTCGGGCGTCAGCGCCGTCGCCGTGTAGGGCTGCAGCGTGACGGCGTCGACGTGGTACGCCATGAATGCGCTGTGTGCGCCCGTCGCGGCGCCGACGCCCTGCCGCAGCATGCCGCGCAGCATCGTGCGCAGACGGTCGGCATAGTCGTCGGTGTGGCGCCACATGTCCTGCAGCGAAACGCCCGTGGACATTTGGCCGCCGGCGATGCTGACGACCGAGTTGATCAAGTCCAGGTTGGGCAGCTGGCCGTTGACGCCGTCGTAGACAATGTGCACCGACGTGAACCGGCTACTGCCGGAGCCGTCCTCGCTCAACGGCTTGGGCGCGTCGGCGAGCGTGTAGTCAATGGCAATAGCGCCCTGCAGCGCGCCGGACTTGCGCGGCAGCGGGCTCACGTAGCGGCCGTCGTGGGAGTCGTGGTAGGCGTCGACCCAGGCCTGCGGGCCGGCGAGGCAGTCGGGCGGGAACAGGAAGATAATGTCCTTGGACCACAGCGACCAGCGCCGAAAGTAGCGCGCGAGGGCGAGAGCGAGGGCGACGCCGTGGGTGTTGGGGACGCCGTGCATGCTGAGCCAGGGGGCGACGAGCACAAGCGCCTCGGTGGCATCGCCGCGCGGGGCCTGCAAGATGGCATACAGGTTCTCGCCGGCCACGGTGTCACCGGCGGTGCTGTAGGTGTAGTTCTGGCGGCCAATCTTGAGGCCGACGCTCTCGAGAATGGACGCGAGGTGGTCGTTGATCTGGGCGTTGGTGGCGGCGGGGGCGGTCTCGACGCCGTGCTCGTCGTGGCGGCTCAGCAGCGAGTTGACCTCGTGCTTGAACGCGCGAAATACATTCTGGTCGCTGCCGCCAAAGTAGGTGTGCACCTGGCCGGGCAGCAGGGCGTTTTCGGAGATGTAGGTGCGGCGCGAGTGGGAGTCGAGGGGGAGGACGAGCAGCGAGACGACGCCGACGAGGATGCAGAGCAGCGAGAGGTAGGGCGGGATCTTGAGAAGGCGCGGGTCGCGTCGGAGACCGACGATGGATGATAATAGGCTCGGCATGGCGGTGCGTATGTATGCGAGCGCATAGTCGGAGGGGGTCAATTCTGCAGAGGAGCAAAGAGGTTCGAGGTCGACCGATGAGGTTAAAGTTAGCTGGAGCTCTGGACACGGGGAGCTTACAGTGGTTAGCGCCTAGCGCGTTCCTGAGCGCCCCTTAATCGCGCCACACTAGACCCTAACTTCGTGTAGGTGCATATTTGGCAATGCAAGCAATGGCCGCAAACAATGACGACAACGAACAGAACTGCACATTTTGATAAACCTAATTAATATTACTTAAGATTCATTGACTCATCATATATGACTGCTTCCTATTATATACAAACGCCAGAATGGACAACATAGAGACACAATGAGAAAGACAAGAGATCCAAGAAGACAGGCAAAGCCCAAAAGAAAGAAATAAAGACAGAAAGACGAGACAAATATGAATGCAAGACCAAACCCTGAAAAAGAGAGACATGTATTAACAAAACAAACGTGAGAGGTAGCCGTTTCAACGCGGTAACGCCTGGGCTCCTCGACTATGGTCATGACATTGGCCAGTAGGCCGATTAAAAGATGTACAGAGTATAACAAAAAGAGTGAAAGTAAGGGGGAGGTAGAGAGCTAGAGAGTGGAAGTATAAGCGTATGTGTAAGGAGTGCAGTAAAGATAAAACGTGTGACTCGAGTGCGAGACTATAAGGTGGTAATTATAAATCTACCACCTACGACCGCAATCCGGCAGTCACTGTCCGCCACTGTGGCTGCCCCTACGGCCCCAGCCGCTGTGTAGAGCCCACGAGGCCAATCGCCTGGTTCGCGCCCGCGGGTCCGCCAGCGCTGTTTACGCTCGGCAGCACGCCGAACCGGCCGTACGTCTTCTGGTCGACGCTGACGTAGTGCGGCACGCGCGCCAGCAGGTTGAGGCGCGTCTCGATGAAGCGCAGCACGGACTCGGGCGGCGACAGGAACTTGAGGTAGCCGAGGCCGACGAGGTAGCCGACGGCGAGGCCGAACAGGTGGCCGAGGATGCTCGTATGGGGCACGAGGGCGGCGACGACAAACACAAAGAACAGGGGCGTTGTCCAGGTCGGCACCGGGATGGAGGCGACCATAAAGTTGGGGTTGACGCGGTACGTGCGGATGGCCTCGACGCCGAGCAGCAGAAAGACCCAGATGCTGGCGCCGATGATGGGGGTGTCGAGGCCGAACGTGCGCTCAAAGAAGACGTAGATGAGCGCCGGGAGTGTTGAGAAGGCTGGCAGTTAGTAGGGGTCGAGTATTTGAGAGAAAGTGTACCTACGACCAAAGAAGAGCGCCAAGGTGGTGAGGGTGCCGTGGTCGTGCTCGAAGCGGTCGAGCAGCGGCATGAGAGCGGACACGTTGGCCACGAGGTGGAACAGGTTCATATGCAGCAGCGGGAACGTGTTTGTCAGGTGCACTACTTATTAGTATTTCTCAATAAAAACGGGCAAAAACGTACTGGTCGACAGGCTGAGCTTGGACGGCGTGAGGGCGCCAAAGGCGCGCAGGTCCCAAAAGGGCAGCCAGTCCACGAGGTAGAGCAGCACCATGAGCGCGGACACGGCGCGTGTGAAGATGGGCAGGCGCAGCAGGTACGAGCGCGTCGAGCGCGCAATGTTAAAGCTGGCTGCGGGCGAAAACGAGCCGGACGATCCCGAGGCTGCCGAGCTCGAGGCCGAGCCGCCGCGGGGCGTCCACAGGCTGTGGACGCCGGTGCGTCGGGACTGCGGAGATGGTGAGGGCATGTCGTGTTGTGAGGTAAGAATATGAATAAAATAAATATAAAGTGAGGGCGCGCCAAGACGGCCAGTCGGTGCTTGGTCGAGGATCCCGGTGGTCGAGGAGTGCCGGCAGTCGAGGTCGAGGCAGTCGAGGAGCGTCGAGACGGTAGAGTCGGGATAGGGGCCGGAAGTCGCGTAGAATAGCTGCTAATAGTGTATGGCGACGTCAAGCTTGTATGTTTCAGCTGCAAGTTGCTGCAAGTCACTGTATGTCGCTGTATGTAGCTGCAATGTCGGTGTCGATGATCCGAGGTGTCTCGTGCTCAGGCTGCGAAAAGGACAGCGCAAAGGGCTGTACCCTACAGTGATGCCGGCAGCGCGGATTACATACGCAATTGCAGTGGGGCAGCCGCCCTAGCTCCCTGAAAATGAGAATAAGCTCTGCCACAGCTTGACGTCTGACGTAGGGGTCCAGGGAGGATCCACTAGGCATTGGCGGTCGATGTTGCACAGCGTGTCTTTAGAATACAATCTCTTGAGACTGATATGATTAATTGACATTGGGTATATCGTATTCTGTATCAAATCTTCCGATCTGTTTTATATCTACAGTGAAAAACACCAGCAGGCCCAAGATGTGAGAAAATAAGACTGCCCAATTTTAGTCACGTGATCTATCGCTGCCAATTAACGGTGGGTCAGTTCAACATCACCACTTACACAGCACAGCCATGGTATCACAACATCAAACCACGCACATCTGGTCCGAAATATCTACTAGAAATGGCATCGATCAGGTCACATAACAGGTTGGTTTAAAATTTTATACTTTTTTTGTGGTATGCTATCAAATATGTAGATCACAAAAAGCGTCGTTCTCCAGGTCCAGTACAAAGGAAACAAAGGAACAACGAAAACACAAAAGTGTAAAGTATCAAACTGCGCGACAAAATAGACAAATAGTAGTATGCGATTAAAGCAACAGGGTCGGATATAATGAGGAGTGGGAGACGGCGCGGGCGAGTGTATGATAAGAGAAAGAAGAGATGGTGGAATGGGAGGAAGAAGAGGCCCGCAGCCAGAGAGAGGAGGAGCAGGTAGAGCTGTCCAGAGAGAGTAAGAGTGTTTTTTGTGGTTTTAGTTTTGGTCATGACAAGTCTCTGCCAAACATTTACCGGCCAGAGTTCTTGGCCATGGTGTTCAGGGCAGAGCCGTTCTTGAACCACTCAATCTGCGACTCGTTGAAGGTGTGGCCCAGGGGGATCTTGAAGGTCTCGCCCTCCTTGGGGTGGACAACCATGGTGATGGGCTTGCCAACAGCCAGCTCGGTCGACAGGATGTCGACGCGGTCATCGGGCTTGATCTTGTCGTAGTCGGCAGGGTCGATGAAGGTCAAGGGCAGCATACCCTGCTTCTTCAGGTTGGTCTCGTGGATACGGGCAAACGAACGGACAATGATGGCCAGACCACCCAGGTGGCGGGGCTCCAGGGCAGCGTGCTCACGCGACGAACCCTCACCGTAGTTCCAGTCACCGACAACAACCCACTTGATGCCCTTGGCCTTGTAGTCACGGGCGACAGCGGGGACGGCACCAAACTCGTTGGTGTCCTGGTTGCGGACCTTGTTGGCCTCGCCGTTCTCGGCGTTGGTGGCACCAATCAGCATGTTGTTGGAGATGTTGTCAAGGTGACCACGGTACTTGAGCCAGGGACCGGCCATCGAGATGTGATCGGTGGTGGTCTTGCCCTGGGCCTTGATCAGGATGGGGCAGTCAAGGGCATCCTTGCCGTCCCAAGCGTTGAAGGGAGACAGGACCTGCAGACGGTCGGAGGTAGGGGCGACGACGACGTTGACGGAAGCGCGGTCGGCGGGGGGGGCCTGGTAGGTATCCTCACCAGGGTCGTAGCCCAGGAGAGGCAGACCGTTGCTCTCGGCGGGAGGGGTCAGCATGAACTCCTTGCCGTCCTTGTCCTTCAGGGTGTCAGTCAGGGGGTTGAAGTGCAGCGAGCCGGCAATGGTCATGGCGACGACCAGATCGGGCGAGGTGACGAAAGCGTGGGTGGCAGGGTTGCCGTCGTTACGGCCGGTGAAGTTACGGTTGTACGACGAGACAATGGAGTTGGGGGTGCCCTTCTTGACATCGGTACGGTCCCACTGGCCAATGCAGGGGCCGCAGGCGTTAGCAAGAACGATACCGCCAAAGTCCTCAAAGGTCTCGAGCTGGCCGTCACGGGCAATGGTGGCGCGAATCTGCTCAGAGCCGGGGGTGACGGTGAAGATGGCCTTGGCCTTGATGCCGTGGTCCATGGCGTCCTGGGCGATGTGGGCAGCGCGGGACATGTCCTCGTACGACGAGTTGGTGCAAGAGCCGATAAGACCGACCTTGACCTCCTCGGGCCAGTTGTTGGCCTTGACAGCCTCGGAGAACTTGGAGATGGGGGTGGCCAGATCGGGAGTGAAGGGACCGTTGATGTGGGGCTCCAGGGTGTTCAGGTCAATCTCAATGACCTGGTCGTACTCGGCACCCTCATCGGCGCGCAGGTTGTGGGCGTAGGTGCGGGCAAAGTCGGCAATGTCCTTGCGCTTGGTGACAGCAAGGTAGTCGTACATGCGGTCGTTGAAGGGGAACAGCGAGGTGGTAGCACCAATCTCAGCACCCATGTTGCAGATGGTGGCCATGCCAGTGCAGGAGAAAGTGTCGGTACCAGGACCTGAAGGAATGTTAGAAAATAAGAACTCAAAAAAACTCTCGGAGTTGATTAGTAAGCAAACTCACCGGTATACTCAATAATGGCCCCCGTACCGCCCTTGACAGTGAGAATGCCGGCGACCTTGAGGATAATGTCTGCGAAATAGAAGTCAGTAAAGAACAATCATGGAGTTTGGATGAAAGATCGTGATGATTTGGGTTGGTATGCAGTGTGGTTGAAAAGTGGGGTGCCGTAGTTTGAGAGTGGGGAATTATAATATGGGGCATTTCCGAAAGAGGAAGTTGGCCATGTGAAAATCCGAATGGGAAGGAAGGGAAGGGTAGAGATGGGATTGAAGGAAAGGACATGGAATATGGAATAGAACTCACCCTTGGCAGAGGTCCAGCCGCTCATCTTGCCGGTCAGGTTGACACCAATGACCTTGGGGGCCTTCAGCTCCCAGGGCAGGCCAGCCATGACATCGACGGCATCAGCACCACCGACACCGATGGTGCACATGCCGAGACCACCAGCATTGGGGGTGTGAGAGTCAGTGCCGATCAGCAGACCACCGGGGAAAGCGTAGTTCTCGAGGATGATCTGGTGGATGATACCAGAGCCGGGCTTCCAGAAACCAATGTTGTACTTGGCGCAGGCAGAGGCAAGGAAGTCGTAGACCTCCTTGTTGATGTTGACGGCACGGGTCAGATCCTTGGCACCACCGACCTGGGCCTCGATCAGATGGTCACAGTGGACGGTGACGGGGTTGGCAACGGAGGGCATGCCAGCAGACATGAACTGCAGAATAGCCATCTGGGCAGTGGCGTCCTGGCAAGCAACACGGTCAGGGCGCAGCTTCAGGTAGGAGACACCACGCTCAATCTCCTGGTTGTGGGGGTCGTCCAAGTGAGAGTAGACAATCTTCTCGGCGTAGTTCAGGGGACGGTTAAGACGGGCGCGGACAATGTCCAGGTTCTCGGACATCTTCTTGTAGTCGATGAAGTTGTTGGACTCCCAGATGTTCTGGCGAACCTGTAGAGGTGGCCAGAGGCCGATTGTTAGCCATTGCTCGTGTTGAGGATGTCGACAGCATCGACACCGTGAATGTAAAACAGTTTACAGCAATGCTAGCTAGCACCATGAACATATAATGTATTGAGTCGTGCGCGATATGACTACCCGAGGTAGTGAGCGATATTGATAAGCGGCCATCGTGGGCCGAATTGGGCCAATGGCAGGAGGGGTAATTCGAAGCCCCAATCCACACCTAGCTGGGAGTCACCTCCAGCTGCCGGATTTCAAGCTGCGCAGTTCGTTTTCGATCTTTTATTCCGTGATTGCTCTGGTTGTTCTGATTTCATTCTTGTTGCTTCTGGTTGCTGGCTGCATTGCTGTACTGTCTTGTTTTCCTTCTAAAGCTTACCTTGCGGTCGAGCGGGTTGTCCGAGACAGTGGCCATGGAGCGGCGGAGGCCCTGGCTGGCAAAGGCTCCATGGCTCCGGGCGGCCTTGCCCAGGAGCTGGCGGCAAGCCAACATTGTGAGGTTGTGTGTGTGTGAGGGGAGAGGGATGTTGTCGTCGCGATCACAATATGGTCGCTCTGTTTTGGCTCGATCTCAAGATGAGGCAAAACAAGAGAGATAAGAGTGAGGATGATGAGAGACGAGAATAAATCACGAATTGATCAGAGAAGAGAAGAAGAGAGGAGAGGAAGAAAAGAAGAAAGGAAGAGAGAAGAAGAGAAGAAGAAAAAGGAAGAATTGTGGGAAGATGGGAAAAAATATAGAGGCAGAGGAGGAGATGAAGCAGAAAGAGAGACAGACAGCCAGAATGCGGGAGCGGGGGCGTGCGTGTAGGGAATGCACGAGAGGAAAGAGCGAGCAAGGTGATTGCCATCGAGGTAGCCGGGGGGTGCGCTAAAACGCTAGATATCGGCTCTTCGTGGCTAGAAGGGCAAGAGCAGCAATTACTAGCAGTTATTACACAGCGCCAGGCAAATACAGTGGGCTCGCGCTGTTCTACAGGCTCTACAGCAGCTCCTCGGCTATGACGACAAACACACAGGGCGGGCGAGCGGACGAATCAGCGGGTTTGGATTATTGTTAAACGACAGGGATGGATCAGGATGGATGGGCATTGGGCAGACTCCGTATTGGCCTGTGAAGAAAGAGTGGAGATGTCACAAGCCTCTGCTCCTGCCCCATAACATCATTTTGCATCGTGATTTATTTGTATTTATTTTTGTATTTTATTTATTTCTTCTCGCTCGTGCGACCACCAATTCAGCAATTGGCCGAGGATGTGTGTCGATGTTGATAGCTGCTTCATTTTCAGAGTGAATTGTATGAAGAACGGTGATGGCCATTTCATTGTGTCAACTTCTTTCAACATGAAATTGCATTGTTTCGAAAGAATGCGACTGTCGCCAACTGGGGTTGCCGTGTTTACGAAGTATTTACGAGCCGACACAGCGACCGGCGGAGGGGTGGTCACTTGAGCTAGAGTGGAGCCAGGCTTTGTATGCAAACAGGCAGGAACTGAGCACTCTGTAGCACTGCCAGTCAAGGACGGCGTAATCAGCCGAGTCGGCCACGATGATGCAAGCTGTCCAGAATCAAGAATAGAATTCGGATGACAACAACACTTCAATGGGCATTCGTCAGAATATTCACTGTGACATATGTGTGGCAAATCCAGGCCAGTGCCGAAGAAGCAACGTATTGTCGCGAGGCATGATAAAGCAGCCGCTGCGATTCGCCAGAGCAGACACCGGATGCAGGAAAAGAGGGCCGTTCGCATGCAGTGCTCTGATAGACTGATGGAATACACGTTACTGACTCGTCTGTCAAGTCGGCTATGTGCGATGTACCTTGGGCCGAACAAAATGCCTCATGCGCGCAGTTGTCCCGGTAATCCTCTCCCGCCATATCGGCATCGTACAGTCTTACAGGGCGGCCCAAATACAGAGTGCAGTGAAATATAGATAGGCAAGGCATGACACCTGTAACCCATTTGTCGCAAACCCAAACTCCGTATTCCTGCCTCCTTCTCCTGCATGGGCTGCCCGTGTGATAGATCTTTCTGCAGGTCCCTCTTTTCATCCAGTGTGACATTTTCGCATGCTCCAGCATACTCCGTGCTCACTCCGTAGAATGGAAAAAGGCATGCAGAAAAAAAGACGAAAAAAAGAATGAGAATGTAAAACAAGATGCAGCCAGTCAAGAGCTGTGCTTCATTTTTTTCGGCGTGTTTTGTTTGGTCTGGAGACCGTCTGGTGGGGTTGCTGCAGTCTATTTTCTATTTTTTAGTACGCTGCTTCTTCCACTTGTGCTTCTCATGCGCTTCTCGCTCATTGTAATAGTGGGTTTTCCCGAACCTGGGCCACTGTTTTATTGTCCAGAGGAGCTCCAAAGGGACAAGGGGCGTGTATTTGGCGCGCTTTAGGTCGTTTTTAGGCCGTTTTTGGTCGCTTTTGGCTGGCCATCTCGGCAGCCGCACACTATTCCGAGTAAATACGAAAGTCGAGCCGCCGCCGAATCCGATCGACCGAACGGCTGCGAACAATAATTCCTGCTCTGCTGCTGCGAGGGAAAAAGAGAAAAATGAGAATATGCAGTGCATAGAAGACACATGTGCGGCAAGTCCGACACCCCAAATAGGAACTGCCTCGTGGTTTGTTAATTGATAGCCTTGGTTGTTGCCGGAGTTGTCGACTCGGTCCCCAGGTTCACAAGGAAGGTGCGACCGACCGACCGACCAATTGGCTTGGCCCAGCCCAGAGGCAAACCCCAAAACCAAAACCTGGAGAAGCGCTGGAGAAGCGCATGCTCTGCACGTGACACGAATTTCTGTAATGCAGATTTGAACCCCGCTGAGTGGTTGACGAGGTGGGGTAGCATAGATAAGATAACAATCGATAAGATCTGGATAAGAGTGTGCAAAATGCCGATAAGCAAGCGATAAGAAAAAAAATATCCTGCACCGCCTACTCTATGCTTCGTATTAGCCCAAGCGTCAACGACCACACTTCAACGACGACCTTTATCATCACCACCACCACACATCCATCACAACCGCCACAATGGGTATCGCAAACAAGAAGACCCTCACCAAAACCCGCCGGTACACCCGCGATGTCGACCAGATCGCCAAGGACTTGATGTCCCCCGCCCACCTCGACCGCTACAAGGCCACAAAGGCCAGCGAGGACCTGCCCGGCCTCGGCAAGCACTACTGCGTCGCCTGCTCGCGCTGGCTCGAGAACCAGCACGCCCTCGACTGCCACCTGCGCGGCAAGCCCCACAAGCGGCGCCTCAAGCAGCTGGCCGACGGCGTCTACACGCAGCGCGAGGCCGAGGCCGCCGTGGGCAAGCACACCGACAACAGCGCGCAGACCAAGATCTTTGTCAAGCCGCTGGCCGTCGGTGCCACGGGCGACAACTCGGCCGAGGCCGATGTGGCCCTGCCGCAGACCACGCCGACCGTGACCGGTGACGTCGCCATGGCGTAGTCTTTTTTCTTCTTTTGTCTCTATATCTTTTGTTCACTTTATATCAGTTCATCGGGCAGGCGTTTGGAGTATCGGATTGCTGTCACAGCGATAGTAAAATTACGACATGACGATTTACTTTCAATATTAAATATCATTCATCTTATCTGTTAAACGCCATAATGCATAACCATCTGTAATCATCAGAATCAAACAAAAAGATATCACCGGCGGAGATCAAAGCTGGATCTCACGCCGTCAAGGCTTGGCCGGAGAGAGCTGCCTATCGTAGTCAGTATAAGCCATCAAATATAGGAACTAGAAACTTACTGCTGCTGCGTCGCCGCCGGGCGCGGATGTCGGCGGGATCGCTCGCACTCAGACCTGATGTCACAGCGAAGAGGTTCAGAATGTCCGTCAGGGAGACGACTCCCGTCAGCCGGCCGGACAGGTGGGCACCGGGCATCGCTGCAGCAGGCACCGACACAGACACGGGCGAGAGGATGGGCGATGAGCCGGGTGCTAGGATGGCTCCCTGTGCAGCACCAGTATTCGGAGTGAGCACGGTCGACTCGCGCCGCTCGCCCAGAGAAATACTACTAGCGCTGGGTGACCGCGAGTGGTTTGGCCGCGAGCTTGAAGAGCCTGATGACGGGTTGGTCGCCGACAGCAGCGGTGTCTGGGGAGCCGATGGCGATGGCGACGGCGAATCCACCACCCACATACGGTGCGAGCGTGTGGCCACCAGCTTCGCCACGGTGTGGGCAAGCGTCGAGTGCGGGCTGATGTAGAACACGGGGAACGAGTCCCGGCCTTCTTCCATGCCACGCTCTGACAAAATGACAGAGATAAAGTGCATGCACGATGACTGCAGCAGCGGGAAGCTAGACACAGACGTCAAGTGCTGCACATCGCGCGTGGAAATGTTGCCCACCACGTTGAGGCCGTTGTCGACGACGGCCACAGACGTCAGGCCCTCGCTGTTCATCAGGTTGAGGGCGTCGGCAAGGGGACTGTCGGCACTGTTTTTGTTAGACTTTGAAGCTCACAATTCTCAGCATATCGACTCTTACTTGATGGCAATAATCTCTTGCGAGCCGATGCGGAGATCGCGCAGGTTCGAGTTGTACAGCCGGTCGATCATGGGGAAGTTGACGGCCTCGTTCCAGAAGAACTCGACAAGGTGCAGCTGGCTCAGGACGCCCACAATATCGGTTCCCTGCTGGTTTGTGACCAGGATGCGGCGTGCGCCGGTTCCAAACACCTCAATCGCCTTGGTCAAGTCGTCATTGTATGACAGCGTTGCCAGGGGATCCTTGTGGCAGATGGCCTGGATATCCCGGATGGGAATGGCCTCGCGACCATGTGCCCTCTCGGCAATGCTCTGGAAGACGGGCACCTGCTCCGGCTCGGGCTTGCTCATGCCAATGACCACAAGCAGGTACGCATTGAGGTCGCTATAATCAAATGTGGCCACAGGCTTCTTTGACGAGGACGATTCGGTGAGGAGCACGACGCCCGTCGAGTTGTTGTGTCTCAGCAGCGTCTTTGTGCAGTCCTCCACACTGTTGTTGAGAGTGGCCCAGCGAACTGCGTCAGCCGACACCAGCTCGCCGAGGGCAATATCACGCCAGTCGCGGCCGACAAAGTTGGGATTCCGCTGGGCCGGCGGGTGGTTGATCAGGCCCTGCACAGTCTGTGAGTTGAAGGAGGGCTGGCGCTGCGAGCGAGGCGACGGTGGCGGGTTCCGCAGGTTCTCGGCAAAGCTCTGGCGATGGTGGGGGGTCGCCGATGAAGGCGTTGTGATGGAGGGCTTGCGGTTGAGGCTGGACTGCGAAGAGGACCGCTCCGATTGGGGAGTCGTGACTGGAGGGGATACGGAGACTCCGGGAGATGCCGTCAGCACGAGCGGTGTCAGTGTCGGGCCTGCCGCCGTCGGGCCGGTGCTTGCGCTGTTGTCCCCGCTGCTGCCACTTGACGGAACGCCGACTGCACCGTCGGTTGGCTTCGGATCAGATGCCATTTTGATGTTTTTTCCTGTATTTTTGTTTGTTCTTTCTGTTTGCCTTCGCTTCGCTTCTTCTGCTACTTGTATTGTGTTCTGTTGTTCCTTTGATACTGTTCGTTCTACTGTCTGTTATATGTCTGTCGTCTGCTGTCTGTATCTGCTGTCGTCGCCTCTCGTTTATTCTCGCCTGCTGGTTGTGGCTGGCTATGACGTCGAGTGGCTTGCGATTTGCCGACTGTCTCGTTTGGTAAAACAGTCAAGGGTCGGGATATTCACTGTTTATTGATTGCACTGTGAATGAATGCGAAAGTTGAACACAATATCAAGAGAAAATGACGAACACGCGTCTCTTCTTGTACCCCAGACCTTTTCTTCGATCTTCAGACACTGTCAGAGCTAGAGTCGAGCTAGATGCAACAAAGAAACAGGACTGGTGACTGTTTTATTTGGAGACTGCGGCGGTGCATGTAGGAGGCTAGCAGCTAGGCTGGCATAATGAGAGCTGTCGGGGCCGTAGAAAATACCGAGAGCAGTCGGTATGGAAGATGAAAAGGGCTGTAGTGATGGGGTCGGTGAAGGCGAGAGGATGGCGAGAGGATGGCACCACTGCAGCTACTAGATTGGGGAAGTGGCTGGGCGAGGGATATGGGGAGGATTTGAGGAGAGACACGAGGAGAGACACGGACACAAAAGACACAAAAAGGAAGGAAACAATTCACATTTGGAAGGCGCAAGGGACACTGCAGCACTTCTTGCAGCGGTGGCTTATTTTATGCACACTGTCTACGGTTTCAGCAGGGTACGACTGCTTGCATTGGAAGGAGCGATGGGCGTACAGGAAACATAAAGTTGTAGATGGAAGGCGCATCAGCTGGAGCTTGTGCTCCTGCCCTGGGATCAACTGACGCGGGGCATACAAGGCGCACGCCATTGGTCCGATAACGTCCACCGCCTCGATAGACAGCGATAAGCAACGACGTCAGCTGCCATGCTGCAGATGTGGTGACGATATGATTTGTTATGAACTGTCGGTTCGAGATGTTTTGGTTGAGCTTTGTTTTTGAGTATTGTGTATCGTTTGGTGTAATCTTATGTATTGTGTCAATTTTGTAGAAAATATCTAAATTTGTTTTCATAATCTAATTCCAAAGGTTCATTATTAAAACTTTACAATTTTTTTTTTTCGAATGAAAACAAAACATTTGCAACTATTTACAAACTCTATCAAAATCCAGAAAATAGACACATCAGAAATTCATAAAAATATGAACAAAATAAACGACAATAATTGTGATTGATAAGTCGTCAGATAATCTGCTGCTTACATCAAACTCGACACATTCATGAGTATATTTAGAAGGTACGACCAACAGCCATGCGAGATGGCCCTGACTAGAAGAGAAATAGGCTATCGGCGTCAAAGGGAAGGAGCTCAGTATTGTTCTCAGGTCCCTTTAACAGAGAAAGAAGACAAAAATACACGAAAGCACATCGTCATAAGACGCATCTCGACTACCGACAGGGGTGTGAAAACAAATGACCAAACGGGCAACAACCCCGCCTGGTCGTGTTAGACGGGTATCGACGCGTTGGTGTCGCGAAATCAACAAATGCAAACACTTTACAAAAAGAGCAGTCGCGAAAGAAAATAAAATAAAACAAAAATAGAAGGCGTGATGAGCTGCTCTTTCCAAACACGGATGACTGACAGTGTGCATAAAGAAAGAGCCAACACAGGCAGGCACGTTGGACCTGCCCCCACCAACGTCGCTCTTCCCTTCTCCCTTGACGATTCAAATGAGTTTAATTTGCCTTTTGTCTTTTCTTTTCTTTCCTTTCCTTTATCTTTAATTGGATTTGAACGACTGAGTGAGGCTTGAAATAAAACAGAGTAGAAAGGGATCAAATGTAATCATTACCACGACTACGATGTATCCCCAACCCAAAGAAAAACATCATTCACCTTTCACCGCGAAATGCAACTGCCACTAGCGTGCCTTCCCTCTATGCCCGTTCAAGTGCCCCGCTCTTCGCGCTAATTTTTTTTATCATTCCCTGAGCCTGTGTTGCCCCCCTCCCATAATTTTTGTTCCTTCCCTTTGCAGTAGTCTCGACTCCCCCTCTATTCTCTATCTGTATTGTCTGCCATTCTGTCTGCTGATAGAGGGCCAAAACATCGTAAGCAAAAACAAGACAGCCTCAAAACGAAGCAATCAATCTATTTCTGCCTCAAATTTGCCCGGGTCGCGTCACTACATTTAAAATATAACCATCAACCATCTTCTGCATTTTCCAGCCTTTTTTTCTTTTGTTAGGGGTCTACCAGTATCGCTCTTTGGGCTCTGTTATCGCCCCGCGTTTTTTCAAATTTAGCCTTTAATTTTTTTTGTCGCCTCGTCGCCTGCCTCTCTAGTCAGCGACTGCCTCTGTCTCTCTCTGGCGTTCTTCTTCCACTTGAACCTCTCTTTTCCTCCCGCATCGTCAACCACCCCCTTTCCCACCCTCTATACCCCGTCGAACTCCCCGGCGACACCTCTCGACTTCGACCGGCCTCAATCGTCTATCGTCATCCCAGCAAGGCGCCGTATTCCGCTGCCTCGCCGCCTCGCCCCCTCTTTGACCGACGCCAACCCCCCCTCAACACCCCTATAGATATCTATAGACACCGAAAAGACTGCAAGATGTCTATGCTTCCGGCAGAGGTCACGGCCGAGCTGACCCAGCTCCTGCAGGCGCTGCAGTCGGCCGACAACACCACCCGTTCACAGGCCGAGGAGCACCTCCAGAGCAACTGGACCACGCCGCGCCCCGATGTCCTGCTGATGGGCCTGGCCGAGCAGATTGGCAGCCAGGCCTCGAATGTTGTATGTTATTGAGGACTCGGAATGCTCAGAATTTTCAGGGACTAACCAGTAGACTCGCTCATTCGCTGCCGTCATCTTCCGGAGAATCGCCTCAAAAACTCGCAAGAACGAACAGGGCGACTCTGTCGAGATCTTCCTTTCCCTTCCCCCTCAGCAGGCCGAGGTTATCCGCCGCCAGCTTCTGCAGGTTCTCGCTACTGAGACCGAGCGCGGCGTTCGCAACAAGATCAGCGACGCTGTTGCTGAGATCGCAAGACAATACACAGAAAACGGTGCGTCTAGGACGACTTGAGACTCTGATCTCAATCGACAAAAGTACGAATGCTGACCGACAGATCAACCATGGATCGAGCTGCTGGAGATTCTTTTCCAGATGAGCACCGCCCCTGACGCTGGCAAGCGCGAGACTGCTTTCCGCGTCTTCACCACAATCCCCGGCATCATTGAGAAGAGCCATGAGGACGCCGTCGCCGAGGCTTTTGCCCGTGGCTTCAAGGACGAGTCCGTGTCGGTGCGCATTGCCGCCATGGAGGCCTTTGCTGCCTTCTTCCGCGGCCTCAAGAAGAAGAGCCAGCCCAAGTTCTTCAACCTCCTCCCCGAGGTGCTCAACATCCTGCCTCCCATCAAGGAGTCACAGGACTCGGACGACCTCGGTAACGCCCTTATTAGCCTTATCGACCTTGCCAGCATCTCGCCCAAGATGTTCCGCCCCGTCTTCAACATCCTTGTCAAGTTCAGCATCTCCGTCATCCAGGACAAGGAGTTCTCCGATACCTGCCGCCAAAACGCTCTTGAGCTGATGGCCACCTTTGCCGACTACTCACCTTCAATGTGCAAGAAGGACGAGAACTACACAACCGACATGATCACCCAGTGCCTGAGCCTGATGACCGATCTGGGCGAGGACGACGACGATGCCGCCGAGTGGCTCGCGGCCGACGACCTCGACCAGGACGAGAGCGACTCCAACCACGTTGCTGGTGAGCAGTGCATGGACCGTCTGGCCAACAAGCTGGGCGGCTCTGTTATCCTGGCCCCTACTTTCAGCTGGCTGCCGCGCATGATCAACTCTGCCGCCTGGAGAGATCGCCACGCTGCCCTCATGGCTATTAGTGCTATCTCCGAGGGCTGCCGTGACCTGATGCTGGGCGAGCTGCAGCAGGTTCTTAACCTTGTTGTGCCTGCTCTCAAGGACCCCCACCCGCGTGTGCGCTGGGCCGGCTGCAACGCCCTGGGCCAGATGAGCACCGACTTTGCGCCCACGATGCAGCGCGAGTACTACGACACCATCCTCAAGACCATCATCCCCGTTCTCGACTCGCCCGAGGCCCGCGTCAAGTCGCATGCCGCTGCTGCGCTTGTCAACTTCTGCGAGGAGGCCGAGAAGAGCGTGCTGGAGCCGTACCTGGACGACCTGCTGAGCCACTTGTTCAACCTGCTGCAGAACGAGAAGCGCTTCGTGCAGGAGCAGGCTCTGTCTACGATCGCTACGATTGCCGATGCCGCCGAGCAGGCCTTTGGCAAGTACTACGACACTCTAATGCCCCTGCTGGTCAATGTGCTGCGCCGCGAGACCGAGAAGGAGTACCGTCTGCTGCGCGCCAAGGCTATGGAGTGCGCTACTCTGATTGCTCTGGCTGTTGGCAAGGAGCGTCTGGGTGCGGATGCGCTGGAGCTGGTGCAGCTGCTGGCCAACATCCAGACGGGCCTGACGGACCCCGACGACCCACAGGCGCAGTACCTGATGCACTCGTGGGGCCGCATGTGCCGCGTGATGGGACCGGACTTTATGCCTTTCCTGCCGACAGTTATGCCCCCATTGCTGTCACTGGCTAGCGCCAAGGCCGACATCCAGCTTCTGGACGACGAGGACCAGGCGGACCAGCTGCAGCAGGAGGAGGGCTGGGAGCTGCTGCCGCTCAAGGGCAAGATGATTGGCATCAAGACGAGCAGCATGGACGACAAGCACATGGCCATCGAGCTGCTCGTTGTGTACGCGCAGGTTCTCAAGTCTGCATTTGCGCCGTACGTGGCGGAGATCATGAAGGAGATTGCGCTGCCCGGTCTGGCTTTCTTCTTCCACGACCCCGTGCGTTTCGTGTCTGCGCGCCTGGTGCCTCAGCTGCTGAACTCAGTCAAGGAGGCCTTTGGCCCCGAGTCGAACGAGATGACCCAGCTGTGGGCTGCGACCGTTGACAAGCTGCTGGAGGTTCTGTCTGCGGAGCCTGCAATTGACACGCTGGCGGAGATGTACCAGTGCTTCTACGAGTCTGTGGAGGTGATGGGCCGCGCGTGCCTGACGGCGGACCACATGAACAAGTACATTGACAGTGTGCAGTCGACGCTGGAGGACTACCGTGACCGGTCAGTGCAGCGCGAGGAGGAGAAGCGGTTGGCGACTGCGGAGGACGCCGAGGACGAGGACGAGGATCTGCTGATTGCGCTTGAGGACGATCAGACGCTGCTGTCAGATATGAGCAAGGCCTACCATGTCGTGTTCAAGTACCACGGATCCGATTTCCTGCCGGCGTGGGAGCGTCTGATGTCTGCGTACGAGTCATTCCTCAAGTCGGAGGATTCGAGCCAGCGGCAATGGGGACTGTGCATAGTTGACGACGTCCTCGAGTACTGCGGCGCGAACAGTATCCGTTATGCGCAGTACATTTCGCAGCCGCTGCTTGATGGATGCAAGGATGCGTCGCCGCCAATTCGCCAGGCTGCCGCGTACGGCATCGGTGTTGCCGCGCGCCACGGCGGCGACAGCTGGTCGCAGTTCCTGGGCGGCTGCGTGCCGTTCCTGTTCCAGGCGACGATGGTGCCGGAGGCGCGCAGCGAGGACAACGTGTACGCGACGGAGAACGCGTGCGCAGCGATTGCCAAGATCCTGCACTTTAACACTGCCAGCGTGGCCAACGTTGATGCCATTATCACGCAGTGGGTTACAACGCTGCCCGTTGTGAACGACGAGGAGGCTGCTCCCTACGCCTACGCCTACCTTGCCGAGCTGATCACCAAGTATGTTTTTTCTCTTCTCTTATATGATTTTCTAAATGCACATGCTAACAAACAGGCGCCACCCTGCTGTGATGGGCCAGGCGGACAAGGTGTTCACCTTTATCGCCCAGGCGCTGGGTGCCGAGGTGCTGCGCGGCGAGACGGCCAAGCGCGTTGTGGACGCGACCAAGGTGATGCTGGCGGAGTCGGGGCTGAACGCGGCGCCGCTGCTGCAGCAGTTCCCGGCCGAGCTGCAGCAGACGATCAACGCATATTTTGCGTAGGCGTCTTCTGAGCCTGGAGGATAATGGAATCGAAACGAACGAAAACAACAAAACATAAAATATCTTGCTCTCTTTTGTACTTGCTACTGCTACTTTACCAACTGGCTATTGTTCATTTACTTTGCTCTCTTGCTCTCTTTGCTCTTCTCGTGTTGATTGTTGTTTACATCATGACGGCGGATGCGTGTCTACTTTTGTTTGCTCATCTTGTCCTGTTGTAGATCTGGTTGGTGTTGTTGCATTTTTGTTGGGTGTTTGGTAGATGTTGATCTCTCTCTTCCTCCCTCTCTCTCTCTCTTCCCTCTCTTTGTTCTCTGTCTCTCCCTTCTCTTCTGTCTTCTGTCCCTCTCCTCTGATGTATTGCTTCACTCAGATAATCGCCTCTCACTTAATACCGTTGCTTCTAAATGACAACCTGTCTTTCGTGCATTCGACAACAGGCAGCAGACCGGTATCTTGATATAGTATGGCAGCGTGTCCATATATATCCCAGTCGATCATCCAGCCAGCCGGAGCGTTTTGTGCATTTACTCATTACTCGGTACACACCGATCAGCCCTGACATCCCAGCAAACCGTAATGATTATTCTTTAAAATCACAATAAAACATCTGTCCGTCATAGGATCACCGGCCCATTACTCACTACCGTTGCCAACCCCATGCCCATCCATTCCTCTGTTTCTTTTCTTTCTTCTCTTTCCAGAAAAAAAAATGAATAATCAATAAATCGAGATCATGAAATAAACTATTAATCCAACGGTCGCAACGGCCGCCGCACCCCAGATGTGGCCTCAAGTCTTTGCTACCCTTGCCCCTTGCCCTTGACCCTTTGCCCTCGTTACTCGTTATTACCCTCTCTCTGACTAGAGACACAAGAGACACAAGAGACACAGAGACACACTAAGACTGCCGTAATGAAACGGTGGAAACAAGTTTTCGGGACAGCAGCAGTGCATGCAGCACCGGGTCGAGGGGTTTGAGTGGGTGTCGTGATTAGCGGAATGCCTGCATGGTGCAAATGCTCCGGCGAGATTGCATCCAGAGCAGAGCAGATACGGGTGGACATCTGCTAGTAGCAGAATCGCAGAGACTGGCCAGTATCACAAACTGACCAGTACAAAGGCCAGGAAGTGACTTCCGGCGGGGAGGGGTCAAGTGGAAAAATATAACGTAAGCAGCATATTGAGTTTTCTCAGTACTGTACAGTATGCGGGTTATGCCCCAATGCATGCTAGAGCAGAGTTGAGACGAACTCAGTCATTTTAATCATGCAAAACGAGAGATAATCTACACAGTAATTGTCATCAAAGAATACAGCAGACAAAAAGTAGAAAATAGAAAAACACTACTCAAAAAAAGAAAAGAATAACGTCACGATGCGCAAAGTCGGCCAGTGGCTCGGAATCGTCTTTGTCAGCCAAAAGTAGAAAATCTAAAGTCACGTGCACTCGGCAGTCTGTCTGTCCGCCAGTCAGTCGCCGACTTCTTACTTTCTTATTTGAAGATCATCAGTGCCAACGGTGAGACCAGACCATCGGAGACGAGACATTCTGCCTTGTTGTTTGTGTCTTGTTCAGATGTGCCGTGATCTCGCTCAGTCTGTTCCGTCCTGGTGCCTAAACCCTGAAGGCGAGAACCCTCTTTTGCGTCTCTTTGGCGTCTCTTTGGCGTCTCTTTGCAATTCATTTGGGTGTTCTCGCCTCTTGGATGCTCGTAGAGGCTGCATAGATCCAGTAGGCAGCCAGTAGCAGTAGCAGCACTCAGTAGCTCAGTAGATACTGTAAACATGTATCTCCGACTCTTACATCCGCCGGTCTCTATTGCCGCAAGGGGACAAGATGCTCAGGGCTGAGGAGGAGCCTATGACGACAGCACGCATGAGGTGTGCACTCTCAATAAAGGCACGTACCTCGACCGACTCTCTTGCTTCTTACAGAGAGAGTCAGAAAAACAAAAGTAGAATAAACCTAAGCGAAGAAGTGACAACCAAAGAAGAAAAGACCCTGGAATGACGAGTGACGTCTGTGAGGGTCTGTCAGAACACTCTGCTCAGTATGTATACGAGTTCAGTACAAAATATCTCATGCTCAAAGAGTGTCGTCGAGCTACTTTGTACTTGCACAGATAATCTTATTACACTTCTCCCTGGCATCGATATCGATGACCTGTTTCGCTCCCCACCCTGGCAGATCGCAAAGTGTATGGGAATCAGAAAAGCGCTTATTATATAAGCACGGCTTTAGGCCGCCTAGCCGCCCCACTCCGCCGGTTTGCTCTGAATTTAGTGTGCAGCCCACTGTATGATGGTCCACTTCGCCCACTTCACCCACTACCGCCCACTATCACCCACTATGACACCCACTTATACTTTGCCTAGTGCCCTGTATTTGCGCTTCTACAGCGCGTTGCCTTTCTGCCGTCTTCTCGGTGTCTCTTCTTTTTCTGGCGTCTCTTCTCTCTTTGTTTTACATTTCCGTTCTCTCTTGATAGTTAAAATGCGGATATAGATGCGAGCTCAC
Source organism: Ophiostoma piceae (assembly GCA_032248835.1). Classification (NCBI taxonomy): domain Eukaryota; kingdom Fungi; phylum Ascomycota; class Sordariomycetes; order Ophiostomatales; family Ophiostomataceae; genus Ophiostoma; species Ophiostoma piceae. Next base: position 1,749,880 of record CP135129.1, read on the forward strand.
TCTCTATGTATCTACTCTGTATATCGTGCTAAACATGCCCTGCCCTACCTACGGTAGCTGAGCATCCCCAGGCCATAACCACTGTAAGACATCGCATATTTGACAGCCTCCTGCCTTTCCTGGCCATCTGCAATTGTATCGGTCATCGACGACTGCTCCTTCCAAATATTGGCTATGCTTTCTTTTTCGTGGTTCTTCCCACTGTTCCTGCCCTTTCGGCTCGTGTTGGCGGTCTGCTCCTTCCCAAGATCATCAAGTCGCTCTTCCTCCTGGAACAGTGTGTCGACTATTGATTCCAAAAGTACCGGCGCCGAGGTGCATCCCTATCCAACCATGATTACATAAGCCATACTGTCGGCCTGTGCCTCTCTCTTCTATTCTCTCGTCTGGTCGTATCTGGTCGTAAAGGCACAAGTACATTGAACAATAGCACTGTACATGTACAGCACGACTGCCTTGATGCAGTTTACACTTGTGCCATCCAAATACCTGCTCATTCAAGTCGCTGGCTTGGTACAAGCTGCTCCCGCTGTAAGATAGGTACAAAAGATACAAGAAGGGCAAGAACTACAGGCACACCCACTGGGATTAAAACATTAAATTTGGGCTGTAATTTAAAGCCTTAAACCCCAGTCTCCGGGAATACCCCCCCTCTCCCTCTTTCGCCTCACGCACTCAAAGACAGCCTCTGACGAAACGAAATTGAAAAACAGTCGCCTCTACACTATCTGAGAGGAACTGCCGTACCATTGCGCATCTGCATGTTCTCTTTCAACTGGTCCTTTTTCTTTTTGAGCCTATTCATTTATACATTATACATCCAACGTTTTGTGCGTACTGACGCACCTCGAATTGCTGGCAAACCTCGATTTTGACCTCGACATCGACGACGTCGACATCACATTCTTATCGCCATCTCATTCCATCTCACTGAATTGACGCCGAAACCGACTGGCATCGACTGACATCAGCCCAACCACGACGCCCACCGAGCTCTGCTCTCACAGCCGCATTGACGGCCAGTCCAAGACACCGTCTGCCGACATCCGCAGCTTCAGCTTCAGCTTCATCCGTCGACACCGACGCCGACATCGTCTCTATTCCATCATTTTCATCTACATTTTTACCTTCTTAACACCGCGTCTACCAGCGACTCATCGCAACTGTCGCCGTCTCGCCGCGCGCCCGATATGATCGCTGTCGGCACTGTTCACTGCGCATGCCGCACCTAATCCGACACCATCACGACATTTCATCGTCGTCTCAATCACCATCTTTACTACATCTCTATTAACATCCCATGATCATCGCTATCGCCATCATCAACCACACAACCTTCAATTGAATCACTGTATGTCATTGTTCTCACGCCGCACGCAGTTTCCACCTACACATTGACTCTCCCATGCCATCTTGTACCCCTCGACTCTGTCCCCCGTCATCCAGGATTTATCGTCATTCATCGTCAATCATCTGTCATCTGTCATCCGCCTTTACCATATCCCTTCTTCCATCTTCTCTATTGTGCACCGTTGCCGAGTCTTGTGCCCTTCCCTGTCTTGTTCCTGTCTCTCAATCTTCTCCCTATCCCGTCATCCTACCCTGAGCTCGGTTTTCCACTGCGCTTCTATTCAACCGGCCTCGTGCTGGACTTGTCCCCGGTTACCTCGTCCTCATGCTGTCCTCCTCATCACCGTGGAGTCTGGCTTTTTCTGGCTCCTTTTAGCCTTCTCTCACTTTCTACCTACCTCTCTTACCGCCCGCAGCTTACCACACCCTATTCCCGCCTGCTACCCGTCTCCCGTCGTCATACATGCATGGGTAGATTGGGCTACCCTTTCCCATCCTTGCACATTGCACATTTCACATTTCACACTGCACACTTCCTGCGCACTGCACGCACACTGCCGCGGGACCTGGCATTCGTCTAGTCTTTGTTTCATCGCTTTCACTGCTCACTGCTCTGCTTTATCTTCACACTGGACAACTCTAACAAACAGGCACAATCTCGGATTCGCCGCGCAGTCAATTGTCACCCAAACCAACCTGATCAATTCAAAAACACCGACGCACTCAACCCGCTTGTGCGACAACCTCTGCATCCTAGCAGCAGCATAGGATATCACCCACAACCACTACCATTCCCAGTATCGATGCTGGCGACAACCCTACCCCGCTAGTCACCGTCACCGCCAACAAACCCTGCAACAGACACAATCATCTCACCCGACATTTTGACGGAAAAAAGCACGGCTATTCACATGTTTGCGACAACAATCTCTCAATAGATTCTTTTCCGTCGTCGACAATTTCAGTCGCTTATATCATATATCGCTCGAGTCGCTATACGCTTAAACGCTATTCCGCCTTGAATCGCACTCCTTAACGCCTACGCTATTCTTATGAGCGGCCCGAGTATCTCTACTCCACCGTCTCCCTTACATTCTCTCTCCATCCTTCCCCTTCCCCCACGCAAACCATGGAGAACTTCTTTGGAGGCCAAGTGCCGCTTTCCATAGAGGAGCAACACCACCAGCAACAGCAGCAATCACACAACAACCAGGGCGACCGCCGACATAGCCTACCGCATTCGCAGCACTCCCAGCTCCAACAGCAGCAGCAGGCTGTTTTCCAGGGCGCATCCGGACAGCCACTATCGCAGCAGCAGCAGCAGCACCGCCAGCACCAGTCACGACTTTCCATGTCGTCCGCTAACCTAAGGTCGCTCGGCCAGGACGGCTCCATGCAGCCGCTTACCTACCTCAACACGGGCGTCGAGGCGAATAGCGGTGTCGAGGACGCCTTTAAGAACTTCTCATTCAGCACCGCCGACGGCTCCGGATTCCCCGGACCCATGGGCATGACCACATCGGAGCAGAATGCGTCAATATCGGCCGCCGCCAATGCCTCGGGCTTCTCCCCCACATCCAACATGATGCAGTCCCGAGCCGACTCCGACCCGCGCTCGTACAACGCACTCCAGCAGAACATGATGTCGCAGATGCCACACAACCTGCCGCACGGGATCTCGCAGAGTCTCATCGACAACGTCATGTCATTCCAGAACATGGACCCGAATATGGACCTGTCGCAACTTTCTTCTGAACAGGCAAACAACATTGACGCCGCGACGCTCGCTCTGCTCACCACCGGACCAGACTCGAATGGCCTCAATAGCACAGTTATGGCCGACCTGGACGCACAGTTCACGACTAGCCCGTCCGACACCATGCCCACCCCGGCCTTTGTTACCGGTCGTGAGCTGGACATGGACGGCGACAACAGCAACAGCAACACCCCGTCATACTCGGGCAGCATAAATACACAGCGCCCGGCACAGCGCCGCCAGTTCTCGAACCCGAACTCAAACTCGCGCCAGCCATCTTCCCCACCATCTCTTACACAGACACAGCTTGCCGTTCTGCAGCAACAGCAGCAGCAAGGCCTCTACCCGTCAAGGCCGTCTACGCTCGTGCGCCGGTCAACGTCTAGTAGTGCTGCGGCGACACCCGGCTCCACGTTGCGCACCAACTCAAATTCCGCTTCCACCGCCCTCACGCCACAGATCTCATCAATATCGTCCATGGATGGTCTACCATCGACGACACCGACGACTCTTAAGCGCTTGTCGACTTCCAGTAAGGGCGGCATAGTCGCGGGACCTGCACCACCACCGCCAGGGCAGTTGACGAACAAGAACATTAAGAACTACTACTCTTCCAGCGGCTTTGACATGATCAAGGCTCTCTACTATGTCTCGTCGCGCCCCAACCCCGAGATCGCCATCGGCCCCGTCGACTTGTCGTGCGCCTTTGTCGTGTGCGACGCCACGCTCGAGGATACGCCGATCATCTATATCTCAGATAACTTTCAGCACCTCACGGGCTACAGCAGCCATGAGATTATGGGCCAGAATTGCCGCTTCCTGCAGTCGCCCAAGGGCCAGGTCGAGGCCGGCTCGGTGCGCGAATTCACCGACAACAAGGCCGTGAAGAACATCAAGGAGAAGCTGACCGCGGGTCGCGAGGTGCAGCAGAGCCTGATCAACTACCGCAAGGGCGGCACCCCGTTCCTGAACCTGCTGACTATGATCCCGATTCCGTGGGACGACCACAAGGGTGCCTTCAAGTATTTTATCGGCCTGCAGATCGACCTTGTCGAGTCGCCTGATGCCGTGTCGGACCAGATGAACGACCACACTATGCGGATCGACTACAAGCACCGTGTCAGCATACCCCAGTATATCTGGGACCCGCCAAATGCGGGCGTGTGGCAGAACAACAATCACAGCCGCACACTGGACACTGACGATATCTCCGCGCTGCTTAACCAATACGGCAACAAGGGTCTCATTGGAGGCATGGGTGTCGGCAACGACATTATTGGCACAGAGACGTCCAACATGTACCGGCAGTCGTGGGACAAGATGCTGCTTGAGAACGTGGACGACGTGGTCCATGTGCTGTCGCTCAAGGGCGTGTTTTTGTACGTCTCGCCGTCTTGTAAGGATATTCTTGAGTACGAGCCTAGCGAACTGCTTGGCAACACGCTGGCGACCATCTGCCACCCTTCGGATCTTGTGGCCACAACGCGCGAGATGCGCGACATTCAGCAGGATCACCCCATCAGCCTCGTGTACCGCGTGCGCCGCAAGAACCACGGCTACACCTGGTTCGAGGGCCACGGCTCGCTGCTTGTCGAGCAGCAGGGCAAGGGCCGCAAGTGCATCGTGCTCGTCGGCCGCCAGCGGCCCGCGTTCGCCCTGCAGCGCTGCGACGTCGACATCAACGGCGGTATCGGTGACAGCGAGATTTGGACCAAGCTGTCGACGTCGGGCATGATCCTGCACTCGTCTAGTCACGTGCGCTCGCTGCTCGACCACCAGCCCGACGCGCTCGTCGGCACCAGCATCCAGGAGCTCATGCGTAAGGACTCGCGGCCCGGATTCAACCGCGCGCTCGACAAGGCGCGCCGCGGTATCATTTCGTCCTGCAAGCACGAGGTCCAGCACCGCCGCGGCCAGGTCTTGCAGGCTAGCACCATTCTCTACCCCGGCGACGCCGAGCGCGGCTTTAGGCCGACGTTTGTGCTCGCCCAGACACGCCTGCTCAAGTCATCAACATCGCGCGGATACAGCGTGACAGCGAACGCTGTCGCATCTGCGCACGCCGCCCAGGCCCAGGCCCAGGCGGCCCAGGCTGCCGCCAACGCGGGCGCACTCGTCGCGGGCGCACTCTCCACGACCGGCTCCTTCCTCAGTGACAGCATGATTGTCGGCCGCGCCGGCGCGCTGGGCCAGATTGCCGAAGCCGATACGGTGGGCGGCGGCTACCTGTCGACAGCTGGTAGCAACCCCATCCTGCCCGGCTCGCAAGACAAGCTGCTCGCGTCCGACGACAACATTTTCAGCGAGCTTAAGACGACGCGCTGCACCAGCTGGCAGTATGAGCTGCGCCAGATGGAAAAGGCCAACCGGCTACTCGCTGAGGAGCTTGGACAGCTGCTCGCTAACCGCAAGAAGCGCAAGCGTAGAAAGGGTGTCGGCAACGTGCCGCGCGACTGTGCCAACTGCCACACGCGCAACACGCCCGAGTGGCGGCGCGGTCCCAGCGGCCTTCGCGACCTCTGCAACAGCTGTGGTCTGCGCTGGGCCAAACAAATTGGCCGCGTGTCGCCGCGCAACTCATCGCGCGGCGGTGGCACGACCGTTGCGGGCGCGTCTGTCAAGACCGGCCAGAACGGCGGCGGCAATGGCAACAACAATGGTGCGAGCGGTGGCGGCAGCGGCGGTGGCAGCCGTTCTGGGCGTTCAGGCGTCAGCAAAAAGTCGTCTGCATCACCCGGCAACAAGTCGTCGTCTGGTGCTGGCTTTAGCGGTAGCGGCAACAGCGGCAACAGCGGCAGCGGCAACAGCGGCGGCGGTAGCGGCGACGACTCGAGTGGCGGCAACAGCGGCCCGTCGCAGCCCGAGGCACAAGCCCAGGCGCTCCCCAAAAAGGCGACGGCGCCGAGCAACACGCAGGGCACATTGTTCCAGCAGCTCCAGCAGCAGCCGATGATGCAGCAGCTCCAGCAACTGCAGCAGCAGCAGGCGCAGATTATCCAGCAGCAGCAAGCAAAGCTTATGCAGCAGCAGCAGGCGGCAGCAGCGGCAGCCCAGCAGCAGCACCCGCCGAGCATGGGCACTGAGATGACCGCTATCGAGGAGGAGATGCTGTAGTAAGCGTTTATGTCTATTTGATGTATTATTTCTTTTTATTCTTTATGTCTGTTTTGCCTCTTCTTATGTTCTCGCGACAGGATACCATTTCTTCTTTCTTGTGCCATGGTCTGGTTTGGTCATCTTGGATTATTCGGTTATCGGTCATTGGTCTTTTGTTTTTCGTTTCTCTCTCTTTTGCCTGTTTAATGTTTGTTAGGCGCCCCAGGAACATGAAAGGGGTGGTTTATTTTTTGTTTACTTTTTTGTTTTCTCTTTTTCTCCTTCTCCTGTCTATTTTTACAACTCTTGATCGGTCCTCATGAATATACGACGGTGGTGTACAGTATTGAGTCTTTATTCTTCTCTTTTATCCTTACTTTTCTTTATATCTTCTCGTTTATTCTCTTCACTCTACGAGATATACACGACAATACTAAAAATTAATACCCTGGTTACTTTATCTGACTTGTTGCATTTGACTTGAAAATCAATAGTACCCTAAGAACAACTCTTCCGACTGTGTTGACCGCCGCCGATGTGGCCTCCCATGTACACTACCGAAATTGCTGGCCACAAACGTGCGGCTAGTTTCCGACCACGGCGCAATGCTCGCCGACTCGCTCTCGGGCGAGACAAGATCTGGTCTGCCTCGTTCTGTTTGTCTTTCTGTCCGCGACGAAAAGTCGTGCTGTGGGACGGCCGGGAACGTGTGGCCCCGGACGCTTGTGCTCGTCTCGGGCGGCGTGTATGCCGAGTACGGCGAGAACGGCATGGCCGTCGCCGGCTCCGCAATCGCCCATCCCAGCGACGGCTGTGTCGGCTGTATCGGCTGTGTTTGCCGCTCCTCTACCGACTCGATCGATTCCACCGGCATCGACTCGACCAACACTCTGCCCCCGCGGTTCCACCACTGCCCCTCAAACCCATTGTCCACCGTCATCATCGCCGCCGACAGGTTCTCCAAGTTCCTTTTTCGCAGCGGGTCTTCTCGGCGGTACGCTCGTTCTCTCCCAAACTCGGGCTGCGCCTCGATCGGCACGACGGTCGGCCGCGTGTAGGGCAAAATAACCAAATCGTCGGGGTCAGCGGCGGGCTCGGCGCCCAGGTCCCAGGGCAGGCCCTCACCGAGGCGGTAGTTGGTGGGCAGGGCGGGGAGGTCTTTTTCTCTCCAAAGGGCGGACGAGGGCGGTTCCGAGTGGCCGCGGTGTTCTCTGCGGGCGTGGGCGTTGGAGCTGCTGGCAAAGCATGGGCGGTGGCGGGACGAGTCGGTGTGGCGTTGGTATGCGTGGTGTTGTAAAGAGTGGTGTTGCTGGAGGTGGGGAGGGTGATGGCTAGCGGGCTCTCGCCGCGGGTGATTTGAATGCATCACGGTGAGCTGTGATGGGTGAGGATGAGGGGGTAAGAGGTAAAAAAGATGAAGATGGAAGTTGAGATGATTAAGGTGCAGCCAAAGTGTGTTTATATGAGAAGAGCGACGACAGTTGAGCGTAACGTATGACCGGTGTTAGTTGCACGAGAGATAATAGGTGTGACCGGCGAAAGAGACCCGAGTCTAGGCCAGCCGTTGTAACTTTGAGTAATTGTAGTATATAGTCGCGTACGTGACAATAATGTGACGAGATGTCGGGTGTAGATGTGATACAGCGAGATGGGACGGGATGCAGTACATGTAGACAAGGTACAAATATAATAAAAAAACAAATGAAACAAGAGAAACAAAACTACAAATGAAACAACGACAGGGCGAATACTCCCTAATAATAGTGTTTCGACTACGGGCTAGAGGCGTTTACTTTGCGCTTGCTTACTCGAAAAGCCGACGCTGACTGGGGACGACTCGTAGGACTAGAGGAGCTGAGGCGAAGGCACGAAGGAATACTTGGCCAGGGATGCATGGCGGAGGCGGAGGCGAGCGGAGGTACGAGCAGCGGAGAGTATGTTGCAAGTATGATGGGAATAAGAAGAATGAGAGCAATGAGAAAGAAATAAGATATAGAATAAGAAAAGAAAGAAAACACGAAGGAGGAGGATGGAAATAAGATAAAAATGAGATGAAAATAAGAATAGAACGGGCAGGACAAAGCCGCGTTGATATTTAGATTTGCTTAGATCTTGTGGCTATTTTCGCAAACCAAGGCGTATCAAATATGAGATGAGAAGGATCAAAGATGATCGAGTGACCAGGGATGCTATATCAAGGATGGCTATGGAAGATAAAGATGAAGATGACGAGTAATCAAAGATCGGATGCCGTTGATTTAAGATTCAACCCGTCGCAGATGGGTGGTATTTACAGATACAACTCAAGGAAGCATAACACAAAAGAAGCATAAAATGGACAGAAGAAAGACGAGAGAACAAAAGAAGGATGAGAGAAGAAGACAAGAAAGAACATGAACAGAACACCAAAAGACAAGATGAAACAGATAAGTACATGACCTGATGACTTCCTCACCGCAATCAAATGACAGGGCGTAATGGCGGGGGCAGACGAGGCAGAGCCACGTTAGTGTGGTAAGAACGCCTTGCGCTGGGGTTGGCTTACACCGTAATGACATTCTATTAGGAGGTGAAGGAACATTCGAACAGGTGAAGAAGCAAATAAAGAAGCAAAGAAGAAAATGGGAAGTATAATTACTCAGTGAAAAAGAAAATGATTCAATCCCCATACCGCCTATGGCAATGTTGAAACCTGTTAAAATTAGAAACTCTAAAGGAAAGAAGAAAGATAAACAACACATATGATACTACAAAGTAACATGCCGATGAGCCGGAACTTCAACTTGGGCTGCGGGTTTATAGGGCAGTGCTTTGGGAGCATATCGTGCCGGTTGGGCCCAAGTACAACCCGAACCCATTGCAAGCAATCAACCGTATCGCTGTGTCGGGACTAGATATACTATCCGGCAGCCATCAACTCTGGAGTGTGTCGATACAATGAAACGACGGTGGCACGCCCACAAATACTAAGGGCAAATCCTGATCTGCAGACTTTCGAAAGCTTGTATTTGATGGAATCTCGCTATGGTTTTGATACATACCGCCAGTAGGGATAGACGAAACAGTCTAGACTTGCTATATGATGATGAGAATGGTAATCAGAGAAGACTAAAAGAAAGCGGCGGTGAAACGATGGAGCTACGGGCTAGATCAAGAGACGATGATACCTCCTTAGTATACCCTCTCGATTTACTAAAAATATTTGATATTGACGTGGCTTTCTCATTCATTATTGCTGAAATTAGAAATGGCAAACGATAGAGATCAATAAACAAAAGCAGACGAGAAAGAGAAACTGGACAGCAACAATCAGTAGACCAAAGGTGGTGACGATGCCCAGGCCGTGGCTGGTCTTGCGACACCCCAGCTTTTGTCTGTTCAAGGCAATGTGAACTCGAGGTCTTTATGCTTCTTGGCATACAATGCAGAATAAGAGCCAGATAAGTAAAAAGTTACGATAAGAAGTAAACACCAAAGCTGGGGTAACTCGGACAAGCTCCATGGAGATGGGAAACCAAAGATGGAGATCGTATTGCATAGCCTAATGATTCTTAGCTCGACGAATAAAGGATAAAGATCCCGTCCATTTCATGACGACATGATACTCACTGATAGCTACTTCGTATTAGTTACTATCTGTCTCAGCTATCTGCTATCAGCTATCGGCCACCTGCGTATCTTCAGATTACCTTGCCGCACCAAGACTAGCCAGTTCAGGTCCGTTAGCCGCTCACTGCGGTAAGTAGTACTCAATCAATAACTCAATCGAGGCATGGAGTGCATGAGACGTAGATATAAGCCATGGATGGATTCAACATTGACCTTTTCAAAATCATTGTGTTCTTCATAATTTATGATTAATTAAATAAAATAAAATAATATGATCAACTTTGCACTACTCCTGCCGGCCCTGCTGCCCCTGGCGGCGGCACACCGCACACAGACGCCCATGGCCCGGCCGGAAATGGCCCAGGCCGTCGACCGCCAGCGCGCCTCGTTCATCGACTCGTCCATATTCCGCCGCGTCGACGATTTGTCTGTTCTCAACCTCGGCGAGCCGCAGCTGCACGTCTACAACGAGTTTGAAGACGACACACCCTACCAGGGCATCGCCTCCTTTGCCCACCTCAATGTGTCCAACTGCTTTTCCCCGGCGAGCGACGGCACGTTTGACATTGCCATTGTTGGCGCGCCGTTTGACCTTGGTGTGAGCTACCGGCCGGGTGCACGCTTCGGCCCGGCCGGCACCAGAATGGGCTCGCGGCGGCTGTCGCCGTCCGCTGGATACAGCATGGACCACGCCGCCAACCCGTTCCGCAGCTGGGCCACAGTGCTCGACTGCGGCGACATTGGCAACTCGCCGTTTGACAAGCTGCAGGCCATCCAGGAGCTGCAGCGCGGCTGGGAGGCCATTGCACAGCGGACACCAAAGAACAAGGAAAAGGGAGAGAAGCCCCGGATCGTGAGTATCGGCGGCGACCACACGATCACGCTGCCGGCGATCCGCGCGCTGCACAAAACGTGGGGCCGCGTCGCGGTGCTGCACTTTGACTCGCACCTGGACTCGTGGGACCCGCGGCAGCTGGGCGGCGGCGCGACCAAGTACGCCGAGGTGTCGCACGGCACCATGTTCCACATCCTGCATGAAGAAGGCCTGCTGTCAGAGCACAATATGCATCTCGGCTCGCGCTCGATGCTGTTTGATCAGAGCTACGATCTGGAGCACGATGCCGAGTGCGGGTTCTCGTACATCCGGGCACGCGAGCTGGACGAGATGGGCGTCAAGGCGGTCGTGGAGCGGATTGTCGAGACGGTCGGCGACGAGTTGGTGTACCTGAGCATTGACATTGACGTGCTGGACCCTGCGTTTGCGCCGGCTACGGGCACGATTGAGCCGGGCGGCTGGACGACGCGCGAGCTGCTGCGGATTCTCGATGGCCTCAGCAAGGCCGGCGTCCAGATCATCGGCGCCGACGTCGTCGAGCTGACGCCCGTCTACGACAACACTGCCGAGACGAGCGCCATTGCCGTCACGCAGATCATCTACGAGATCCTGCAGTGGATGGTCCGTGTTCCCGTCTCGCCGCCAGCCAAGGATGTAGAACTGTAAACGTTTCTTTCTGTCTCACTGTAATTTTAAAGCCTGTATATAATCTCAACTTTTTCTTGATCTCATCTTTTTCTTAATCTCAACTATTCTCTTTTTTATCCGTTCAAAGTGCCATTCTTTCCATTTTATCTGCCTTCTCACGGATGCGTGATCACTGGTTGTACCCGCCTCAACTGACGGCACCGCTAATTCAAGAAACACAAAACGAAGCACACAAGCCGTGCTATCAACTGCAAGAAAAAACTATTCTTGAAAAAACACTTTCACCACTGCGCATCCGTATGCCTTTTGTTCTAATCATACTTGAAATAAAGATGCGTCCGGTTAACTGCCAACAGACTTGATTACGTCCAACTCATGACAAGGGCTTCCGATATACCCTAGCGCCAGCACCGGCTGGCTATTTACTGCTACCACCCGTGAGAAGTCTGGAAGACGAGGGACCGGCCAAAGAAGAGCCGGCTTCTAAAGACTCGTTTGCGGTTTTCTGGGGCGGGATTGCGACACGCGCCGGTGTCATTATCGGGGAATTACTTGTCGAGCCCATTGTAATCGCATTTGCAGCCAAGTTCAGATCAGCAGGCTGTCCATCAGGCTCATCCCCCTTAATTCGGAAAAGGCTCTGCAGCTGGTTGGGAAGCAAGTGCCGGCCCCGGTTTGCTCGCTCAATATCGTCGAATGCTTCCTGTGCCTTGCCTATGTTGCTGCTGTCGCGCTTGCCAAAGACCAGCACCTTGAAGAGCGAGCGTTTAGCGGCGGCCTTGGATGTTGCAACATAGATGGGGCTGGGCGGGATGTGGTGGATGACGACGTTGCGGTACGCCTCCTCGTCGTGCATGGTCTCGGCGTGGATATTCTGCTGCCGGAATGTGATGATCCGGTGTATGATCTTGACAGAACTCAGCACAAACAAACACAGGAGGAAGGCTCTGTCGTTGTTAGAACTCTGTCCGTTTCTAATGTTTGAAGGAATGGTGTCCGACGAAGGCAAAAGACTCACCTACAGGCCCATGTGGCCGCCTCTGCTGGAAGCATTCTGTAGCCTCGGGTGCGGGTGGTGAAAAGTGCTTGTTGGCGATACTAGTGATGCGACGAAGACGATTGATGTAGCGGATGTAAATGTAGATGTGAATGCGGTGATGAATGATGCAAACTACCCGCTTCTACTCCGAAGAAGAAAAAAGTCTCTTGCGACATTGTTTACATTTCTACCGGCAAGTGCTTTTCATGGGTCGTCGTGTCTTCCCCGAAGCAACAAGGCTATTGTTTACTGGAAGGTGCAGCATCGTGTCTTCCCCGAAGCAACAAGGCTATTGTTTACTGGAAGGTGCAGCACATCATGCACTTGCCTTCAACAGTAATATCATACAATACGGAAAGAGCTCTCAACAGAATGACCCAACCTGGGAGCCGTAGTATCGCCGACTTACATCATAAGCTAATACTGAGAAGGCCCTGCTTAATGGTCTCTGATCCGTCATGCCTTGGGAGTTTATGCTGTTGGTGCCAACTTAATATTTCCAAGAAGCAAAAAGGAGGTTTGAACGCGCGTTAACTGTGGCATTATACAAGGACGACACAGCCGGTGAGGACCACCATGAGTACCGTTGTTGATAGAGCCTGCCCTCGAAATGCTATGATGAGTATGACGTTGTACAACAAAGGAGTTTGCCCAGGATTCCAGCACCGTATCACAGTATGTCAGTGACAGCGCATAGCGCAACGGGTAGGCCCGAGTTCGTGGCACGAAGCGGGGCGTACCCGTCGTGTACCGTTCCACGCTCAGTTTGATATTCTCTGTACTTCGGCACTGAAGATAACTGTGACGAGTTAGTTAATGCTTCTGAAAAAAAGACAATTCGCTATAGCATCTTGATGCATATCGGGCAGCAGAGGTCAAGTCGGCTTGCTCAAGTCTTCTCATCCATTTCTCACTCCAGCTTTCATCCATTGCTAAAGTTGCCATCCCATATCAATTCATCAGCATGGAGATATTTTAGACTCTTGCACCTTCGCTGCGAGAATCAAGATGCCAGGACTACCTCACTATCTTAATCATTCTTCGAACAGAAATCTTTTTCGCCGTGACCCAAACTATAGAAACGGGCTTGGAGTTGGCCTTGGTGTCTAAGACATTCAGGACGCCGTGGCCCGGCTTGTCAGTGGCCGCGAAGCCGACCTTATCTTGCCTGACCGCGTTATTTCTCTTTCCGTGTAGCGTTCGAAATACACCTTGGGACGCGTTTTGTATACGGCAGAACAGGGCTGTACTCGCCCGAAAAAAACCCTATATGAGATGCACTACGCTCTTATATAGAGCTATGAGATAAATGCTCGATCTCTTTTTGTGACATTCATTCAGATGGATCCGAAGTTTAGATCCCTGCGCCCGTAAGAAAGTGATTTCAAAGCAAATTATTTACTGCTACTACTTCGTCGATTTTGTGAACATTGATCCTGATACGAAGTCTTGGTGAAGTTCCGAGTTCGGGATGACCTGACCGGGAAGAGGCACAGGCAAGCCATCCACCGGCGTCCAGCTTTTGGGGTACGCATAGATTTTGTCGGCGATCGGAATATCAAATGGTCATTGATTACGATGTAAATGGCCTGTGCCACTGCAGCCGATACCAGGTGGCATGTGGATGTGGTACGGTCCACTGCGATGACATTGTCAAGTATAAATATGAGATAAAAGCATAAATAGAATAACAGGACACGAACCTCCAGCTCTTATCTGGGGTCCACGCACCGGCAGGCATTTATTGAGCCAAGTTGAAATATGATGTAGACAAATGCAAAAGGAAACACGGCAATCTTTGGCAGACCGCCCTAAATCCAATAGTTGGAAACCACGTTGAAATAAGCGAGATCATGATTGAGATCGTGAATATCATTAACTGCATATCGTAACATATCTAAAGAAATAAGAAACAGCCGGCCCGAGAAGCAGAAGCAGAAGGCAATAAACGAAACGATAGGCGGAAAGGATAAACGGAACCGAAGACAAATGGAAAAACAAATGAAAAGCATACGAAAAAGAAACAAAACGCAACGACAAGAGACGCCCGATAGCCAAGCAGTCGGGATCTGTCCAGAAAAGGAAAGTAAACAACAGGACGTCAGCATTCCTCTTTAGGAAACGTAACAAGCAGGCCCCGGGGAAATAACATAAAACACCTCTACCGTATCAAACGATATCACACTCGCAAATATCGAAATATCAGACACTAGCAGACGGATGCATGTTTGGCGTCGCGCGTTATCTCGACCGCTGCGGACCGCCAATATTCCAAGCCATCTTATGGTCGAGACGACTCGTCTGATAAGACATTCATCAGTCAGGATATTCAGCAGCCACATCGAATTTATCGAGAAATTCACCGACTGCCGACTTCCGTCTTCTCCTCCGAATCCCTCGCCTCCTCTCCTCATGTCCGACTCTTACTCATAATTGGCGTCGGCGGGGCATCGTCCATCAGCCCGACCCGCCGCCAGTGCTCACTGCACCGGGACAGCCCGCCAGGGTACCGCGAGATGCCCGAGATGTTGCAGTTGAGCCAGTATTGCCGCACCACCGCGCAGTGTTCCGGCGTGCGCGCACGCATCCCCGCCATATATGCGCCGACGGCCAGATGAATATAGAAGGGTGACGACGCCGGCGTCGCGGCCAGCGCGCTGCATAGCTTGTCCACAGCTGCATGCGTTGTCGCCTCCCACGCCGCGCGATCCTCGAGCATGTCCGGGTCCTGCATACCGCCGTTCTTTGCGGCCAGCTGGTCCTGCGACTCTTGCAGCTGGCCCAGCACAGCGAGTGCGGCAGCGCACCGGTGTACATTGGTCGCGAGCGACCAGTCGCTCAAGTGTCCACCGGAAGCACGCTCGTCTACTTTCAAAATTTGCTCGGCGGCGCGCAGGCACGCCTGAACTGGACGACCAACGAGGCGCGCCTTGGCCACGTCGACATAAAGTGCACACGTGTCGGCGGTGATGCCGACGGTCTCATAGATGCTTGCGTCGAGTAGCACGTGGCGGTGCCAGTCTTCAAAGATGAGCGGTGTCGTGAAGGAACCGTTGACGACGGAGCCGCGCACGACAGACCCGCTGAGGTCGAACCACACGAGGCGCGCAAGGATGTCCATGAGACCGGGCACGAGCTGGGCCATGCGCTGCAGGTCCGCGAGGGTGCGACAGCGGTGGTACTCGAGCAGGTGGCGCGCTCCGTGCAGGTGGCACTGCCACTCGCCAAAAGTGTCGTCGCACACTTCAAAGACGGCAAACGTGGCAATACCCAAAAACGCAAACGGGTTGGCAGCCTCGATAGCGCGGTTAACCTGGGCTAGCGCTGTAAGACGTGACCGCACCATGTCGAGTGACTCGGGCGGTTTGTTTGTATTAGGTTCTAGCAAGTGCTGATCATCGTGCTCGATAGCCGGGGGATTACGACCCTCCATGCGTGCCTGTATAAATATGCACAAGTCGGATAGTAGGCTGGTGGTCTCGGGCTTTGCAAGATAGTGGTTCTTGGGCGCAGTATTGATGTCCTCGGTTGTGAGAATGTGGCTGCAGAGAGCGGCAAGGCGCTTGATTAGGCTGTTCTGGTCTGTCTCGCACCACGCCTCGTCAGCGGCAGTGCTAGTGATACTGCCATTGACCGAAGGCGATGTGACAGACGGCGGTGTGCGGCTGCTGGTAAGAGACGACGGGCCAGCCGGCGAGGCCACCGGGACCTCGTCGGGCGAGGAGCATAGCGAGTTGGAGTTGATGGGCGGGGCTTGCGTAAATGTGATGGTAGGCGAAGTAGAGTAAGGAGCAGAGGTCGGGGCGTAGGATGAAGGATTTGTGACGGATGATATAGTCGGGAGTGATGGTAGAGGTGTTTGGTGATGTTGAAGTGAGGCCGGCAGTGAGGATTGTGATGACAAGTGTGATGATGAATGTGATAGATGTGATTGTGGATGATGTGGATGCGGGTGTGACTGTGATGAAAATACCAACTGCGACTGTGATGGCAGCGATACAGATGGCGATGACGACGAATTCGAATATGCCGGTGGATGTGCCGGAGCCGCCTTTGCAGATCCCGACCCGCGGCGTCGTTCGTCAAGCCACACGACCCTCAACGGGTAGCCACCACAAGCGATGCCGGCCTGGACACACGGAAGACACTGTGGACGGTTGAGATCGCACTTGAGGCCGCGAGTCTTGCA
Organism: Ophiostoma piceae; assembly: GCA_032248835.1. Classification (NCBI taxonomy): domain Eukaryota; kingdom Fungi; phylum Ascomycota; class Sordariomycetes; order Ophiostomatales; family Ophiostomataceae; genus Ophiostoma; species Ophiostoma piceae. Next base: position 1,766,402 of record CP135129.1, read on the forward strand.
GGTGATGCAGTCCCGGTCCCGCCGGATGCCGCGAGGTTTGCCGCGAGGACGAGGCTGGCCAGGCTCGCCATCCCCTGGTGGAGGCCCGGCAGTTGAGTTGCGCGCTTTGGGCGGCATGGTGGAATAATGATTATAAAGCGGTAAAGTCGTGTGATAAAATAATAAAAAGAAAAGAAAAAGGCCGACCAGCGTTCGGAGTCGTCCAGACCAGATCGGATCCCCGACAGGCGATCACAGACCAGATCACAGATCACGGTCGAGTTGGGTATCGACAAGTGCAGTTCTGCGGTCTGCAGCGGCCTCACCAGAGGCGAGAGGTGTGCTGGCGTGCGTCTGCCATGGTGATGTTTACGTAAATGCTTGTTTGATCTGATCTGTTTTGTTTTGTTTTGTTTGATTTGATTTTGGCAGTCTCAGTCTTGAATTCTCCGATTCGATTCCGATTCCTGATTGTTTGGTTCTTAGGATCTTCTTTGCAGCTGCTTTCTTTTCTTTTTCCTTTTCTTTCCTCCTCTAGCCCTTTTCTCTGCCCGCCTTTTACTGAGTCTGGCGTTCGGAGGATTCACGATAGCTTGGCTGGGCCCTGGCAATTGCAAATATGCAGTGACAAATGGCAAAAGGCAAAGGCAGACGGGGAGGGCAGATGGCAGAAAATGGTGAATGGTGCATGAAGGATGGGGCATGGGTTCCTTCTCGTTGCTTTTTTTCCTTCTTCTGCTGTCTACCGTTGGGCTGTGCATATGTCGTGCTGCCTGTCCCTGATCCAGTCGAGAATCCTACAGTGTCGGACTCTTGTCCTCCGCCGCCCATTCGCCATGCGTGCTTATCCTTGCCCTAGCTGCTCCTGGCTGGCCCTGGCTCTGGCCTGGCTCCCACTCCCTGGCTCTACGTCGTAAATTGTATTATTAGCTCGCTCTCGGCCAACAACAGCGTTACTTCCCACAACAGGGTCTTTGTTCGGTTTAACGTATTGTTGTATCTTCGGCTTCTTCCTTCTTTCTCCCTTGTACCTTTCACCGCACGAGTCTTTGTTTAGTCAAGACCTCCTTTCCACTTCGTATCTTCTTCTTCCTCTTCCTCAACCTCACCTCCCTTTAACCCCAACGATGTCCATCTACAGAACTCTATTCCATTAAGTACATATAATCCCCCTCAACTTCTTATCGTGTGACCACCTGGTCAGTCACCGGGGAGCCCCAGCGAAATCCTTCCATGCCATTTCTTCCTTATTTCTACCTTCTCCTCGTGTCTCGGACCCACCGACACTTTTACTTCGTCTTTATTTTCTGGGTATTGATAACATTGTTCTTGAGTCTTTTCTCTCATCCTTCCTACTACGAATATAAGTACAGAGTACTCTCTCTGCCTCCCTCTGTTCCTCCTCTTTTTCCTCTTGGGCAGTCCTTGTTGATTCACTGATGTGCAGGCCAGTGGAATCCTCCGCATTTCAAGCCAGTCCAACAAAGATAAGCCGAAGCCACTTTGTTTTTCCACTTCTCTTTTGTTTCTTTGGATTTTCTTCTGGCCTGCACTCTGCCTCTCTACCTGCTTCACCTCTACCTCTCTACTCTGACCCCCATGCCGGCGATAACACCGCCAAGGGCACCGTATCGGAAACCTTGACTATATCAGGAAGGGAATCAAGAATATCTCCTAGACTCATATATCGATTCCAAGCATAAACGCCCTGTAGAAATACTGCAAATACCGACTGCTCACTTTTGCGCGTAGCACTCAGAACTACCTCATCTTACTCGCGTGGCACACTCCTACGCTCTCCTTTCATCTGCTCTGTATTCGGATGTATCGTATGCTTTGTTCAACAGCTCCCTACAAAATACTCGTCAACGGCCCACGGCACGCTTCCAGGGCGGGGAGGTTGCAGAGCTAATGACCTGCTGGCCTGCTTGCCTGCCCCTAACGTAGGTGGATCCGGGTCTTCTTCTCGCGGCATTCCATTGGCTTCGGTCGTTATCCGATATCCTGGTTGGAGTAGTTTTTCGCTTTGCCGCGGTCGCAGTCTCCTTCTTCTGCGCGTGCTTCTATGCTTCTACCCAGTACAGAGTACGACTGCCCTCTCAGCGACTTGCGTCTTGCGTCCCTTCACCAAGCCAGTGCACGTCCTTTCAATCATTCAATGTCTGCCCACCAGTGCGCACAGAATTAACGTTGAGACTGTAACGCACTGCTCAACGGTCGGCTCTCCAAGAGTCTGAATTGATTCGAGACTGACTGCAATTTCCATCAAACAGTCAGTCTGCTGTCGGTCATTTCGTTTTGCTATTGAGTATCAATTGATATCGAATGCAGCAGTCCGTATCGTGTTGCTTGTCGCTCGTTTAAGCATAGGCTGGAAGCCGACTCTTATCCTTTTTCTTTCTTATTTGTCTGTTATTTCTTTTCTTATTTCTTTATTATTTCCTTTCCACTATTCTACCTTTATTCTTCTACTCCGTATTCTCTATCTCCCCGACGCCCTATCTCTATCTCTCTAACCCACAAGGCTTCGTCTCTTTTTCCATTCCCGCATCACTATCTTTCCGTCTCCCATCCATCACTGCCATCTTCCTCTCCCATTCCCATCCCATATCTCTGATAGTGTCTGGTGTCTGATAGTGCCTGATAGTGAGCTCGATAGCTCATAGCTCTAGATACTGCCGTCGGTATCTTTGATTGCCTTCCTCATTGAGCGAGCTACCTGATATCGGCCCAGATCCGTGAGCTGTTCGTCACCTACTACTATCCTATCCGGTCGAGGCTGCAGGGGCTGTCTGTGCTGTAATTGTATTGTTGACATATTACAAAGCATGGACGTCTGCATGCGACGCAAGACATAAGATCAGATCGTCGGCCCTTGGTTCGACACGTTTTATTCTGTTGTTCTTCTTATTCAGTCAGGCAAGCCAGCAACGTCGCGTCGCAAAGGATCACCTTGCTTCTCGCGTATCAAGCCATTTTTTTTACAAGTGCTTTGATCAACATCGCCATCATGTCGTCTCGCATCAAGGAATACTTTGCCACCAGCTACAAGCCCGGTGAGCGGAAGCTGGTGCAGAAGATTGATTTCTTCATTCTCACATTTTGCTGTGTCAGCTACTTTGTCAACTATGTACGTATGCTCTGATACCTTTTCTTACAGCTGATACTAACTATCACCAGCTCGACCGCTCCAATCTCACAAATGCATACGTCTCGGGCATGAAGGAGGACCTGGGCTTTGTTGGCAACCAGCTCAACTTGATCAACACCTGCTTCACCGTCGGATACGTCATCGGCCAGGTCCCGTCCAACATCGCCCTGCACCACATCAAGCCGCGCTACTACTTCCCCGCCATGATGATCCTCTGGGGCATGCTCACCATGGTCACCGCCTCCGCCCAGCGTCCCCAGTCCATTATGGCCATCCGCTTCTTCCAGGGCATCTGCGAAGCCTCCACCTTTGTCGGCACCCACTACATCCTCGGCGCCTGGTACACTGAGAAGGAGCTCGGCAAGCGCAGTGGTCTGTTTACGTCGTCTGGTCTGGCCGGCACGCTCATCGGCGGCTTCATCCAGACTGGCATCTACAAGTCCATGAACGGCCGCCACGGCCTCGCTGGCTGGCGCTGGCTGTTCATCATCGACGGTCTGCTCACCATCCCCGTCGCTCTCTACGGCTTCTTCCTGTTCCCCGACACCCCACACACCACCACTGCTTTCTACCTCAGCGAAGAGGAGCGCCAGCTCGCTAAGGACCGTGTGCCCATCACTGCCGGCCCCAAGGCGAATGTCACGCTGAAGGAGCAGCTGACCACGTCGCTCCTTGTCAAGGTGCTCACATCGTGGTACTGGTGGGGCTTCGTTGTGCTCTGGATCATCGCCGGTGAGCTCGAGTCGTTCAGCACCAACGGTCTGCTGGCCCTGTACATGAAGAGCCACCCGACCGAGAAATTCTCCGTCGTCCAGCTCAACAACTATCCCTCGGGCGTGCCCGCCGTCGGTATCCTGTCGACCCTGTTCTGGGCTACGCTGACCGATTTCCTCGGCGGCAAGCGCTACCTTGTCGGATACTGGATCGGTATCACGGGTATTGCTACATCCATTATGGTCCTCGTCGCCTCGCGCAACCCCACCAGCGACATGTCGACACGCGTTGTGTTTGCCGCCTACTACTGGGCTGGTAGCGTCTACGCGTGCCAGGCTACCTTCTTCGCGTGGTGCAACGACGTTATGCGCTACGAGGACGCCCTGTTCCGCGGTATCGTTCTGGCCGGCATGAACCTGGGCAGCAACTCCGTCAACGCCTGGTGGAGCATTCTGTTCTACGGTGCCACCTACGCCCCGTGGTTCATCCGCGGTATGTGGGCTATGATTGCCGTGTCCATTGTGCTGGTCATCTGGTGCTCGGGCCTGGTCATGTTCACCGTCCGCGAGGAGAAGCGCCGCGTTCTTGTGACTCCTGCGGATGCCGTGCCTGCCCAGGACGAGGTCTCCCAGACCACTGAGGTCAACGAGAAGTCGGGTTAAACCTCGAACTGTGTCTTTCTTCTTATCTAATGTGTAATGTTAAGCTCGCGGCATCCTGTCGCTTATCGTCTGTTTACCCTTCCATTTTAAGGACTTGATACCAATAGTAAACGCGTCATCTATAAACTGTGCCCACGTGAGCTGTTGCCGTGATTTGCATGCGAATATTTAGTAAAAAGTATCACAAAATATAAAAACGCCGACGGATCGTTACCAATCGACAACTTTACGTAAGATCCGATGCCTTCCTCCAGTTCTTCTCCATACTGCATTGTGAGTGGAGCAGCGGCACCATCCGCTCTAGTGCCGCATTTTGATAGGCCTATGCCACCGACTTTCCCCTCCCGGGCTTATATCCAGGCACCGTTCGGAGGCGTTAAAGCATACATAACAAAGTACCGGTGCGACACATACTCTGTTATTTTGATTGTTTCGGAAACCAATTACAATGTCGCTCGACCTCGCATCAACACTCGCAGCCTTGCCGCCACTGGGCGGTGCCACCAAAGAGTATCGGTCTCAGGTCCGGTCTCTTCTCCAGCATGACACGGAATGCCAGATTCCTCTGCTCATTGCCCTCGATGATGACCCGACGGGTACTCAAACTTGCCACGATGTGTCTGTACTCACAGTCTGGGACGTCGCTACGCTTACGGCCGAGTTTGAGCGGCACTCAAAAACTTCAGTAACAGCGACACCCGGCTTCTTCATTCTCACAAACTCGCGCGCTTTGCATCCCGAACCAGCTCGGCAGCTGATCCGAGAAATCTGCCGTAACCTGCAGGCTGCCTCGGCCGCAGTGGGACGCTCCTTTGAAGTTGTTCTGCGCGGTGACTCGACTCTCCGCGGCCACTTTCCGCTGGAGCCTGAGGCGGTCGAGTCCGTCCTCGGTGTAGCTGATGCCTGGATCCTGTGTCCGTTCTTCCTCCAGGGCGGCCGGTACACAATTGGTGATGTACACTATGTCGCCGAAAAGGGTGTACTGGTTCCGGCAGCCGATACACCATTTGCCAAGGATGCGACATTTGGCTACAAGAGCTCCAACTTGCGCGAGTATGTCGTTGAAAAGAGCGGCGGTGCCATCGCGGCTGGCCAAGTCACATCAATTACCCTGGAAACGATCCGCCGGGGCGGCCCGCAGGCTATCCAGGAACAGCTTGAGTCCCTACCGAGTGGCCAGCGCAACGTTGTTGTTATCAACGCAGCAGCCGAGGAAGACGTTGATGCCGTTGTCGTTGCTCTTCTCAAAGCGTCAAAATCCAAGAAATTTCTGTTCCGGACGGGCGCTGCTTTTGTATCGGCACGGCTCGGCATTGCCCCTATAGAGCCCATTTCGGCAGCTCAGCTTAACTTGCAATCTTCTTCTGCGGGTGGTCTGGTCATCGCTGGCTCCTATGTGCCTAAGACAACGGCCCAGCTCGAGGTTCTCACCACACAACACACGCCCAATGTTCTCACAACCGTCGTCATCAATGTTGACAATCTTCTCAAGTCGAAAGAAGCTGCCACGGGAGCCGTCGATAAAGCACTTGCCACTGCAGAAGAGTCCATTACGTCAGGCAAGGATGTTTTGGTCATGACAAGTCGTCGTCTTGTGGTCGGGTCGGACGAGGCTGCGAGCCTTGATATCGGTGCAACCGTGGCGCAGGCTCTCGTGTCGTTTTTGGTGCAACTCAAGACAAAGCCGCGGTATGTGATTGCAAAGGGAGGCATCACGTCGTCGGACATGGCAACAAAGGGGCTAGGGTTCCGTCGGGCACTTGTTGTTGGACAGGCTGCGCCGGGTGTGCCACTTTGGCGGTGTGATGAGCCAACTTCTAAATGGCCAGGATTGCCATATGTCGTTTTCCCCGGAAATGTGGGCAGCAACGAGACGCTGTCAGATGTTGTCAAGGCTTGGAGGCCCGCTGGACTTTAATATGAATGATGTGTGGTGTGGTGTTTTCCTTCCACCATTCATCGTTTCGTGGCGCATGATGCCAGTTGTATGCTTGCCGAGCGAGCTATGACACTCTATGTCGCTATTGAAGTGGAAAAGTCACTATATCACAGCATAAGACTGTGGGGTGCGCCGTTTGTGTTGCCAGCCTGTGCCAGTCCCGTGTCGAGATCATGGTGCGGGCAACCCCAGTCACAGCCCGACCCTAGACATAGCCCGGGACTTGGCGTGTGTGTGGTGACCGGCGGCAGGGCAGTACCTCTTTTTAGCAGTATGATGTTTTCTTCACTAAAATTAATTATGGACTGTCTAACTTCTTGAAATAAATAGCAGGAAAGAAAATGTTAAAATGAAGAAAAGTGGGAGAAAAAAAGTGAACAGACTCATTATTGTGAGATATATAAAGATATATAATGTGCCACGATAATTTTTGTTTTCTGAATGTCCTGAGTGAGATACGACAACACACTTCGTCTGTCCAATACATCGCCCGGGTATGTAAATATCATGACTACATTCTACATTTACATTCCATTCTACCATTTCCCCTAGTCCAGCCCCTGCAGAACCGCTGTCGCGGCCTGGTGGCGGCCGCAAAACTCGATCCAGCCGGCCGTGACGCCCGTCAAATCCAGGTCAGGGTTGACGTCTTTGCGCACGACGACCTTCCAGTCGCCAAACGGCCCAATGGGCGGCTTGTCGGCAGCGCCGGGCACACGCGGCCCGCCGGCGTAGTCGTGCTCGATTTCCTGGGTGCCGTAGACCAGTTCAGGCTTGCCGGAGCACTCCTGCGTCGCGTTGAAGAGCGTCGTCTCGTACGAGAACTGCACGGTGACGGGCGCGTGCCGGAAGATGCATGGCTTGCCGGCCGCCGTCCACAGCGTGTCATCGCCGCACTGGGTGATCTGCACGCGCAGCGGGTAGCGCGGGTTTTTGGCGCCGGGGTCGTGCGCGGACACGGTGGCACCGAGCAGCCAGAAGCGGACCTGCGTGACGCGGGCGTTGGCCATGTCGAGAAAATCGGTGTGGGCGCGGGGCGTCACGGTGATGAGGGCCTCGTTGGTGTCCTTGAGGCTGGCGAGGGCGCTCGCGGTCAGCGGAATGCGGATGCCCTCCTTTTCAAACGATTTTTCCGTGGGAAAAAAGTGCCAGCCGTTGGACTGGAAGCCCTCGTAGGCCTTTTCGAAGCGTCCGGCGAGCTCTTCCTGGTGCAGGCGCAGCTGCACGGCGCCATCCTTGGGCCCCGGCGGCGGAAAGGTCACGCTGTTGACGGGCGTCGGGCCCCAGAACGCCTGGGCGCGCGCCTGGTTGTTGAGCTCCTGCATGATGCGCAGGATGGACTCGCGCTTGAGCGTCTTGAGCCAAAAGTAGATGGCGGGCAGCGCGGGCGACTGGCCCAGCGACCGGTCGCCCAACCGCTCGGCCTCGGCGGCACACTGGCGCTGGATGCCCTCGAGCTTCTGCAGCTGGTCGAGCAGGCCGTTGTAGTGCAGCACGTGGCCGTTGCGCTTGGTGGCGGCGGCCAGGAACGCATCGAGCTGCTTGCGCACGGCACCCGCCGCGTCGGGCACGCGCTCCGTAAAGTCCTTGAGGATGTCCTCAATGTCGGACGCCGTGGCAAAGATCTTGGCGTAGCCCGGGTCGTCGTCCGACAGGTCGCCCTTTTTCATTGTGGCAAACGTGTCCGTCAGGCTCGCTAGGCTGCCGGTGCACGTGCCGATCTGGTGGAGGACGTATGACTTCTTGACGAGATTGCCGCGCGCGTCCTCGACCTTGGTCTCAGCCTTGTACGCCACGTCCGCCGCCTGCACCACCGCCGCAAAGCCCTCGGGCGCCATCGACAGCATCGACAGCGCCTCCATGACGCTGTCGGGCGACACGTGGAACTGCGTGCGGATGGCCTCCTGCATGGCCGCGAGGGACGAGCTAAGCGCGGCCCGCGCCGCCACCAGCCGCGGCCGGCACAGCTCGATTGCGTCGGCCGCCTGCTCGAGCTCGCCGCCGGCCTCGAGGATGCTGTCGATCTGCGTCTTGGCCGCCGTCGCCATGGCGCCGTTGCTCGTCTGCACGTGCTCGAGCTGCTTGTCTGTGATCATCTGCCGCTGGTGCGCCTCCGCGTACTCCTTGAACATGGCCTCGACCTCGGCGAGCCGCGCAATCATCGTGTCGACGCGCGTGCCGTAGTACGCCAGCGACAGCCGCGGCACCCACGTGCTCGTGCGGCCCCACAGGTCCTGGTTGAGGCCGATGCCGGTCAGGCGCCGTAGCGCCGTCGTGTAGATGCGGTCCAGCTGCTGCAGCGTGTCGGTCGTCAGCGCGTACCGCACCTCGAGGCCCGCAAGCGCCACGGCCAGCGGCGACGTCCGCAGGTTGGTCGTCGAGCTCTTGTCGGCGCGCATCGCCTCCACGAACCCCAGCCGCTGCGTCAGCTTCGTGTACAGCCGCATCGCCAGCGGGTACTGCAGCAGGTCGCCCGTAAAGTACAGCCGGTCCGCCTGGTCCAGCAGCATCTGGCACTGCTCCGGCGCCACCACCGCCTGCACCATGCGGCAGTTCATCTTGTTGCCCGCCGGCGAGAGGGAGACCAGTTGTGTGTGCGCCTTGTTGCTGAGCTTGTCGGCGCCGCGCGCGCCGCTCGCGTCCTGCGCCGTGCGTCCGCTACCGCCGGGCCCGCCACGGCCGCCAGCCAGCGCACAGACCTCGCTGGCCAGCGCCATGGGCTCGTTCATCATGGCGCTGCGCAGGGCGTCGAGGAATGCGGACAGTATGTCGTCCAGGCGGTGCGTCTTCTTTGCCGTGGCCGTCATTTCTGCGATCAAAAACGCGCGGACTGCGTCCATGGCCTCCTTGAGCTTCTTTTCTTTCTGTGCGCCGCCGTAAAACAGCGAACATTGCTTGACAAGCGCCTTCATCTGCGCGAGCTCCGTGTTGCGCTGCTCCAGGCCCTCCGTCGTCTCGGTCGCGTCTTCCACTAGCCGGGGCCCGCCCTCCGTCGACCGGTATTGCGTCAGCGTGTCGAGCAGCTGCTTCGTCGCCTCGGTGGTCTCCTTGCCGGGCAGCGGTCTGTCTTGGGTGACCTTTAGCAGATCAGACAGCGCCGTCTGCAGCGTCGTCGTCGCCTCCAACATCGATGCCGTGCCCCCAACAGCCGCCTGCCACGTCCTTACCGAGGGCTCGTGTACGCCGCAAGCCAACAGTGCCGCCACGTCGGTGTCCAGGCTCTTACCGGCCTCCGCCACCCACCCCGCCCACGTCTTCTTGTCCGACACACCCACCAGCCGCTGCGCATACCGGAACGCCGTACTGCCCACGTAGCAGCTGATTTGTCCGCACGCGCCGCCGTCGCCGCCCTTGCTGCCGTTGCCCACACCCGGCTCCGTCCCGGCCTCGCCGCCTGCACCGTGCCCGCCGTCGCCACCATACGCCCGGATACGCAGGTGCTTGCGCAGCGTCGGGCTCGGCTCTTCGACGTACAGCCAGACCGCGCCGCCGTCACCGCCGTCGGTGCCCCCGGTGCCTTGGGCCGTCGAGTTCTTGCCGGGCTCGCCCGATACGTCAATGCACGCGTCCTCGAGGCTCAGCACGAGCTTGTTGCAAAAGAGCCCAATATGCTTGCCCGGCAGCTTGATTTCCTTGCTCTGCAGGTATATGGTCTCGGCATACACGAGCAGTGTGGTGCACGAGTAGTTGAGCAGACTGTCGAGCTGCACGCCGTCGAGCCGCGCGCTGAAGATGGCTACCGAGTCGCGGCCGTGGTACACGACGTGGTCGTCGGCCTCAATCGTCGGCGGCGTCACCTCAAAGGACGACGTGATGGGCACAGGGGTGGTCATGTCGGCTGTAGGCGTGTGTAGGCGTGAATGATGTGAGTTGGTTGAGAATGGCGATGTGAACGGGATGGTCAGACTTTGGCATGTGTGGGGATCTCTTCAACGACTTCAATAACCACGCCCGGCAAGGAATGTACGGCACGTGAATCGACTGTCGACAGCCGTTGCTTCTTCCGGAGACATCTTACCCATCTCCGCTCCGTTGCAGCACACTATTGCCAGTGTGCAGACAGAGTGGCTAGCTGGAGGCCTGCGCGTGAAGCAATAAAGTTCCCATACGTGCCCATGAAGTATCACATTCGAAGAAAAGGCCCCTTCCTTGCTTCCCCCTCTTTCCCAATCCAGTATCATTTTACACAGAGCGTTCAGAATAGGGCCTAGCGGCGCGGGCCGGTCATGCCAAGATTGGCCAAGACTTGCCACGACCGGTCTAGACTGCAACGGCTAGCGATGGCTGCCGAGAGCGCCGTTGACGACGTACGACGCCTGGTCGTATTAACGGGCGTCGTTGACCACTGTATGTTTAATACTCAGGTCTCCAGCCATTTCGAAAATATCCAATGTTGCCGTTTTGCAAAGTCATCTTGTCGAAAGGAACACAGCTCGAGACAACTTGAGGACGACTCGACAACGACAACGACAACGGCTCGACACTGACAACAACTTGACAACGACATCCCCACTCCCCACCATGCCCGCCTTCACGAGGTCGTTTGACGACGGCCCCGACAGCCTCGTCAGTCTCATGAACGGCCGCGACACGCTCAGCGGCTGGGACGTGCTGGTGTCGTACTCGGGCGTGCAGCTCAACGCGCTGCTGGCCGAGCGAGCGGCCGCGCTCAAGCTCAACTCGCCGCTGACGTGGGAAGCCGTGTCGAGCGACCCGCTGGGCATCGTGGACGACCGCATACTCGTGTTCACCGCGCAGCTGCTGACGCCGACGCTGCAGTTTATCGACACCAGCAACACCGTGACGCTGACGTTTGGTCTGGCGGGCTCGTACACGGCCAAGGACATGCCCGAGTTCCCGGCTGTGCAGCTGCCCTCGGGGCTGACGTGCGAGCTGCAGACGAGCCTGGTCAACGTGGCCGGGCAGTGGAACGACAAAGGTTGGACGCCAGCGCCGGGAACCACGACGGACGAGGCGCACGCGCAGGACTTTGTGAGCATCCTCGAGCCGGGCGCCAGCGTGACGCGTGGAATCTGCGTGGACCTGACCAAGTGCACCATGAAGCTGGGCCAGGTGGCGGGGTCGGGGATCCAGAGCAAGACGCTGATCCCGCTCAAGCCGCTGCTCCAAAGTTTTATCGAGGACCACTTTACTAGCCACGGGTGGCAGCTGTGCCTCGCGGCTGTGTCCAACAACTACAACGTCGACGAAAAGACGTCGCAGGTGCTGCAGCCGACTCAGATGTGCTTTACGATCTCGGGCGGCGTGCTGCTGATCTGGATCGGGCTCAAGGGCGGGCCCAACACGGGCGTCAGTGTGGGCGCGCAGACAGGGCTCGTGTTCTCGCCCAACTCGCAGGTGGTGTCGCCGATCCCCGAGGACAGCACGGCCAGCATCATCTTCAGCCACAACACCATGGTCAACATGTTCCTGAAGCCGGCGTTGCTGGCGAGCCCGAGCGTCGACCGCGGAAAAGACGTGATCAGCACGACGGTCAAGACAAACGTCGGCATGATCTTCAACTTTACGCTGGCGGACAACGCGATTGTGATTGAAAAAGAGCAGCACGACTACAAGGGCACGTTTGGCGGCGAGAGCAGCTGGTGGGTCGACGGCTGCACGGTCAACATGAACGAGAAGCCCGTGCGGCTCAACGTGCACTGCCGCGACGCCAAGGACGAGGAAAAGGACAAGGACGACAACACACCCAAGGAGCCCATCAAGTGGCCGCTGGCGATCCGGTGGGATACGGACGCCAAGCGCGTGACGAGCGGCAGCTCCTTTACGTCGGACGAGGGCAACTCGAGCGGCGAGTACGCCGTGGCGAACATTACGTTCAGTTACGGCGGCCACGGCACGTGGACGGCCAGCGCGGACCCCGTGCACCACCCGAACCAGCTGGGCGTGGCGTGGACGCTGGACCCGACGCTGACGCTGGACATCAAGCCCGAGGCGCCGACGTTATGGGAGAAGATCCTGGGCGCCAAGACGGAACAGGTGCCGGCCAAGTACGCCAACCTCCGGCCCGCCGCGCCCGCGCTGGACCTGACCCTCAAGCCGCTCGACTACTTCTTGACCACCAACCTGCTGCTGCCGGGCCAGCACGTCTTCCATGCCGACGCGCCTACCTTCCAGTCCAAGACTTCGGGCATCGCCATCCCGCGCGACGCTATCCTGACCGGCCGCGTCGCGCCGAACCAGGGCACGGCCACGGCGGCCCACCTCGCGGTCCAGACCCACCGGCTGTCGTTGCCGGGCGCAGCACCCGAAGCGGTCTTCTCGCACATGGAGTCCAACACCAATACCAAGCCCAGGGCGACGCTCGACGACTTTAAAGCGGCGCTGCTCGGATTCCCCTCCAACAATTTGATGGGCGAGTTCGTGCAGCTCATCGACCAGGTCAAGGCGGGAGCCGGCGCCGACGAGCCGTTTGCGCCCATGCTGAGCCTGCTCGACAAGCACGGGTTCCGCCACCTGGCCGAGGACGGCAGATTGATGGAGCTCTGGGGCACGAGCCTGGACGCGCTTTACGGCGAGGGCGAGCCCGCGGCGCTAGAAGGGACCATGTCGGTCGACCTGCGGCTGTATGCCGGCTACTACATTGTCGACCAGCCGGCCGACGACCAGGGCGAGCAGTTTTATGTGCACCCGCACACGGGCGCCGTGCGCATGCGCGGCAAGGACGTGACGCCGCAGCAGACGTACGACGCTGAGAAGAAGCGCGTCGTCGTGACGTGGCAGCTGGCCATGGGCCCCGTGAAGCAGACGTACGCAGCGTCGTTCCGCATCATCGTGGACAAGCAGACGTACAAGCTGGGGTACGAGTGCGTGGGCAGCGTGCGGGATAGCGACGAGAGCGAAGAGGGTGACCAGCAGCCGTTTGTGGCCTACAGCAAGGGGTACAAGGAGGCCGAGGTTGAGACCGAGGACCTGGTGGTGAATGCGTCACACCAAGTAGCAGCGTTTGACACCTCGTCCACCGTGCCCCCCCTGGAGGTCGAGTTATTCTACATCAATAATGACACGCTCTCCAACGTGGCGTCCATCACGACCGTCATCTACAGTCTCGTGTATATCGGCACCGTCGCCGCCGGCCTCGCCATCTACTGCTGGAAGACCAAGGACCTCAAGAAGAAGAACCTCGTCCAGGCCAACCTCATCACCCAGCTCGAGGGCGAACGCAACAGCCTGCACGCGTTCTCGCTCGGCAGCATCGAGGCGCTCGCGCGCACCGAATACAGCCGCCATGGCGCCGTCGTCGAACCGGCCCTGACCCGCCTCGAGGACCGCGTCACCGAGACCGCCCAGGCGTACCTCGAGAGCATGATCGCCGACGAGCCGCACCTCATCGCCGACATGGCCGCCGACGCGGACAAGCTGAAAGAGGTCCGTGAGCTCATCGGCGACCACGTCCACAACTCGCTCAAAGCCGAGATCCGCGCCGACCTCGGCGGCGCCATGAAGACCGTCTTCGACCACGTCGTCGACGCCAACCCCGAGGGCCACACCCTCAACGACAAACAGCGCGAGGCGCTGCTCGAGCAGTTCGTGGTCGCCGACACCGCCCGCACGCTCGAGCGCCTGCAGTCACAGCCCCGCGCCGAGTCGCTGCGCTTCACCGAGCTTGCCGGCAAGCGCTCCATCGACGCCAAGCTGCTGGCATACACCGAGGCCGCCCACAAGCTGTCCGCCGACGCCTACAACGCCGCCGCCGCCGCCCTCGCCCAGACCGAGATCGACCGCGGCGTCGCCGAAAAGGCAAAGAAGCACGCCGAGCTGCGCGTAAAGCTCGGCAAGACCGAGGACGCCCGCAAGCACCTCCAGGTCGAGCTCGACAAGGCCACCAAAACGTTCAATGACCTGAACGAGAAGGCCGGGCTCGAGCGCGAGCTCCACGACAAGGCCCGCGTCGAAGAGCGCGCCAAGCTCAATGAGCACCGCGCGCGCGAGACGGAGCACCGCACCACGGAGAGGCACATACGCGAGAAGCGGCGGCACGTCATGGGGCGGTAGGGCCCGACAGGGCCCGGTAGGGGACATGAGGGCCGAGCAGGGCCCAACGGTAGTCAACAGTATACGAAGTACACAAAGTGCACAGCAGTATACGTCAATACATTTTGTAGTTGCTTTCTATTCTCTATGTATTGACTGTGTCGTGAAACAATAATCCTGACAAATTAGGAGAAAAGAAAGAGGGTGGGTAAAAAATAAGTGGCAGCCATTCCATGCATCATTGTCTCGTCAGGTGCTCTATTACAATATGTCCGTAAGCCTTGCTATCTTACCCCCTTCTCGTTCACATCACTTGTCCCGGTTTCCTGCAGTGCTGCTTCCAGCATGCTGGCTGCCACCTCATATCTAGTGGCGTGTACGGCAGCCCTAGCAACGAATTGTAAAGTTTCTGTGGTCATGTGTTTCGATATAGCAAGATAACTGGGCCTTGCAGTGGCGGCAGGACTCATGTGCACCAATATAGAAGGCATGGCCATTTAAAATTAACAAGCCAATGTCTCTAACCCGTGGTCAGGCAATCGCTACTGGTCAGCCACTCCTCGTGAGAGATTTCCGGTTCCGACTGCTTATTTCTATGAAATGACTCTAATCAAGTGCTCTTAAGCAGTCTATGGTTAAAGTGGTGCAAACTGTAGAGGCTTTCGATTTATTCTTTTTGATCTTTGATACGCTGTACAACGGGATGATTGGCTTCTCTCCATGTCGTCCAGAACAGCCAATCATATCCTCGTTGAGATCCCCAGTGTAGCTTATTTAGCAAGCGCGATGTGGGCCCTCCACGTGGCAGGTCTATTTTTAGCGGCTCCGACTTACACAGTCCTGGGGTTTACCATATTATGACGTTACTCCGGGTCTCATCCCACGTTGAGGACGTTTGCCTTCCTTGATTGATATTTTATCTATCAATCGTGTCCACAGAAATAGAACAAAAACCGATGCAGCGCCGAAAAAGCTGGACGTCGCTCGTATATTCTATCAAAGCATGCCTCAATTTCCGTTCATTTCGCATCTACCTACTCTTCTATCTGTTTTCTTTGACTATTTAATCACAGGCCTGGTTTCTGAGCGACCTGCCTCCAATATGTCCGTAAACCTTTATGTGATTTTTTCTTTCTTGTCTTATTTTTTCTTCCTTTTTCCTGCAGTGCTGCTTCTAGCAAGGGCTGCCACCTCATATCTAGTGACGAGTACGACACTCCGAACAACGAACCGTATAGTTTCTACTGTCTAGTTCGATATGGCCACAAAATTTAGCCTTACATTGGCGGCAGGATTTTGTGTCGTGAAGCGTTTTGAGACACTTCTCCATGTGCTGGTGCACATTCTCGGCACTGCCCAGAAACTCAGCCTTCGTTTTGAGAGCATCTATCAGCTCGTCAGTCCGTTCGGCGCTGGCATTTATTAATTTAACGGCAAAGTTAGGATTTGCCATCAACTGGGCCATATCGTCATGACAGGTAAGTAGTTCAATGTGCTTGGCAGCAGCTTCAGCGAGAACATCAAACAAATTGCTGTTCGCTGTGTTGGCTGGGACGGCCTTGAGGGCCTCGACAAAAATGCCTTCCTGCCAGTTTGTTCGGAAAATGCGTTTCATTTCATCTTGCACAACATTGGCCATTGCCGGAACATTGTAGTGGTCTGCAATTCTGCTCGCGTTGACGCGCTCGACCATGTCTTTCTTCTCCGCTTCGAAAATTGGCTCGAAGATATCCCTGAAGCTCAGCTCTCCATTCTCAGAGGACAAGGTGCCTGCCTCTTGGTCTGCTTTTTGAGCGGACCGTACGTCGGCTGCAGCCGAGAACGGTCTTTTAATCGCGTACATGAACTCAATCATACGCTCGACTGTATCAGCATCAAAGTTGTCGATTTTGAAGATGTTTTGGGTTCCCTGTAAAAATATGTTAAAAAGCACTCCGTGAAATGGTGTGCATCTTACATACCTTGGACTGGACACGGAGAGCAGTATTGACGACAGGAGACTGAGAGCACACTATGGCGCGATGGACCTTGAAGGACTTTCCTTGGCACTCAATGGTCGGGTCGCTATACTCCCCCGAGGAGAGCAGCGAAGAAATATGGTCCGTCTCCATCGTGGCCGACCGGGTTCTAGAAATGGTGATTTGACCGTGTGTTTTTGTGGTTGAAGATAGAGTTGCACATAAATGAAGGAGGAGAAAAAACAAATGGCGGAAAAGTGGTATGATATAGGCGACAAAAAGCGTTTGCTATCTAAGACAATGTTTGAATAGCGTTTGCAAAATCCCACTTTAGC
Source organism: Ophiostoma piceae (assembly GCA_032248835.1). Taxonomy (NCBI): domain Eukaryota; kingdom Fungi; phylum Ascomycota; class Sordariomycetes; order Ophiostomatales; family Ophiostomataceae; genus Ophiostoma; species Ophiostoma piceae. The sequence goes on from CP135129.1 coordinate 1,783,132, forward strand.
ATTCTCTGGGCTTCCACGAGTTGCACACGACTAAATCTTTATTTGCATGAATGCTGCAGTCTCTGACTACCCGATGCTTGAAAGGATAACACATGTAGAGTTCTTTATTGAAGTCATTTACTCCCAATTTACCTTTGTTTGATTAAGTATTTCACTACGATCAAAATGCTTTCCAAGTGTTTCATACTCCGAAAATCTTCATTGACGTCCTGTAAATCACAACCCGTCCTTAGCGGCCAGGCACAGGCGCTATAGCCTGGATACACATCTCTAACGGAGTTCGTCGAACACGGCGCCACAGCTGGGCTTTTATCTTTACAACGGCGTCGAAACGTGATAGAAATTGAGTAGCCGAGAATACGGTAATACTACTTCGAATGTTTCCCCGACTTTTACGAACCCGCGGAAGCGTTAAGAGAATGAAAGTGGATCTGGCTAACATCAAGTGGATGTTACTCATAAACTAGTCAGCCCTTTCAAAACCTTATTTAAACCCACTGCTCTGATAGCGGCTGCATAGACCAGATTCTTGAGGTCAGCGCCAGTGTAAACAAGAGTTGCTCTTGCCAGCTCTGAGAGATTCACGTCAACGGCCAAGGTCTCTCCCCGCTGATGAATTTTCAGAATCTCTTCCCTGGCAGCGACATCCGGCACGTCGACCAAGATCCGTTTGCCCCAGCGACGTAATATGCCCTCGTCCACATCAAATGGCCTATTGGTCGCAGCCACCACGATTGAATCCCTGCGGCCTCTGGAGATGATCGCATTCATTGCCGCTAAGAACTCGTTGATGTAATGCACTCTGTACTCTAGGCTGCTTGTCGAACGTGACTTGAACAATGTGTCTGCTTCGTCGATGAAGATGATACAGGAAGATTCCCAGCGTGCCAAAGCAAATATGTTCTTGATCTTTATTTCACCGATACCGACATATTTGTCGTTAATATCTGCCCCAGATATAGCAAGAATCTTAGAGTGAGCTTGCTTCGCATGTGCCCTAACTAGCTGGGTTTTTCCCGGTCCCTGGTGGGTCGTATAGAAGAATCGATGGAGGGCCAGATTGAGCATTCCATAACTGAACGCAGCCCGATGGCAGATCGGCAGTGTGGCATTCTCAAGAGCCTCAATCATACTAGAGTAGGGATGAAGATCTGCGAATGTCGTCTTGATTTTTCCTAAATAATGTTGTTTGTACGGGATTTTCAGGGGGTTCTAGTGCTATCGTAAATTATTACTAACCAGGTTTGACAACTAGCCTTTGAAGATCTTCAAACTCATGTCATAGAAGAGTGTCTCTGAATCTTTCGAAGTCACTCATGAAACTTCTCGCTCTCCTCGTCAGAGCAGTCTCGGGGCTTTTCAAGGCACCACGGTTCGCATCATGTACAGACACGTCCAGAAATAGAGGTTTGGATGCCAGTTCTACCTGGCTGTTGACAGGCTGTGGCATCGTCTTGTCACCAAGATCACAGACATCGGTCTTACCTTCAGATATCGAAGTTGGCAGCCGGTTTATATCCATTAAAGAGAAAGGTTGCTGTTGAGCGTCGAGAATAATATATGGGATTGGCGATATACCTTGGGTGATATGAACGGCCGGATCTTAGTTGTGGATGTGTAGACGTGCAGACGAGCTAAGTAAAGATGAATATTATGCTTAACTCTAGAGGTTTATGAAGTTTACGTGAGGAAACTCTGTATCTCCCGCTAGAACAAGAGTGTCCCTTAACAGCCCGCAATGTTATTGGCCAGGGCAATTTGTATAACGATACCAAAGTGCAAGAATCTCACGCTTCCGCTTTTTTTTTTCGTTACGTGTTGCAACGTGATTTGCTGCCCTGAAATCAAGGATCTGTCGGGCGTAAATCTGCTGTTTTGCTCTAGATGATTTTATTGGCCAGGGCAAAAGTGCATAATGATACCAAAGTACAAAAATCTCAAGCTTCCGACATTTTTCACTATGTGTCCCAACTTGAGTTGCTACCCTAGTAATGATGAACAGAAGGGCGAAAGCAATTGGGGCGTGGAAGAGCATAATAACCGGAAATGGTTTGAACTTGACACTACGACTAGGCATCTCAGAGCATTTTACATCAACATCTTGTCAAGTTATCAAGTGTTGGGCATCAGCAAGCCACCTTGCCTGAAAGATATTGGCAGCAATAATCCCTGCCGGAAATAAGCGGTGAATAAGAGGAACATTTATAGCGTGGTGGAAGGCAATACGGGATACATAAAGAATCAAACTTCAAAGGTTGGAAGCTGGGGGCGCGACGAGCTTGAGTGTCAATCTCGATAGCGTAGTACGTACTGCCGCATTATGCTCTCTCCGCTCTGTCATAAAGGGCAGGGCCCCCACCCTTTGCTTTTTTACTTAGCCCTACCGTTATTTGTCTTTTTCATCCGTCACGTCCTCCCTTTCCTAGATTTCGAAAGTCAATCAATCATTTCTTGTCTGAACATGTCCCACAGCGCAGCAGACAGGGCGCAAAGCCTGCGAAAGCCTAACTGGGCTGAGCATAAAGACGCCATCGAAGACCTTTACCTGAAACAGAAGAACACTCTGAAAGGAGTCATGAAGGTTATGGAAGCGCGAGGATTCAATGCCAGGTCAGTAAATCTCCCAGAAACACATTTTCAAACTGATTTGCTCCGAGCGCTTCAGTGGTCCTCGGCGGTCAAGTTAATTTGCCATAAGCACGCAGTGAACAGCAGTACAAGATCAAACTCGCTGAATGGGGGTTTTCCAAATACAAGAAAGGGGGGGACACTCGAAATGGCCGAGGCAATTCCAGCAGAGGTGCGTACATTGCCAAAAGCAATATCTACGCTGTCACTGACATATTGCCCAGGTCAGGCTAAAGAAATGACAGCAGCGTCAGGTCATTCTGAAGAAACGACAGCAGCGTTTCGTGGGCAGCCCGATGATGCGTCTCAACTGGTGAGACGACCCATGGCAAATATTGCCCTACTCTGTCTCTAATGGTTAAGGTACAGGGCCCCGATATGAATATGTCTGACGCCAATCCAGGCCTTAATAACCAGTCTCTATGGAACGGCAACATAGGTGGCAGTCTGAGCGGCACTCTGGGTCTTAACGAGGACGTGGACATAAGGAACAACAATGGTTCATCCAATGTGTCGGAGCTTAATCTTGGCATTTCGCAGAGTCAAGGAGTATCGGCCCCACTGAGAAGCATTTCTACCACCAGCACCAGAACTTTCCAGCCCATCCACCTAGCTGTTATATCAGGAAACCTCTCCATGCTGAAGCTTCTTCTTGATATGGATCCTTTGAGTGCAGTAATTCTAAGTCCGGATGGTGCGACAGCAATTGGGATGGCCGCTGAGTATGGCCGCCTCAATATGGTCCGACTCTTTCTCACTTACAAGGACGTCGACGTCAACTGTAAAGACGAAGAAAACTTTTACACACCAATTCACCAGGCTGCAGAAAACGGCCATACAGAAATAGTGAGGGCACTGCTGTCGCACGGAGCCTTGATCGATCCAGTCGACGACGATGGAATAACACCGCTGTGGAGTGCCGTCCATGATGGCTACCATGAAATCGTCCAGCTCTTGATTGACGCGGGAGCTGATACGGAGGCCAGCTCTAAGGTTAGTGGCCGTCGGCCCCTTCACCAGGCCTCTCATAACGGACGCCTAGAAATTGCCAGGATACTTATAAACGCTGGTGCTATGGTTAATCCGCATGTGGGCAGCTTCTCACCAGAGACACCTTCGCCCCTCTGGCTTGCGGCTCAGGAAGGACATTGTGAAATTGTCAGGCTTCTAATTCAACAGGGAGCCGACGTCGAATTCTCTGGGCACCCGTCAAAGCTTTTCCCGATCCATCTAGCTGTTCAGTGTGGAAATGTCGGAATGGTCGATATCCTCATCCAAAGCAAAGCAAACGTCGATGCTCGAGAAGTGGACGGCTGGTCTCCACTTATGTTTGCGGCGCAACACAGCCGTATCGAAGTCGTCGACCTCCTACTACAAAACGGTGCAAATGTCAATGCTGAAAATAAAAATGGTGAAACTGCATTGTGGATAGCTTCCCAAAATGGACACTTGCAGATCATGAAGAAGCTTTTGGAGCACGGCGCAAAGTCATTTGCAACAAGATCCTCTCAACGGCTGCCAATTCACCTGGCAGCAAAATACGGGTATCTCGAAGCAGTGAAGCTTTTGTTAGATGCGCACCCACAAGATGTACATGCAGAGGATGAGAAAGACTTTACTCCCTTGCATCATGCCTCTATGGGAGAGACAGAAGGTCATGTCGAGGTTGCGCGCTATCTGATTGACAAAGGTGCGAAGGTCGTCAGCTAATCAATACCTTGCTTGGCCGTCATGTCTTTGGGAGCAGGAAAACATTTTGGGTTATTCTGCATTACCATTTCCTTACTTTTGAAGGCTTTTTTTGTTTCCTTATACTTTCTTCTTCGCATCCTAGTACCACCTCAATGAGTATAAATCATTGAGTCTCTTAATACATGGCTTTCCTCGATATGCACTTATGTGTGCGTCTTGAACTGTTTAAAGCAAAGGCAGGTAGCTATACAACAACCAAGAAGATATTAGTTAAGCAGTCTGGAATCAGTCCGGAAGCAGTCTGGAGCAGGGACAGCACGGGAGCATCTCCAAAGTGGGAATTGAACGTTAAGCATCTTCGGGACACGTAGAAACTAGAATAAAAAAGGACGAAAATCCTTGGAACATTACATAAAAAGCAGAATACAGCAAGTAGAAAGAGAACAGAATAGAATAAAAAAAAAGGTTAAACAGAGAACAAACTAAAGGCAATATCCTGCCGCTATGAGTCTTTTCTACATGCTACTTTTGGTGCTCTTGTTTCTTGAATCTCTAGTTGATGCTTCTATTTAAGCTTCTATTAATGTTTCTATGGATGTATGCTGTTTGTGACGTTCGTGATGTTCCTTATAATTGTAACAAGAAAACATATCATGGCCATCACGGACGTTATGGGCAGACGGGCATTAGTGAAGTCTAAAAGGGTTCAAATGTCTTAAACGTCTCAAAGGCTTACAGGCTTTCAAAACTTTCAAAACTTTCAAAACTTTCAAAACTTTCAAAACTTTCAAAACTTTGACCAAAAGTTCAACCAAAAGTGAAAGTTTCAAAACTTTCAAACGTTAAGCCTAAAGTTTTATCAAAAGTTAAACTTTCAAAAGTTAAGCCTAAAGTTTTTTCAAAAGTTAAACTTTCAAAACTTTTAAAAGTTTGGCCAAAAGTCCAAACAAAAGTTTAACCAAAAGTTTAACTAAAGTTCAAGTGGAACTTTCACCGCTACTGGGCTTAGAATTCTTGCCCGGAACCTGTGCCTTCATGCTATTGAGTCGCATACATTTCATCCTTGTTGAGGTGTGAGAGACTGATTCTCTCCTGCGTTCGCATTTCTTTTCATGGCCAGCCAAAGTACGAGTGAAAAAGTATAAAGATGGCCGTCACATCCAGTACTTGTTCTGCTTCTCTGCTTCACAACCAACAAGCCGGATCGCCATTTCTCAACGATATTGATCCTGCAGCTGCCTAGGTTGTATCTCAGTTTTATTCTATCAACCCTTTATTGAACCACTTAAGGAACCACCTGAGAACATACGACATGGCTGTGACACCTACGGAAGTCGTGGATATATCCCATATATCTATCAAAAGTTCTTCTGGAGCAGACACTGAAGAGTAAGTGAACTAGGATATAATATAATCCTCCCAGCATAATTAACATACAATTCTACAGGCTGTCAAGGCAGCTCCGTGCACAACAGAAGCACCGGGCCCGTGAACCTTTGAGACTCGCTCTTCTTGAGATTACATCTTCGACTGTTTATGATAGAGTTCAGAAAAGCAGCAACGGAATTGCCAACCACACGCAGAGTGAGCAGCTGGACGAAGAGGCCGAGATCGTTTTGGACGGCCCCGTGCCCGAACTGTGAGCAGAAGTGACAACTTGTCACTTGGCATCTTTTCTTCATCAAGTGTACTTTGATGATTTATTTTGTACTTGTTTATATCTAGTTGTCGCTATAAAATATTGTTGCGGAAGTTGAGATGATGAAAACATGCGCAAGTGAGCAGTGTGTTGTCGAAAAGCGTTCGTTGCTTCCCATTGGCGGCACTTACACGAGGGACAGAGCTAAGAAACTGGTCTTAGATTGCCGGCTGGTGCTAACATGCCCGGCGGGGTGTCGAGGATGAGTGTATTATTCGTCTGAGTAGCTCCTTAGCATCATAACGCCCTCTATAAGTCTCAGCTACAGCACCAAAACGGGGTGTTACTTTCATCTTCACATATACTGTAAACATACGCACCGATTGTTTCTTTAGCCCAACGTCGCATTTCTGCAGTGCGGAGTATTTTCAATGTGTAAAGGCATCTACGATATGAAAAAGACACATGTTTTTTTTCTTCTTCTTGAGTAAAACTCCTGCCTCGTCCAACCAGGAAAGTGTTTTGCCGAGTCTTCTAAATCTGCTCTGTACACACCTACAGTTGAGTTGGCCAAGCATAACTGGCTCTGTGAGATACATATCTTGACCTTACATACAAATAAGAATTGTCGTAGATTATTTAAATAAATGTTGCGCCGTGAATGCAATGCTACCTGCTAGGTCCCGATCTATCCTTGTCCCGCCTGCTTCTTTTCTTTTCCTTCCGCTCCTTTTCTTTTGTGTCTTTTGTACTGTGTGTGTACTTTTCCTCTTTTTCCTCCTTGTCTTTGGCGTCTTTGGAGTCGGCCACCTTTCGGAATGCATCACGCACATTCTCTTCGTACTGCCGGTTCTCCGCCACCTTGGCCGCCAGAAACTCGTTGGCGCGCTCGTCCCACAGCGGCGCTACTGCGCGGTCAAAGTCGCGCCTGTTGCTGTGAGCACTAATAAACCGCGGCTGCAGCTGGTCGGTAAAGGCGCCCGGCAGCGCCGCCGGCGTGTCCAGTGCGCGAAAGTACCAGAACGCGCCCGTATCCCAGAGCCGCCGCAGTGTCTGCGTCTTTGCCGAGTCTTTCAGGAGTTCGTGCTCCTCAAGCTCAAACTGCCGCACAAACTCAGCGTACAGCAGGGCGTAGGCATCGAGGCGCTCGGCCTGTCCGTCGCCCGGGCTGAGACTGGAGAGCCATGCCGGCGGGCTCATCATTTCTTGTGGGAGGACGGACGCCCACTCGAGGTCGATGATGCGCGTAATGTTCCAGTTGTCATCGACAAAGATGTTGTTGGGGTGCAGGTCGGTGAGGGAGAGGACAAACGGTCCGTCGCGCTGGCTTCTCTCGGAAAAAGTGGGCAGCAGCGCGCGCATGGCGGCGAGGGCGGCGAGCAGTGTGCGGCCGTGGTCGTCGGAGCGGACGGCATTGGGCTGGTGGGCGACGACGTTGTCGCGGCACGCCAAGAGGTCGAGGTAGTAGGAGGCGGCGCATGTGTACGTCTGGTCGCGCGGGATACCGGTGGGTACGCTCTGGGACTCCTGCTGGTGGAGGGCCATGGTGAGCGGGCGGTTTGTGAGGGAGAGACGGCCGTGGTCGTCCATGGTCCAGGACCCGATGCGGGGCAGCGGGTGTGACGCGATCTCGAGTATAATGCGGGATAGTGCGCGGAACAGGGTGGCACGTCGCACAGGGTCTGACTGGTGCGTGTCCCACGAGTCGGCGAGCATGTTGCTCTCCTGGACGAACTCGAGCAGCAGGTAGCCCGAGTCGAGGATTTGTTTTCGCTTATGTCGAACATAGACAAGAGGTCGTGGTCGTCGTAGGAGGTAGGCAATGCAGTTGCCGAGGTGCCACTTTATTCGATCAAAGAAAGAGCAGTACTCTCTTTTTGTGAACTGCTTATTAGCCGAGTAAATAAAAGAAAAAAGAAATGGAAACCCACAGATATGCCACCCGGAAAGCCGAAGCCGAGCAGTCGGGCGGTGGGAATAGTCGGACAGTGCCGGTTCAGCCACACATAGGTGGCGGCCTCGCAGCGCAGCTTCTCGTCAATGTTGCCGGCCTGGAAGTCACCGCCGATTTTGTAGGGCAGCGGAAAGCGGATAATGATCTTGGGCGGCAGGCGGGCTGTGCGGCGGCCCGGCGCGATGTGCACGAGGATGCACACGTTGAAGCTGCCGTGGATCCATTGCTTGACGTCGGCGAGGTGGAAGTCTTTGCGTGACAGACGCAGATGTCGGGCGACAATGGCCTCGATCTGGGGCCGGCTCTGGTACAGGTGAATCCACAGACTGAGGCGCTTCTTTGGCAGGAGCAGAGCCTTGAGGATGTCGCAGTCGTCGTCGAGGGCGTCCGAGAGGGTGATGCGGCCCCGGAGCAGTGGCAACGATGCCATTACTTGTTGTCGAGGCAGTCGAGGCAAGTGGCCTTGCCGCTTGGAGGCATCAGTAGTCTAGCAATTAGCAACCGTTAGCAACCGTTAGCAATTAACGCGCCGCGCGCTTGATCGCCTGATAGCCTGATAGCTCGATAGCTCTTACCGTAAATTGGGCCGCCATAATGCCCCACGGTGCAGCGATGTACTGTGGGGCGGTACGTTCCGCAATCCAATCACTGTGTAGGAGCTTAAAGTGCATTCTCGGGGCAAGGCACCTCGTAGCACCCCATAGAAGATGTGAGCTGCGTCGATGTTACCATTCGCAGCTCATCTCGCCATTGGTGTTTGTTCTGACTTGGTGTTTACACAGAGTAGAATGCATGCAGGGGTCGATCGGAAGTGTCAGTGCCCGGTAAACCCAGTGGGCCAGTAGCATATGCGGTGTGAATAGATGTGCACTATTATATTAGTTATGTAGTTAACTGTTTGTACATGTATATGCGCATCACATCTATGTGTTAGTAAGTATATCATTAAGAAGACAAACAAAAGAAATCCCAAGCGAGTGTGTTGCGTTTTACCGCTTCATGCATAAAATCAACCCCCCCAATCCTTTCTTGTACTAACACGCACCCTCACCGCACGGTCGGTACAAGATGTTGATTGGGCCAAACTGCCACTCTTCCCATTCTAGTCAGAACTTGGGCACAGGACCGTCCAAAACGATCTCGGCATTCTCATCCAGCTGCTCATCCTGCAGGGGTTCAGCCATTCCATTGCCCGACTTCTGCAGTCTGTCAAATACAGTCGAAGAAGTAATCTGAAGAAGAGCGAGTCTCAAAGGTTCACGGGCCCGGTGCTCCTGCTGTGCACGCAACGTTCTTGACAGTCTGAAAAATCATACGTTAGCAGAGGAGTGTATATTGTCCGTGAGACTTACTCTTTGGAGTCTGTCCCGGCAGCACTATTGGTGGTTATATGGGATACATCCACGTCCTCGATAGGTGTCACAGCCATGGTGTCTCTGCCTAGAAGGCTCGATGGCTTTTTGACGAAGTAGAATAGAGATAAGCTTGGTTATGTTTTGTTGAGTGAAATAGAGGTACAGCAAAGGCGATTGCAGAAGAAAGTTTGAGAGACGGGCGATTATGCTTGTCGCTTCAGAAGCAGAACTCAAGGTGGCACTTTGTCGGCCTACTATTTATTTATTTTTTGTACTTGCATCTCAGTTAGCCACCGAATGATCGAAAACACTCGATCACATCCCAACTACATCATCATCGAGCACAGAACGATCTGGCTTACAGCCAAATCTTATTTCCTGTTTGGGAGCAATAACTTTCTGCTGTTGTGGGTCCAGGAGCACATCTGCAAGTGCTCAGAGGAGATGATGTGCATGTCGGAGACTCGACATTTGTATGTATCTTTTGTTCACCGTTTGTTTCTGCTATGGTTTTCGTCCTTAATTTAGATCCTCAGTAGAGGGCGCATGGCAGAGACCACGGGGGCGAATTCGAATAAGCCAGTAATATCAGCTTTTTGCGTTTTGTTGAACAGTGACAGCAAGAGGGCAGGACCCACCACTAGGGATTTCACTAGCGCATTGTCCAGCCATCACGCTTTTGCTCCCAGGAAAGCGATGGCGGACACACGAAAAGGGTGCCAAGAGTTGCTAGCCACGACACCGCGCATGATCACGGCACTAAACATGATTGAATTGACGAAAGAGTCGACTGAGATTGTTGGGAGTGCGCCGGTGCGTGTCAGGACTGTATCGCCTGCCCTGCCTGACCGCCAGCATGTGCCGTCTTCTTCTGTCTGTCTTCTCTCCAATGTACCTTCTTAATATATTTTGGAGAAGAGTGACTTCCCTACAAAAGACGCCCAATCGTCTTTGCCCATTTTACCATTTTTCTTTGCGTATTTATTTTCTCGCGCTGTATCTAAAAAGCTTGTTATCACTACATTGGTACATCAACAGGTACGAAGTGCATCAGAAGAACATTGAATCATGAATTTCTCGGCTTATACCTATCCGTTCGCCTTCTCACGGCTGTACGGACGTCGTTAGCGGTAGACTCTACGGAATTTGCTTAGCAACTTGTGCTTCAATAATTCAAAGAGCAGTAAATCAATATGCACTATGTCTAGCTCTAGCCAGCCCGTCTGTTTACTAAGCTAGGCGGACTCCCATTGAATGCACAGTAGGCTCTGTACGATGCACTCATCTACATCTGCTTTTGAGTGATCATTGACTGTTTGCATCGACGCCGGTGCATGATCCTGATACAAACCGCACATCTAACGTATGCATTCTCATCGTTATCCCTCTTCGAAACGTCATGGCGAGTCTATTCCGGAAACGGGCATATCAAGGTCAGCGCTGTGATTTATTGCATCTAGGACTTTTGTATTCTAACCTTTTTCCTGGGCTGAGTATGTAATACATTGTAGGAAAGAGGATAGTGAAAATGGCGACTGTAGCCCTATGTGACCCGTCTACAAGGGTCATGATACGGAGGCCCACAACCCAACAAGGAATCGAGCTAAACTTGATTGGTTCCGCTGGCGCAATGGTAGCGCGCAAGACTTCTAATCTTGAGGTTGCGGGTTCGAGTCCCGCGCGGAATGCTTTTTTTGCTTTTTGTCTATTTTTTGTGTTTCCTATTTTTGTTGCTTTATTTTTTTCTCGTCATTGTACATCGTACCACCGCATACATAAAATTACATAGTATAGTAGAGATCTAGTCTAGAGATTGTCTATTTTTCCTTCTCCTCGTGCCAGTCCAGATACACCCGCCGCAGCTCAAAGACCACCTCGACCGTAATCAGCAAGATGATAATCCACTCCAGCCGCGTGCCGTGCCGCTCGCTCGAGATCTCCCGCAGCACCGTCGCAATCTCCTGCGCATAGTCCATCTTCTGGTTCAGCGTCTTGATCCGCACGCCCACGTCCAGCGCGCGCCCGACCTGCTCGTAGTAGCTCTCCAGCCCCAGCTCCGCGCGCGCGTCCCAGAAAATGTCCGGCAGCGCGTCCGTGAGCTCACGGTAGTGGTTCAGCTGCGCGCGCAGGCTGAGTAGCTCGCCCGTTTTCTGTAAGACAAACTTTTGCGTCAGCCGGACCTTGTCCTTGCCGCGGCCAAACGACAGGCTGCGGCCCGCCAGCATCTCGGGAATGCGCCGCGTCGACTCAAAGTAGTCGGTAAACGACCGCTCGAGCACGGCCAGCTTGGTGCTGCGCGCGAGGCCCGACGAAAAGGCAATCTGCGCGCGCGTCGTCGCGAGCCGGTCGCCGTCGGCCACCTCGTTGCGCGTGCCCAGCACCACGACGTCGCCGCCCATGACGCTGTTGTCGCGCGCCGCGTCGCGCCGAAAGTCGAGCGTCTCCGTCTCGCGCAGCGCCACAAACGGGTCGGCGGCGGCTGCAACTAGATGCGATGTCGCCAAACGGTCGACATCCTCGGCCGGCAGGCCCCAGCCGACAAGCGTGCCCGACTCAAACACAAACAGGTCCACCTCGCGCGGGTTTGTCTCGGTCTCGTGCACAAACAGCTTGCGCGCGTGCACGACTTCGTGCGACTCGAAGCCGCTGCCATCAGGGTCGAGCGTGAACCCCTGGGTTTCCAAGATGGACATGACGCGCTCCATGTCAAACGACTCGGCGAGGCACACGGCGCTGATGACGTTGCTGCCGTCTTCAATGCCGTCAAAGTTGTCGAGGTTGTCCAGCAGGTGCAGGTCGTTGGCTTCGCGGCGGAGCCTCGCACGGGACTTTTGCGCAGGCACTACCGTCTTCTCAGGTTCTGCCTTGCCGGGCTTGTCCTCCTCACGAACCGCCGACGGCTGCTGGGCAATGGCGGCCACGCGCCGCAAGGAGTTTTTGGCACCGGCCGAGCGTGTTTTTCTTTTTGTGTTGGCCGCGGCGGTGTTCGCTGCCGTCAACTCATCCATCTTCACATCGCGCATCAGCTGGTGGGATGTGAACAAGGCGCGCCGGGGGGTGTACGCAAGCGCTGTGCGGTACGGCAGCTGGCCATGGCCGCTTCCAAGTGGCGCCGTACTGAACCCAGCATTGTGGGAGTGAGAGACTGTGTTGTTGAACAAGATCAACGTCCGGCCGATCCGACTGCCGGCTGCCGGGGATGCGAATGTCGCTGGCGAGGGCATGATGGAGAAGAATCTCGATCCATGGATTGGGGTTTGTTTACATGAGAGACAGAATGTGCAAATTAATGAAAATCCAAAATCACAAAAGATATTCAAAAGAAAACTCAAAAGAAGCAGATCGATCAGACGTGCAGAGGCATGTAGAGCCGGGCTGAGCCGAAAGTAGCGAATGGCAGTTGACAAGTGGGAATAAGTGGGGCACGCAGGTGAAGAGAACACCTGGGACCAGGTAGTGCCGATAGGTGCATTTTGCGCGGACAAGGCTGCCGCATGACAACAGGCAGCATCTGATTGCAGAATTTTGGGTGTCTTCTTCATATAATCCGTGCAGATAGACGCCTAATACCAGTTTATATAAATTAAGCCTGTGATACTTTATTGCTATGTAGTTAACACTCTCTGCCAGTGACGGTGCAGATAGCGGGTGGCACTTTCCACATCGAGTCTTTGGGCTTCCACCACTTGCCATCTATCGACACTACCTTCCGTGATAGCCTCACTTCTGCAGCAGGCATCTATCAAACAGTATCCCATTCTCATTCTTATTCTCAATCTCATTAATATATCCCATCCCTAATAAAAGGCACACCATTCACTTGGCAGAGTCTTCGTCTTCCTAATCTACATCTCTTCTGACATCCCACCCCTCTCCTGAGTCTTCCTCTCCCCTCCCCCCATCTCATCCTATCGGCCTACCTAAATATAAGACACCATTTTACGCATCCTACAACGACACCACCTGTCAGCATCGTCGCGCTGCATCTGCATACTGTAGCTGTCCCACGTGCTGTCAACTGCGCTCGTCTGTCGTCCTGCATAGCTTAGCCTGACACGCCACACCAGAGCGGCCCGTCTTCTGACAGCATCAGACCACCGTCACTGCGTCTATTTTTCACATTTCACAAGCATATCACAGCGCACAGCATTTCAGTATTTATATCAGGTTCGTACAGCTTTGTTATCTTTTGTATGATTGTTCTAATAGCACAACACCAACTAAAATGGCTAACCCAATAGCTTTCCCGTTCGCCTTTGCTGGAAAGGAACCAATCATGGACGCGAAAGAACGCTTCTACCGCAAGTTCCAGTCAGACGTCGCAGACATTGAGGACCGCATCGCTCGCCTCGCGTCCCTCAGCGTCGTCGCCGGCGAGCGCAAAGACGCGTCTGACAGTATTCTCGCGAGTTTGTCGCGACTTTCGCTAGAGGTCGGCGATGCCGCCCAGTTCATTCCCGCCTACGATCAGCGCACGTACTCGCAGACAGTCAAGTCACTCACAGAGAAGCTCAACGACGAGCTCGCCCGGCTGGCACCCACCAAGCCGCGGTTCCAATTCAAAAAGTCGGCCAAGACCGCAGCGCCCAAGGCAGACCACCGTCTCCTGCGCGGTGTCCCTGATGCGCCTGTAGCCAACACTGCAAGCCCAGTCGAGACGGCCGTGCCGGCCGAGGCTGGCAAAGACTACAATGCAGAGATCGCTGCGTCGTCCGAGGCGGTGCGCAGGCCAAGCTTCTCCGCCGCCAAAGAGATCAACATTGCCGGCCACACGGGCGTGTCCATCGTGCTGCCGCTGTCCGCAGCGCAGGCCACAGCGTCTGGCTCGCTGACCGACCTGGCCGAGTGCGTCGTCGACATGGCCGCCGCGACGGCCGCCGCGCCCTTCAAGAGCCTGATGCTGCGCAACATCCAGCGCAGCCTAATCGTCGTCGGGCGCGTCAGCGGGCCCGTGCACATCACCGGCCTCACCAAGTGTGTCCTGGTCGTGTCGTCGCGCCAGGTGCGCATCCACGAGTGCGTCGACGTCGACGTCTACCTGGACGTGCGCAGCCGGCCCATCATTGAGGACTGCAAAGGGATGCGGTTTGCTCCGCTAGATATGAAAGAAGAGAAGGAGAATCTATGGGACCAGGTGGACGATTTCAAGTGGCTGCGGGCGGAGGCGTCGCCCAACTGGTCGGTGCTCCCAGAAGGCGAGCGGCGGTCGGAATGGACTGGCGAGACTCCTGCATCTTTAAACTTAGTTTAATTCTGTGAAAAATAAACATAAGTTTAAAGCTAAAGTCAATTAGGCCTTGCTGGCGAATTGAGCGCCTTGGTCGCGCAGCTTGGCGAGCATCTCTTTCTGTGCTTGGATACGCGCCTCGAGCTGGCGCATCTCGGTCTCCTGCGCGGCGACGGTGCGGCCGACGTCGGGCAGTGTTTTGATCTGGGCGCGCGCATGCTTGAGCTTGTGCTTGATGCTGTCGGTGGCGGTGGGCAGGTCGCGCAGTGTGATGGGCGGGCCGGCCATTGGTCCGCCGAGCGTGGTCTGTCCATTCTCGTCGCCGTTGGCGTTGCCATTGTCGTTGCCATTAGAAGCGAGGCCGGCAGACTGGGGCGGCTGGAGACGCGCGAGGATCGAGGCCAGCTCAGCCGTCGTGTCCAGGGCGTCGGGTGAGAAAGTCTTTGGCAGAGCGAGTGGGTGAGCCATTTTGATTGAGTTGATGTGTTGTGGTAAGGTAGTGAGGTGGTTGAGATCACGCGGTCGCGTTGATACCGTATCAAGCTGCAGGTGCAGGTGGAGCAAAGTAGCGATTACATAATCTTCAAAACGTTGTGCACCTACTGGGCATGAGCGGCTGCTGCACGTTTCGGTGGGTTCGGCGGCACTGTGCTTGGTGGTGTGTTTATACAGTGCTATCGACCCTGAAACAGTGCAGATACAGCTACCCCGCCATAGTACAGAAATTACAGGGAAATGAAAACGCAGCAAAAAGAAAAAAAGAAAAAGGAAAAAGGACCGAAACGAAACTATTGAAACAAATCGCAGGCCAGGAATTGTAAACGAGGGGCCTTCGCGCTGTATTACTCCGTAGTCCGTAGCATTTATCTGTTTATCTTCGGGTTGTCTGCTGTTTTGCTGTTATCTCTGCCGCCAGTTTGAGAGATAATTACAGCGAGGGGTGATGTAATACTGCTTTGTAGATTTTATTTGCGTCGAAATAAAATATGTAAATACTCGAAATAAATGGTTTATTGTCTCAACAGAGCTGTCCCACTGAAAATCACGCAGCTGTTTATCACCCGATGTTGACTTTCTTCTGACTTCTTCTGCTCTCTTCCGTTCCTCTCTTGACTTCTTCACCTTCACACCAACAACAAACCAACAACCGCAAACATGGTCAAAGTCGAACAAAATGCCTGCCTCAGTATGTGACAAGCCCGATTTATTTAAACCCCTACCGGTGGTGGGCGAGAGGGAGGAGAGGTTGGAGGGGGTCTCTCGGGGTGCGAGGGACGACAGAGAGGAGAGGGGGAAAGATGGAGAGAGAGGGAGCGAGAGAGAGGAAGACGCAGAGAGAGAGAAGACAGAGAGAGAAGAGGACACCGAAGAGGATACACACACAGAAGAGAACGACGAGACCACCCAGCCCCAACTCCAACCCATCCTCAGACAGACCCCCCGCCGACCACCGTCGCCCTGGCTCACGGCAGCCTACATCCTCGTCTACCTAGAGATCGCCTGGCTAATCATCATGCTCGTGCGCGCGACGGCCGGCTCTATGCCGCCCTTTGCGCTCTTATCGCTTCTTTTCCCTCCTCATTAGTCGTCATTGATGGTTGGGGTATTGCTTCCGAGTCGTCGCCCAAGAACGGCGACGCCATTGCCGCTGCCGAGACGCCGGTGATGGACGCGTTCTCGAAGAGCGCCACGGGCTTCACGGAGCTCGAGGCATCGTCGCTCGCCGTCGGCCTGCCCGAGGGCCTGATGGGCAACTCCGAGGTCGGCCACCTGAACATTGGCGCCGGCCGTGTCGTGTGGCAGGACGTTGTGCGCATCGACCAGGCTGTCAAGAAGAACGAGTTTGCCTCCAACGAGGTCATCAGCAAGACGCTGCAGGACGCCAAGAACGGCACCGGCCGTCTGCACCTGTGCGGTCTCGTCTCGCACGGTGGTGTCGTAGGTTTACTCTTTATCGATAGTTGGAACAATATCTAATAAAACAGCACGCCAAGCAGGAGCACCTGTACGCCATTCTGCGCGCGGCCAAGGCCGCCGCCGTCCCCGAGGTGTACATCCACTTCTTTGGCGACGGTCGCGACACCGACCCCAAGTCGGGCCAGGGCTACCTCAAGGAGCTGCTGGAGACGATCCAGGAGATCGGCATCGGCGAGATTGCGACGATTGTCGGCCGCTACTACGCCATGGACCGCGATAAGCGCTGGGAGCGCAACGAGCTCGCGCTCAAGGGCATGATCCTGGGCGAGGGCGAGGCCAGCACCGATCCCCTCAAGACGATCGAGGAGCGCTACGCCGCCGGCGAGAACGACGAATTCCTGAAGCCCATCATTGTCGGTGGCGCTGAGCGCCGCATCAAGGACAAGGACGTTGTCTTCTTCTTCAACTACCGCTCGGACCGCGTGCGCCAGATCACGCAGCTGCTGGGCGGCGTCGACCGCTCGCCTCTGCCCGACTTCCCCTTCCCCAAGGACATCACGCTGGTGACGATGACGCAGTACAAGGCGGACTACCCCTTTGCCATTGCGTTCAAGCCGCAGCACATGGGCAACGTGCTGGCCGAGTGGCTCGGCAAGGAGGGCGTCAAGCAGGTGCACATTGCCGAGACCGAAAAGTACGCGCACGTCACGTTCTTCTTCAACGGCGGTGTCGAGAAGGTGTTCCCGCTGGAGACGCGCGACGAGACCCAGGACCTGGTGCCGTCGAACAAGTCGGTGGCCACCTACGACAAGGCGCCCGAGATGTCGGCCGCCGGCGTCGCCAAGCAGGTGTCCAAGCGCCTCGGCGACCACGAGTTCCCCTTTGTCATGACCAACTTTGCGCCGCCTGACATGGTCGGCCACACGGGCGTCTACGAGGCTGCGATTGTCGGCTGCGCGGCGACGGACAAGGGCATTGGCGAGATCTACGAGGCGTGCAAGAAGGAGAACTACATTCTGTTCATCACGGCCGACCACGGCAACGCCGAGGAGATGAAGTTTGCCGACGGCAAGCCCAAGACGTCGCACACGACGAACAAGGTGCCGTTCATCATGGCCAACGCCCCCGAGGGCTGGAGCCTGAAGCAGGGCGACGAGGGCGTGCTGGGCGATGTCGCTCCTACCATTCTGGCGGCCATGGGCCTGCCGCAGCCCGAGGAGATGACGGGCAAGAGCCTGCTCGTCAAGCAGTAGATTAGTCTCTAGTTTCTATATCTACTTCTGCTCTTTTCTGCCTCCAATGAGATGCTACCGTCGTGCTACGTCTGCCGCCGGCAGATGATTGGTGTGCAGGTCAATGGACCGGCAGCATATTTGGTACTAGAAGAGAGGAGAAGCGACGAGGTATTAAGGAACAAGGGTCCAGTCGGGCTGCACAGTGACGTATTGATTGGGAGTCGTTGGCGTATGGGAGTTGAGGTTCTGCAAGATGCAGGCTAGAGACAAGGTCTGGGTGCATGAGCCGAGGAGCTTGAGCTTGAGCTCGAGCTTGTCTTGGTGCGGTGCGGTGATCCCGGTTAGTCTGCAGGCATAGACATGAAAATAATAGAATAAATCAAAAGTAAAAAGTAAAATGTCACGAGGGTCTGCGTGATAAACGGTCCACTGTGGGCTGCATCCCGGACTGAAAAATCAGGGTCCAGTCGTGATGCTCTGGTCTCATTTCCAGGCCGGCCAAGGCCATCACAACGTCGCATCAGTCGTAGTAGATAAAAGGAATAAACATGTTTTCCATCGTCTTCTATGTATCTCATGCAGGGCCTAGCAAACAATTACTTCGTAAATGCACAACTACAAATGCGTGGCACCCGCTGCTCCGCCAGCTGTCATCCTGGATACCGAGTACTGTCTGCACTGTATTTTGTAGTAGCGCTGTATCCGCGCTGTGGTCTGTGGTTATGTGGTATGTACTCCAGTGCTGCACCGCTCGTGCCATTCTGCAAGATGACGTCACTAGTGACAAGTAGAAAAAGAGGACACCAGCAGCACCTCGTACGAAGTAAAAGTATGGCAAGGATGAATAGGAGACGACACAGTTTGGATGAGGGTTATTTACAAGTATGCCTGTGGTGTCAACATAACGTTCATGTTCAGATGGCCCGCAGATTGTGACGAGTCGAGAACAAGAGGATGCAGATAGGATTGATATTCATTACTTCATGACCGACTCGCACGTCAGACAGGCGAAACTATGAGACATTCGATCAACGTCAACGTCTTCAACGTCACTACCCATCATCTCGTGTGTGTTATCGAATCAGTGAGCCAGAGCAATTTGATCACGGATCGCTGCCCGGAAGTCGTGCCGTCGATGGTGATTCGCCGTGGCTGTTTGCACCCGTGAATCGTCTGTTGGCTGCTGACTCGGGCTCTCTCCGTAGCACCCTCACTGGCACCTGCACTGGCGCTTGTCTGCCACACCAAAGACAGGCACTCGAGTAGTCTCCTATCCTCTAGACACCTTACCCTCACAAAATGGAATCGTTACAGCCCCTGTAAATCAAGATCGGCACTGCAGCAAGAGATATCACTATCAAGCGTTCATAGTATTCTCCGTACTCAGGGGAGGTGGAAAGACGTCCGATGTGATGTCATTTTATCGAGGTCTGTACAGACTGGCACAGTGCTGTTATGCTGAGTACTGAGTACTGAGATCGATATCAGTCTTGATTGCTGACTCATCTCGACGTCGAACAGCAGCAACGAGGTGTGGTCAAGAGGCTAGACAGCCAAAGCAGACGGAACAAAGAGATGAGTACAAGCAAAAGTTCAATTTCATATAGTGTGATTCATGGAATCGTTTCATTGTATCTGAATTATATTTGAATATCAGAACATTCAAACTCACATATCTAAAGATTATGTAATCTCGTAATTTAAGAAATTAAAAAGTCACATGAAATATGCAAAAAATAAACTGGAAGACAGAGTGCTCACCTAAAAACACATGTCAAATCAGAAGTCAACAAGAATATTTGTAAAATATTTGTCAATTGCATAGGATCACAATTAATACAGTCGCGTGTTGACTTGGAGTATTCAAGAGGCCCAGAATGCACTCAATCAATATTCTGTACCGATGCACAAGTACTTTGCGTCATAAAACCCACTTGCCTGCCACATACAGCCAATCACAGCCCTCAATTTGCCTCTGACAGCCCACAGACCCGCTCCATCGTGCTCCCCCGATCTTCAAGGAATACACTAGATTTTGACATCGGGATTTTGGTGCGATATTGAAGTCCTGATGGACCGTGAGAGTAAATAGAGTTGATTCACGGCGTGGATTATTGCTGACGGTGTGATTTGCATTTGTCGGTCAAAAGCCTCCTTTTCTGGGCCAAAATGTATTGCGGCAAAAATTCGAATTAATAAACAAAAAATAAAGGATGATGACATAATCACCGATCCCGCGGTAGATATCGATCACAGCCATCGCCCTGAATGGCAGCAACGACCTGACAATGTAGAAATTCTGGCAGGTCCCGTCTGTCACGTTAGCACGTTGGCGGCATTGTAACGCGATTTCCTGATTCGGGGGAGCACACATGGTGCACTATGATGGTCTGGTCTCTGGTGCATTGTTGCGTGTCATTGTATTGCATCTCTGCTCAGTAGAGAACAGAACTGTGCGTCCGGCTGCCCTATGATTTCGGATTGCATTGTTGATGTCTCGTGTGGCTCGCAAACAATGGGTGGCCAATCACAGACGGCCTGCTCGGTCCAGACCCACTCTCTTTCTGCTTCTTTCTGTCTGTCTACAGTACAAAACCAGGGTCGTTGCTAGATGCACACCCTGTCTGTCTAGTGTGCCTATTACGGCTAGACCCGTTTATTTTGACTAGTATCCTCGATTCTCGTGCAAACCCACGATCCCAAGGCCGCGCTCCGTGCCATTAAATTAAATAGCAGGTTTAATTCGAAAATCACTTCTTCGTCTGCTCTGTCTTTAATGTCAGTTGATTTTGACGAAGCCGTTGGATACGATGTGGTTTGAAGTTTTTGAACTAGCTTCTAGGCTTCAATAACGGACAGGCGTCAAGACGCCAACGGCTGTGAAAGAAGCTGTCATGATAAGTCGCGCTGGCGTTGCTGTCGTCGTTCCTCTTTGTCTGCCTCGAGTCAATAATACACTCAGATGAGACAGACTGGTGATTGCAAGAGCAGCAGTACTTGTGAATGTCAGCAAGTTTCCAGTATCCAATCCCTCAGAAAGTAAAAAGCAACAGAAAGACAGAAAGACAGAAAGACGACAATGGATCGATGCAGGTGAAATGAACGGAAGCCGAGTAGCCGGGGACGGATGACGGATGAACAGGCAAAAGACCACTTCTTTATTGCTGGGATGCTGGTCGTCGAGATCTCTGAAGGTGTCGATGCAGGGCAAATAGACGATCAGTGCTTCCTGGCAGAGAGAGCACTCAGTCAGATATCATGCTATATCATGACGGTCGGATACAGAGTCAGAGGGTACATGACCGAGATCAATAGGTCTGCAATGCCGGGCGAACTGTCTTAATATACCTCGCCCCTCTTGCTGTACTTTATATCTTACTCTACTCTTAATATTACTCTACTCACATCTTGTAGAACCCGATCTGTTGGTTGCACGCCCATTTGGCGAGGATCTCGATGCTCGGTTTGAAGTTGCTGCATCAGCTGCTGCCGTTCTCCATAGAAACACACTGTTTCCCCTGTCCTTGCGGCCTGCATTGCCCTGCTCCGCGAGGACCCTGATTTTGTGTGTTATTTCTGTGGTTTATTACCCTCTATCACCTATATAGAGCACAGATACAGGTCTAACCATGTCCGTACTGTCGCGCTCATCTTACTCAGTATTACGTCTGGTGTGCTACCCCTCGACCTTCGATTCACGATTTATTTGCGATTCGGATATCAACTTTCTTTGTCTTTGATGTTGGCTGTTTTCTATTTCTTTTTGTCCATTTCCTATTTTCATTTTTATTTTCAGTCCTCTCTTTTCAAGTCTGTCGACTGAATTTCAGTCATCTTCACATCGCTCACTACCACTTGATAACCAAACATCCTCGTAGCATCTACAATCCAAATGCCATGCGTGCTGCGCCTTTCTTTATTTCCAACGGTCTTTTTAACAGTCGCCCTCCCGTCGCCGTCTCCGTCTCCCCGTTCCAGTCCTTTTGTCTTTCTGTCTTTCTGTCTTGTCTCTTGTCTTTTGCGTGTAGGCTCTGGTCTTTCCTATTCTGTAATCTTGCTGCAACCTCTTCTTTCCTGTTTTGTAATTGCATCGACCACATCGACATCCACTCGCTCCTTCTCGATACTGAAGTGAGTATGCTGTTGATGTGTTCATCGATGTGCTCCTTCCATAATTCTACTTCCTCCAGTCTCCAAGCCGCTCATGTGCCTTATCCCCATCGCACCTGCCTTCCACGCGGTTCTGGACCCGGAAGCTCCTACGTCCAGAACTGTCCAGAATCTGTGCAGTAACCCTGCCCTGCTGTTCCTAAAGAGTACTTCGTATATTCAACTCTCTGTACGGTACTTGGGTACTTCCTCGACAACCGTCTCCTTCCGCAATTCATCGTCGTTGATAGACGCACCCCTCACCGCTCACCAATGGCCGCCCCTGTCTAGTCTCCATCAGCCCACTGCCACCCAAATCGTACAGAGTAGATATTTTATTAAGAGATTAAAACATTAATTATTTTAGCTAACAAGTACCAACGGGGATCGCTCATGCTCTGTCTGGCTGTGTGCTCTACGCCCTACCTAATACCCTCTTGCCCGCTGCAGTCCAGTCCGCGAAACCTAGACACCTTTTTGAGTTTTTGTTCACTTTATTCTTTGATTCTCAACACCTACATTCTACGCATATTCACCTGCTCACCTACTCACCTACTGAGATACTCACTTGATACCATACACCCCTCGATATTCACACTCACTTATCAGCCATCTACGCAGCCTCACCATCTCACCTTGCCTTTGACTGACGACGACGATTACTCACATCAACATCGACATCTACATCTATCTACAACTACATCGACATCTGCATCTGCATCTACACATCTAGACCCGTTCTAGACCTCCGGCGACGACCACGACGACAACAAGCGCCCAACAGCACGCCGTCGGCCAGACGCTACCCATCGCCCTCCAGTCGGATCCCCAGAGGACCGCAGTCCAACACCCCGTGGCAGATGCCTCGCCCTTCTTAGTTTGCGCCCTCCAGCGGCAAGACGTTTCGACGTATAGTCCTCTTTATCTTGTCTTCCTCTCTATCTATACATTCGTCCACGCGTGTGCATCCACATCACCGCCGCGATGCCCCCTCGCAGTCAACAAAGCCCCGCGGAACCCTCTACGCCTCACCCTCTGCGCCAGGCCACCGCGCTCCAGTCGTATGATGATCTGCCCGATGCTCCTACTCTCTCCACGTCTGCCGACGCCGACGCCAACAATGCCAATGCCACCGCCTATGTGAGCGACAGCTCCAAAGAGTCCGGCCACAACGACGCAAAAACATGGTTCGACAACGCAAACAACAACCGCAATGCCACCTACGACACAAACGACGACGGCTCGCCCTACTTCCAGAAACGCGACTCGTCCGGCGACGAGGCCAACCACGATGTCGTCCTCATGTCGCCGCAGCACCCGCCGCCGTTCGTGCCTCCCGGCGCCAACTTCATGCCCCCCAACCTCGGCCCCCATGCCCTCACAACGCCCCGCAGCAGCAGCGCCGACGACTACCGCAGCGTCATCGACGACTTGACCATTGAGAACAAGCGCCTCAAGGAAGAGCTCAAGCGCTACCGCCAAAGCATCGAGCGCGACATTCTCGAAAAGGAAAAGCTGTTTGAGATCAAGGTCCACGGCCTGCCGCGCCGCAAGAAGCAGGAGCTCGAGGCCACGCTGCGCGACTTTGCCGCCAGCCTTGGCGATTCGCCATCCAGCGAAGGCGCCTCGCAGCGCAAGCGCGAAAAGTCGTCCGTCTCGTCCAAAGAGCGCTCCTCCAAGGAACGCTCCATCCACCACAACCACTCCCACAGCAACCCCGCGCAATACTCGTCCGGCGGCTCGCACTCCAAGCATGCCTCGAACTCGTCGTCGCGTTCGCGGCCCGTCGACTCCGCCTACGCGTCCATGTCCACCGGCGCCCAGTCCAGCGGCCCGTCGCTCGCGCGCCAGCCGTTTGGCGGCTCCAAGGCGCGCGCCTCGTCGGAGCTCAAGGTCGAGCGCTACCTCGAGGACATCCCGCAGGGCCTGCACCCCAACTACGGCCTGCGCACGCTCGGCGACAAGGAAAAGAAGAAGCTGATTGTGCGCCGGCTGGAGCAGCTGTTCACGGGCAAGATCGGCGGCCGCTTTGCGCGCCAAGGCCACTCGCTGATTGCCGGGCAGAACCCTTCTATGAGCAAGCTGCCGACTGTCAATGTTGCATCATCGGCACCCAAGGCCGGCAAGAGCGGCAGCGGCGGCAGCAAGGGAAGTGGTGACGGCGACAATGGAAGTGGCAGCGGCCCGGCCGGGCACGCCAGTGCACCGGCTATATTATCAAAACCAAAGGTTTCCGTATCATCATTACCACCACCAGCACCACCAGCACCGACACCAATACAACCTACAACCACAAATCAACCCACATCAACACAAACACAAACAAACACAGAAGCCGCACGCGAGGCACGCATCCAGTCGCGGAACGGCGGACACAAGAACCCGAGATCACAAGATAACATGTCCACTTCCCACTCCAATTCCAACGGCGACGAGACGACCAACAGCGGCGGCAACGGGTCGGGCGGGAATGTGAACAACAACGGCGCTGCTGGCAACACGAGCGGCAACGGCAACACGACTATCAACAGCGGTAGCAATACAACGTCGGGCAACGGCACGGGCAACGGCACGGGCAAGTCACCGCCTGGCTCAACACTGCCAGAACAGCGGCCAACGCGCCCGCTCGATCTCGACCCCGACCGCGTGCAGGTGCCCTCGGAGAATATGGAGTACATCCGCCACCTGGGTCTTGTGCCGCCCGAGATTGGGCCCAAGAGCATTGCCACGACGATTGATGTGTCACCCGACGCCAATGGCTGGGTCTATCTGAATTTGCTGTCCAACCTCGCGCAGCTGCACATCTTCAATGTCGCGCCCGACTTTATCCGCCAGGCCGTCGTCGAAAAGAGCACCAAGTTCCAGCTGTCGCCCGACGGCCAAAAGATCCGCTGGCGCGGCGGCACCGACGGCACCAAGTTCAGCAGCGACGGCAGCGCCGGCGACCAGTCGCAGCAGAGCACGTCGACGGACGGTGGCGACGGCTCCGACGAGGTCGGCCACCGCAAGCGCACCAAGACGTCGGGCCAGGGCTCGGCGTCGGGCATGTCGAGCGGCAAGAAGCGCAGCAAGTACGGCAACGGCAAAGACAACTCGGGCGCGTCGTCGAGCTTCCAGTACAAGCCGCTGTTTGTGCGGCAAACGTCGTCGCCCGTGCGCACGTCCGAGGACATGTCGACGCAGGACTCGGAGATGCTGGACGTCACGGACAAGAGCGCCGATACCATTAACAAAAACAAGGGCAAGGCCAAGGCCAGGAGCTCGATTCTGAACAGCATGCCCAACCACAGCATGAGCATGACCAACTCCAACAGCAACATTGACATCTCGCGCTACGGCAACTACGGCCACGGCTACGAGATGAGCCGCTCCGGGTCGTCCAACACGCGCAAGCGCCGCAAGTCGGACGGCGTGCTCGTCTACTACAGCGGCATGCCGTTCTGCACGGACCTCGCGGGCGACAGCGGCGGCGAGACCAGCCCCACGACGTACATGACGTCGGCCGACCAGACGCAGGACTCGGTCGACGAGATCCTGCAGGGCCGCCCCACGATCCACCGCTCGTCGTCGGGCTCGCTGATCCCGTTCCGGCCGCTCACCGACTACCTGAGTCTGTCGCGCGAGGAGTGGGCCGGTCTGGGTCTTCTGGGTATCGGCACGGTCGGCCGCGGCAACGGCACGGGTGCGCTCGGCGGCGGCGTCAGCAAGAATGCAAACGCCAACCGGGACAACATGAGCAGCTCGGCCAGCTACAGCACGGCGAGCAACCACGACGACGCGGCCGATAATGAGATTCTGTTTATGGAGCCCATGTCCAGGACGAGCTCGAAGATGCAAATGGAGCGCGACGACAGCACGGCCAGCTCGGTCGTCAGTGAGGAGGACGAGTCTGACGGCGAGCCGCTGCTGGAGGCGTCTGGTCTGAGCGGCGTCATGCCCGACGACCACTTTAGCGTGCGCGTCACGACGCAGCGGCCGTTCCGCCGCGCCAACGCGATTGAGTTTGAGGACGACTCGGAGGACGACGGCGAGACTACCCAGAATGTCTTCAGTATGAGCTCGCTCGCACGGCGCGTGGCCGCTCTCAAGAAGCAGACGGCACCAATCTCGGCGGCGGTGCCGACGTTCCAGCCGCAGGGCACGCACCCGCCGACGCCGCCGGTGGTGGCGCAGTACGTGTCGGTGGTGTACGGGCAGCGCGAGCCGGTGGCGCTGCCGCAGCCGGCCATGTTCTACCCGCCGTTCAGCCAGTCGTCGTGCTCCGAGGAGAGCTCAGACATGCTCGACGACGACGCCAACATGGACGACGAGGACTCGAGCATGTTTGCGTCGTCGTCGGTGATTTCGCGGCGCGCGAACCCGCACCACTCGGTGAACCACTCGGTCAACCAGTCTGTGAACCAGAGCGTCAACCAGAGCGTCAACCAGTCGGGCAACCAGAGCGTGATGCACCCGTCGGAGATGATGTCGTCTGGGGACGACGGGGATGTGGAGGTTGAGGCGGGCGAGTCTGGAGAGATGGAGGACAGTATGTAGTTTTTTTCTTTCTTTTTTCCTATCTGAAGCAGTGGCTTCCCGACTTTGGTCGTTGTACATTTAAAAGACATGATGATATGAGCAGCGGTTTCTTTTTGTATTTCTTTTTTCTTCTATATTTTTCTTATTTCTTTTCTATTTTTATTTTTACTTTTACTTTTTCTTCTTACCCGATATTTGTGTGCTACATTACTGTACTCTATGAAGCCGGATCCAGATGCCCTTCAATTAAGTTTAGAATTTTAAAAAATAGTCTCTTATTGATGATGCTCTATCTTGCTCGTTGTATGTACTAAATGGGACTTTAATTGATATTAGTGTTTGTCTACCACGTAACGCAATGAAATTATCAGGCCACGCCACCCCCACTATTTAGACGGGACAGAGGCCGACTGGCCAATCAGAGGCATCCTCTGGTAGGACATTTACGCCATAAACGTTGTCTTCCCCCATCCTCATCTCATCACCATTATACCTTCATTGACCTTTACCACCAATATCTCAAAATGCCACCCGCACAAGTAGCACAGCCCGCCGAGGCACCGCCCCGGCCCTGCGGACCGCCGCCGCCCTGCTACAGCTACGACACCAGCGAGCAGGCCATCCACGCCGCCCAGATGCACGCCTACGACAACGGCTACTCCCTCGTCTACCACCGCCGCTACCCGCCCGGCGACGCAGAGTCCGCGCGCCAGTTCACATACCGCTGCGCAAAGGGCTACATCCGCAAGTCCCAGGCCACCGCCCGCATCAGCAAGCGCCGCAACACAACCACCCAGATGACAAACTGCTCTTTTACGACGCGCATCAAGCTCCAGCTCCAGCCAGGACCCGTCATCGGCACCGTGCTGCGCCACTGGGTCGTCCAGGAGGCCACGCACGAGCACAACCATCCGTATACGCCGCCGACCGAGTTTCCCACGTACCGCCGCAAAAAGGTGCACCCCATCACCGAGAAGCAGATTATCGATCTGCACAAGGCGGGCGTGCGCATGGCGGACATTATGGCGCAGATCGACAGCACGTACGTGACGCGGCACGATGCGTACAACCTGATCCACCGGCACCGGCGCAAGGAGCAGCTGGAGGCGGAGGCGGCAGCAGCAGCAGCGGCGGCGGGAGGCGCGGGAGCAGCGACAGAAGCAGCGACAGAATCAACGAGTGTCAATGCCGAAGCAGCGGAAGAAAACGAGAATGAAGAGAATGAAAATGCCGAGGAGGGTGAGGATGCGAATGAGCAAGAATGAATAATGGGTTTCGATATTGTTACTGCATTTAGGGTTTAGGTTTATGATACACATATAGATGGCATTAATAACAGCCGCTGTCAACTCGAGTAGATTTGCACTAAATTGATATCCAAGAAGATTGATCTAGGTACATAGTATGATGGGCATTGACTATGTGTATAGAGACATTAATTTGCTGAGAGAACATCACCCCATTCAAACAAGCCCAGGCATGCCGACAAGCTGGGCATATAAATTTGAACACACAGAGCTTTGGCCGGTGAACATGCTATGGCGGATGGCTTTTGGAGTCGTCCGAGATGACTGCTGGTAATGACGTCCGAGACACAGTGGCCGACTCTGCCTACATAGCAGCCATAAAAGCTATTAAACGAGATGCGGGCCAACATCTAGACCAGAGTAGAACCGAAGGTTGTGCGCCTGGCCACAACATCCTGTCGATCCTGAATGCGTATAAGTCGGATAGCAGTATGGCCTTTTCTACCCATCAACGGCACTGTCTTGGCCGCCGACTTTCACGGTGCACCACTAATATCCCGGAAGTAAAAGTGAAGCTCTGGCTATTTTTATATATGTTTTTTTCTTTGTCTCTTGGGCTTCTGTTGCTACTTGAACTTCCGTTTCTTATAGACGTTTTCCTTTGCTTTTGGTCATTGGGATTTATGTATTTCCGATATTCAGTTATATTGGATTTTTTTACGATTTTGTCACGCCACGGAGACGAATTACTCGTTTATACAAAGGTAGATTATCAAAGTTTTGTGCAGGTGTGATGTCGTTGAAGTGATGTCGTTGAAGTGATGTCGTTTGACTTACAAACGTATAGTGCAATTAGTTCAATTACACGACACCAATACTTCTGACACTGCAAGTACTGCCGCCTGTCACCGCCCAAACTCTCTGGTGGGGTGAAGCTATGTGCTCGAGGCTCTCCTAATCGATGCGTGCTGTGCTCGTGCTCCCGTTGACTGCAGCAACACATCGCAACCATGGCCAGCTCAAGTTCAAAGTAGGTATGCCCTGTTTCTGCTGACATATACATCCATCACTAACAAAGTAGGGACGTTGCGACCAACCCTCGGGGCATCCCGCAGGCCCCTTTTGTCGACAAGGTCGAAGACTATGTCACCTCGCGCGAAGAGGTCGAGCCCACGCTGCGCCGCTTCCAGGAGATGATCTCGAAATACCAGTTCATGGAGCAGAACCTGCAGCGCCGCGTCGCCGGTCTGGACGAGAAGCTGCCCGACATTCGCAAGACTCTGGAGACGGTCAAGTTTCTGCAGACCCGGAGGCCGGGGGCGACCAAGGCCGACGACGACGACGACCTGGACAGCGAAGACGACGACACCGAGCCGATCGAGACCACGTTTGAACTCAATGACACGCTCTACGCCAAGGCCACGATCCCGCCGACCGACGAGGTCTACCTATGGCTCGGCGCCAACGTCATGCTGTCGTACCCCATCGACGAGGCCCAGGCCCTGCTGCAGCAGAAGCTGACCGCCGCGCAGACGAGCCGCAGCAACTGCGAGGAGGACCTCGAGTTTTTGCGCGAGCAAATCACCACCATGGAGGTCGCCATTGCGCGCGTCTACAACTGGGACGTTGTGCAGAAGCGCAAGGAGAAGACGGACGCCGAGCTGGCCAGCAAGACAAGTAGCAAGGCCGGCGCCGGTGAGGATGGTTAGGTAGAGTCTCAGCAATTTAATGGTTTACGGTATGAGTTTGAGTTTAACTGATTATATAAGCAATGCACTTTCAGTATCTGAAGATACTCTGTAAATACTGAGCAATACCTTGACTTGACTCAGCCTCTTTAATCTCCGTCTATTTCTATTTCATCCTTTAATCCTATTTCCGATTCTTAACTCAAATAAAAGCCAAATCTTATATCAACAAGACCGAAATTGCGCTGCGTAATGCTTCGAGCTGGGGCAGCTCAGAGCAGCTAGCCTTCTCTGTAATTCTCTGTAGAGCAGTGTGATATCACTGCACTGCAGGCATTGGGACCCCTTTTGCTTGAAATGCGGGGCTGCTATTGCTGAAGCCTGGCGGTGCCTGACCCAATGCACACTTTGTCGTTGTTGTCTCTCAGCATACTTGTACCTTTGTATTTCCGTATTATATAATCTTGAGTCATTGGCTGCAATTGGCCCGCAGCGGCAGCCTTCGTCATCGGGGGATCGCTCTTTCCTTGTTGAGCTGGCACTTCTCTTTGTTCCAAGTTTTTAGAGATTATGTCAGCAATGTAGCTCAGCTTCACTTCACAGCAGTTTCATTCACAGAGAAAACACATTATCTCTTCATAACTCAATATTGAAAACCTCCATCTCCAAACACGTAAAAAACCACAGCTTACCGCCATCTGCTTCCGCCAATACAACCACCTCCACCGCCCTCGTTCACCTCTAATAAGATCCTGGTCCTCTTTCAAAGTGGGTCCTTCGACAGAAAAAGGCAAGACGCTGTATCCCTCTTTCTTGTCGTGCCTCTTCAGTGCGACGGGTACGTACCGTTACCCCCCTACTGCTTTCTGCTTTCTGCTTGCACTGAAGCGCCTCCCCCACTGTACGCAGTAGACTCTTAGCCCTCCTTTTCTCCCTTCCACCTTCCACCTGGAGCTACGCCAACGACCGCTACTTAGAGTGATCGGTCCTTCCTTTTCGCAACTTCTCTCTCTTCCTTAGATAACACTCCATCAACTCTTCTCTCCTCAACTTCATCACCCTCCTCATCACCACTTCCGTCTTCATCACCACTACCACCACCACCTCCATCACCCCCACAACACACACAATGGCGGCAGAGAAGGACAAGACCGGCGGCATGGAGCTCGACCCCAAGTACGACAACTATGACTACCCCATTGTCTCCCCGACGGCCACCCCCGGCCACCCCGGCCACCTGACCCCCGAGCAGCAGGCCCAGGTGCACCAGTTCCGCCTGATGCTCGAGTCCGAGGGCTTCACCAAGCGTCTCGACACCCTGACTCTGGTAGGTCTTCTTTTTCTCTTGTTCTGAGACCTCTACTAACCCCCAGCTCCGCTTCCTGCGTGCGCGCAAGTTCGACGTCAACCTGGCCAAGACCATGTTTGTCGAGTGCGAGGCCTGGCGCAAGGAGACCGGCCTCGACGACCTCGTCGCCACCTGGGAGTACCCCGAGAAGGAGCAGGTCTCGGCCTTTTACCCCCAGTACTACCACAAGACGGACCGCGACGGCCGCCCCGTCTACATTGAGGCCCTCGGCAACATTGACCTCACCGCCATGTACAAGGTCACCACCGCCGAGCGCATGCTAACCAACCTCGCCGTCGAGTACGAGCGCCTCGCCGACCCGCGCCTGCCCGCCTGCTCGCGCAAGGCCGGCCAGCTGCTCGAGACCTGCTGCACCATCATGGACATGAAGGGCGTCGGCCTGTCCAAGGCGCCCCAGGTCTTTACCTACATCAAGCAGGCCTCGGGCCTGTCACAAAACTACTACCCCGAGCGCCTCGGCCGCTTCTACCTGATCAATGCGCCCTGGGGCTTCTCGACCGTCTGGGGCATCATCAAGGCCTGGCTCGACCCCGTCACCGTGGCCAAGATCCACATCCTGGGCGGCTCGTACCAGAAGGAGCTGTTCCAGCAGGTCGCGCCCGAGAACCTGCCCAAGCAGTTTGGCGGCTCGTGCGAGTGCCCCGGCGGCTGCGTGTTCTCGGATATGGGCCCGTGGCGCGAGCCCGAGTGGCTGAAGCCGGCCGCGTGGGAGAAGAAGGAGGGCGAGGCCGCTCCCGCTGCTGCCCCTGCTGCTGCTGCCCCTGCTGCTGCCACCGAGGCCGCACCAGCGGTATCACAGGAGGAGGCCGGTGCCAAGGCGCCCGCTGCTGCTTAGATTGGAGTTTCGGTTGCTGTCGATTATTAGTTGATTGGTTGTTTGATTTCTGGTCTTTTTGTTTTCGTGTTTTCTTTTGAGCACAGCAGGCGACTATCAGACTCGACTCTAGTTCTAGATTCACTCTGGCAGATGGCCACGAAGCATGCGGATAGA
Organism: Ophiostoma piceae; assembly: GCA_032248835.1. Taxonomy (NCBI): domain Eukaryota; kingdom Fungi; phylum Ascomycota; class Sordariomycetes; order Ophiostomatales; family Ophiostomataceae; genus Ophiostoma; species Ophiostoma piceae. The sequence continues at coordinate 1,814,741 of CP135129.1, forward strand.
CGAGGGGCATTGGACATCAGAGCCAATTATAAATATAATATTTTTTGTGCCCTCTTTTTGAAGGCATGTGTCTGCTACTGTGTGTGCTGCTCTCTTGTTTAGTTTATATCGTCAACAATGCTATCGATTAATTCGCCATGTTGTCTGTTTGATGTTTATATTTGATAATACTGCCATCACCTTGTTAATTGAAATCATCCATTCCGTGGTATCTACCCAAACGCCTATATACATATCCCATAATCATATCCATATCATCCAAACAATTCTCTCTCAAAAAAACTACCGCTCCTTCACCGCATAGTCCGCCGCCACGCGTGCCCGCTCCATACGCGCCACCGTCGCCGGCATCGCCTGCTTGAGTCGGCCCAAGCCCGCAACGGCCGTCGAAAACGTTTCCTTTTCTTCAGTCGTGTCCTCGGCCTCGTCGACAAACTCGACCTCCACCTCGGCCTCGCCCAGCGCCGCCACCGTCGCCGCGTCCGCCGCCAAAGCACCCGCCAGCGCCTGCTCGCGCGCCCGCACCGCCGCCGGCGGCACGCGCCGCTTTAGCAGGGCAATGTCGCGCAGCAGGTCCTCCTCGTCGCGCGACAGGTCCTCGACGCGCTGGCGCTTGCGGATGTCAAACGGCTCTTCTTGTTCTTCTTTTTCTTCCTCTTTTTTGTCGGTGTTTAGCAGCGACAGATCGACATCGCCGCCGTTGATGCTGAGGTTGGGCGCGGCGAGGGCAAAGGTGCGGTGGATGTACTCGGTGACAAGAGCCTCGACGCGCGTGTGCAGGTCGTCGTCGTCAACCTTCTTGTTCTTCTTTGGCTTGGGCTTGGGCTCGTCGACCGGCGGAAAGGCGGCCTGGACGGACTCGGCGGCGGCGCGGCGGACGTTGTCGACGAGGTAGGCAAAGTCCTCTGGGGACTGCAGCTCGATCTTGCGGTGGGTGTCCATTGTTTTGTTTTAGTTAATGTGTTGGTATTGATGCAATTAAATCAATCTGAGATCAAACGTGAGTTAGAGACGCGCCGTGTTTACAGTGTTTACTTCTGCGGGGTCTCAGCACCCTAAGACACGAGGCTACGGACGGCTGAGAGCGCTAGACTTCACTACACGTTATCTTTATCTTATCGCACCTGCAGTGTAAATCTGCAAATCTGCCACTACAACGCCGCCAAGAAGGACGATACGACACTGTATCAGCTGGTAGATGTTTGTGATTATGCTTAAATTACTAAATAAAAATAAAATAAATTGACAATAAATGCAGATTAAATGCCATTTGATAAACGCAGACTCGTGTACTGTCCAGCGCGCGTGATGTATAAAGTGTTTGTATTGATAGCATTCCATTCCGTCGATAGCTGTCCGTAAATAGTGAATAATAAACAGTGAGCAGAAAGAAGAAAGTGACCAGCAACAGAATAGCAAGAAGCGATATAATCCCAGCAGTAACAGTAGATGAGGAAGAAACAACAAATACACTCTATCCTAGAGTTCACATGCAATAACACAGTTTGAGAAGGGAAGCGGTGAAGTAAGCAAGAAAGAAAGAAGACGTAAAGGAAGCGAGAAGAAAAATACAACAGAGAAAGTGAGGTGAACGCCTTTACAACCAGGCTATAGTCCCATAAGTGCGCCGTACAAATTCGAGTGGTAAAAGGAGTCGCAGTTGAAGCATGAAGAGAAGAAGAAGCAAGTCGAGAGGACGGAGAATGGCGGATGACATATTGCCGGTGTGTTGGACAGCCGGTTGATAGGCATGCCGTTCGTCGTCCATGTGGTATCATGGCGTATTATGCGTGAATGGCAGATGGGGTAGAAAGAGGAATAATAAAAGGGAAAAAAAATCAAAGATTCGTGAGTGGTGAGTAAAGTTGTCGGTCGTGTAGTTTCATAGAGAGCCGGGCGGGCTATCTTGGTGATAACGATATCGTGTGGGTCGGTTTCGTGATAGCGATCCAGCACGATAGCGATGCCATCATACCAAGTCCATCTATCAGACCTACTGCGGGTAGATTTTCTGGATATCCTCGTCGCTGAGGAAGATCTCGATAATCGGCTCGCGGCAGTGCTCGATCGGAGTGTAGTCGTAGTCGACGTACGACGGCACAAAGATCTCGGGGTTCCAGATGAAGCCCTGGCTGGACGAGAGGTAGGAGATAAGTCGGGGGGCACCGTCGGGGTCGCCAATGTTGATGACATGTGCTTCTTGGTGGAGGATAGCAGGGCCTATTTGTTAGTATTTTCAATACATATTTCAAATCGTAGAGACGGATTAAACTCACTCAAAAGACTTGGCCGGCGACGGTGCATCTGCTGCTGCTTTCGTGTCGGCGTGGACACGGGCACGGACTGCGATAGCTGCGAGAGCGGTGTGACGGGCTCCTTGCCCTTGGCCGAGCGTGTGGGTGGTGTGCCGGCCGAGTAGAGCGACGATGGCGAGGCGGTCGACGACGATGACGATGCAGAAATGGACGGGGTCATCTCAGACGACGACGCCGGCGAGCCCATGGAGGCGTCCATGGAGCGGAGGTTGTGGTGATGGCGGGGCTTGCGGTTGTGATGGCTGCCCAAGGCCTGAGGCGGGATCGGAATCGAAGAAGACATGTTGAGGCGGTTGAAGTTGAATGAAGCAAAAAGAGAAGATAGAAAAGAAGAACAAGAAAAGGAACCAAGAAAAGAGAAAGCAGGTCGTGTGCTGATCGATGAGTCGACACTAAACTAATCGGGTCTGCTCGGGACAATCGTTTGATGTGGTGGGATACGTGGGCGATAAGGCGACACCGCGAGTGTTTGTGTGTAGTTTTGGGACTGGGGCTCTGCTGGCGTGGTAGACTTAAGACTTGGTCTTGTCTTTATCTTGTCTCGTTTGATTTGGTCTTTGATCTTTGATTTGGTATTTCGTATTGGCTTTGGCTTGACAGCGGCTCTAGGCTTGAGGCTAAAGAGAGCGGTGGCAAAGGAGGGGGTTGTCGTTGTGTCGGATTGGCATGTATGGCTTTGATAAGCGGCGTGCTGTTGAAGAGCGGCGTGGAGAGTGAAGCGAGCGAGCGAGCGGTGTCGATAGACAAGGTGTGGAAATGGTGATGAAAGAAGTGAAGTTGAGTCGACAGTAGATGCTTGATAAGAGAGATGGGATGGAAGGCGTGCAGTTGGTAAGTTGGAGAAGGAAAGAGGAAAGAGCGAGGTAAAAGAAAGGAAGGAGAGGAGAAAGTAACGGAAGGAAGAACCGTTGGGCAAACGAAACAAGAAGGCTCGTGGGACAAGGCGGCAAGGGCAGGGCATGAGCAGGCAGGAGGCAGGCAGAGAGGGGGTGGTTATGGTTAATGTACTGTACGGAGAAACATGTATGAACTGTGGTGAGTCTGGGATGCAGGCAGGAGGAGCCAGCTTATCGCAGGGGTTGGACTTGTACTTGTTGCTTCGGAAAGAGCGATGCACTTTTTTTGCTCCTTCTTCTTCTGCTTTATTATTTTGCACGTCTCGTGTAATTTCCTCCGCTCTTTCCTCTTACATCTACACGACCATGCTCTTTCCTTTTGAGCTCTTCCTTCTATTCAGTCGGCCTCAACCGAACACTCATCCCAGAGTCTAGATACCTGTGACTACGCCCGGCAGTGCTGGGGACCCGTCTCCACTTTCACGTCTGGCCCTTCTCCATAATCATGGAGCATCATGATGGGCCACAGGCCATTTACACCGTACATATAAAGTGGGTCCCTACCAACAGTCGAACGAGGCATCTGCAGACTGAACTGTATCCTACCAAATTCAATATCAGGCATAGACAGACGAGACAGACAGCGAACAAAGTGGCAAACAGCATACAGCAACAGAGTGAATGCACTTCCTGTCTTTCTTGAAGGCTGTTATGTTATCTTGCAAAGTGAAGGGTACTTTTGACAGACCGATCCCCACACTACTTTGTACTGTAGCTGGACGCCCCACTTGTCGTCACCCTTTCCTCAGTATCTGCGAAGGCGGACGATATGAGTACTTCGTAGATTCAGTGAAAGAAATACAGAAAAGAGAGTGACACCAGTTCAACGGTAACGCTGTGTACGACTCGGCACAAATCTCTTCCCGTGAGCAACGCTACCTCTTCTTAGATAAATAAAAACACTTAAAACGAAAACTACTGCACGGCTGCGCTGGTGCGTGCTGATAGGCTGTGGGTTGGGCAGCATGCAGGCAGATCCTTGTTGGCAGTTTCCGATACTTACTTAGCAGATGCCGGCTACGGAGTCCTTAATCACTTAAATCATCACTTAAGACAAAAGTATCGTAACCCGTTAATTCCTCTACTTTGTTGAAAGCAGGGCTTCAACTTTCTTGTTGAAAGCTGGTATGATAGATAATATGATATATCTCAAGTTTAATCCAAAATCAAATAAATGCAAAACGATGCTTATCCTCCCTTTTCCGTGGTTTTATTTCCTTTCCCATAAATGTTGAACTTCGTGCGCTCACGAATTAAAATGTCTCGCCAAAATGTTGAAACTGGTATCTCCTCACAAACAACCGATATTTACATTTAAATACCGGCATCGACACGCCAGCCCTCAACGGGCAGGGGGAAGCCGTTGCACCACTGGGCAATCTCGGCGCGCAGGCTGTTGATGGCCTCGACCTCGCCACCGGCAACCTTGGCCTTGAAGTCCTTGAGCTTGTTGGCCTCCTTGGGCAGAGCACCCTGCACGTCCTTACAGATCTTGACGGCAGCGTCAATGTACTTGGCGACGCGCTCAAAGTCGGCAGTGCCGAAACCACGCGAGGTCATGGCGGGGGTGCCGATGCGGATACCGCAGGGGGTCAGGGCCGACTTGTCGCCGGGGATCGAGTTCTTGTTGCAGGCAATGTTGATCTGCTCAAGGACAGCCTCGACACGGGCACCGTCCAGAGAGAACGAGCGCAGGTCCAGCAGGACCATGTGCGAGTCGGTGCCGTCAGACACCAGCTTGTAGCCCAGCGACTTGAAGGTGTTCTCCAGAGCCTTGGCGTTGTCGACGACCTGCTGCTGGTACTGCTTGAACTCGGGCGAAGCAGCCTGCTTCAGGGCAACGGTCAGAGCAGTGATGGTGTGGTTGTGGGGACCACCCTGGTGGCCGGGGAAGACGGAGAAGTTGATGGGGTTCTCCAGGTCGTACAGGGTCTGCTTGCCAGTCTTGGCATCAGTCGACCGCACGCCCTTGCGGAAGAAGATCATGGCACCGCGGGGGCCACGCAGGGACTTGTGGGTGGTGGTCGTGACAATGTCGGCGTACTCGAAAGGCGAGGGGATGACGCCGGCAGCGATCAGACCCGAAATGTGGGCCATGTCGACAACCAGGTAGGCACCGACAGAGTCGGCAATCTTGCGCATGCGGGCGTAGTCGATCAGGCGGCAGTAGGCAGAGGTACCGGCAACCAGGACCTTGGGGCGGAACAGGATGGCGTTCTTCTCCAGGGTGTCGTAGTCAATGATGCCGGTCTCCAGGTCGACGCGGTAGGGCATGGTCTCAAAGTAGGTCGAGACAGCCGAGATCTTCTTCTGGGGGGTCTGGTAACCGTGCGACAGGTGACCGCCGTGGGGCAGGTCCAGGCCCATCAGGCGGCCGTGGACGGGCATGATGGACTGGTACACCTGCAGGTTGGCAGGGGAGCCCGACAGGCACTGGACGTTGACGCCCCAGCGCTCCGAGTCGAGGTTGAAGGCCTGCAGAGCACGCTTCTGGCACAGCAGCTCGACCTCGTCAATGTGCTGGTTGCCGCCGTAGTAGCGGGCACCGGGGTAGCCCTCGGAGTACTTGTTGGACATGGGCGAACCAAGAGCATCGAAGACGGCGCGGGAGGTGACGTTCTCCGAGGCGATCAGGATGATGGACTCGCGCTGGCGCTGGATCTCGCGCTTCTAGAGGGGTGTTAATGTCGAGGAGGGTATAAAGAGGAGTGACTCATGGTCTGAGGTAGAGGTGACGTACCATGATCTCGGCGACCTCGGGGTCGGTCTCAACGAGAGACTTCTCGAGCATCTGTGCTGTTAGTCAAAGTTCGTGTTGGTGGTGTAATTGGAGCTGGAGCTGAGGTGAGAGCTGGGAGCTGGGAGCTCGGAGCAGAGGCCGCGATGCTCACGCAAGACGCGAGGCTGAGCCAATGCTCGAGCTCCAGCTTCCTCTCGCGCTCAAATGCACTCTATTCCAATTGACATGGACGAGGGGTACTGACCTCCTTGTGAGACTGGGGCAGAGAGTAGGTAGACATGGCTGCGGTTGGGTTGGAGGGGTATCTTGAAAAGATGGTGTGAGTGAGAGTTGAACAGATTGGGATATCTGGAGAAGAGAGTAATCTGGAGAAAGAGGAGAGGAGAGGAAGGAGGGGAGGAAGCAGGAGAGATATAAAGAGAAATAAAGAGCACTCAACACGGAAGGAGCAGGGGAGGGAGACGACAGGATTGAAAAGAAAGAGAAAAATCTTTTTATTAATTCACAAAAGAAACCACAAAATGCCAAATTAAAATGATTAATAGCTACCCGGATGAGCAGCGAGAGAAATTTTGCGTTGGACTAACAACGAATAGCCTCGAGGAGTCACCTACGAGTCACACTGGAGCAGCATTCTTTCTTCTTCTTTGCCCATAATATGGTGTAAGAGATTTGTTTATTGGAATTTATTTTCGAGATAAAATAATACAAAATGCACCGGAAAACACTTAAAACGAGGATCCCAGCGGGGTCGATTGACCTGCGATTTCGGAGGACAGCCAATCAGAGCGAGTGACATGAGGCCCACTATGACGGCTCCAGATGGTCGGTCTTTTGTAGGGAAAAGCGCTATCCCGCTTTCGGAGCTAGCTGTCTCTCATACACGTGATCGATCACTCGTATAGTGTCACGTGTAGTTACCCCTGCTCGCCCGCAAGGCAGGCTGACAACCTGCCGCGTCAAAGCTGTGGTTGCTTGGTGTTTGGGTGGGACTTCCACCAGCTTCTCTACTGTGCTGCTGCTTGACCTCCACGACGACATCACGACATCACCAGCGAGACATCAACGACCTTGTCTCTTCTGTTCTCTAGCTCCCACGATCTCTTAACCACGACTTTAACTCCTACGATCTACGACCTACGACTTACACCTACACCTACACCTGCTCCGACCGCCTCCCTTTGCATCGTGTCCTCGAGGCAGCAAGCTCCGACCACACCTCACAACCCACCATGGCCGACACTCTGGTCGAGACGCCGCTGGGCGTCCACTCCTCCCCGCACAAGAAGGCCGTCCAGCCATCAATACCGAGCCTGGGCAACTTTGACAGTGCCACCGAGAGCGGCGACGAGTACGGCACCCTGAAGAAGCTGCAGGGCCAGCTCGAGTACATTCAGCTGCAGGAGGAGTACATCAAGGATGAGCAGAGGTATGTAGAGCTTAACTGAAGCAAACGATATCAATACAGATACTAACTCAACAGATCTCTAAAGCGCGAGCTGGTGCGTGCGCAGGAGGAGATCAAGCGCATTCAGAGCGTGCCGCTGGTCATTGGCCAGTTCATGGAGGCCATTGACCAGAACACGGGCATCGTGCAGTCTTCTACCGGATCTAACTACGTCGTGCGGATTCTGTCTACGCTGGACCGTGAGCTGCTCAAGCCCTCGTCGTCTGTCGCCCTGCACCGCCACTCCAACGCCCTCGTCGACATCCTGCCCCCAGAGGCCGACTCGAGCATTGCCATGCTCGGCTCCGATGAGAAGCCCGACGTGTCGTACGCCGACGTCGGTGGCCTGGATATGCAGAAGCAGGAGATTCGCGAGGCCGTCGAGCTGCCCCTTACCCACTTTGACCTCTACAAGCAGATCGGTATCGACCCGCCGCGCGGTGTCCTGCTGTACGGCCCGCCCGGTACCGGCAAGACCATGCTTGTCAAGGCCGTCGCCAACTCGACGACAGCCAACTTTATCCGCGTCGTCGGATCCGAGTTTGTGCAAAAGTATCTCGGTGAGGGCCCGCGCATGGTGCGCGACGTCTTCCGCATGGCGCGCGAGAACGCACCCGCCATCATCTTCATCGACGAGATCGACGCCATTGCCACTAAGCGTTTCGACGCACAGACCGGTGCCGACCGTGAAGTGCAGCGTATTCTGCTCGAGCTGCTCAACCAGATGGACGGTTTCGACCAGACCGCCAACGTCAAGGTCATCATGGCGACGAACCGTGCCGACACGCTGGACCCCGCGCTGCTGCGTCCCGGCCGTCTGGACCGCAAGATCGAGTTCCCTTCGCTGCGCGACCGCCGCGAGCGCCGCCTGATCTTCTCGACGATTGCGAGCAAGATGAGCCTGGCGCCCGAGGTGGACCTGGACAGTCTGATTGTGCGCAACGACCCGCTGTCGGGTGCTGTGATTGCGGCGATTATGCAGGAGGCGGGTCTGCGGGCGGTGCGCAAGAACCGGTACAACATTATCCAGGTGGATCTGGAGGATGCGTACTCGAGCCAGGTCAAGACGACGAGCGACGAGAACAAGTTTGATTTCTACAAGTAGACGTCTGCTTGTCGGTTGTTTTGGTTCTGTTTTGTTTCGTGTTTTGTCCGTGGGACCATGTTTTTTATGGAAGGGAGTTACTTGCTAGGCATATCATAATCTATCAAATCAAGCAATCTGGATGTGACTCGTAGTGAAGATAGTGAAGTCGGCAAAATGATGTCTTTAAAAACAATATCGAAAGAAAGAGACAAAAATAATAAACAAAAGCATCACGACTACCAAAGAAATTGTTTAAAATATAACGAGATAATAGACTATGTCAGGACATCATGAAATACTTGTCAGGAAATGTTCAAACCGAATAGTAACAGTCAGACATCTCACAAGGTACAGATTCTCGAACGTGATTCAAATATTCCGACGACAAGGCTGAGCTCATGATAGCTGCGATAGCTGCCAGAGATGGCACGTGAATTATGGAGCACTGCGGTACAGTAAGAGACAGGTCCAGACGCTACCCAGAGCTTGACTACGCTAGACTACAGCGAGGGACCCCGCCGAATCAGATTGCAGCTATTGCCACTGTTTTTTAGTATTCTTTTTCTTAGTATCACAATCGATAGCTCGGTCTTTCTGACGTCTTTGGTCCTGGTAGTGTCTGATATATCAAAGAGGTGTCTCACAGCGTACTTTTGAGTTTCCCCTCATGAGACGATATGAGAGTGCTTGATCTTTTTTGTTTTTGAATTAACAAAGATAACGACAATTTGACATATCCCACGAAAGCTTGAAAAGTCAAAAGTCAAAGTCAGCTTGAACAGACACATCACAATGACATCACTACGCAAGGCTGGCCTCGCTACGGCGACTACGGCAGCCTCAGCCCTCAAGCCACGGCCATCCCTGGCTCAGGTCCAGCAGGTCCGCTGGTTCGGCGTTGATAAGCACGAGATGCGCACAGGACGGCGTCGCGGCGGTGGCGGCCGGCGCAGACGCGGCGGCGTGGCCTCGGCATTTGGCGCCTTTGTGGTCACGGGCGCCGCCATCTACGCCTACAACACCTATCTGGTCGACGAGCAGCCGGCCGACCAAAAGAAGCCCAAGAAGAACAAGGACGGCCTCGAGGACGGCCAGTACAGCCTTGTGATCCCCAAGGCCGAGATCCAGTTCGAGACCCCCACGCCGCTCCCCGAGGGCCAGGATGCCCGCGACGCCCTCAGCCCGCAGCACCGCCAGATCAAGCACAGCGTCGAGCACCCGGGCGTCTATGCCTGGGGCTCGAATGCCGGCCGCGTCGTGGCGCCCGACTCCGCCGAGGCCAACATCCGCGAGCCGCGCCGCATCAAGTTCTTTGACGGCCAGGTGCTGCGCGACCTCAAGCTGGACCAGGACATTGGTGTCGCCGTCACAGAGCAGGGCGATGTCGTGCAGTGGGGCATTGGCTTCTGGGGCCAGGACGCCGTGCCGTCGGCGCCCATCTGGGCCAAGCTGGTCAAGGACTCCAAGGCGGCCAAGGCGGCGCCCCCAACTGTGTCCCTCGAACCGGCGGTGACGCTCAAGGGCAAGAACATTGTCAAGGTGGCACTGTCCAACGACCGCGTGATTGCACTCGGCGCCAATGGCACGGTCTACTCCATCCCGCAGTCCATGAAGGACCTCAAGCTGGAGCCTTCTTCCCTCAAATCTTCTAGCTCTTCGTCATGGCTCTGGAGCTCGGCACCGGCGACGGACCTCACTGCATCGGGCATCCGCACCGTCATGACTCCGACCGGTCTCGGCTGGGGCGAGCGCGTCGTCGACGTCCGCAGCGGCCAGGAGCACTGTCTCATGATGACCAGCAAGGGCCGCGTGTTTTCAGCCGTGTCTTCGTTCTCGTCGTTCCCCGCGCGCGGCCAGCTCGGCGTGCCCGGCCTGACGTGGAAGACGCGCAGCAAGGACAAGCCGCTCGACGCGGCCTACGAGGTGCCCGGCCTCAAGGGCGTCACGGCCGCCCAGATCGCCACGGGCGACTACCACTCGCTGGTGCTGGCTAAGCACCACGCTGCTGCTGGAGCGGACAGCACAGGCCTCTACAGCTTCGGCGACAACTCCACCGGCCAGCTGTGTGTGCCGGCGTCGCCGAGCGCGCAGTACTCGGCCAACCCAATCGAGGTGCCCGTGCACAAGCTGTACGAGCCCGTCAGCGACGGCACGCCGCTCGGCAACAACAACGTCGCGCTGCAGCGCCAGGACCGGCCGACGACGGTCGTCACATCCATTGCGGCGGGCGGCGCGACGTCGTTCTTTACCATTGACGTGATCCCGCGCGGCCTGACGCAGGCGTCCAAGACACTGGCCGACACGTGGTCGTGCGGCTCGGGCATCTACGGCACGCTGGGCACGGGCAAGTGGGTGCACATCTCGACGGCCGGCCCGAGCCGGATCCGCGCGCTGTCGGGCCTCGCCGAGTACAGCGAGTCCCTCAAGGCCATGGTGCCGATCCGCCTCGCGCGCATGGAGGTCGGCGCGACGCACGCCATGGCCGTGCTGCAGAACGCCACGCACGTGCAAAAGTCCAAGAGCGACACGAGCTGGGGCTTTGACACGCTGTGGTGGGGCGGCAACGAGTACTACCAGCTGGGCACGGGCAAGCGCAGCAACCAGAGCGAGCCGGTGCACATTGCGCCGCTGGACGCGGTGACGGTGACGGGCCCGGCGGCCAAGAACCCGCTGGCGCTGGAGCCGCTGGCGCCGCGGGCGCCGACGGGCGTGGCGGTGGCGTCGACGACGAACCTGGACCTGACGCGCGAGCGGATGTCGCTGACGCCGAAGACGACGGTGCGGCTGGCGGACGGGCACAAGGTGAGCATGGAGCAGCGGGCGACGTGCGGGCGGTATGTGTCTGGAGTGTACTCTGGGGTGTAGACTGGATAAAGGGTGTTGTATATGGCGCATGGAACCTCACTACTGGCATGTATTTTGTATCTGTACTGTATTATATTTTATGAATAAATTGATCTACCAAGACCTGTTGATAACCTGCATGTTAGTCGCGGGAGCTTATGCACGATTATCTGCAGTAAGCTTAATCTTCAGACAAGCGTGCCCAGATTGCTCAGACAGATTAGATAATGAGGGACACGTGAGGTCTCGCCGGCTGAAGTCGACACCCTCATGACCTGCATCGCGCCTTCTCCAATAGGATATGAGAACGGCGGGTGCCCCTCGCTGCCGTGCCTTGTCTGCCTGCCGGCCCTGCATGTGGGATGTGCGTGGACTCCTGGAAGGTCTCCCACTCGCTCCTTCCTTTTTTTGCATCTTGCTTACACATACTGGCATTACCCCTTTTGGCTGCATCGACATCATCGATATCTCCAACATCTACACTACAAAGCACACTTTGATTACTACAGCCTGGCGATCTGTACTGCATTCGACTTGGAGTACCACTGCTCCACGTGGTGCCGAGCAAACTCCGGGACTCTGGTACAGGACACAGACAGGAGCAGATCAGAGTACATTACAGAGTACTTTGAGCGACAGAAGACGACAGCGGGCAAATACAAACCAGTACAAACGGCCGGTACTTGCTGCGCACAGTCATTCAGGAGTCGAGCCAGGGTCCTGGTCGTCCTAGAATAGTCTCCCAAGACTACGCGTTGCATCGCTGCAACTGCCTCCTTCAATACCGTTGATCCTTTGATTCCGACACTCCGGTTGACTCGCTTCTAGAAGCCGTCTTATGTTCTTTTTTCTCTCGATCTCTTCTGTTGACTTCGCCTGTTCGCGTCTCGCTTTGCCACTTGCCACTGCCATTGTCACTATTTCCACATCCGCCAACGGTGTCGTGTTGCCATTCTCCAACTGCTACTCTACAACGCTCAACCGACCGATCCTACGCTGTTTCTTCTTTACGGAGTACTCAGTAACGAGAAGGACGACTTCCACCGACGGCGGCTAGCTGTATCTGCCCCCGTTCCCTGTCACGCGCCTTCTTACAGAGGGTACAGAGATATTGCTGCTCCAGCGAGCTCCAGACTGCTCCAGACTGCAATTTGCTCCATTTGCCTGCCCGTCCAATTGTCCAAGGGATTGTCCAATTGCCCAAGCCCTGGCCAGCTCGACCTTACTCTGTCCGGCATTTTGTCTACTTGTCTCTCCAGAGTATTTCCAGAGTATTTCACTTTCTTCAGCTCAACCAGCTAATACAGTATTAATACACAGACAACGAGGCCCACCGCATTACCTGTATTCTGTATTACGGAGCAGGCTTGTTACAAGCGGCATTGAACCCCACAAAAGAACAAGAGAAAGTCCGTCTCATTTGTGTCTGTCGTTCTGGTCGTTCTTTGTCTTGTGTCTACCAAGTACGGAGACGAGTGCTGAGTAGAGCAGGACCTCGACTCCTCGACTCCCGACTCCTCGACTCTGCGGAGTCTCTGTCTCACTTCTTGGCCATTCTACATCTATTATTGTTATTTGGCGTTGTCGTTGTCTTGCTCTTTGCATCATCATCCGGCAGTCTTGCTGCGCAGCCTGATTGCCGATCATCTTGTCTCACTTCTTCTTTCGCTTTTTGTCTTTTGTCCATCATCTCGTCTCCCCTGGCACAACCTCAGCCGTCTTGGCTGCCTCGCGATCGACACTCGCTCGACATTGACCGACACACGACCTCGAGTCTACCTCAACTCTACCTCACTTCTACCTCACCACTACTCACTACCACCACAATGGAGCGCTTCTCTCGGTTCCGGCGATACAAAAAGGCAACGGCAGCTGCTGCAGGCGGCGCACCGCTGACGGACCCAGAAGAGCCAGAGACGGTATCGAGAATACCATCGGGCATCATCTCGAGCGCAGGTACGCCTGTACCACCACAAGAAACGCCGTTCTCGGCACCCACACCACCACCACGACCGGCGACGTCGGCAGGCACAATCACTACAGCACCTTCTTCAATTCCGACCCCCATTCCTACTTCGATTCCGACCTCTATCCCGACCTCGACCTCTATACCACCATCCAGAATACCACAGGTACCAAAGGTACCAAAAGTGCCGTCTATACACGCCAACAGCGCACGGCCGACGACCAGCTCGCATGCGCCATCGACATCCTACACAGCCAATGCTCCTCCACTACCGACAGCAACAACTACGAGTGACTTGCAGTCGCAGTCACAAACCACTACACCATCTACCCTCCCGACGACACAGCAGAAAATGCGCGGCGCCATGCGCACGTCGCGGTCGCCGTTCCGCAACCTCCTGCGGTCCTCTACAAAACGGTCGCGCGGGTCGCCTCCGTCGACACCGCCCACGGGCGCACCCACGACTGCCGTGGTGACGACAAACACGGTGGCCATGCCGGCATCGCCGACGGCCGGGCTGAATGTGCAGATGCAGAGCATATCGTTCCCTGGGGGCACATCGCCGAGCCCATCCAAGCGCACGGGCGGCGCAAGCATAAGCACGTTGGCCAGTGCACCAGAAGAGCGGCGGTCGATGCAGTCGGTGGCAAGCTTTAGGCCAGCGATGCCGTCGTTTCTTCATACAACGCCGCGCGAGATGGAGGCGAAATTCCACGAGCTGCTGTGGCTGGAGCGGTCGCGGATCAGCAGCTCGGTGACGCAGCCGACAGGCCGGTGGGCACGGGTGCACAGCGCGCACGCGCGGTCGCTGGACCGGTACATTAACATCCAGCCGTGGGAGCGCAACCGGGTCAAGCTGCAGGTGCCGGTGGGGCACATGCAGTACATTAATGCGTCGCCGATTACTCTCAACACAAAAAACAACACGGGCGAGAAACGGCCCGACCGGTTTATCGCGATGCAGGGCCCGAAGCAGAACTCGGTGGACCACGTGTGGCGGATGGTGTACGAGCAGCTGCGGTCACCGGCAGTGATTGTGATGCTGACGGAGACGCACGAGGGTGTACAAGAGAAATGCTATCCGTACTTCCCGCGGGACCCTAGCGACGAGCCGATGCAGATCAACGCGCACGACGAGTTTGGCGACGGGTTCCGGGCGACGGTGCGGTGCGAGGCGATTGAGGAGACGGCGTACGGGGATGCCATTGAGCTGCGGCGGATTGTGATGCGGGTGCACAGAAGGGCAGCAGCGACGACTCAAAGTGAGCGCCCGTCACAGGCTGAGAACTCGAACTCGCAGGACTCGCAGTCTACGAATGAGCGCCGCAGCGAAGATGACACGGAAATGGGCGGCGCGTCGCTGCGGCCGGCATCGTCGTCGACGGGCGCCTCTGGTGCGTCGGGCGGCGCAAAGATTGAGGATGAAGATGCCGGCATTACAGAGGCCCCCGACATCGACATGACCGATTTCGAGGACGAGCGCGTGATCTACCACTTTTTGTACAAGCGGTGGCCCGACTTTGGCGTGCCCGTACTCGAGGACGTGGACAGCTTCCTGGGGCTGATGCGGCTGTCGGCGGAGAAGAACGCGGACCACGACAACGCGCGGGTTGTGCACTGCAGCGCGGGCGTCGGGCGGTCGGGAACGTTTATCGCTTTGGAGCACCTCCAGCGGGAGCTCGAGGCGGGCGTTTTCGAGTCGTTTGAGAATGACGAGGACATTATCTTCTCTACGGTCAACCAGCTGCGCGAGCAGCGGCGCATGATGGTGCAGGCGGAGAGCCAGTACATGTTTATCTACCGGGTTCTGCGGAAGCTGTGGGAGGACAAGTACGGGGTGGCGTTGGCGGTGACGAAAGAGGACGGCTCGGACAGCACGTCGGAGACGTCGTCGTATGCGTCGGAGCCGGCAGCCAAGCGGCTCGAGGTCGATCCGCACCCTGAGCGGAAGTACTAGCTGCACTGAGTATACATATCATAATATTAATTACATGTGATCATATCATATACATGTGATCATTATCAGGTTGAATGGCTTCCTATTTTGTCTTTATTCTCTAAATACAAAACCGATCGACTGAAACTCATGACATATTCTAGAGATATTCTACTTTTTCCTTCTAGAAGTTGTGAGGTGTTCTCTACTCGGAGCACGGACATGGGTCATGGAGGGTCATGGAGGGTTGCGGTGCTACTGGTGCCGTGTCTGGTTGACCGATGTGGAGACTCTAGTGTCGAGGTGTAATTACAGTAGTGTATTTAGTGCCACCCTTCAGTCTCGACAAGTACTGACAGAACCGTTGCATTAGTATTTTGAATTTTGTAGTTTGTAGTTTGTATTCCATGAGTTGAAGTGTCGGAGGATGAATCCCGTCGATTCCAGACTTCTGGCTGTTCCTGTCGTTACTTGAGTACAGAGTAGACATGTTGCATCCACTGCGCCGCTCCAGACTCTACTTCGTACATCGTAAAGTGTCGTAATTATCCTCGGTGAAGACCGTGCCGGGGTCGTCTTTACTTTGTAAGTATTTCAGTATTTTGCCTTTTGCCATTGGTTTGCTCTCTTCGGGCCCTCTTAGGCCCTTTTACGTTTCGTCGTGCCCCGTGGCTGTGACTTGTTGTAACGGTATTGCAACCCTGCTGCCATGTGTTTTTATTTTTGTCTTTTTATGTCATTTTATTCCGTCTATTATCTTCTCTTCTTCTTTTATCTTCAAGTACTCACCTTACCGTCTCTACTCACCGCATCTTCATATAACACCCGGCATATTCTCCGGTCTAATCGAGTAGAATAAGTGCATGTGAACACCTACTTTGTACAGAATACACAAGAAGAATACGTTGCAGGATGAGTGGAAGGAATAGCGAGTAGAAGAAAGGAAGAAAGAAGAGAAAAACTTCTAGAACAATTCTCCATCAATTACAGCATGACTCTGTCCAAAGAGATGGATCCTCGTATGTAATAGCTTGTGCTAGCATAATGTGCTTGGCGTTTTACGTATGACGGGTGTACCTGGTATGGATTTCAAGAGGTAAAAGGAAGTAGAAAGAAAGAAAGAAAGAAAAAGTGAAAAGAAAGAATAGACAGTCAAGTGACAAGGCAGCAAAGCAAGACATCCAAGAGACCAGCATCGAATGACGACAAGCAAAAGCAAAGACAAAAAGAAAGCATCTACAAATCACAGAAAAAGAAAAGAAATAATAAACCAAAAGAAAAGAAAAGAAAAAGAAACAAGACGAATCTCGGATCGCAGCCGGGCAGTCTTTCTTTGTATTTTTGATGATTTGTGTTTAATTTGTTGATTATTGATTATTCTCCCTCTGCAATGCCAGCTGTACGAAGTATCCCTTCCTATTTACTTTCTTTTCTACTTTCTTTTCTACTTTCTTCTTTGCTTCCTTTTCTACTCTCCCGACCATCTGGTCACTATTTGCCTCCCTACGCTACCGCCTCGACGGCACAGACTCGGTAGTGCCCTTCCTGCCTTGTTGCCTTTTTAGTATTGGGGTCTGCCAGCACTATTTCCATTTCATTCCGTCCTCATTCCGGCTATTACTGCGTGCGTCCGTCTGTCTATCTATTGTGTATTCTTTTGTCAGTCCTTCTTTCTGCCTTTCGTATGTCTTCTTCTTCCTTCCGTCTTTCCATCCGGCAAGCTTCCGCTGGTATGTCTGATCAGGTATGTCTGATCTGGTCGTGTGTCTGTCTTGATGTCTGTCTCTCTTTCATTCTTTCATCTTCAGCCTCCCTTTCTTTGTCGTAAACATTCAACTACTCTACAGCTACTCAGTATTTGCCCAGACATATTCTACATGATCCTTCCTTTATTTATTTCTACCAATTTATCGATTATTCTTCCCCGGGATCGCTCTTACTAATAAATCATTATTTAAAATAAATAAAATAATAAACCAATTCGTCCTCGCCATTCGTCGTTCTTTCCTTATTCATACTTTTTACTTTTTACCTCCTGCTTGCTAATAGGTAATGCTTGCTTGCTGCGTGCCTGCTGCGGCTTCCTTTTTTGTTTGCTTCTGCACGCATTCACCTCGGTCGCTCCTTCCTTGCCCAAATTCCAATTCGCAATTCGCGTGTCTCTATTCGTTCCTTTTCTGTCCTTCTCTCCTTCCTTCTTTCTTTACCTCCTCACCTTCTTTTCACCTTCTTTAAACGACACGACGTTCCTTTCCTCTCTCTCTCTCCTTCCTCTGCTCTCCTCACTCTCTACCCTCTCTACCCTCCCCCTCCACGTCGTATTATGCGCTCGTCTCCAACCCCCGCCTCCACCTGCCCGGCTCTCCTCTGACTTTTCGCTTTCGACTCTCGACGACTTTCTCTACGACTTTGACGACTCTCTTTAATTCGAGCTCTCCGGCGGTTCCTTCTCTACTTTGACTCGCAGTCTCTCTGCTGCTCTCTCCGCGACTCTCCTCTAGACTCTCCTCTTCTCTCCTCTCCTCCTCCTCCCGCCTATCCGACAGCTCCTCGTCTCGTTTCGTCCGTCTCTCCGAATATCCTCCGACTCTTTCTCTACACCTCTAATTACCACTCAACCGCTTCCCAGTCTAGACCCGTGCCGTCTCTCGGCTTCCTCCTTTTGGTCTCGTCCGTCTTACGGCTCGTTTTACGGTTTCGTCTTTCCGTCTCTCGCCCGCTTCCGCCTCTCTCCTCTTCTCCAATTGACTGCCGATTGCGGAGCCATCTCGACTGCGACTGCGACTGCGACTCTCACTCAACTGCGACTCTACTTGTCTACTGTACCGCGAACAATACTCTGAATTACACAGCCTACCATGACGTCGATTGTAAGTAAAGAAACTGCAGCTCTGCAATAGCTCCCACAGCCTCTCCCCAAAACCTACATGCAGTCACCTGCAGCTGCATGCGCATCCACACCAGCTGTCAGTGCCGTTGGTGTTGATCTTTGTTGTCTGTTCTTTATTTTCTGTTGTTTGTCGTCTGTTCTTTTTGTTTATCGTTCTTCCTTGTTACCGTTTTGCCGTCTTTATTGACGTCTACATCCTACGTTCATCCCATCTACTCAGTACAGCCCCTCGTTGTCAGCCGCATACGACCTGTCACTTTACGTTTTCTGGGTTCGTCCAGACTCCAGGACTGGCATCTGTTTGTCTGTTTTCTGTTTTCTGTTTTCTTTACTCCTGATCTTGACTTTGATCTGTTTGCCATGACAGGTGACAGAAGTCTGTCCAACCTGATGGGTCGTTTGTCGTGTTGTCAGTTGTGTTGTCTTTGTGGTCGCACTTTACTTCCGTGCACTCTATCTGCGACTCTATTTTTGTCCTTTCCCTGTCTTTCCTCTCTACGCACTACACCTCTCTCGCTCAGGTGCAGCAACCTGCCGGCCGCCACCTATCTCTACGACATTACTCTATCACCACCCCTGCATGCACGTCGCCAACGCCAAAGCAACCGCCAACCGCCTCACCGCCTCGTCGTGTAACGGTCCAACAGCATAGAACACGAAGAAGAAGAAGGAGAACAAAAAGAAGGAGAATACTCAGAGAACAAACGCTCGTTGCCCGGCTTATCAGACTCGCCGGCTACTGTGCCACATGTACCACGCTCAGACTCAGACTCAGACTCTCACTCTCTGACTCTGCGCCGACTCACTCCTTTCTATTTGCGACTCTCCAACAGATTACATCATAGGCCAGCCAGGCCATCCTTCGGTGTACCCCGTACAACGGCGAGCGCAGCCCAACTACACCCCCACCCTTGATCGATGCGATGAGCAGATGCGCCGGTATCTTATTCTTTTTGATATCTTATTCTATTTCGATACTTTCTACTTTTACTTCTTCACCTTCGCCTCGTCAAAGCGCCCCCACGGTCTTTACACTTTCACATCTCCGGCTTCTCCTCTCCTTCTACTCCTATTCCATGAGGCTGCCCAACGCTGCATGAAACAAGGACAGCCCTGTTTGCTTCGCGCACCCGTTCGACTGACCACCCGTTACACCGATATTACTCACTTGCACGCACCCCTTCAGTGCACTTTATCTGTTTCGTCTTCCCGTCATCCATCCTTTTCCCTTTTCCCTTTTTCTGTAGTGCAAGCGCATTTGATTCTGATTGCTTGGCTCCCTTGTTGCAGTGCTCTACCGCTTTTATCTCTTTTTATCTCTTCTTTTTCTTTATCGATACCTGTCGTTTGCTTCCCGTCTCATCCTCTGTTTGCCTTTATTCTGCCTCTACCCGCTGTTTGCATCTCGCCTCTCCTTCTCCTTCTCCTTTCTCCTTTTCTCCTCTTCTCCTTTTCGTTCTGTTATTTGTTCCTTTATCTTCTTCTTTTCTCTCATTTTGTTCATCTATTCTACTCTCACCATGACTCTCTCTCTTCACCCTCTACAACATGTATCTAACACCCAATTACCAGCTGTGCCTTGCGCACTTTTGCGAAGTCCACGGCCCGACGCCGCTCATGGTCACCGAGGGCCTGCCCGTCAAGTGCAACTCGTGCGACTGCGACGACGAGAGCGATGTGCCTGATCTCATGATGGCCGTCGCGTCCGCCGTCAATGCCGTCAATGCCGCCAGCTCCGAAAAGACAGCCTCGACTGCGTCCTCCTCCCCCTCCACACCACACGCCGCTGCAGCTGCGACACATGCAGTCGCCGACGCCTTGCGCAAAATGAACCTCCAGAACCCCGCGTCGCCCGCGCGCTCCATTACGCCGCGCTCACATCCCGACGCCACCGCCGCTGCTATTGCTGCATCTTCTGCCTCCAACTTTCGCAAAACCTACGACGACTCCGTCACAAAACGTGCTGTGCCCTGCGACAACTGCGCCATGACCCTGCCGCGCCGCAAGCAGGACAGCAGCGCAAGCAGCACGAGTTCTGCGGGCAGTGCGACAGACACGCGCAACCCCACGCTGCGCACCCGCGTGCCGTGTGCCCGCGTGTACGACGCGCCGAGCTCCTCGTCGTCGCCCTACCTGCACCCGTCGTCCGCCTCGACATCCTCTGACGAGGATAACAATTCGCAATCTCCTTCACACAACATGCAATCTATGACGTCGCGCTCCAGCTCGTCGTCGCGCCTCGCCAGCCACACACACTACCTTGATTATACATCCACGCATGAGCCCGTGTCGACCAACGCCTTTGGCATCATCCGCCAGTCGTGCCTTCGCACACTCACCCTCGAAACGCTGCCCCGCAGTCCTGCGTCTGCAGCCACGACGCCCCAGCCGCAGTCGCAGCCGCAGACGCCGCTGCAGGCGTCGCCGGCGTCCTCGTACTTTTCCGGCTCGTCGCCGTCCTCGACGGCGGGCGCTGCCGCCAACGGCGGCCCCCTCTTCTTTGGCGACCCCGCCGGCGGCTACACCACGGCCCACGTCTTCCGCGTCGCCGACATGCACGCGCGCGGCCACAAGCGCGTCTACGCTCTTATTGCGCTCAACACGCACCGCGAGCGCATGGCCATGAAGGCGTTTGGGTACGTGTCGGCCGCGTTTAACGATCTGGCGACGTGGATCCAGCAGCTGGCCGACGCCGAGGCCGAGCGCGTCGCTCTGTTGTCGTCGTCGCAAGAAGACAGCCCCGCGGTGATTGCCGCGGCCGCCGCACTCAACGACCGCTCGCCGCCGCCGACGCAGCCGTCGTCCCTCTCGACCACGGGCGGCAGCAGCTTCCTCGTGGCGGCGGGCAACGGCCTGTCGCGGCGCATGGGTCCTGGCTACGCCGGCTTTGGCGGCTTCGGCGGTCTCGGCAGCAGCTCGGCAGCGGTGGCATCGCTGCGGGCGCGCGGTCTCCCTGAGATTCTGGGGATGCCTGATTTCTTTATTGAGCTGCACACGCGGTTTGTGCGGCTGCTGCTGGAGCTTCCCGTTGCTCTGACCTAGCTTCTCTCTGAGAGGTTTACTTAATACCGATGAGCTGGCTGATCGGGTGTACTATATTTGTTTTATTTTGTTTGCATCATTAGACGGGAGACTTGATCTCAGGGATTTGTTTTATTATTTGTATTGGACTTGGATTACGATACTACAGGGCTGCACTGCAGCAGGAAGGACAGACGGAAAAGGATAGCAGAAAGGAAAGAGGATGACATACGACGAGACCAGACAAAAGGAGATGGATATACCCACGGCGTTACGGTCTTTGAATACAAGTTTTTGTTTGCTTGATTTGGTTTGATGTTGATGGTGACTTCCTGTTTGAGTGTTTTGATGTTGGCCGGCCATGTGCTATAAACAGCAACGATGCAGCAACTGTCGAGGCAGGAGCCATCGTCTTGTTTACATCTAGATGATGCTCTTATCTTCTTCTCTTCCCCTCCCTCCTCTCTCCCTCTCTCTCCTCTTCCTCTCTTCAACTCTTCTTCTCTTCTTCTCTTCTTCTTCTCCTCCTCTTCTTCTTCCTCTTCTTCTTCCTCTTCTTCTCTCTTCTCATCAACCTTTACACCTACAACCTATCCTTCAAACATATGCTTCCTAATACCCTCTTCATCACTATCATCCTAGCAATCCATCTCATCGAGCTCTGCACACACTCGACTCTTAATCTCATCCCTCTTTTTTTCCAATTCTAGTCTTGTCTCATTCACATCTCAATCATCACCATGGACTTCCTCGGCAATATCATGCTCTGGCCCCGTATGCTCTAGCGCAACATTCGCCGCGGCAGATGGAGCGCGGCCACCCTCGGCATAGCCGTCGCAATCTTTGCCGGCGTCGTATACTCGCTGTTTACCCCGTACTTTTGGGCAGCACCGCCGCGGCTGGTCATGCCGAGACCGTGGCACATGCCGACGCCACCGGCACCCGGCCTGCCGCACGACTTTGTGCAGACCAGCATTCCCACTGAGGTCGCGGACAAGCCCCACGACTTTGTGCAGACCAACACTCCCACCGAGGTCGTTGTGGCCGCGAACCCTCACGCGGTGTGGGCGCCGGGCCAGAACGTGCCGCACCACTTTGTCACGGCCGACACGTTCCCCACGGCCGTGCCGCACCATTTCGTCTTGGGCAATGACGGCTGGCGTGCGCGCGCGCTGTTTGTCCGGACTGTTGGCCCGCACCCGACGTGCCCGTGGCCGCACTCGTCGATTGGCCCGTGCGACTGCCCAGCGTGCCGGTCTCAGACGACGACTTCCAAGTAGCTTTGACAAGCACTGACAAGCACTGATAAGTGACGCGTGTCTAGATGGTCGGGGTGGTTGGAACGATGGCATAGTGCTGGATGATGTGATGGCGAGCTCTTTTTTTGTCCTTTGTCCTTTGTCTTTTGTCTTTTTATTCTGCCGTTATATCGGTAAGCGATC
Organism: Ophiostoma piceae; assembly: GCA_032248835.1. Taxonomy (NCBI): domain Eukaryota; kingdom Fungi; phylum Ascomycota; class Sordariomycetes; order Ophiostomatales; family Ophiostomataceae; genus Ophiostoma; species Ophiostoma piceae. The sequence continues at coordinate 1,837,325 of CP135129.1, forward strand.
ACATAGCGAAAATTAGCCTACTATCAGCGAATTCATTTCTTTTTGCTTTTAATCTTTATCTTGTCGTCTTGTCTTGAGTGCGTCTTACAAGCGATGGTGGTGCAGTATGGCCCCACTTTTGACACTTGGCGCAGCTATTAACGGTTGGACCCCATGTGCCAGTAGCTGTCGAAAGTCGAAAGTGCATACGTAGTGTGAACCGATTTGGCAGGAGCTGATTGTACTGGTAGAGCTTCAAAGGACGACATCACCACCACCGACCAAGCAGTCTAGACAGCGACCTGGACCCTCGAAACGCATACCCTGACCTCAATTGATGGGATAGTACACGACTGAGCGACACCCCACACCGACAGCGATGTACGAGGACGCGTGGTACAGCTTTGTGCCGGAGCCGCAGCGGAGCGGCCGCAGTTCCCAGGGGCCGGGACACCGCCGGCGCGAGTCTCTTCTGCAGCAGCCGAATGTGTGTATATCCAGGTAGAAGGGGGAGAACTAGAGAGTGAAGGACATACTGACCAGGCAGGGCTCACAAGCACCCGAGACGCTGGACGCGCTGCTCGAGGAGGACGACGACACCAACGAGGACGAGGACCTGCTGGAGGCGCGCGAGGACGGCCTGCGACAGCTGCGGCGCACACGGTCATTCCCAAGTGCAGCAGAGACACCACTGCGGCCAAAGTTTGCTTCAACATCTACTCAGCCAAAACCACCACCATCAAAAACAGCCAAGAAGCGCGGACCCAAGCGGAAGAAGGAGGTCACCCTGGACGCGCTGCACATCTGCGACGGCGACGACGACGACAACGCCCTCGAGTGGCAGAAACTGCTCGAAGTCCCGGTGCTGCTCGACGCCTTTGACGACGGCCTGCTGCAGGCCAGCCAGCAGGACTTCCTGACCTACCGCGACCAGCTCGAGATGACCGAGCGCCACCTCGCCGGCCTAGTTACCGACACAAACGGCGCCCTGCGCCTGCTGTCGTCGCTCGCCGACTCCTTCCGCACCGTCGAGGACCAGACGTCCTCCTTCCAGGCACAGTGCGACGACCTCGTCTCCGAACAGCGCCGACTCCAGCGCCTCGCCGACGACGTCGGCACAGACCTGCACTACTACGGATACCTCGACACCGCCACGCGCCGCCTCAACGCCCCGGGCGCCTCGCGCCTCGCCGACGGCGACGAGCTCGCCGACATTTTTAGGAATTTGGACGCATGCATTGCCTTCATGGCCGCCACCGAGCACGCCGACTACCGCGACGCCGACCAGTACCTCGCGCGCTACCAGGCCCTCCTCACAAAGGCCCTGCACCTGCTCGAGGTCGGCTTCACCGCGCGCCTCGACACCGTCGCCACCGACCTCGCGCGCCAGATCGGCAACACCAAGTCCGACGCCGCGCAGCACGCGCTCGCTTACGGCCGCTTCGAAGAGCTGCTCGTCGAGAAGTCGTACGCGCTCGTGCCCAACGTGCAGCAGGTCGTCAGCAGTGCGTATACGCCGCAGGGTGCAGCGCGGGCCGAGCCCGAGGCCGGCCAGGATAAAAACAGCTACGCAATCTACCTAAACACGGCCAACAATATTTTTACCACATACCTCCAATGGCGCGACCAGGTGCTGCGGCCCGTCATGCAGAAAGAGCTGGACGCGTTCCATGCGGACGTCAAGGAGGCGGCTAGCATCGAGACGGCCGCCCGCAGCTACATCAAGCAGAGCTTTGAGCGCTCGTACCACGAGGTGCTGCTCTTTGCCAAGGTCTTTGCCGTCGACCCGCAGTACAGCGCCGACGCCGCGCACTCGGTGTTTGGCACGCTGCGCGCGTACCGCAGCGATTTGGTGAATGCCGTCAATGTCGCGCCGCTGGCCACGCTGCTGCAGACGACGCTCGCCGGCGTCAACGACTTGACCGTCGTGTGCAACGTGCTCGGCTGGATCACGCACGAGTATTTGCTACTCGAGCACGACGACGACGACTACGGCGACAGCGACGAGGACAGCGACATCGACGGCGGCCACCGCGAGCACAGCGGCGACAGCTACATGACCGCGCACAGCCGGCAGCTCGCGGCGCGCCTGCTGGCCGAGCACCTCTGGGTCTTTGCCGACGCGTTGTTCGAGGCCGAGGTCGCCAAGACCATTAGCAAGGTGCCTGTCGTCGTCGAGGCTTTGAAGATTGAGCCTTCTTCTACTGCGGACATGGCGTCCGCCTCGACCACGGCCTACCCGCCGGTGCGCCGCGCCATTGAGCTCCTCGCCATGTTCGACCAGGCCATGCCCAAGGAGCGCTGCCAGCGCAGCTCGCCCGTCGTCTTCAAGATTGTCAAGGAGACCATCTTAGCGCTACAGCGCGCCGAGGCCCGCATCAAGAGCGGCCGCCTCGCGACCGACGCCGACCTCTTTATGATCAAGAATCTACTCGTGCTCAAGAACGAGCTGCTCGCCCTCGATATCGGCGACATCCGCGACGGCGCCGCCAAGAACAGCGGCGCCCAGTTTGGCCAGATCTGGGAGGCCCTCAGCATGGCCCAGCACCTCGTCGGCTACTTTTCTACGTTTATTCCGGGCTCGAGTGTGCCTGCTTCTGCTGCTGTAACGCCTGCGTCGCCCGCGCCGCAGTCGCTGTGGTCGCGCGCGGCGTCCGTGGCCGGCGGCTACACGCGCGCCGCCTCGGTCGTCGGCAGCATGACCGGCAGCCTGATGCCGGGCCACAGCCAAGCATCGAATGCGATCAACGCGGACATTAGCGAGCAGCTCGACGACGCGCTGCGGCGGTCCATCACGGCGTTTACGACGCGCTGGGGCAAGACGCTGCACGACGGCGCGTCGCGCAAGCTGGGCGGGCGCAACGTCGCCAAGATGGAGCGCGAGCTGGACGAGCTGCTGCAGGCGGCGTTTGGCGGGCAGCCGGATGTCGTCGCGAAGCTTAAGGAGGCGATTGAAAACCAAGTGCGCGCGGCCGAGCAGCAGGAGAAGAGGGGTAGATAACTTTAACCTAGCTACGGCCGTAGACCGTAGCCATATCTATACAGAGTGACGATGTCAATATGAAATTATGTCAGCATTTAAACCGAGCACGCAATATGACGATATTCGAGAAGTGAAAAAAAGAGGGGCCGACAGACGGCGTTCCTGGCGATAAGATAAGAATTCTTTTATTTTATTAAAACAATAATTAAATTAATTACTCCACGACCGGAGCCCGCTTTGGTTCATCGCCGACGTTATCTGTGGACTGTGGTTCAATGTGGTTATATTGATTGGCGGTTGATTGGTATTTGATGGGTATCTGAGTGTCTGTTGGTTTGAGTTTGAGTATCCAACCGGTATTTGACTCTTGTTCAGCTTCAAAGTGGTCTGCGCCGTCAATCCACGACACGACATCACGACATCGCATCGCATCGACGACAACCACCCCTCGATACTACACACATCACAATGTCGGAAGAGGGCAGCGCGACGCAGACGGCCAAGGACCTGTTCGCTGGCGCCGCCGGTGGTGTCGCACAGGTCCTGCTCGGCCAGCCCTTTGACATTGTCAAGGTCCGCCTCCAGACCTCGACCGCCTACCCCAACGCCCTCAGCGCCGCCACCGCCATCTGGCGCTCCGAGGGCCCGCTCGCCTTCTACAAGGGCACCCTGACGCCCCTCATCGGCATCGGCGCCTGCGTTTCCGTCCAGTTTGGCGCCTTCCACCAGGCGCGCCGCTGGTTCGAAGCCAAGAACATTGCCGACAAGAAGGCCGGCGACCTATCCTACACCCAGTACTACGCCTCGGGCGCCTTTGCCGGCCTCGCCAACTCGGTGCTGTCCGGCCCCATTGAGCACGTCCGCATCCGCCTCCAGACACAGCCCCACAGCGTCGCCGACCGTTTGTACAACGGCCCCCTCGACTGCGTGCGCAAGCTCGTGCGCGACGGCGGCGGCGTCGCGCGCGGCCTCTTCCGCGGCCAGGCCGTCACGCTGTGGCGCGAGGCCCAGGCCTACGGCGTGTGGTTCACCACGTTTGAGTGGCTCATGAACGCCGACGCGCGCCGCAACAACGTCGACCGCAAGCAGCTGCCCGCGTACAAGGTCGCCTTCTACGGCGGCCTCGCCGGCGAGGCGCTGTGGCTCGCGTCGTACCCCTTTGACGTCGTCAAGAGCAAGATGCAGACGGACGCGCTGCGCCCGGCCGACCAGCGCTACAAGTCGATGCGCGACTGCTTTGCGCAGACGTACCGGGCCGAGGGCGCGCGGGGCTTCTGGCGCGGCCTGGCGCCGACGCTGCTGCGTGCGATGCCCGTCAGCGCGGGCACCTTTGCCGTTGTCGAGTTTACCATGCGGGCGATCAACTAGTCATAAAAGGAAGATAAAAGTGGTTTCATAGACAGTCATGAATTAAATTAATATTTACAAAAACAAATGGTATTGGTATCGTATTACTGCAGCTCGACACGCCGCCGCACAATCTTGTGCGCATGCGCCTCGTCGACGCCCGTCAGGCCTAGTTGCAACAGCACGCCGCGCGCGCCCTCGTTGGTCTTGGCCGCGTCGTCAATCACATTGCCCAGCCGTGCTCCCTGGAACATGATTTCGTCTGCCTCCTGCAGCGTCAGCACCGAGTCTGTGCCCGTCTGCGTCTGCCGCGCCGGCAGGTTCAGCAGGACTGTCCCCTGCTGCAGCCACTCAAACGCCGCGCTCAGCGACGGCACCTCGCGCTCCACCACCAGCTTGAGCGCCGCCACGTCGCGCGCAAACTGTGCCGCGCCCGGACCGGTGAACCGGCTCTTCAGCAGCAGGTCGTTGAACAGCTGCTGCTCCAGCGCCGCCATCGCCTTGCGCACAATGCGCCGCAGCGGCACCGTGCCCAGCGCATTTCCGAGGAACGCCAGGTTGCGTTGGATGATGCGCAGCGGCTCGTCCAGCTCGGGCGACACGGTTGACTCTTCGTCTTTGGACGTCTTGGCCTCGTCCTCGTCGGCCTGCGTCGTCCAGTGCGTGCGCAACAGGTACGGCCGCAGCGCATTTGCGTGCGACTGGATCAGCCCCGACACCAGCAGCGACTCGGCCGCCGCGCGGTGTGACTCGTACGCCTGGATGTTGCCGCTGAACAGGCCGTCGTCTTCCTGTTTTGTCTTTGTTTGGGCTGTGTCCACTGCCGCCGCCCGCGCATTCAGCTCGTCCGACAGCGACAAGAAGAACGACTCGTCGCTCCATCCCCTGAGAGTGTCGATCACCAGGTCTGCGCTGCCGTACACACGGCACAGCACCTCCAGCGACCCCGTGCCCTCGAGCTGCGCCAACTGCTCCTTGCTGAAACTGAAGCCGTGCAGCGTGCGCCCCAGTGTCGACGTCATCGCTGAGTACGCTTCGAGCGTGCCCCGCAGCCGGTCGTGGTACTGGTCCAGCAGCGTGACCTGGATGTCGATGAGGAATCGTCGCCGGTGGCTAAACTTGCGCACGAGGCGGTACTGTGCGGTAACAGCGCGTACGAGGTCGACGACGTGCTCGGCGGCCAGCGTCGGCTTGGTGTAGCCGCGCGGTGCATAGTCATAATCAATCGTAGCACGCGCCTCGAGTGCGGCCTTACTGTCGCCGTCCACGATATCACGGTACCGCGACACGGCGTACTCCTTTTCAGCACGCAGCCACAGCTCAAAATGCTCGTCCAGCACCTCGCCCGCCAGGCCGAGCCATCCAGACGATGCATACGTAGATGAGGTTTGGACTGGGACACCCCCGTCGTATCCGCGCTGCCGCAGCTCTTCGTCAAACTCGAGCAGCTGTCCGATCAGGACGCCCAAAAACGTCGGCGCATTCAACAGCACTTCGTCTTCTGCTTCTTCTTGTGCTTGTTGTGGTCGACTGCTAAGCTGCTGCTCCCTCAAATGTTTCCGCTGTTCGCTCAGCAATCCGACCGCAAACTCGGTCGTGTGCCGCACCTTTTGCCGCAGCACCGGCAGCATCGCCGCCATCAGCGCGCACGCCGGATCCCGGTACGCCGTCGACTGCCACGCCGCCGTGTCCTGGAACTGCTGTTTCAGGACGAGCGCAAAACTGCGCCGCATAAATTCGGTCCACCGGTCGATGCGCTGCAGGAACCACGGGAAGCACAGCTGGCCCGTGCGCTGCGGCTCGCTCGTCTGCCGGCCCTCGCCCATGGACAAGAAGTGGTACCGGAATTCGAGCACAAAGAACTCGGCCATGACCGCCATGGGCAGCAGAATTTGTGTCTCGGCTTTTGTTTGTGTCTGTGACGAAGAAGCCGCCTCGATAATCTCGTCCCGCTGCAGCGCGAGCAGCTTAGCAAACCCGTCGCGCCACGATTCGTCGGCCGCCACCGAGGGGTCCACGCGCCCGACCGTCCACTGCCGCGCCTCTAGCAGCTCCGCAAACGACGCCCGCATCGTCGCGTTCATGCCCTGCCACAGCTTGTCGGCCGTGTCGGCCACGTACGCCACGAGGTGCGGCGCTGCGACGTCGTCTGTTTGCAGCTCGGCGAGCCGCGTCGCAAGCCGCCGGATCTTGCCGTACGGCACGAGCGCATCCTGCGGGTGGTCGGGCAGCGCGGCCTTGACCTCGTCGGCCCAGGTCGCAACGTCCTGCAGCAGCACGAGGTAGTCGTGGGCGAGCGTGACGCGGTGCAGCTGGTCCATGGGGGCGGCGAGCTGCTGGAGCACGGCCTCGGGGGCGGCGTTGTCTGCATTGACGAGGGCGAGGCGCTGTTCGATGCTTTTCTCGAGGGTGTCAAACTGGTCGATGGCGGCCTGGAGCGAGTCGTTGTGTGCGCTCTGCGTCAAACGAGCAGCGTCGAGGTCGTGCGCGGCGGCGTCGAGCTGGTCCTGGAGCTGGCCGTGCTGGACGTGGACGCGGGCGAGGAGGGCCTCGATGGTGTCGAGGTCGGCGGTGGACTGGAGCTTGTCGTCGAGAAAGTCCTCGAGACGGGCGTCTGGCTCGCCAAAGGGAAAGACGACGATCGGTGGTGTAGAGGTTGCCATGTTGTCGTTGTGTCGTTGCAGGCAGAGGTAGACGTCAAGCCGAGACGTTGAGCTCAGCTTAGGTGTCAAAAGTGGAGATCGCTGTATCGGGGTATCTTATCGCTATAGCCGATACTACGTCATGCTGAACAGCACTCGTAGATAATAGATTACAATTTTCACCCTCACGTTCATCATGATCATTTAAATATTTTAATAACAATAATAATAGAATAGAATAGAAATACTAATACCCCAATGGAGTTTGATTTGATTGCCTAGGTAGTATGCTACACGTAGCCAAAGCCACAAGAACCCAACAAACGCCAAACATGCAGACTATGAAGAAGAAAACTAAAGCAAAGAATAAGAAAGAAGAGAACAAGAGACTACTTCTTAAAAGTACCGCCCTTGCCCAGCTTCTCAAAGTGCATCCGCCGCGCAGGCTTCGGCCCGTCGTCGCCCTTGGCATCCGGGTTGCCGCCGTACGGGTTGAACACCTTCTTGCCCTTGCCCTTGCCCTTCTTCTGCTCCTGGCTCTTGTCCTTCTTGGGGTTGAGCACCGAGCCAGCCGTGTCGTAGTTGAACGGCACGTAGTCTTCCTTTTGTTCGTCCTCGGCGTCCTCCTCGGCTATAGGAGCACCGCCGTCGCTGTCAGACGTCTGTGCTGCTTCTGACGGTGATGCCGATGCGTCGCCTGCACGCTTGCTGGCCTTGGCCGCCTTGCGCGCCAGCTTGGCTGCTTTCCGGTCGTCCTTGGCCATCTTCTTGCCGTCCTTCTCTTTGGTCTTGTCCTCCTTGTCCTTCTTGCCCCACTTGAGTGTAAAGGCGCCTTCGGGCTCCTTGGGCTCTTCCTGTGGCGCCGGTTCTGGCGCCGGCTCGGTCTTCTCTTCCACTGGCTCCGCCGTATTCTGGGCAGGCGACAGGAACTCAATATACTCGTAGTCTTCTGACCGGATCTTGGCGGCAGCAGGTGTGGCGGCAGCAGTGGGCGCAGCAATCTCGGCAACAGCCGGGGCCGGGCCGGCAATGGCTGCCTGCACGTACCACGGCGCCTCAATCACAGAAACGCCACCGCTCGGGTCCTCGCCGCCCCTTGGCTTACCAGCCGTCGGGCCCGACGCGCCCCAGAGCTGGCTGAAGTTGCTGCGGAGATCGGTAATGTCGGGCAGAGGTGCCAGGTCCTTGGTGGCGGCGGCGCCGACCTTGAGCTGGCTGGCTGTGGCGGCCGCGGAGATGTTGGTGTTGTTGTTGGCGTTGTGATGGCGGTGGGCGGACGCCTTTGTCAGGGCGCTGATCTTGTCGGAGCGCAAAAACTCAATGGACGTCGGGCCGTCGGCGCCGCGCTCCTTGGCTTCTTGGATGAGGGTGTAGAGCTCGCCGAGCGACGCCTTGGTGACGCGCGCGGTGTTGGCGCCGAGCAGGCTGAGCAGGGCCTTTTGGTCGGGCGGCAGGATGCGGGCAATGTCGGACAGCACGCGGTTGGGCATGATGTAGCCGGTGCTCTCGTCGAGGCGGCGCGAGATGTTGTCGCGCCACTCGTACAGGGCGCGGTAGACGGCAAACTGCTCGCCGGACAGCATCGTGTAGGTCTTGACGAGGTTGTTGAGCCAGCCGCGGGTGCCCTGGCCGGTCTCTGCGTCGCAGAACTGGGCCTCGTGGCGCGACAGCGAGACCTCTTTGGACTTTTTCAGGACGTACTCGGTCATGTTCTTTTCGCCGAGCGCGTTATGTGAGGGTGTATTTGACTTGTCGACGAGCTCGTTGCGGACCATGTCGTAGATGTACAGGAGGTAGTGCGTGTCGGAGCGGGCATAGTAGAGCATCTCGTCGGACAGCGGGCGGATGCGCCAGTCGGCCATCTGGTACTTTTTGTCGGCGTCAAAGTTCACAAAGCGCTCGAGCAAAAAGGCAAGACTGCGCTTGCCGTATTCCAGACAGTCGCAGGCAAAGTAGGTGTCGAAGAGGCCGACAATGTAGAGGCCGAGGTCGCGCTGCAGCCAGACAATGTCGCTGCTGGCGCCGTGGAAGACCTTGATCTTGGTGGGGTCGGCAAAGACCTCGTTGAGGATCTCGAGCTTGTGGCGCCACGGCTGCAGGGTGTCGATGACCCAGTCCTTGGTGCGCGTGCTGATCTGCATGAGCGACAGCAGGCCGGTGTAGGTGCGGAAGTCGTGGTGCTCGAGATCGACCGCAATGACGTCGGCGTCGCGCAGCTCCTCGAGCATGGCCTCGACGCCCTCGAAGGTGTCGACCCAGACGGCCTCGGTGGTGTCGACGGGCAGGAACGGAATGGGCTCGGCCTTTTGGTAGACGTGGGCCGGGTACTGGAGGCGGGTGATTTCTGTTTCGTAGGGGTGCTTGTACTGGGTATGGTCGAACTCGTCGACAAAGGTGGTGAGGCTGTCCTCGAGCGAGACGTAGGTGGCATGGGGCTTGCGCGACAGCAGCGGCTTCCAGGGGCCCATGTCAAAGTTGTCGGGCTTGCGCTCAAAGAGCTCCTGGGGCTTAGGGATGTTGGCGCGGCGCAGCGACCAGTCGAGACGCTCCATCGACTTGGCCTTTTTCGAGTCGGGGCCCTGTTGGTTAGTTTTCGTATTTCTTAAGATCTGGAGTCATTCTGGAGAGCTTACCCCCTCAGTGGTCGGCGCATCCTTTCGCTTGAGGAGGCCTGTGTACTCGTCGAGAGTGGTGTCGGCCTTTTCGAGCAGCGCATCGATCACGTCGACGACGCCGCGCCAGTTCAGCTCGACGTCCTCGGCGTCCTCGAGCGTGGGCACATCCTTGCGGCCGGTGGCGTTGGCGGCCGACTTGATGAGGCTGTTGGACAGGCGCAGCAGGCGCGCAGCCTGGATGTCGATCTCGCTGGCGACGTCGGGGTTGACGGTGCGCAGGAACGTCAGGTCCTCGGCGGCGATGCCATTGACGGTGCGGTTCACGGCAACAAGGGCGCCCTGGATCTTTTGCTGCTGGGCTTTGAAGTCGTCCGAGTCCATGGTGGCGGTGGTGGTTGTCGTCGGATCGATGACTGTGTCGGTGTCGGTGTCGACGAATGCAATATCAACGCCCGATGCCGTTCAAACCGATATACTCAGTACAAGCCCTTCCAGCCAGAAAAAAAGACTGGACTCGATGGCAGAATTGATGAAAAACACGGCAGTTTGGGCAGATTTGGCCACCGCCTTTGTTCTGTTGGCGCGTCGGGTAGACCCACTTTAAGAGCATACAGACCCACTAGCTATGACAGCTGGTCGGGTAGCCAAAGGATAGAAATAGAAATGGAGATGGATATGATGTGAAGATGAAGATGATGGAATGATGTGTGCAGCAGAAGTAGAAGTGAGGCTGAAAGCCTTACTCTGGTGATGCAGTCGTGAGCAGGTTTTGGTTGGGCTGAACTGGGAAGGAACAAGGTACAAAGTATATGCCTGAATAGGCAGGAATGGGCGTCACGTGGCTATTCTCACTATGGCAGGTGCGACTTACACGGCAGATGTCACGATAGGAAGGTGTAGATAGCGGGTGCAAAGCACTTTATTTATTTTAGTTTTCAGGAATAAGATAGATAATAGACACTAGATAGGCAAAAAAAACAAAGATTAACAACAACAGATGTAACAAACAAATGATTTTTAAAATTTCAACAACAGCTACTGGTATCAAACAAAAGAAATATTAGGCGCGAAGAAACAAAAGGCCACTTTGATATCCAAGATCTATTTTACAACAGAAAGGTGAAGGAAGGAAAATAAAGAAAAAAAGATGAACGAGTGTAGAGAAGAAGAATTGTTAAGACAAGGACTAGTTGATGACGTGCACTTGGAGAGTTGTGACGACAGCGTTGTTGGTGGTCGTCGTGGTCGTCGTGTCTGTCGTCGTTGCAGTCGTTGTGGCCGTTGTTGTCGACACCTCGGTGACAGTGTCGTGTATAGTCTGGTATATGGTGACGGCAGCAGCGGCAACAGCAGGCGTAGGTGTTGACGACGGGCTGTCGGTCGCGACAAAGGCGGTCTTTGCTGCTGGGGCAGTTGTGGTGCCGCCGGCGACGACGTTGTTGGGGCTCTCCTCGGGGATGATGGAAGTGCTGACCGTCGTCGGGATGATGTCCAGGCCGAGGGAGGTGGAGGAGGAGGAGGAGGTGGTGAGAGGAGAGGAAGACGGCGAGGACGAGGCCGGGCGTGTCGACGTGGCAAATGTAGTGGGCGTAGATGACTTCTTGCTAGAGCTGCTGGTAGACGTGACCGTCTCGGCAGGGCTGGTCTTCTCAATGGTGGTCGACCGCGTGATATAGACTGTGCTTGTCGAGGGGATCGTCTTTGTGATGGTCGTGTCAAATTCCTCGGAGGAGGTGGCAGTAGTAGAGGTAGCGGATGAGGCAGCCTTGCTTGTGGAAGCACTGGTGGTAGCAGAAGTGACAGCAGTAGAGCCAGAAGAAGCAGTAGAAGAGACAGTGATACCCAGAACTGACGCAGCAACAGAATCATCGACACACCCAACATCGACACCCGCACGGCTGGTGTCCGGCATGGCATAGCAGCTGGTGCCCGCAGCACACTCGGTCAACTCTGCAAAGGTGCTGCCAGAACCACACTCCATGACATTGCCGCCAATGCATGCAACCTGACCAGCGCTGCACTTGGAGTCGAGAGTGAGGCCAGCGTACATGGCATTGTATGTCTTTGCCTGGGCGAGGTTGGAGGCGTAGACGCTGGCGGCGAGGGAGGCCGTGCTGGTTGAGTCGGAGGTGGTGGTGGGCAGGGGAATGGCCGTGGGGATTGCCGAGTTGACGGAGCCAGTAGGCGAGTGTGAAGTAGACAGTGTAGAGGAAGCAGTAGATGAAGAAAAAGACGAAGTCTTAATTGAGGTAGCCGACGATGCAGAAGATGACGCGGCAGACGAGAGTGCAGTTGAGGATATGGCAGTTGAGGATGCTGCAGTTGAAGATGCTGCAACATCGCCACCCGCAGTTGCCGCAGACGAGTGAGTGGCAGAGACCTGAGTAGCCTTGGCAGTCGAGTTGACAGCCGAGGTGACAGAAGTGACAGCCGCAGTCGTCTGGTTGGAGTGTGAAGTCGTGGCTGCAGAGCCGACAGTGGCCGGGATCACAAGACCGTTGCTCGTGATGTACGTCACAGCTGCTGCCGAAGTACCCGCCGTGGCCGCATGGGTTGAGTTGACAGCCGCCGTTGAGTTGACAGCCGGGGTAGGCTGGCTTGCTGTCGACACAACGGCTGTGGTAGGCTGGGCTGCTGTTGAGTTGACCGCCGTAGTCGGGAGGATAGTTGCCGTCGAATTGCGAGGGGCAGTATCAACCGACGACACAGACACAATAGATACTGTCGAGGACGTCGAGAGCGCCGTCGAGTGAGCCGCAGCTGTCGAGTTGACGGCCACGGTCGGGACGGCGGTCGAGTTGGATGTATGCGAGCTGGACAGGGCGGAAGTGAAGATGCTCGAGTGCGTGCTGGAGTGAATAGACTCTGTAGTCGGGTGGGCTGTTGAGTTGGTAGCCGCAGTCGCAGCGGGAGCTGTCGCGTTGCTGGCAGCAGTTGCAGCGGCAGCTGAAGAGTAAGCCGAGGAGGCAACTGAACTCGAGTGAAATGAGCTGGAGAAGGCCGAGCTGGCAGCAGAACTGGCAACTGAGCTCGAGTGAACCGAGCTCGAAGCCACGGCCGAGCTGGCGGGAACTGAACTCGAGTGGGATGAGCTGGAAAAGGCCGAACTAGAGTAAACCGAGGAGTGAACCGAGCTGGCGGGAGAGCTAGAAAATGCCGAGCTGGCAACAACAGAACTCGAGTGGAATGAGCTATATACCGAGCTGGTAAACTTGCTAGACACAGTGCTGCTCTCGTGCGTAAGAATGGAACCGACAGAAGACTCCTCGGCGCTTCCCGAGGTAGACGACGGCACGGGAATGGTGCTGGTAATGTCGCCGGGGTTGCTGACAGACGGCCTGGATGATGAGACGGGCGTAGACACAGATGCAGTGACCGTGGCATAGGCCGTGGCGACGCCCGACGTCACGACACCCGACGTGATGACGACGACATCGGTCGACGTCGACTTGATGCCGCCGAGGTTGAGGGACGACGCGAGCGAGGCAGTCGAGAGCATGGACGAGAGGGCGGTGTGGTCGGTGTTGTTGGTGTAGTCGGCGGTCTGGTCGGCGGCGCGGCGCCAGTGCAGGGCGGCGAGGGGCGAGGCCTCGGCCGCGGCGAGGAGGAGGAGGATGATGAGCATTTTATTTTTGTTTGTTTTTTATGGTGATGAAAGTGACAAAATGAAAAAGGAAGGAAAAGGACGATCTTCTTGAAAAGAGACAGCCTGCTGTCTTTAAAGATGTCGAGTAACGAGTGTGCAGATAGAAAGAGATAATAAAAGAATGAAAGACGACGTGTGGTCAAAGAGCGTGAACAAGTATGAAACAGTCGATGCAGTCGAGATAAAGAGAGGCTGACAAAGAGAGGTGAAAGGGTGGAAATGAAGGAGTAGAAAGGATCAAAGTGAAAGGCAAATGCTAACAAACAGAGCAAAGGAGAGGAAAGGCTAGAATAAAGATGCGTTGTTACAGAGTTGTGACATGCAGAAAGCGTCAAGCAAGGCGTGAACAGGGGAGTGACTGGGTGAAATTAAATCTGGTCAAGGATGGAAGAGCATGCAAGATTGACGATATGAAGAATCAAAAGAAGCAAAAGAATCAAATCAAAAAAGGAATCAACAGTTGAAAGATCGGAGCTCGAGAGCAGAACGAAAGTCGTGTCGAGTGACAGTAACGAGTGGTGGTGAAGACTCAAGGAAAGAGTAGTGATAGGAAAAGAGAGAAGAAAAGAGAGAACAAAGATGATGGAATAACGAGAATGAGAGACTATGCACCAAAGAAAAGGATGCAGGAGAACCACTCGAAACAGAGGGCGACGGATGTATAAGTATGCATGCAGCCAGTAGTAGATAATGTTAAGTATGAATGTAGTCCAGAGGATCAGATATGATCAAATAGAAATGGATATAAAAAGACTGAAGACAGAAAAGAGAAAAAGAAAGGAAAATAAAAGAAAGGTCTAGACTGCACCCATGCACAGACCGGCTAACGTCCTATCCAGTCGTCTGGGTTATGAATGTGGGTAGATGTAGGCATGGATTAAATGTGAGAGAGAAAAGAAAATAGACATTAAGAGATACAGAAGAAAGTGAAAAGAAACAGAAAAGCAATGCAAACTGCTAGCAACGTAAGCGGTCTCTCGATGGCCGCCGTCTATTTTCCAAGAGTGCAATTTGGCCAGGCGGTCGGGTGGAGATTCTTGCAGTAAAGACTGGTGATGTTGGAAAGTTATTAAGAGATTATTGCCATGATATACCAAGAGTACTGACAAGGTGGCCGGCCGAAGAGGCTGACGAGGTGCTTGACGAGGTCGTCGACAAGTCGGAGTCATCCCTTTGTTTGGTGGCAGTTGTCAAGACCACAATACTACCGTTCTATAGCTACAGTATCATTCTATTGTATTCCTGAATCTGAAAGCTACACATCAAAAAGGGAGGCCGTGAAATTCGAAAGAAAACGTCGACGGCCAGACAAGGGACAAAACTTTCGTGTAAGTGAAAAGGTACGGGCGCCTCTCAGCCAATCATTCCAAAAGTGGGTCTGTACCCTGCAACACCAGGCGCTCACTCTCTCGCGAGCTGTCGTCCATACGTTCCCGGCGGCTGTTTGCTTTCTTCTTTACTACTGAGAATAATACCCCGTGTTTCTATACGATGAAACAGACGCTCAGGTGTAGTGATTGGTGAGTACTGTGGGTTGTGGTTGTTATGCATTTTGAACATTTAACAACTCTCTACGCGCCGGGTCGGTGTCGGGCCTGTGTGGGCGGCAAGCTGAGAATACGAGTGGAATCAGTGAGTTAATGGTGAGAATGAGTGAGTGAATGAGAATCATTAACTGCATTGAACAGCTAACTTGTTGTATGGGTATCTTATGCTTGAAGCAGGGCTGCATTGAAGACGGATCCAGTCATCGCGAATCTAGAATCAGGAACAGGGAACAGAAAACAGAAAACAGAAAGTAAATAAAGAAAAGGAAAAGGAAGCAATCAACAAAGAAGACCAATAGACACCCAGACCAATGCAAACAATTCTCCGCTCTGGTGTCTGGGGCTGCTTTATTTTTAGATAGACAAAGAGGTCAAAGACAGCAAACGGTCACCACAAAGCACGCTGGAAATAGACCTAATGAATGTGGACGATGAATTGCTGAATTGATAGATTGAATGGTTAGATGGATCGCCAGCCTGCATAGCGGCCACCGACGCGGCTCAATGCCGATCGAGTCTAGAAGAGTCGACGTAGATGTGTTATGAGGTAGAGGACGCTGATCTTTTAGCGAGAGACGGCCAAAGAATTGACAGAATTAGTCAGACTCAATGTCGAGCGATATCGTCGACCGGCTTTGGTGGCGCTTCCGGTTGAGGTCAGACTCCGACTCTGTGGCTGGTGACTGCGACCGCTTGTCCCGTATAACGACCGTCTTGCTCGCGTACGGGCTCGTCTGGAAGATGCGGTTCTTTGGTGGAGAGATTTTGACTTCGGTGACCTCGACCATTTCTTCAACGACTTGTCTTCCGCTTGCCCCCTCGTAGAGACTCCCGAGGTACGCCTCTCTCAGAGACAGCCCCAAGGCCAGCGCAATCTGCCGCGCCACCGCATTGCCCACCATCTTCCACTGGTCCGCCTTGCGCTCAAACAGCAGCACCTCGTCGTCCGGCACGCCCTGCGCCCGCCGCATCTCCATGATCGACAGCGGCCGCTTGCCGCGCCAGTGCACATCGCCCGGCCCGCGCGCATCCGCCACCACGCACGACGTCCGCACCGTCCGGAACATGCGCGTCGGGTTGTGCCGCTTGTACGCGTTCGTGGTCGGCTTGGAGAGCTGCCCTTTTAAAAACAAATGCCGCACGGCGCGGAACTCGCGCGTGTGCCGCGCCTCGGCGAGCCCGAGACCGTACGGCTGCGTCGGGATCTGCGCGAGCTTGCAGCGCATGTCGTCGGACACGCCAATGGTGCGGTGGTCGGGGTGGCGGACACAAATGTCGACGACGCCGTCGTCGATATCCTCAAGATCGGCGACAGCCTCCCCCGACGACACAAACGGAAACGCCGTGGCCGACGGCGCCAGCACGGTCGTGATCCAGTTGCTCGAGCTCGTGTCGCCAATCGCCTTGTAGACGCCCGTCGTCTGCTCGCCGCCCATGATCTGCGTCGACGGCCCGTGCGACGGCAGCGGCACCGACGGCAGCGTGTGCCCGGGCGCCGCAAAAATGATGAAGACGCGCTGCCGCTTCTGCGGCGTGCCGTAGAACCACGCGTTGCCCAGCATGATGCGCAGCTGGTAGCCCATGCCCAGCAGCGCGCAGATGAGCTGGCCGAAAATGTCTTCTGCCTTTGCGCCAGTGTCCTTTTTCGAGTCGGCCATGGCCGCGACGTTTTCCAGAATACCAAACTTGGGCCGGTACAGGTCGACAAACGAGGCAAACGACGCCACCATCGACCGGTTCTTGAACTGCTGCGGCGTCGTGCGGTCCGGCGTCAGCTTCGAGAACCCCTGGCACGGGCTGCCGCCCGAGATGAAGTCGATCTCGCCCGGCCGCGGGATGTTGGTCGTTTTTATTACCGCCGGCGCTTTTGCCGCCTTGACTGTGTGCACGCCGCGGATTGCATAGTCGAGCAGCGTGTCGGCCGATCCGATAAACGGGTCGACGGCCTCAGACGCCACATTAGCCATGAATGTGTGCATCGCCACCGGCCAAATGTCGTTGGCGCAGCGCGTCTCTGTGGCACCGGCGTCTTCGATGCCGCGGCCGAGGTTGCCGCACCCGCAGAACAGCTCGAGGGCGCGCAGGCGCGGAACCGGCGTCGCTGGGTTGAAGCCTTGCCGGAATGTAACGGGCTCGTTCATGGGCACACACAGGGGCAAGGCGTCGGTCTCGAGAGTGTCGGCATAATTACCAAACGCTAGTCGGTGCGTGATATAGAACACATTGCCAGCGCCATTGCGGCAGTATGGGGTGGGTATCGTCTCATTGTTTTTGAACACACGCACAATGCAGCGTCCGATGATGCGTGCGCTCTTGCGTGGCTTGCCGTCGCTGTGCCGACTGAGATCAATCGTCTCGTCGGTGTAGACGAGCTCGTTTGGTGGCGCCTCGCTCGCGTCGAGCTCGTGCCGCCGCAGCAGCACGCGCAGCTGGTAGCCGTCCATGGTGCCCTCGATGATGTACGGCTCTGACCGCGTGTCGCGCTTAGCAATCACGGCCAGCACGGTGTCGCCGACGGCGTACTTTTCTTCTTTCTCGAACTGACCAATCGGTGATATCGTCGGCCATCGTGACTGGAACCAGTCGACCCGGAACGCTTGTTCGGCACTACTCTCGCAGAAAATGTGCCCGAGTTGCAGCTGAATCCAGCTCCGTTCGCCGTGCAAAAAGGTCTGTCGGATAAAGAAGTCGGCCGTCGTGTCGGGCCCGCCGAACCACTCCACCGAGTGTACGCCTGACACTTCATCTTCTTGAATGCAGGCATCGCCGTCCTCGTCGCATGTGCAGTGGTCCGATAAGAACAGCTCGTTCCTCCACGGGTAGGTACTTTGCCGACATGGTGTATGCTGGGGCGCGTAGAGCCATGCGATCTCAAAGGACCGCTGGGCATCGCGGTCGAAGCGGCCGTCGGGCCGTGGCTGCGGCCCGTTGACGCGGTGCACTAAAGCGTACCACCGCTTGCCGGCCTCTTGCACCAGCTCATCCTCATCCTCGTCTCTGTCCTCAAAGTCCATCGCCCACTTACTGCCGCTTTTCTGGTCGTCCGGTGAAGTCGAGATGATATCACCTGGCTGGATCCGCTGGATTCTGTCCGCCAGCGACTCGCCCTTAATCGACTCGCCGGTGACGAATGGGCTCTGGCCTTGTGGGAGCAGGGTCGCATTTCCGACAACCTTGGGTGTGTATTTGCCAGGCGTTGACACCATGTACTTCTGCACCGCCAGACCGCGGAACGTATAGAAGATGTACGGTGTGACAACTGTTGGTAGCGGCTTGTTGGACGGGTGGTTTGGTGGTTTCTTCGGCACGTGCGTCGGATAGTACTCGCTCTTCACTTCTCTGAAGAAGCTGAGTGCGCTGGCAATGTCCGCACCCAGCACGTCCCACGCCTCTTTTCGAAGGTAATCCTTGTTGGCTATCACGGCTGACCGGAAGTCGATCACGTCACAGCTCAACGCATTTGGTCGGAACTTGCTCTTCCATGCTTTAACGGCAGCAGAGCGAGCATACTTCTTGTTCAGCCAACGGCCAAAACTGGCCCGAAAATGCGAGATGCGCACATCACCGCCGGGCTTGTCTGTCACCTTGTCCACGTAGTCAACAAAGTGCTTGCCCAAGTCAGCCACCCACAAGTATGGATAGTAGAACCGTGCATAGACCACCGACGGCCGGCCGAGGCGGTAGTAGACATCGCGGCGACTGTTGAGCAGAGACCGGATGCTGATGTGGCCGCGCACAGTATCGAAGCCGGGGCCGTACTTGTCAACTGGCGCGTACTTGAAGGGCACCCTTTGGACGTAGAACCGCTTGTTGCCGACGCTGAGCACGCCGTCAAAGAACATGAGGTCCATGCCGTGGCCGCCGAGAAAACTGAGCGAGCGTAGTCGGTCTCTTGTAAAGGAGGTGGAGTGGTAGATCTCAAAGTCGTCGAGTTCGATATAGACATAGTCTATACATTTGAGGGCACGGGCTTTGGCTTGGGCCAAGGGGACAAGGTCGTCGCACGCATGTGTCTCGGTCGTGACGGGCAGGCTTGGCTCGTAGTTTGCGGCAGCCGATCGCGGGCAGATCAGAGTTGATATTGGCAGCTCGACGGTGGAGTCCGTCGTAAGGTCACAGCTGTCGTCCAAGGCGGCGTCGTTGTCGTAGTCATCGTCCCAGTCTAGGATGGGTTCGTCCAGGTTGGGTTCTTCAGCTTGTTCGGCCTGCACCACATCCTCGCTCTCTGTGATTTCGGTGTCGTCTATCACGATGGCATCGTCGATCTCAATGACTTCGACGTCGGGGTCTGCCAGCTTGAACGGCGTCTCATCAGCATCGGCCTCTTCATCGTCGTCGTCCAGCACTCGCTTTTGTGCGAGTGGACGTCTCCTCGGTGTCCATGGTAGAGGCGTCGGTGGTGAAGAATCAGTATCGTCCAAGTCGGTTGTTGCGATGCTTCTTGAGAGTGGCGGCTCGCCCACGTCAAAGGGCATCTCGATGAGATGAGAAATTGAGGTGAGAGGTGAGCGGGATGAGATGGTGTGAGGTGACACAGCGTTGGTTTATAGATCGATGAGATGGGTGTATGGTGAGAACAGATGGAATAAGAAACAGTTGTTTGCTTTCAAAAATGAGTCCATCAGATGACGAAATATGAGATTTAAAATTGCGAGTCGACGAGTGAATCTCATGTGCAACGCGTGAATGAAAAAGAGAAAAGGGCTGTTGACTGGCAGGGCTGCATCTTGTTCATTCACGCACTGTCTCTAAAATTGCAATGAGCCATGTAGCAAGGAAGCAAGGGGTGTAATAGAACCGCATCAAATAGGATACAGCAGCTTTGCCTCGTCGGCGGTGCATCGAGCTGTGTTCTCGTGATGCTCGTGATGCTCGTGAGCTCGATGCGTGTTGACGGTGCCGATCTCAGGTGGTATCTCAAGGGCTTGTGAAACTTGGAGATAAAATAGAACCGCTTCCCATCAAACAAACTGCCGCCAATACACCATACCGTGGTTCGATGCCGTGTAGTAATCGAATAAGGTCCGCGGCGCCTCATGCGTAGGGGGTCAAATAACTGTAAAATCCCCGAAATAAATACACGCGCGCCAATCAGTGAGAGCTCAAAATACACAGATGATATTAAGTGGGTCTTTAACTAATCTGGCCAATCACATGTAAGAAAGCGGCTAAGCATTGACGACGACACATCGTCCTACAATTCAGTCGTGCGCTTCTTTGATCTTCTTTGATCTTCTTAAATACTTTTGATTTTATAGAATATTTGATTATTCGAAGTATTAACTTTTATATCCTGTATATGCAATTCTATCATAATGGTATCATAAGGCCTGTGGCCATCTATCGTACACCCAGCCCAAGCCAAGGCATCCTCCCCAAGTCATCTCTCGACGACGACTACCTGCTCACAGGCCGGATCCGTGTCCAAAAGTCCCGCTGCCGGTTGTCGCCCTGCTTCCACAGCACGTACTGGTCCGCGTCCTCGCTCGTCGGCCAGTGCCACGTCGAGCCCCGCGAGCGCAGCCGGTTAAACTCGGCCTCCACCTCGGCCATGCGCGCTGCCGCCCGCGGATCATTCACGGCAGCCGCCTCGGCCACGACGCGGTACAGCATCAGCGACCGCTGCAGCGCGCTGTGCTGCGCATTGTCCGCGTTCTTGGCGTCCTCCAGCAGCACCGGGTCCTCAAACACGCGGGCCACCCACAGCAGCGCCGCCGCCATGTTTTCTGCGTCGCCGGCAAAGCCCAGGAACTGCAGGTACAGGTCCAGGCTGTACGCCTTGATGTTGTGCCTTGTTGCTGGGTGTGTTTCAGACTCTGTAGGGCCGTCGCTAATAAGGTCGTTAAACAGGTGGACAATCGCCAAGTGGGCCTGCTGCATGAGCTCCGTGCTGGTGCCGGCCATGTGGTTCTGGTCGTTGCTGTACACCAGCGCCGCCCGCAGGATCGACCGGAAGATGGCGTCGTCCGTGCCGGACCCGATCTGAATCAGGTGCGCATACACCTCGAGCGCCAGCGCCAGCGACTCCTGGTTGTGCAGCGCGCCGTCCGTCGTGTGCTCGGGGCCGACCAGCACGCGCGGGTACGACAGCTTCTTGAGAATCGTGTGGTACGGCGCCAGGTACGAGCGGCCGCTCTCGTAGCCGGGCGGCAGCCGCATCATTGTGAGCCGGATCGCATGGTGCACCATTTGCGTGCGCAGCTGCTTGCTGGCGCTGGCCGGCATGTGCGACACCAGCGGCTGTAGGCCGCACAGCACCTTGATGTAGGCGCTGAACACGGGCAGCGGGATCAACCGCACGTCATCGGGCACGGTCACGCTGGGTTTCCTCGTCTTGTGTGTTTTCTTCTGCTTCGAGTCGCTGGCATCATTTTCAACAGCCGGGAGCACGGGCGACGTCCGCGACAGCGGCGATGCCGTGAACCGGTCGGGCAGCCGCAGCGCGCCAATCGTGCGCTCGTTCATACCGCTGTCGTAGAGGTACCGCATCACCTCGCCGAGGTTGCTGGCGTTGCCGATCAACACCGCCAGGCACTGGCCCGCCGGGCGCGTGCCCTCGGCCATCATCTGGTTGTACAGCTGGCCCGCCGTCGGCGGGCTGATGCGCGCGCGCTCAAACGGTGTCAGCGTCGCGTCGTGCACGGGGTATACCTCGCGCGAGTCGCCCGGCAGCAGCTCTTTTCCGTGCGGCCATGTCGCCGTCGACGACGCCGACTCTGCAGGGTGGTGCCGCTCGACCGGGGCGGCAAACAGCTTCAGGTACATTTCCGTGTACACTTGCAGACTGGGTTTGACTTTTGCATCACTTCTTGACTCGTTAAACTCCCGCCATGCCTCGTTGACGTCGCGCGTGGCCCGCACCCGCGCCGCCCACTCGGAAAACATGTTAAGGCTCGCCTTGTCGCCCGTCCAGATGCGCGGCCCCAGCGTGCGCGTCTGTACCGTTGGCGACTCACCCGGCTGGACACCGCCCAGCACATTGAGCGCGCGCTCGTGGTCCATGTCGCCGTAGCCGGCCTCGTGCATCATCACACCGGCTTGCACGGACCGACTGAAGTCGTCCTTGGGCCGCCGCTGCTCGTCCAGGCCGTCCCAGTCACGGCGGTACGGCGGCCACGTGCGCGCCATGCGCATCGACACGCGCCGCTCGTCGGGCGACTTGCCGAGGGCCAGCAGCACGCTGCGGATCGAGCGGAAGCCGTTGCGGCTGATCAGCAGCGGGCGCGGGATGTCGGTCGACGTGGATGCCGCGAGCAGCACGCGCTGTGCGCGCCAGTTGTAGCGCATGTTGTTGACGGGGTCGACGGGTGCTTTCTGGCGCAGCAGTTCCAGGCCCGCGTTGAAGACGTAGCACATGTCGGCAAACACTTTGCGTTCTTGTGCTGACATCTCGTCGGTCTCTGTATGTGACATATTTAAGTTATTTGCGGTAGTGCCCGCTGCGTCTGCGCGCTTCTTGGCGGCGGCTTGTGCCATGTGCGGGATCGTCTTGATGTAGTCGGACATGAGCGTCGCCACGGCCGTCAGCGCCGACGGCCAGATGCGCAGGTAGTGCGGCACCAGCATGCGCATCGTGAGCACAAACGTCTGCGGCGCCATGTTGAGGCCCGAGTCCAGCGACCGCCGCACCGCGCCAAACGGCAGCTGCGGCGGCGCCATGCGCGCCTTGACGTGGTGCTCGTCAATGTACTGGTGCAGCTTGGCCAGCGTCTTGCCCTGGATGAACGCATTCTCGCGCTGCAGCATCTGCAGCAGCATAAAGATGGGCTTGGGCCGGCTGTTGCCCGCGGCGTCTGGCGACAAAAAGCGGGCAGCCCGTGCGTCCGGGTTCTCTTCTGCTAAAATCCACGTCCATGTGCGCACGTCGTCCTGTGTGATGCCCTTGTAGGCCAGTGAGCTGGCGCGCCGCCGGGCCTCTTCGATGCCACACAGGCCGTCCGACAGGCTCGTCTGCTGCCGAGACTCGTCGTCGCGGACCATCTGCTGCAGCGTCACGACTGGCAGCCGCATGCTCTTGCTGCTGGCCGCATTATCAAACAGCTGCCATGTCTCGAATTCGAGTGGTTCGTCTGGTTTATTCCGGGTCTGCACTCGTAATGACAGTGTCTTGCTGGGCGAATCTTTGAGAAACTTGTGGTGTCGTGGCCAAGCTTTTATTTTGTTGGAGGAGGAGGAGGAGGAGGAGGTTGTGCGTGTTCGTGGACGGCCAGTCTTGGGGTCGATGTTGTTGCCGCGGATGACTGGTACGGCCGAGGTCGAGTAGGAGGCGTGTGCACCATGTGAGCTCGTGCTATGTAGTGATATGCACGAGGACATGGGTGACGCCGTCCGTCGAAATTGTGTCGAGGATTGGAGAGCGCTGTGCAGTCCGGGCGGCAGTGCCACACCCTTAGACAGGGTCGTTCTCAGTACCATTGCAAGAATCTAGTCGACCTGTAGATTCCGCATTGCAATGATAACAAAAAACCAGCCCAATTCGTCGTCAATTCGTAATTTCCAATCAATCAACACCGTAGATCGGATGCCAAAATACACTTTTACGGAGCGTAGACGTCGTTGAGTGGGGCACGTGTCTGATAACGTGACACCGCGTGCGGGGAGGACCCTTTCAATTAACGAGAGACACGTCCTCCTCGACGACGTGACAGCATCGACAAAAGGGATACTGATCCCGAATTACATTGTTTTGGAGCAGAGAGGTGGCTGGAGCCTTTTTGTTTCGTTTCGAGTCCGATTTAAACCATCCACAAGCAATTTGTCCCCGATAACCCCGATAAAATCGCGACAACCTCAACATCAGCTACCACGAGTCGACGACAGCTCGACGCGTTTACCCCGGATTCGGGCTGTTACGACACTCATACGAGCTTCAGAGCTTTCACAGCTCATATACAAACACATAAGACACTGAAATGGCCCAGCCAAAGCGCAAGCGGTCGAATGAAGACGATGAAGAGACACGGACCGCGGCCTCGCAGACCGAGAAGACGCGTCGTGTAACGCGTCAAACATCGATACCCCCTCCAGACAATGTACCACGGCGGAGACTGCGCGGCAGCTCCAGTGCAGCCGTAGATGTGGACATATCGGCCGATCTGGCGACGGTCCGCCGCAGCCAAGTACGCACCCGGCGCGCCTCTAAGCTCAGCACCGATGACGTCGACGTTGATGCGGAAGACGTTGCGGTAGAAGACCATGAGGAGGAACAAGAAAGTCAAAAAGAAGTTGTCCGGACAACGCGGTCAAAAGCCAAGGCGCAAGAGGAGGTGACAGAAGAAGAGCCTCAGCGAAGATTGCGCGGCGGCAAGACTATTGAAATTGAGCCGCCCAAGCGAGCAGCAAAGACGGTTGCATCTAGCACCACAGCAGACAAACGAGTGACAAGGCAAGCTGTCAAGGATGTGGAGATTGCCGACTCGGACGAGATTGGCGACGAAGACGATGACGAGGTGGACATGGTCAATGCGGCCGACGACCAGTCAATACCCGACTCGGCAGAGGAGCAGGAGCAGTCTGAGCTTGAGCCGGAGCATGAACAGTCTGACAGCAGCGAGGCATCTCCACCACACACGCGGCGGTCCAAAAGGACAGACGTGCAGGCACCGACACTGGTTGTGCCGCCTCTTACACCACCACATGCTGCTGTCACTACACCTGCGGCAGCTGCTGCGGCAGTCCCTGAAACTACATATCAGCCAGCAAAAGAGCTGAGAAAAGAGCCTGCAGTGAAGCCGTCGCCAGTCCCCATTCCTGTCATACCGGCCAGTGCCACTGCTGTCCAGCCGGCTGCAGCTCGTCCCAAGAAGGTGACTGAGATCAAGCCGCCTGCAGCACCTCCAGCGCCAGCACCAGCACCGCGGCAACCTGTAAAGACGACACCCATACAGCCGCCTATTCTTGCAGCCTTTGCTGCCCCAACTACAAGTACAAATACGAAAAACTCCTCAGCCTCAAACTCAACCCCCTCAAATCAACATCCCCGCCAGTTTGCAAAACCAACTATTGTAACGCCCATTACGGCACCACGTCCTTCCGCCATGGCATCCATGGCATCCGCAGCATCCAAGCCAGCGGCCACCTCTACGCCTATAACCACTTCTACAACTACAACTACAACTACAACTACATCTACAAACTCAAAGGCAAAAACATCGCCTGCAAGTCCCAGCCAGCCGGACCGTAACATCGACAAGGTCGTGCTGGGCGAGATCTGCTTCAAGGCGTGGTATCCGTCGTACTACGGCAAGGAAGTGCTGGGCGACCACGCCGGCAACACGCACCACGGCCGCGGCGGGCACGCGTCCAAGGGCCACCCCGGCAAGGACAAGGAGAAGGAGAACGTTGGCAGCCAGCACAAGGAGAAAGAAAGCACGCCCATTCTGCACCGGCTGTACGTGTGCCCGTTCTGCTTCAAGTACTCGCGCGAGATTGTGCCGTGGCACGGCCACGTGCAGGTGTGCGAGTCGCAGTTTCAGATCCCCGGCGAGAAGGTGTATGTGCACCCGCGCGGCGTGCGCACAATCCGCGTGCCCATTCCGTCGAACCGCAACAAGCGGCGCAAGAGCGGCGGCAATTCTACAGGAAATGCAGGAAATGCTAATGAAGGCTCGCCGACGAGCGTGAGCAACAGCTCGGCGCCCGACTACAGCGAGTACATTGAGCAGGTCGTCAAGGACGAGGGCGAGTGGAGCATCTGGGAGGTCGACGGCGAGCGCGACGTGCTGTTCTGCCAGAACATTTCGCTGTTTGCCAAGCTGTTCCTCGACACCAAGTCGGTGTTCTTCGACGTCACGGGGTTCAAGTACTTTCTGCTCGTGTACACGCCGCCGCCGTCGCTGCCGTCGTCGCTGCGGGCCGCGGCGACGGCCACGCTGTCGCCCATGAGCGGCGGGGCGGGCGGCAGCGGCAACGGCAACGGCACGGGGCAGCCACCGGCGAGCATTTTGGGCGGCGCCGCACCGCGGCCGCGCGTCGTCGGCTTTTTCTCGAAAGAAAAGATGTCGTGGGACAACAACAACCTGGCGTGCATTCTGGTGTTCCCGCCGTGGCAGCGCAAGGGCCTGGGGGCGCTGCTGATGGGCATTTCGTACGAGATCTCGCGGCGCGAGGGCGTGCTGGGCGGTCCGGAGAAGCCGATTTCGGACCTGGGCAAGAAGGGGTACAAGCGGTTCTGGGCGGGCGAGATTGCGCGGTGGCTGCTGGGCGTGGATATTGCACAGTCGGACAAGGAGACTTCATCGATGACATCGACACGAGACGAACTGGTGATTGACATTGACGACATTAGCGAGGCGACGTGGATTGTGCGCGACGACTGCCTCTACGTGCTGCGCGAGATGGGTCTTGTCGAGGACGCCGGTCTGGGGCCGCCCAAGAAGTACTGCGACAACGTGCTGCCGCAGCTGGACAAGGCCAAGACTGCCGAGCCCAGTGACGGCGAAGCGGCTGGCGACGAGGCTGCTCCTCCAGTCGCTGCTACTACTACTGCAGCTACTGCGGCCGACACGGAGCCGCCACCCGAGGTCAAGCGTGTGCGGCTGTCCAAGGCGGCGATCCGGCAGTGGATCAAGGACAACCGCATCAGCCTGGAGCGGACGTGCGACCCGGCCGGGTTTATCAAGGACTACAGTCCCAAGGAAGCTCCGGCCGAGGAGGTGTAAATTCTACAAAGTATATGGAATGAGCTACCTTGGGTTCTGGAGCTTCTGGAGCTCTTGAAGCTCCCAACAAAGCTCGAGCTCAAGCTCCTCGCAGCTCAAGCTCCAACAACCACCTCCGGTCTACACCGTTTTGTCTGCTGCGGTCCGTTTCGGTTCTTCTACTATTTCTTTCATTCTATTGATATCAGCGTTTTTTAGCGAACAATACCCATGATTTGTTTCTTCGTCTCTCTCTCTCTCTTGTCGTTATACTCTCTCCGTCTACTCCGTTCTACTCTGTACCAAGCATGCATGCGCCATTTACACCAGGTCCACCTTGGTTACGGAGCTTGCTCCACGAATAGCACTACTGAGTACTGAGTAAATACAGCACAAGAATGCTCTTTACAGGTAATTTACAGGTAATACCATTCTACAGGCATGCATATGCATCTAACCAACATTGATCAGTGATAGCCGACGACGAGCCTCCACAGCCCAGCGCCGATAATCTTGTTTCGCAGTCGGCGTGCCTCCGTTGATCGGCTGTCGCCTGGGTGCTCTGCAGCATATCTCGTCGTCTTCAAACTGGAAGCTCGAGCTACTCAGATATCTTGAAGGTCAAGCTTGAACTCTTCTACTCAGTCTTTCTCTGACAGACGTCGTCGATTCATAGATACCTTTACTGACGTTGCTCCACCGTGATTATGTAATATTCCAAGTCTCGTTGTACCGCCGTGCACTCGACTGTGCTCCTCCAGATCCTAGAACACAACCTATGCTCTGCACAGTGCTCCTCTGAGCTCTACACAGTTTGTGCGCTTCAACTGACAGTTACTCGAGAAAATCATAAAATCCGTTCTTTTTTCCGAGACATCCCGACAGCGAATCAGGGTCCTGCGTTCTTCTTGGAGTGGGTCCATATAAAGGACAGATTGGACGTGGTCCACTACCATGGAAGTTCAGACGGCGAGCTACAGCTTGACAAGACAGGCTTCAAAGCCCTGAAAGCCCTGGAGTTCCCTGTAAAAGACCCATCATGGCCTGTATTTGTACTTTTCCGGCCGCTGCCGAGGCTTGTGCCGCCAACATTGTAGCGTTGTCATTGGCTGCGTGCTAGTCACGTGATAATGCAACTGCGCTCGGGGAAAGTAAATGGCGAGCAGTAATGAACATGAAGCAGAGCTGCAGCGCACAGCTACCAGAAGACAACTGCTCCAGGCACAGCAGCGACAGCACCTCCGTTTGTGAAACGGCTCGGATGCTGATGTTTTGATCCTCAACGTGGGTGACTAAGTAAGAGTGGGTATATCAACTCAGCCAATCACAGTCCTATATTCTCGACGGTAGGCGGGATGGTGGGGTGGCAGTATCAGAACTCCACTTTATCCAATCGGCGGCCAATGCACTGGAACTGGGGACAGGAAGCTGGAATTGGCGCACCGTTTTTGAGTCCGCTGTGTTCTTTTGTTCTATTTCTTGCAGAGAGCTGTCAGTGAAGAGGTCGGCGTTGCTACAGCCAGGGCCTGTTTCCCTGCCTTTCCCGACATTGTCCGAGCGGAACTTTGCCCTGTTTCCACTGGAGATGGCGATGGGATGCGTTGAGTTGAGTTGATGAGGTGTATCTTGGATGTTGATATGAGATGAGATGAAGTCTGTCTTCATATCAGTGATAGAAATGCACAGCAATGATCAATCATGTGTGTTGTCGTGGTTGTTGTCGGTCTGTTGTCGCATGCTGCCATCTGATGTCGACCCTGTGAATTCAATGTCCGCTGTAGTTGCCGTGGATATGCTGTTTGCCCGCTGTAATCTCTTAAACTGCCCTGTAATCATTCCCACAGCGCTCACACCCTTCAGCACTATACTCCCCTGTATTTCCCCGTCCTAGGCCACAACAACACTGTCCCCACCGCTGAAAAAGCTGGACCCGGTGGTGCCCACTTCTTTTTTTTTTTCCCGGCTTTCTCTCTTCAATTCACTCATTCCCCTTCGTCCATTCTCGGCTTCTCCTTTCTCCTTTCCCCTTCCCTTTTTCTCTCTCTCTCTCTCTCTCTTTTCCTCTCCTCTTTCTCTCCCTTCTCTCTCTTCTCTCCTCTCTTCTTCCCTCTTCCCTCTTCCACACTCCACTATCGCAAACTTTGCCTTTCCCTTCCATCTTCTTGCATTCCTTTTTCTGCTCTTTTTGCAGCTTCACACACAAATCCGTCGCAATGGCTTCCCGCGTTCTCGCTTCCAGACTCGCCACCTCGATGGCTCGTCCCGCTCTGCGGACCCAGGCTGTCGCTGCCTCCAAGCGCACCATCACCGGTAAGCAGCTCTCGTGAACGGTGCAAGCTGAATGAGCGGCCAACGGTCAATGTGCCCTGGCCCCGGCATCGTGTGCCATTGACACTGCATGTTTCGATCGTGCCATCCTCCATCCGCGCCAGGCATGTCTGCCTCGATCCCCGTCTCGCCGTCGTCTTTCCTGCCTTTCCACAGCTTCCCGGCCTTCCAGGGGTGCTTCCGGATTTGCGGTAATTTCGGGCAGACACGGCAAAAAATCTTCAATTGGCTTCCGACATCCATTGGACATGCACCCGGTCTCCTCGATGGCAACGATGGATGTAGCAGCACTCGTCGACGGCGGTGTGGTGTTTGGTCCCGGCTCGTCGGCTTTTCGGCTCGTCGACAGCTCAATCGCCAACTGCACATCTGCCAACACTTGTCAATACCGGCCCATCCGTCCTCCGCTCATTCAGCTCAATGCCTACTCAATGCTCAAACAAACCACCATGACCATCGCTAACATCCACAGCTGCTGCCCGCCCCAGCCCCTTCCAGGCTGTCAAGCGCGCCCAGCCCAGCATCATTGCCCAGAAGGCTGCTTTCGGCCGCCGCGCCTACTCTTCCGAGATCGCCCAGGCCATGGTTGAGGTCTCCAAGAACATTGGTATGGGCTCTGCTGCCATCGGTCTGACTGGTGCCGGTATCGGTATCGGTCTGGTTTTCGCTGCCCTGATCCAGGGTGTTGCCCGCAACCCCGCCCTCCGTGGCCAGCTGTTCTCGTACGCCATTCTGGGTTTCGCCTTCGTCGAGGCCATCGGTCTGTTCGATCTGATGGTTGCCCTCATGGCCAAGTTCGTAAGTTTTGTCTCGATCTTCTCTTGTTCTCCTCGACTCCTGCTGACCGCCAGACTTAAATTTCTTAACGCACAAACAACCTCTTTCCCCCATGGGAGGCTCGAATTGGGCTTTTTGATGCATCGTTCTCGACTTTCGACTTTCACTTGCCTCGCTCGGATAAGGAATAGGACGGATCTAGGATGGATACCGCGAAAATGCCTCAATCTCGAAAATGGAACCTAGCGACAACACATTAAAAACATGGAAAGCATTTGCCGAGTGTACGACGACGACAAAGCGAAACATTGGGGAGACTGAAAAATTTTAGACAACCCGGGTTTGTAAATAATGGAGGGTCAAAGGCAAACCGAACCTGTAAAAAAAGAACTTTTCAATAAAAATCATCAATCAAAACAAGCCACCACACGGGCTGGAGGTGCTGTTGGGTTGGAGACGAGGCATTGGTCTCGTTTCTTGTCCTCTGGCAACCTGCTCTGGATCTTCGAGATATCATGGCCAAGGGCCTGCTGCCTTCGTTTCTTACATTCCCTTTGTAATCATAATATTGCATTCTCTCCATCTTGCAGCTCCAGTGATGTTGAATATTGACGACACTTGCCGAGTAGCTTCCGAGCTCAGCACTGCAGGAACTCTGATGAAGCTTTGAGCTCATGATAGCTCAACATTGAGGTAGGTCGGCATCGAAGAGCTCGACAGCAAGGCTGGATTCTGTAGGCTGTAGCTCGCCAATTCCAACGACCTCTGTCCAACATCCAACCGGCGGTCAAATGCCCGACGATGCCGAGCTCACTTGACTCTGCGCATTATCAAGACGACACTGATAGCTCTATACTCTGTAGCTCCCTCGACACAATTGCCTGTGAAGATACAGCTCAGGCATTGGCCAATTGATGTGCTTGCCGGGCTGCTGCTCCTCGCGGCTTTCCGCCCTCGCACGGAAAATGCCTCTGCTCTCTGCCACCGCTCTCGGGAGGAAAAGGGACGTCCTGCACGAGAGTAGGAGTAGGATCCGCTCCACTTGGCAGCTCTACCTACTCTATCCCTCTGTAATAATAACTCGGAGTCCAGTCTTTTCTCCTTCACCTTGTTCCTCTTCTTCCTCCTCCTACCTGTCTCCGTCGTGCTTGCAATGCATCTGCGGCCCGTTTTGGCGCATTAGCAGCGGGCAGTCGCTAATTGCAGTGGATAATGCCTGTAGAGGAAGTCGTGTTCGGTTGTCGATAGATGCAGAGGGAGAGAAGAAGAGAAGGAGAGAAAGGAATCTACAGCTACGTCTACGTAAACAATATCTAAACAAGAAGGATCTCTGTGCACCTTCCTGATGCTCATGTCAACAGTCGCGCCTTCTTGTCTTGTCGATTTTGACGGTCTTCCAGCGTACTTTTGCCGTTTTTGGCGTATTTATGTATTTAGACGGTATGTGTGTGTGCGGGGAAAGCTACCCTGTTCTTTCCTTTGAGCTTTTCTTCAGGGGTTAACGACGACCGATTGATTTCAGATCACGTGATTTGATTTTGCAACTACATCTTGTTGTCGAGGTTGGCGAGAGAAGATAACTGTTGAAAATAAATTACATAGACTCTCCAAATAATTTTGTACGGTTTGATTATCTATAAATTAGATTTGCTATTTTTTTCTTTACTTTTTTGTCAATCTTGAAATTATTGTGAAATTGTTGAGGTTCCTATCATACATATTATAAAAAGTGTAGGAATTCTGAAAGAAAACCTTCAGTTTTGATATATGCAAGTACCTTAACAGCAATATCATAGCGAGCACGAGGTAAGGTACATTACAGAGTGTCAATAATCATGTACGAGGGTCAAATATAAGTTAGAATGTCATTACATTAAAAGATACATAAGCATCGCTATCCGCTATGGCTAGAAACAATACTTTTATACGGTATCATGGAAAAGAAAACTACCGCCTCGCACGCCGGTTGTCCACATTGAGCCCGCCGCTAAAGGACTGCCCGCGCGTGCGGCGGCCGCCTGCACCGCCCGGCCCGCCGCCGAGGTCGGGGAAGTTGTAGGCCATGCGGCGGTTTTTGGCGAGCGGCGGCAGCGAGCGCAGAGCCTCCCACATTTCCCAGATGCCGGCGCGGCGGGCGGGCAGCATGACGTACTGCAAACTATACAGATTCTTGCGGTTGATAGGGGGCACGAATTTGCCGGTGAGCAGGCAGAGGAGGACGCGGGGGGCGAGGTAGTGTTTGCGGATGCGCGAGCCCATCTGGAAGTACTGGTGGAACATTGCTTTGAAGGAGAGGGGGATGGGCTGTTTGTTAGTTGATGAGCGAAGCGAGGCAACACGAGCGCAGCGAGGAAAGAAGAAAGCGAGCGCAGCGAGGAAAGAAAGAAAAGAAAGCGAGCGCAGCGAGGGAAAAAAAAACTTACAGTGAGGAAAATGATGGATGTTGACGGGTGGGAGGGCGACGACGGCGACGACGGTTCTATGGCCGCCGCGCTGCCGATACTGATGGCCCTGCCGCCCTGGTCGCGCAGCTCGAAGCGGATGCCGCCCGGCAGGCGGCGCGGGTCCTTGACGCGCAGCATGAGGGCGAACAGCGGAAAGTGGTTGAGGCACGACAGCAGGGTATCGAAGACGGCCTTGAGCGAGATGATGACCATGCGGGCAATGGCAAAGTTGAGGTAGAAGACGACGACGGTGGGCAGCAAAAAGAACAAAAAGGTAAACAGAATGGTGCCGACGAGCAGCTGGTCGAGGTCGTAGTCGCAGGAGTCGATGCGGTTGCGCAGCACGTTTTGCTTCTTGCCGCGGAAGAGGTGGAAGAGCGAGATGAGGATGGTGAGCTGCCAGTGGTAGATGCGGGCGGACGCGAGGTAGAAAGAGTAGATGTGGATGGTGAGGACAGACAAGAGGTCCGAAAAGAGGGCGAGCGGCATGCTGGCGCCGGCAAAGCTCGAAAAGCCAATGAACCAGATAATGTGCGGCAGCGCGGGGCGCAGGGCCTCGATGCACGAGGCCCAGTACTCGATGACCCAGAGGAAGAGATCGCCCAGGAACGCGGCGAGCTCGCCGTTGAGCTTGAGACCGGCGGGCCAGCCCATGAGCCACGAGATGCTGCTCTGGAGGGCGTCGACGGTGTACTCGCTGAGCAGCGTGCTGATCTGGTCGGCGACCCAGTTGGCGTTGTCGATGATGTAGGAGCCGAGCGCAATACCAATAATGACGTCGTTGGCGACGAGCCACAGCGAGTTGTAGAAGCGGATGTAGTCGGGGTGGCTCGTCGTCACGCTCTCCCAGTCGTTGCTGCGCTGCCGCAGCTTGACGTACTGCATGGGCCAGTAGCAGAACTGCAGCAGGCGGATCTCGACCTGCTGCGCAGTCGCCGAGATGTCTTTGAGCGCGCCGCGCCGCGGGTTGGCGCGCCACTCGAGCACGCGCAGCAGCATCTCGGCCGCGATGCGGTGGCCGACGAGGCCGAGCACAAAGATGCGCGTAATCACGGGCACGACGTACAGCATGATCAAATCCCAGATCCAGCGCAGCACAATGTCCTTCATGGTCGTCGCCGACTCGACGACGCGCTCCGACATACTAAGACTTCGTTTTGAGCGCGTGCCGAGCATGATGCGCGAGACATTTTTCTGCAGCAGCTTCTCGAGCTCCCACGCCCAGTTGATCTGGTTCACAATCTTGGGCAGCGCGCGCTCCTTGGGCGACATGGTGCGCCGCACGACCGAGTGCAGCCGCAGCTTGTTGAGCAGGTTCTGCGTCTTTTCCTTGCGCAGCCGCTCGTGCTGCTCGTCCTCGGCCTCGATGTCGTCGGCCGGGAAGGCGTCGCTGCCCGTGTCGACGGCCTTGCGTGTCTTTTCGATTTTGGTGTTTGCATTAGAGTTAGTGTTGGAGTTGGAGTTAGGGTTAGGAGCGATTTTGCTAACACCGCCGCCGTTGAGGCGGTCCTTGAGGGCAAGCGACACCGGGTGTATGGAAATATACTGCATGCGGTGCGGCTGTGGCCGTTGGTATAGAATCAGCTGGATGTTGGAGGCGCGCGCACACGTCACCTTGGGGATGCGGCCGCGCACGCCCGGGCCCGTTGTCACCACGCGCACCCACGACAGGTCGGTGAACTGGTTCTGAATCTTTTGTGGCGTCGCTGTCGTCTGCGTAGTTTGCGGCGTGTCCTCCTCGGCCTCCTCAATATTGGACAGCCCTAGGACGTGCATGTTGGACTGCCCGCACAGCTCGTAGATGCGCGTGATCGAGTGCGTGCTGTTGCGGAACAGCGTGCCCGCCTTGAGCGCAAAGTCGACGCTGCGCACATCCACGTCCTCCAGGATCGCCACCACCGTCACGTCCAGCGCCGAGTTTTTCCACCCCACCACCACGCCGGGCGTCTCTGACCGTGCAATGTCCACCGGCCAGAACACGCGCATCAACCCATCGCCGGGCATTTTCAATACTTTTTAAAGCGTGTTTGCAATTGTTTGCAATGGTTGCAATTAGAAAGACCCCCGCCGGCGGAGCTGCTCGCGGGCCGAGATTCCGCTTCCGGCAGACCGAGGGTGAAGGCTGGCTTCCCGCGTAGCAAGACGCTCTACTGGGATGGCCACCAGCACAAAGAAGAGCGACAGCACGGCGAATCCCTTGGCAGCACGCGCAACAACGCCGTAGTCCCACGCAAAGATGGCGAGCTCATAGAGCCGTGTGACCAGGTCCCAGCGGGCAGTGATGTAGCCGGCGACAAAGATCCCGAGAGTCAGGACGGAGAAGGGGTGCATCAGGTGGGTGGGAGTAGAATCGCGGTTGTGTCGTCGTGTCGTGTCGTCGTGGTGTGTCGTGATAGAGAAAGATATCGATGTCGAGGGGTCGCAGAGAAGGTTAGAGGCGCCCGCTTGCCATGCTTGGGGGTCAATGTCTGAGGGAAAAAGGCCCTGAGTACAGTAAGTCAGACTCGAGTCGTCGTATCGAGATGCGAATGTCTTGGTCGTGATAGCTGTCGCCTTGTCGCCTGCTAAGCTTCAGTCTCGATCTTGGCGCTGGACTCGATGCCACTGCCGTCGTAGCTCCTTTTACCGTTTAGGAAGGGGCGTCGCGTCCCCTGTACGTTAATTGCTGTTAGTGATCTGCTACGCCAAATTTC
The DNA here is from genome assembly GCA_032248835.1 of Ophiostoma piceae. NCBI lineage: Eukaryota > Fungi > Ascomycota > Sordariomycetes > Ophiostomatales > Ophiostomataceae > Ophiostoma > Ophiostoma piceae. The sequence goes on from CP135129.1 coordinate 1,871,965, forward strand.
AGTGGTGGCGCTACAACAGTGGGTACCTGCCATAGCGAATGAGTGCCGACACGTTGCGACGTCTCGGTCACGTGAACACGAATTGAGAGCATCGCCGAGGTTGATGATGACTCTATGTTGCATATAAAGTCGATATAAAGTCGGTAAAAGGTTGGCATTGCGCATAAGTTTATAACCGTGCATAGACGTAAGCTGTATTTGTGAATCTATAAACCAAGAACGTAAAAAAAACTGGTGCTTGACCAAGATGAGAGATGTTCAACCTAAACGCCAAAATATATGCAATGAAGAGAGAGAGAGAGATGAGGAGGAGGACTAAGATATGAGAGATAGAGATCTAATAGATGGTCATTCCCAACCTTGAAGGCGCTCATGGCCGCTTCTGCATGTACAGAGAGTCTGCCTCCTTGTGGTCCTCGCGCGCCTCGTCGACCAGCTTGTCGATACCCTTGGACTTGAGAGCGCCCTGATGGATGTGTTAGCCGTTTTGTATAACAATTGGAACCTAGATGGGAATAATACCTTTAAGCATGTCTGGTATGACTTGAAGAGAGCATCGCACTTCTCCTTGGACTGGGATGTTGTCGAGCTGCTCTTGAGAAATTCTGGCGAGTTAGCAGGCGTGCTGGCACTGTTAGGGAAGTGAAGGCAGGACTTACCCTCGCTGTACCACTTAAGGAAGCAAGTATCGTATTTCCTGGTCTTGTCAGCCGTGTATTCTTTCTTATATGGCGTTGACGGCCGGCGGTTGAGCTCGGATGGCATACTCCTTGACTTCGTTGCACTCGGGTGCCAGGGACGCAGACATGGTGGCTGTGGTGTGTTGGGTATAGGAGTGAGAAGAATATACAATAATGAGAGACGTATGAGAGTTATAAAGCTATGAGAATAAAAGCATAAGCATAAGAGATGACGTTGAAGGCGAGTCCAGCTTGAAGACAGGCAGAGCCGGCTTTGACTTCTGGAAGGTGCTGTGGCAAATACTTTCAGCTGCTTCAGGCTAGCTTCAGGCCTGGCAGCTGACATACACAGCCTGGGATTAGGCGGTAACCCGCTGGAGCTATGCAAGCGCTAATCCTCCATCTTCACGTCTTTGTTCATATTTGTTTGAATCTTTACTCATGTCAATCGTTGCTTTTTTAAAATTATTTGAATTTTTATTTGTGTCTTTATCTTTTATACTGCTGAGAGCCGATAGTCATAGCCAGGCGGGTGTTGCGACTGAGATTTCCTGACCGGCCGGATGGAACAACTCCGACGACATGAAGGACACAAAAGCAAAAGCAGAAAGCAGAAAAGAACAAAGCAAAAGACACGGCGGCAATCAAATTAAAGATGATGGATTGATAGTGAACAGACGAAACGTGACTAGAAATAAACACTGCACCCGACGCACCCGATGACCATGACGCGCCGGAGGAGAGCAGACAAGCATGCGGCAAACAGAATCAGCAGAAGAGGAATAACGACAGGCCCTTAAATACCGTCGTAGTCGCCGCCCATGTCGTCCTCGTCCAGGTCGCCGTCTTGTATCTCCTTGGCCATCTCACGCTCGCGCTCTCGTGCCTCCTGGGCATTCTTGAGCTCTAACCGGTGCTGGTTCATCGGGAAGCGCATTGCCTTGACGCTCTCGTCGTGCAGCGCGAGGCACGCCTGGATACGGTCGTGGAACGCCTCGCCCGGCTCGCGCGTCGCGTACACGTCGCCCACCTCCTTGCTCTTCATGAAGCCGTGCTCGCGGTCCAGAGTCGCCTCGATCACGCCGTCGCGGATCGCCTTGGCCACAATGTACTCGGCCGACTCCTCGCTGCCCAGGTGCAGCCGGATGCAAATGTCCCGCAGCGAAATGCGGCTGTACGATAGCGACATCATGCGGATGCCCGTCTTGATCACGTTCTGGCGCAGACGCAGGATCAGCGAGTACGTGCCGTCCTTGCGGAACGTCGAGTCCGTGTAGTCCGCAATCGTCGTCTCAAAGTCCTCCAGGTTGCCCACCCGCACCGCCTGCACCAGCTTGAAGTACGGCAGAAGCGCCTGCTCCATCGTCGGCTGCCGGAACACGGCGCGGTCGGGGATGTCGCCCATCAGCAGCTCCACAACCAGCAGCAGCTTCGTCGCCGTCTGCGCAAAGCCAATCGCCGCCTGGCTCGACGGCGCCTTGCGCGTCGCCGCCGTCAGGTGCGCGTGCGCCTCGGTGTAGTTGAGCTGGATCGCGCGGATCCGGCCGAGGTAGTACAGGAACCGGGCAACCTGGTTGTTAGCCGCGTTCTCCGGGAACTGTGTGTGCGAAACCAGTAGGTCGGCCTGCGCGATGTGCGATGTCGACAGGTAGTTGCGCAGCAGCAGCACAATCACCGTCGCCTGTGTGTCGACGTCCTTGCGCAGCACCGCCGTGCGCAGCGCCGCCAGCAGCGACGGGCGGATCGAGATCACGGGCGATTGCGGCGACGGCGGCAGCGGCGCGAGCTGCTCGCTGAACAACGAGTAGTAGTAGAAGACCTTGGCCGACAGCGAGTCCAGCGTGCGGCGGTTAAGCGTGTGGATGCGCTCTGTCAGCACGCTCGAGAACTCGAAGCCGCGCTGCTGCTGCTTGTTATCGTAAAAATAGATCTGCACCAGGATGCCGAGGAAGATATCAATCTCGGGGATGACTTCCTTCTTGCTGGCAGCGGAAGCGGGCGCAGGCGGCGCAGACGGCGACACGACACCGTCCTTAGAGGTGGTCGGAGTGTCAATGTCCATATCCGTGTCCTCGGAGGACGACCCGGCATTAGCTGGCCGACGGCCCAGGGGCAGGCTAAGGTTAATGTCCTGGCCCAGGGCGGCCAGCAGCTGTTTTGCGGGTGCCGAGTTGGCAGGCAGCGTCTCGGCGATGACGCGCGCGAGGATGTCGGGGGTCAGGCGCTTGCGGATCGACGAGATGGAGCGCAGGGCGCGCAGCGTGAAGCGGGCATCGAAGAGGACAACGGCGCGGTCGAGCAGTGCAAAGTTGATCTTGATGTCGGCGGCGGTCTGCACGGCCGGGTCGACCGTCTCCTCGGGCTCGACGGCGGCATCGGCCTCGGTCATGTCGACATCGCCGTCCTTGACGGTCTTCTTGGCCTTGGGATCGTCCTTGGCGGCCGGCGCCTTGCCGCTGCCAGAAGGCGTCTTTCCCGGCATGGCGAGGTGTGTGTTGAGAGTGAGGGTTGAGTGTCGAGAGCTGCCAGAGTTAGATGGGAAGATGGATCAAGCAGTCGGCAGCCTCAATTACCTTGTCCGGGTGTAGATGCTGTCGAGGCGAGCTGGTGGCGACAATGCAGTCGAGATCGAATCGCAGTGTAAAGAAGTAGAAGGTAGAAGGTAGATAGAGGAGTGTCGTAGAGGAGGTTGATAGAGAGGTGGTGATCCTACACTGACGTCGATACAATCAGCTCTATGCGTTTGGTGCTTGGTGTGGTGCTTGGTGCTTGGTGATGGTCTGAATAGCCAGCAAGGAGACAACGCAACGCGGCTGAGAGAGCCAGTAGTGGGAGGGAGAAAGCTTTGGTGGGTTAGCAGCAGTTGGTAGGTACAGAGTGGAGCTGCGCGTAGGTGACTGCGGGTGACGAGTAGCTGCTGTAGGGAAGGCAGAAAGTGGTAGCTTGTAGAGGTACATGCGATCCACCAAATTTTACACCAAACACAAGTACCTCCACACAAGCGCAGGCAGTCTCGCGTGACGTTGTCCATGGCTGCCTTCGTCACTGACTGATTGGGAAAGATGACTAAGCACGGCAACTTGTATGGTGACACACAGAGTTGAGACATCAAGGCGAAGTAAAAGTCGAGGCTGCATGCAAGTCATTTTTGATAGATATCTATGCATTTTCACTACAATATTCTCAGCCTTGTGATATTACACTCAACACCTAAACCTTGATGAAGCCATCACGATGTTACACGTGACATGAACAACCTGACTAAGCCGTCACTTTGGCATCAACATCTCAGAATCTGCTTGTGATTCAAGTCACTTTCACTTTCGATATAATTTGAATGTTTTCGATTTTTGCAATAAGTGAAGACCATACTAGTAGTGAGAATCAAGAGGAGTAAAGCTAGCAAAACAAGGGGATATGATCAAGAGGAAGATACACCATAAGAAAACAAAATAGAAGAAGAGAAGAGAAAAAGAAGAAAACAAAACAAACAGATCCATCCCTACTCCGGCCACCCTGTGGCTCATCCGTTAAACAGTACCCTTGATATAGGAATGAAAGAAGAATAGCAAAACAAGATAAGAACGAAGACACCTGCCTACTCGTTCTTGGTCGCGGCCGTCACCTTGGCAGCCTGGATGACGCTCATCTTGGTCATCCACGCCATCGACGGCTGCACCTTGCGCACAGTCCGCAGCTCGTCCGACGAGTAGCCCGGGATGCGGATGTTGTACGTGCGCTCCAGCACCAGCTGCAGATCGCGGATCTCGAGAACCTTGGACCCGCGCTCCTTGGCATTGCGGCACGCCGTGTGCAGCACCGTGTCGACAAACGAGTCCGCCAGGTTGAGCACCGACTCCTCCACCTCGGGCTGCAGCAGGTTGCCCTCGTGGCCCTCGGCCGTGCCGCCGCACACCTGCCGCACAAGCTCGTCGAGGCGCTTCTTGTTCAGCACGCGCTCGCCCTCACCCTCAATCTGGATCGTCGGCACCTTGGCCAGCGCGGGCTGGCCCAGCACACCGCCGACAACGCCGCCGCCGCCCGTCATCGTGGGCCGGCCGGGACCGACACCGCCGCCCATGGGCACCGGCTGGGGCATCTGCTGGGCCTTCTCCGAGAGCTGCTTGGGCATTTGGCGTGTCTCCGTGAGCTTGCTATTCACGCGCGCGACTGCGCCGGGGTCGTGCTGCGGCACGCCGTTGCCGGCAGGCTTGGGGGTGCCGTTGGCGTCCTGGCCCGCCTCGCCCTGACCGCCCTGGCCGCTGACGCTACCAGTGGCTGACTTGTTGGCGTTCATCGAGGCCGCGTAGGCTGCCTGCTGCTGCATGAGCAGCTGCGCATTGGCAGCGCCGCCGGTCGTCGCAGCGCCGGGAGCGCTGACCGAGGCGGTGCGCTGCATCTTATTGGCCTCCTCAATCGCTTTTTGGTGCGACAGAGCCCTAGGCGCCGCATTCATCGCATTGTTGGCTGCCTGCTGGGCCTGTTGAGCCTGCTGGGCCTGTTGAGCCTGCTGGGCCTGTTGAGCCTGCTGGGCACGCACCTGGGCGTTCATGGCCTGGCTCAAACCAGCGGACACGGGCGTGGGTGTGCCGCCAGTCGCCGGACCGCCGGCCTTGTTGGCAGCGGCCAGTGCCGTGTTGATGGGCATTGGTGGCGGGTGCACGGGCGTCTGCTGCATGGCCGGCTTGGCGTTCTGCTGGTTCTGTTGATTCTGCTGGTTCTGCATCTTCTGGGCATTAGCCACAGACTGCATAGCTGCCGCAGGAATCACAGGCGGCGGGATGGGCGTTTGCTGCACGAGCCCGACCGGCTTCGCGGCGGCGGCAGGGGTCGGGGTGCCGGCAGCAGCACCATTGTTCACGCCCGCTGCAGCCTTGTTGGCCGCGGCACCCTGCATCTGCTGCTGGCGCGCACCAGCAGCGGCAGACTCCTTCTTGGCCGCATCAATCGCGCCGTTGATGTTGGCCTGGGAGTTCTGCATGTTGGTCGGCTCCGTCTTGATGGTGACCTTGGCCTGCTGTGGTGTCGACATATTCTGCTGCTGTTGTTGCTGCTGCTGAGACTGCTGCTGAGCTTGTTGTGCTTGTTGTTGCTGGAGCTGCTGCTGGCGTTGCTGGATCTGTTGCTGGAGCTGCTGCTGCTGTGTCCCACCTGCCACAGGACTTCCAGCCGCGCCGGCTGCACCTGCCGCACCCTGCTGCTGCTGCTGTGCTTGTTGCTGTGCTTGCTGCTGCATCATCTTCATTTTGGCATCGTTTTGTTGCTTCTTGAAAGTCTCAATATTCCTTTGCGCATCCATAATCTGTTTTCTGAGAAGCTCGCGGCGGGCTGTGACGGTCTTGCTGTCTTCGGCCGACAGAGTCTGGCCATTAGCGGTTCTAGCCTTGATCATACCCTCCAGCTTGAAGATGTTGGCCTTGGCCGTCTCAAGATGCAGCATCGCCTGTCCAACACCACGCCGCGTTTCTTCCTTCCACTTGGTGATGGCATCGGGGCCCTGTGCGGCAATCTGACCTGGCGGGATATAGCTGAACTGGTTCAGTGCGCGCTGGATGGCCTCGTTGGTAGCGGCGGGGCGGGCCATCTGGTTCACATTACCCTGGGCGGCACCCGCAGCCGACTGCTGGCGCTGCATCATCTGCTGCTGGGGACCGGCGGCCGGCGATCCCGCCATGGCGCCCGGTCTCGCACCTGCAGCGCCGGCGTTTGCGGCCTGCAGAGCTGCCTGCTGCTGCTGCTGCTGGGCTTGCTGCTGCTGGGCCTGTTGCTGGGCCTGTTGCTGAGCCTGTTGCTGAGCCTGTTGCTGGGCCTGTTGCTGAGCCTGCTGCTGGGCCTGCTGCTGAGCCTGCTGCTGTTGGGCCTGTTGCATCTGCTGAGCCTGCAACTGCTGCATCTGTTGAGCCTGCATCTGCTGCATCTGCTGAGCCTGCATCTGTTGCATCTGCTGGCCTTGCTGTCCTTGCTGGAGGCCCTGCTGGCCCTGCTGGAGACCCTGCTGAAGACCCTGCTGCTGCATTCCTCCCTGCTGGAGACCTTGCTGGCCCTGTTGGGCCTGTTGGCCCTGCTGACCCTGCTGGCCGATCATACCGGGCGTACCGGGCGTTCCGGGCTGTCCGGGCGTGCCCGCCTGGCCCTGCTTCAGCATCTGCTGGTGCCGCATCTGCGCAATCTGGCGGCGCTCCCTGACCTTGCGTCCAAGCACGGGCGCGAACTCGAGAATCTTACGTCGGGCGCCTTCTTTTTCAGCGGAGCCGTCGGGGTTGTCGTTGAATGTCGTCCACAGCGTGCGCAGGCCGGCCTCGTACTTTGCTTTTTCTTGGGTTGTGAGCTCTTTGATCTGGCGCATCTGCTCAGGTCTGTACATAACAGAGGGCTGCTGCTGGGGCGCCTGGCCCGGAACACCGGGTGTTCCAACTTGCTGCGGTTGACTCATAGTGATTGCGAGCAGTGGATGCGGTGTTGGTTTGTTTGTTTTCGTAGTGAATGTGATGTATTGTCGATTGCGGATTGGGTGTGTCGACTGTCGATGGGTCGCGCGTGTGGCGACGTGAATGCGACCGGGGTGCGCAAACGAGTTGATTGATGCAAACGGTACGGCGGATGTCTTAAAGACAAACAGACACGGGTAGGCGTCTGTTTGTTCCGATGGCGAGTTGATTGAATGCGATGGGATGGTGATGGTGGTGCCAAACTCTCGATTCTAGAAGACGCGGTTGTCAAAGTAGGAGAGAGCACGACACGCCCGCCCGAAGGCTAAAAACGGCCTAGCGCGGTAAAGAGAGTAAGTGCTCTCTACTTGCGCAGCGCCACAGTCAAGCCACACTTATATAAGAGCATCGCATCGTCACTCTTATGATTTGCACTTTTTTCAAATCTATATTTTGATGGGAATTTATTATCACTGTGATAGGAATACGCTTCTATCTATTTGGTGACCATCTATTTCAGGATTCGTTGGTTCACGCACATGCATCAAGTTACCTGGTGCTGAATTATACCATCAGAAACAACCGATCAGCTGGAGAAGAGGAATGGATAAAGTTGAGAAGAAGATAAAAGAGATCTAAAAACTAATATTCAAAAAAAAAAAGAAAACAGGGAAAGAAAGAAGGCCCCAATGGCCACGAGCATGGACGGAAAAAAAAAAATAACCGCGGACGCAGCGTCCCAAATCTATAAGGTATCTTGGCATCATGGACATTACAACATGAATTAGGAGAGCGGGAGGAGAGAGGTAGAAGAGAAGGAAAAATGAAACATAAGTGAAAAGAATAACGTAAACAAACGCATAACAAAGAACAGAACAAAACAGAACAAGACAGATCCGGCGCCATTGCGGTGGTGATTTAGACCAGAGATAACATGATCTGTAATACCCTAGATCGACCGGGATGTTTTATTGACATGAAGGAAATCGTGACTCATATATTTCGTAATGTCGTTGCGAAGACTGAAAAGATTGAAAAAAGACCGAAGAGAGATTGAGAGAAGAGAGGAACTAAGGCGAGTCGACCTGCATGCTGATGTACTCCAGCGTGTAGTATGGCAGCTCGCGCGCAAGATTCTCGCCGTCCAGTGTCAGCTCCTTCACGTCGTCCTCGTTGTCCGACGTGTCCGGCTCGTCGCACTCGTCAATCCGCGGCGCCGGCGGGTCCGTAAACAGAATACTCTGCCGCTCGACCCGGCGGCGCATCCGGCGCGCACTTGACCCCGCCTCGTTGGAGTCGCTGACGTCTTCATAGTCACTGCCGCTGCCGATGCTCTCAGTAATAGTCCGCTTGCTGATGCTGCCGGACGTGAGGCGGCGGCGGCGCTTCTCTTCGCGCTGGGCCTGGCGGAACTGGTCAAAGTCGGCGTCTTCATCGTTGTCATCGATAGCTTCTTCGTCATCGTCGTCGCCGCGGAACGTGAAACCGCGCAGGCCGGACATGACGCTGCGGTCAAGATCGGGCGGCATGCGGAAGCACGAGGACAGGCGGCGGCGCGGCTTGAGCTTGCCGCTGCGGTTTCGTTTTGGGTCTGGCGCGAGCTCGCGCTCGGACTCTGCCTCTTCGATGGAAAACGGCTGCATGACCTGGATGCGGCCGTTGTCGCTGTCAAAGTCGAAACATTCCTCGATGATAATGGTTGTTTCGACCTCGTCGACGTAGAGCTCGGCCGTGAAGTGCTTTGCCCTGCTTGTAGCAGATGGGCTGATGTTGGTGCGCGGCAATGAGGTGTAGGCCGGAGAGATGGAGCCGCCCGTACCTCGCCGTGTGTTGGGCGATTGGCGGGATGAATTTGACGTGCCGGTCATTCTCACGGACGCTGGCGATCTCATGCCGCTGCTGGCAACCGAGTCGTCCGAGTCAGACGGTAGTGCATTCTTGTCGCTGTCGTCGTTTTCGTCGTCGTCGGCGTCGTTGTCAATATCTTCGTACTCTTTGTCGACATCAATGTCGATGATCACATTATTCTCGGCAATGCCGTTAATAATGGACGAGCTGGACGAGCGGGGTGATAGCTCGTCTGGGCGGAAATTTGTCGACCGAACGGGGCCCGGTACTATTGAGTACTGCGCACCGCGGCTCTCAGAACTTGCAAAGCGCTGGGCGGCCGTGAATGTGTTTCGTATTTGAGAGTGCTGGCTGTGGATATTTGGCAATGGCTTGTGGCCGGCGGCGGGAGAGGCAGTGATGGGAGATTCTGGAGGGGAGACGGGATCCATTGTCTGAGACATGATGGCTGTAAGTTGAGAGGTTGTTTATGAGATGGCGATGGGATGGCGGAGACGGAGGTGGGGTGTCGTTCTGGACCGCCGCCAACACGGCTTGTCCGTCGAGGTTCCCGGATGAGATGATTTCTAGATATGTCAGCCGATGCGTCTATGGATGCTGCTCGACTTTTGCACTTTGTCTTCGCTCTTCTTTTTGCACTCCCGTCACATCACAAACAGCACTTCTTACCTTGTCACTGATTGTGTCAGAGCAAGAGCAGTGGTAGCTCTTTTTTTGCGGTGCGCAAAGACACTCGTTTGGTTTGCAGCTATATCCGTTTGCTAGGTCTGCAATTTTGAAAATATTTTGAAGAGACACCTGCAACGCACACGCACGAGAAAATCGGGATCACCGCTTATCTCAATGGATGTGGATGTGGGGGGTTTGTGAATTTTGTGTGTTGTTCGTGTGCAGGGTTTGTGTGATATGTGTATATGCTGTTGAGTTGTGCATGTGCAGGACGATACCGGAGTGGCGGAAGTCTATTGTAGGCGGTAGAAAGAAAGAGAAATTAAAAGTATCGAGAGTCGAAGACGAAAGAATATGTCACTGTCATGATAATTAGTGCCAAGCAAATGCAGGAATTTGCGCAGAGCGGCCTTCATGTGGTGTATCTCAAGGAGAAGAGAGACAGACAGCAAAATCAGAGAAACAAAAGGCAAAAGAAAAACAACAAGAAACGAGATACACCGTATTTCGCAAGTAGAAAATCAAATCGAGGATGTGAGCGGGAGAAAGAGGGGCAATGCACTGCTAGGGAACACTGAACAGACGGGGGAGGGAGTAGAGAGAAAAGAGAAAAGAGAGAGAATATTTGAGGACATGCAAAGAGCAAAGAATAGTATACGACCCGAGAGGCCGGCGGGTTGCGTCGAGGGTGGACGGAGACGGCGTGGCTCGCCTGCAGATGTCAGATCTAGCTATGCCAATTGACTGCTGAGATGCTGTACAAGATACAATTTTGTCCATGGGGCTATGGCAGACTCTCGATCATCCTGACTGGACGCCGGTCGATGCACTATCAGCTGCGGGTATCATGCAACCCGAAACAAAACTACTGCAGCTGCCACTACTGCCTTGTTGCTTATCCTGGAGATATCGAGGATAGCTGAGGTAGAGCGATCGAATCGAAGGGCATAGAGAAGCAAAGATCATGTAGAAGTAGAAATAGAAAAAGAATCAGAGAAGGGGAAAAAAGCATATGCAAATCATGAAATCATGAAATCATGAGAAAAACGTTTGCAGAAAATCAAATAACCATGTACACAAAGCTAATGAAGCCCGAAGGATGGGGTGGAAGAGGAGGGGCGGAGAGGACGGCGAGTTGATGCAGGTTAAAGCACGTTGGAGACGGCGCCACGGGGGATGGTAGTGATGGTGTAGAGGCGAATGCCGGGGGCGAACAGCAAAATACAGGGGAAATATAATCCATGAAAATCAAACAGACACAGAATGCAAGTCCTAGCAAAAGAAATAAACAAGCAATGAAACTAGAGAGAATGACTGACCGGATAGAGAGACAAAATTAAAGCGAGGCTGGACAAGTTACATCTCGTGCAAATAGTTCGTTTCCCAAGTCGGCAGACGGAGACGATGGGCAGCACTAGAGACGGATTGGGAATGCTAATGGAGGATGCGGTGACCGTTAAAGAGCGTGTGCACTGACGCCGGGGATGGCAGTTTCGCAAGGCAATGTGAAGGAAATATGGGATATGGCGACAAATGTGCAGATAATAGCTGTAGAAACAAGCTATGAAGCAAGTTGGCAGCGTATCCTGAGCTCGGCCAGAAGACGGCAAAGAAGCCGATATTGGAAAGACGGAGACGAAAGTCAGAGTGAGATGGCAAAGAAGATAATGCCGTGGGGTTGGGGCGTGGAGACGGCCTGCAGTTGGACTGTGCAGTTGTGCAGCAGCAGCGCAGACAAGAGGAGACAGAGGGACAGAAAGAGGAAAAAGCCAACGACGACAAGGGTCATTGAGGCCTGAATGGGCAAGTTGACTTTTGATACTGAGTAGATGACGATCAACGAGAGCAAGCTCAATCTGTTGTCTGTTGTCGAGAAGACAGGGGTCTATTTGTAGTTAGCAGAGTCGAGACGGTAGAGAGGGTGAGCAATATAAATGTCGACGCACGAGATGAAGACAGCAGCACCAGGAACCAGATAGCCAACCGAAAGCAGACAAAAAGTATCATCCCCAAAAAGAGCAAATAAAATCACAGCAAAAGATAAACAAACAAACCACGAGCAGACAAATCACAGGCCATGCTGGTGAACGTAGAGCGTGCTCCAACGTCAAGCAGCAGCCGTGTCTGCAAGTCTTCCTGCAACTGCAAGTCTGCTGCTCGTCAACAGTCGTGGCTCATGAGAAGCATGAGAAGCTATGTGTACCGTTCGACTGCGGGAGACAGCATGCTCCACCATCAGCACCAGCCACCCACAGACTAGAGACTAGAGAGTCTGTACAGACACACAGACAATACATATGTCGTATGTCGTATGTACGTGAGCCGGAAGTGGAGGACACGGCGAGTTGAGTTTCGACCCGACCCACCCTCTTTCGGTGTTGAGTTGGCGGGCGCTGTGAGCAGAGACGAGAGGCAAGGGGAGAGGCGATGTAAGACGATGGGTCGTGTAAAAAAGAAAATTGCGAACTTGGGCAGCAATGCTGGAGTGCTAGATCCTGCGTCTTGTGTTGGCGATGCCGTGTTCTCTTCTTTAGATTGTTTCTAGTCTGTAAAACGGGCTCTTGATGCCTGAAGAGTCACCGAAAGCGGATGCCGATGGGAAAACGCGGCTGGATAGAACAAGACGGAAGGCGAGGGAATGTCGATAAGAGAATAGGACTTGAGTCTTGATGCCGGCCGACGAGAAAAGACAAGACGACAAAGAGAAGCCGAGAGAAGACTGAAGCCAGCCTTGTGTATAAAAATAGAAGTGAAAGTAGAATATGGAACATGATGGATGCAGAGAGTGCAAAACGGCTTGCTGCAAGGCTGTCTCGAATGCGTGGAGTTCTGATGGAAGAGCACTTGATTAGGTACAGAACGAAGATGTAGTCTATTACAAGAGAGGTCACGATGCGATGTAGCAGATATTTTCAAAGATTTTCTTTTGACTTCCCAACATTTTGCCAACATTTTGCACAAAAGGAAAGAACAAGAAGACGAAGACCATAAGGAGAAAGAGCAGTGACCCGGCCGACCCAAACGAGAAAGAACGAGGAACAACTGGCTGGAATTAGAAAGCGCAGTCGTGCTCCTGCCTCATGACATGCTGTATATGGCCATAGATCACCAAAACAAACATGAATAGGAAATCACAACTCAATCGCAGCTTCCATTTTTGTGCATTTTGGTTGTGCACTTGATATGCATTGCATTGTGCTTATTCTTACTGGCGGCATCTGCGGCAAACAAGACCAAAGCCAGCGGCGCTAGTGGTGCAGCTCCTTACGCAGAGCTCTCTCTTTCCTTTTTTGTGAGCAACAGCATGCAACTGCAAGAAAGAGGAGAAGGAAGGAGTGCGAGGTCTTGCTCATGCTTTTGACGATGATACCCTTTGCCATAAGAAGGCGGTGTGCAGTGTAGAGGTTGGCAGCCATCATAAGGTGGGGGAGCAGCAAGCTGCCATTGGCAATGCGGGGCAGTTGCAGTGAAGACAGAGCTGGTGGTTGCACACTATGATAGCTCGTAAATAGCATTAACACGCTAGCGCTCACTGTATTTACTTTTGTCGCGTCTCAACGCGTCAGTGCAGGTAATATCAAATGCATCACGACACCTGCATCTGAACATTTGACTCTCGGCATACGAATAAGCAAATAAGCAAAATACACCAAGATGTCGCATCTAGCACCCTACCTCGACCAAATCTCCATGTCCTGCCAGGGCATCAAGAGTCTGCCGTGAGTACGACGGCGTTGTTGAACGAGTTGATCGAAAATCACTGACAAGCCAGATTCCCGCCGCCCAAGGTCTTTACCAACGCCCTGCTCTACAACGAAGATATCACTGGATTGATCCGCGACACCGAAACCCACGAGCGCGCCCTCTTTTCTGTTCCTGCGCCCACCAAGGTTGCCGAACCGGAGGTGGCAGCTCCCGCCGCCAAAAACCGCAGACAGACCGTCTTCAACGTCACCGGCGGCGAGGTCACCACCGGCCCGCCCTCGTCCCGCCCCAGTGCCGCGCCGCGCCGCCAGACCGCCGTTGCTGCCGTCCTCGGCGGCGACCTGCACGCCCAGATTGAGCGCCGACACCAGCAAAACGGCGACGTCGACGTCAACATCCTGCTCAAGGGCGCGGAGAAGCTGTGCACGGTGTACGCGCTGCCGGGCGCGCTCGAGCGCATCCCCGTGCTGCGGCAGAAGCACGCGCAGCAGGCCAACACGCTCATTTACTACGAGAACAAGGTGGCGGAGCAGGCGCAGCGGCTCGAGGAGATGAACCGGTGGCGCGGCGATGACGAGGACGACGAGGACGACGAAGACATGCAAGAGCCAGAGACCGGCCTGACGGAAGAAGAACTACGCTTGGAAGAGGACGAGATCCGCGAGCTCGAGCGCAAGAAGAAGGAGCTGCAGGAGCGCCTGCGCGCCATGGACAAGGACCTCGGGGGTCTTCTCATGTGATTTTCAATTGCTATTTTGATTTTTTATCTAGTTCCCTTCCTTGGCCCGCAGGAACTCGGCGATAAACGACTGCGTGTCCTGCGCGCCGCCGACCTCGAACTTGTCGTTGATCACAAAGTGCGGCACGCCGTGCACGCCGCGCGCAAACGCCTCGCCCACCTCGGCGTCCACCTCGGGCCCGCCGCGGTCGCGCCCGTCGTCCAGCCACGCGCGCGTCTCCTCGGCATCCAGTCCGCCGCGCGCCGCCGCCTTGACGAGCTGGTCGTGCGACGTGATGTCGCCGCCCTCTTCAAAGTAGAACTTGAACAGGCTGTTGATGACGGAGTCTTGGTTTTTGTTTTCGGCCGCGCCGGCCGCCTCATCTTTTGTCTTGGCCAGCTGCACGACGCGGTGGGCATCGCGCGTGTTGCCGGCCTTGCCCTCGTGGGTAAAGTTGATGCCCTCGGCGGCGCCCATGGCCTTCATGCGCGCGTTGAGGTGCGGCACGCGGTCGGCGCCAAACTTGGCGGCCATGCGCTCGTTGATGGGCACGCCGACCTTGGGCGCGTTGGGGTCGAGGTAGAACGGCAGCCACGACACGGTGAAGCGGTCGTCGGCGCCGCCGGGCATCGTCTTTTGGTACACCTCAATGGCCTTTTCCAGCCGCTTCTTGCCTAGGTAGCACTTTTTTGTTAGTACTTAGTTGAAGTTGTGTTGATAGAAGCTGACTAATCATACAAATGGGCAGACGGCGTCCGAGATGACTTTGATGTTGAAGACGGTCATTGTGATTGTGATTTTGTGTGTGTTGATGTGAGAATAAAGTGTCTGAATAATGGCAGCAATCAAACCAATGACGCACTTGGAGAAGTGTTTATATACTTTTGTGAGTTGGAGAGTGAGTATGAAGAGCCGGCTGAAGACCACTGGGGCGGACTTTGATTGCCCCATTTGGGTGCAGTGGCCTCCTGTTTTACGAGTTTTAGTGGACAGACCCCGATATTCGAGGCGATATTCCACCCGAAACTTGATTGCTTACCAATCAACCGAGGGACGGCAACGACATGTCATGATCTCGGTGAGTTTTGAGGTGAACATTAAATACACTTTTAGCAACTTGGAGAAAAATCTGTAGCAAGCCATTACCTGGAGATACGTCTGTCAATGCTGAATCTTTTTCTTGCGCCGTACGAGTTGCAGATTTTCATAAACTGCCTCTCATCAACCTCGACGATGCTTTTTATTAACCAGAGATTAGAGTCTGTCCAAGTCTACCCTGTCTATTATCATAAGCTGACCGTTCCTCACGGTCTGCCTAGAATTACGTCTGTAATCACATCACCAACTATCATGCATAGTTCGTGTGATCGAAACACCAAACATATGATTTAAAGACGTTATAAAACCGAAATCGGATTAGAAAAGTGCAGCTTAGAGATACAGAACGGAGTGGTAATATATACTGTACAAACGCTAGAATAGAGGGCTTTGATTTAAAGGGAATGAAATAATAATAAAATGAATAAATAAAAAGAATAGAAACCGGGGCTTCTTTTTAAAATCGCCCTCTGATAACATTGTAGTCATCCTCATCTGAACCCATATAGAAATGATTAGAGAGGAAGTAACCGGCGCGCTGATGGTGCGTCACTACCTAATCATTCGCAGGTGGCATATTCGCCCGTCTGTAGTCCTCGTCGTGCTGGGGACCGCCAAGGTTTTCGGCGCGACCCCATGGTCTAGTCGAGTAGCTGCCCAGGTGGTCCGGGTCGAAGCGCGCGTGCAGGAAGCTGGCCAGGAAGCACCGCAGCTCGTGGAAAAAGTGGCGCACTAAACAAATGTCGCCCATGATGTTCGTGAGATTCTCCTCATCGTCGGCGTCGAGCAGATGCGTGTCTTTCTGGCACGCATACTTGTCAATGATGTACTTCCCGATTCTGTTGAAGTTGGCCGTAGATCTCTCAGATGGAAAGTTACGTTGCGGATCCCACAGCGTTCGCAACTCGCGCGATGCAAATATGTAGGCAAAGTACCTGAGGCCTGGGCTGCCGGCGAGCGTCTCGGGCCTCTGGTCCCAGGGGTAGACGCCGCCGAGGCCGGCGTCGATGATGACCTGCTCGGGTAGCCGCGATGTTGGGTAGGAGGCGTACAGAGCGTTGCGGTAGATGAGGCATCGCTCTTCGTCGTACATTTGAATTTCTTTGAGCATATAGCTTTCAAACAGGTAGTTGTTGTAGTCCTGCCACGCGCGCGTGCCCGGCGATAAAGGGCGGTCGCCGGGGGGGAAGATGTAGAGTTTAAGCCATTCGTAGTAGCCGGGGTGAAAGTTGCGGAAGCGTAGGTCGCCCACGCGGAAGCCGTGGTAGTGACCAGGCGCCTCTTTGTTTGGTGCGGGCATCAAAGGCCTGTAAAAGATGGTTGCCAGCCAGAAGGAAGGACTCCTGTCCCGATACACGAGGTCACGGACCTCGCCCGGCACTTGGAAGTTGAGGGGGAGCTCGCCCTTGCCCCCCCAACAGCCGAGGAGCAAATGGATAATTTCAACCGACGGGGGCAGCCACGTGCGCCTGGCTACCGAGATGTTGCGTTGAAACTTTGCGTGGAAAGCCATGAGATGGCTGCACTCGCTGTCCGCCTGTCGCACCAGTGCTTGTAAATCGGTAATCTATCCCGGAATCAAAGGCTCAGGTACTTGGAGCTTAAGACCAAGTTCAGGGCCGTATCTGAGATCTTCCATTGTAGCACGGCACACGGGACAAGAGCTGTATCCATCCAGCACCCATCTGTGAATACAGCCGAAGTCGAAGGTGTGGTTGCAGGGACGTGCCACCGCGGGCTCACTGAGTGGGACTCTGCAGATTACACAATCCTCTTGTTCTGGCTCTGGATCTGGGTCTGGGTCTGCTGCTGCGCCTATGCTTACATCTCCCATTGCGTCTGCGTTTGAATTTGCCGCTGGACGATCCGCTGCGTCTGTTGTTGAATCTTCTTCCGAGTCTGCCGTTACATCCGGCTCTGTATCTGCCATGGCATTTGTTGCTGAGTCTGCGGTTGCATCTTCCATTGTGTTTGTGGTAAAGTATGCCTCTGTATCTGCTGTTAAATCTGTTGCTGAATATTCACCTATGACTGAGGTTTTGTGTTCTGGATATGTTCTGGATATGTTATTGCCCCTGTATCTGCTGGTCTGTGGTTGCACCTTCCTTTGGATCTGCCGCAGCATCTGCCACAGCAACATCATCGGCAGCTGCATTGATCATCAGCAACCATCTTCGAAGAAGAGAATTGCAGAAACCAAGCCATAAGAATCCCTATGAACTCAACACGGAGCCAGTTTTGCAATCCTGCGCATCGTCAGATGCATCTGAAATCAAAAGTGTCTGAGGATTCGATAAACTGTGATGGCGAGATGGTTACAAGTGAAGACAGTACCGGCTGCAAAGTTTGTAGACTTGATTAATATATGAAAATACCATATGGACGACTTCTAGCATCTCAAGGTGAATGGCAAAGTCGGATTGCCTTGGACTCGATACAAACATCAACGCATGCCGTGATGTCGTCGCAAGGTAGGCCGGATAAGCTTCGGAACCCAATTCGGTGTAAGTCGTCAGAGCAATAAATATGGGTCCTTCTGCAGAACGATAAGATAAGCGGCTAGCGGCTCGCTCTCTCTACGGCCCCACAAATTCCAGCACCAGGCAGCGTGGAGAGTGGGCCCGTATCCGCCCTAATTACACACCAGCAAGCCGCAGCACCGCCCAGCAGCCTGCCAGCCCAGCCAGTCTTTGGAATATCGTCATCCTCCTCGTCTGTACTTTTGTACTCGGCACACGAGGCTCTGAAGCACCGACGATTAGCCGTCCTGTTTGTATATTAGCTACAAAGTACGGTCCCCTTGATCAGTGTTCCACAGGTTGTTGTTTATTCTTTCGACATCTTTTCGTCCTCCTCCACATCTCGACATCTCGACTCCTGGACATCCTTGACATCATCCCGGCGATCATCGATCAGGAGGCAATACGAATACGAACAGTGAGTTGGTTGTGTGTGTGCATGGCTTGACGACGTCCCTATCTATCTTCACTCTTTCACTTTCATCTCTACCCTGTGTGCAGTCCTAACCTCGACCATCTCGACAGTTCATCCGACCCCTTTTTATAAATCTACGATACACGACCTACCCCTAACCGCGACACACGACACACGACACACACCATGTCTCTCCGCCTCATCATCGAGGATGGCAAGTTCAAAGACTCCCTCGGCCGCGAGGTGCTCCTCCGCGGCATCAACGTAGCTGGCGACGCCAAATACCCCAGCCAGCCCAGCGTGCCGTCGCACGTCGTCGATAACTTCTTCGACGGCGACAAGGCCATCTTCCACCAGCGCCCCTTTCCTCTCGAGGATGCACACATGCACTTTGCCCGGATAAAAAAGATGGGCTACAACACAATCCGCTACGTCTTCACCTGGGAGGCCATCGAGGCCGCCGGCCCCGGAAAGTACGACGAGGCCTGGATCGACCAGACCATTGCCACCCTGCGCATAGCAAAGGAGTACGGCTTCTACATCTTCATGGACCCTCACCAGGACGTGTGGTCGCGCTTCACCGGCGGCTCGGGCGCGCCTATGTGGACGCTCTACGCCTGTGGCCTGAACCCGCAGAGCTTTGCCGCCACCCAGGCCGCCATCGTCCACAACACTTACGCCGACGTCGAGAACTTTCCCAAGATGATCTGGTCCACAAACTACTACCGCCTCGCCGCCGCCACGCTCTTCACGCTCTTCTTTGCCGGCGCCGACTTTGCGCCCAAGTGCCGCCTCGACGGCAAGAACATCCAGCACTACCTGCAGGACCACTATATGGCCGCCATTGCCCACCTCGCCAAGCGCATCCACGACGCCGGCGATCTCGAGGACGACATTGTCTTTGGTTGGGAGACGCTCAACGAGCCCAACAAGGGCATGATCGGCTACCAGGACATCAGCGTGATCCCCAAGGAGCAGGCCCTGAAAAAGGGCACGTCGCCCACCATCTGGCAGGCCATGCTTACTGGAATGGGCCGTGCCGTGGAGGTCGACGTCTGGGACATGGGTGGCCTGGGCCCGACCAAGACGGGCCGCGAGCTGATCGACCCGCACGGCGAGACCGCCTGGCTGCCAGCCGACTACGACGACAGCCGCTACGGCTGGGAGCGCGACCCCGCGTGGCAGCTCGGCCAGTGCATCTGGGCGCTGCACGGCGTCTGGGACACGGCCACCGACGAGCTGCTGCGCAAGGACTACTTTGCCAAGAACCCGCGCACCGGCGAGACCATAGACTACCCGTGCTTTGCCGACACCTACTTTATGGACCACTACCGCTTGTACCGCGACACTGTGCGCGCACACCACAAGAACGCCATTCTGCTGCTGCAGGGTCCCACCATGGAGCTGCCGCCGCAGATCAAGGGCACCGCCGACGACGAGAACCGCATGATCTACGCGCCGCACTTTTACGACGGCATCACGCTCATGACCAAGCGCTGGAACCGCACCTGGAACGTCGACGTGCTCGGCGTGCTGCGCGGCAAGTACTTGCACCCGGCGTTTGCCATCCGCGTCGGCGAGGCCTCGATCCGCCGCTGCTTCCGCGAGCAGCTTGCCGCCATGCGCCAGGAGGGCCTGGACCGCATGGGCAACCACCCGTGCATCCTGACCGAGTTTGGCATTCCCTACGACATGGACGACAAGCACGCGTACAAGACGGGCGACTACTCGAGCCAGTCGGCCGCCATGGACGCCAACCACTTTGCCGTCGAGGGCGCGCACATGGAGGGCTACGCGCTGTGGCTCTACATGACCGAGAACAGCCACAAACTGGGCGATCAGTGGAATGGTGAGGACCTGTCGATTGTGTCCATGGACGACAAGCTGCTGCCCGTGTCGCAGCTGCCTAAGCAGGCGCCTGTCGCTGTGCCGACGGTGACGCCGTCGTCGCCGCAGGCCGACCGGCCCAATCTGCAGCGCGTCGTCACCGCTTCGGGCGGTCCCCTGGCGGCACCAAGCACATCGGCACCCACATCGGCACCCAAAAGCGACGTCGACGAGGACGAGTCGGTCAACCCGAGCAATATCAAGCGCGTGCTGACGCAGGCCTCGCTGACGTCGACGCGGCCCAACAGCGTGCGCGGCCAGGGCGATGCGTCGGCGTCGGCGTCGGCTTCCACATCGGCGGCCAAGCCCGGCCGCTCGTCGTCCGACTCGGAGCTTACGGGCGCCCCGGGTCTGCGCGCGGCCGACGCCTATGTGCGGCCCGCGCCCATTGCCGCCAACGGCGACATTGTCGAGCACGGCTTCGACCTGCAGACGGCCACGTTCACGCTCAAGGTGGCTGGCAAGGTCGACGAGAAGCGCGTCGCCGCCGTCAAGGCCGCACGGGCGGGCGGCGCCGAGAGCAATGTGCGCACGCTCGTGGATGTCGACCTGGAGCTGGTGGAGGACGCTGCCGAGGACGGCGACGGTCTGCCGCTGATCCCCACGGTGATCTGGCTGCCCGAGTACCACTTCCCCGCGGACAAGATCGAGGTGTCGGTGTCGGCGGGCCGCTGGGAGATTGCGTGGGACACGGAGGAGACGGCGCTGCTGCAGCGGCTGCGGTGGTGGCACCCGGTGGGCGCGGAGCACACGCTGGTGGTGAGCGGGCAGGTGCGGGCGCACAACTATGTCGAGGGCGTGACGCGCGAGGACGGCTACTACGACCAGCTGGGGAACTGGCTGTCTGGGTGCAGTATCATGTAGTTTGATTTTCTTGTTCTTTTTATTCCTTTTTGTTCTTCTCTTTTTTCATTCTTTTTCTTTCACATTGGATATTCACCCGCATACTATACATAGCGATTTGTAATGCAAGCATTTTATAGACTGAACGAGTGTTGGCTGTTGCTTTCTGTCAGTGGCCATAGATGTTTGATAGATGCAAAATGACTAATCTACACCGCGATACTGTTACGATACTCCGCGACAACTTTGCCGCCGCTGCCGCGCTGCGTCGAGAATCATCTCTTTAATTGTCTAATCCATTTAAACTTATTAGATACTCATATCTACAAATAGAATAT
The DNA here is from genome assembly GCA_032248835.1 of Ophiostoma piceae. Lineage (NCBI taxonomy): Eukaryota > Fungi > Ascomycota > Sordariomycetes > Ophiostomatales > Ophiostomataceae > Ophiostoma > Ophiostoma piceae. The sequence continues at coordinate 1,893,114 of CP135129.1, forward strand.
GACAGACATGCCGCGGCCGCTACGACGTCGGAACCGGCACACACGCGGCGGAATAGAGAACCAGAAGACAGCAGAAAAGAAAGAACAACCACACATGAATACAACCGAATGCGATTCTAAACAACTCTAGAAGACAGTAAATTATGTGCCGTCGTCCTTTTGCCGGGCGCTTCGTCGACCAGTCAGATGCCGGGCTGGCCCTTTGTCTGTCGATGTGCGTGTGCTTTGTCTGCAGGACGAGGGCTGCAGGACACTAATGCAGGCTTCATCCCACTCGAGGATTGTATGAGGATGTTCTCCGGCTTTCTGTTCGTGTTTACTCTATCTCTTGTCAATAATATTCAGACTGAACGACAGTACAAGAGAAGAAAAGGCGTTTGGATGACAGATGGTATGCCTCTTCTTGATAGTATGACAGTATGGGGTGATCACTGGCTGTCGTCGCCGTTGATTTGCCATTCTTCGCTCTCTGACAGCTGCGCTCTCTGACAGTTGGGATTTGTACTCTGATTGCTGATTTGTTTTCTCTTCATTTGTGTCTGATATCCATGATTCAGATGCGCCATCATGTAAGGCTTATGTAATGCGCATTGAAACGAACGAGATAGATGGCATGATGATTGACTGATGTTTCTGAAAACTGCCAGTTGCGCCTTCCTTAACGGCCGCTTGGGGCATTAGCACTACGGACAAAGACCCTGGACCTGAAGCCTGACACTCCACCTGTTTCGCTCTAGCCTGCAGCGAGCAGAGACAAAAGGAAAAAGAAACAGAAGAAAGAACAAGAAAGAAAAGAAGGGGAAAAAGACAAGACGTTGCAGCGTCGCAATCGCTCACGGCATCGCTCTGTACTCTTTGTGTTGTCGTGTGCCTGTTCTGTGTCGCTATATGTGCTATATATGCGCTGGAGCTGTCTGCTGTGCCCAGTAACCAGTGCTCTGCACGCTGTGCGCCGTGACACTGCTGTATTTTCTGCCTGCTCCTTCCGTTCTTGTCGAGTCGTTTTGTTCCTGCCTGTTTTTTTCATCTGCGACTGCTGCGATCCGTTCGCTCTTTCCTAATACATTTGCTCCTTCCTGTTCGTAGCCATTCTCAGCCTTCTCCCCCGCGATGCTCAACATCTCAAAATAGCCTCATAATCCGGGCCTTGTCTACTCAGTAATACGCACCGAGTACTGCTCGCTCACCTACAGCATGTGCTTACTCCGTATGCATGCTCACCCACCCCATCCTCACCCTCTTGGTTCCCGTGTTTTGAAACGCCTGCCACTTTGCTACCCAGACTCGACCAGGGCCCTTGTCCAGCCCAACCACACCGTAGACTCCAAACCACACCAACGACACAGACCAAGTGGCAACGGCAACGGTAGTGGAAGCGACAATACGAACCTGTACGACTCTTGATTTTCGCATTTCGCAATTGTTTACCTTTTGCTTTGAGATCCTGTTCCGACTCCTTTCATCCTGTCACGATTCCACATTCTCCAACGTCGACCCCCCTTGACCCTCTTCTGTCTTGTGTCTTGACCTGACTAGACCCTCTCCACAGTCTACAAAGTACAGAGTAGTCCAGTCCACATCGTGCAGACCCTCTTGGCTAGTGCGCTCGTTCTGTGGTGCTGCTCTAGTTCTTAGTTCTGTCGAGTCTCGGTCGAGTCGAGCCTCGTTTACCTCCTGCAACCACCGGCCTCTTGTCGGGCCTCCTCGTTCAACCACGACAGCGACATTCATTCTCACGAATTACGACCCACGACTTGCACCTCACTCTTCGACCCTCCCGACTGTCTCACCCTCCCCACCCTGCCCGCCATGTATCAAGGCGGCCAGCGGGATCCGTCCCGGCCCTATCATGTCCCTCCGCCGCCGCCGCCCATGTCGCCGCCCGTCAACCAGCTAGGCAACACCATGGTCCTCCCTCCTCCGCCACCGCCGCAGCGTTACCCGACCTCCAACACCCTCCCTCCCCCGCCATCGGGCCCGCCGCCCGGCAGCGCCATCGGCCAGCAGGCGCCATGGTCCAGCGCATGGGGCAACCGTATGGGCTACGCCGTCCCGCCACCACCTCCTCTGATACCCGGCGGCGGCATGATCAACCCCAACGCCCCCGTGCCTGCCCAGCGCCCATACAACCCGCAAGCACACGCCAACATGAACAACGCCTCGGCCCCGGCAGCGCCGACCTCCATGCCGCCGCCACCGCCTATGCAGATCCCCGGAACCGGCATGGAAATGTCTGCGACCTACATCCCTGGCATCGACACGTTTGGCGAGGGCGTCGGCATCCCAGGCTTAGGCGGCATCGTCACTGAAGAGCCCACCCCATACTCGGCGCACTCACAATCAAAGCCGCCGCCATGGGGTGGCCTGTCGCCCAACTCCAACGAGCTGAGTGCCGCGCCGACGAGCGCGAGTGCCAGCCAGGCCGGGACACCTCTTGATGAACAGTCCAGTCGCCAGACCAGCGGCAACACCACGAACAACAACAACCTGGCACCCCACAGCAACCACAACAACGGCCACGCTCTCGGCGGCCACGGCATGTCCATCTCCAGCAATGCGTCCAGCTCGCGCGGCGTGCCCCCCGAGATGGCGTCGCAGTGGCCCATCGAGCGCGTGCTCTCCTGGCTGCAGGCAAACCAGTTCCCCAAGGACTGGTACGACGCCTTCCAGAACCTCGAGCTGTGCAGCACCCACTTCCTCGAACTCGGCAGCGCACACGGCGGCCGCGGCAACTTTAGCTTGATGCACCAGCAGGTGTACCCGACTCTCAAGCAGCTGTGGATGGCCCGTACTGGCCTACCCGGCGAAATGTGGGAGCCCACCCGGGACCGTGAGGAGGGCCGTCGCATGCGCCACCTGATCCGGAGCATCGTCAGCGGCCGGCCCGTTGACCCGTCCAAGTTCACGTCGCCATCGTCGGCCACGGCGTCCAATTCGAGCTCGGGCCAGCAAAGCACCGCGGCCCCCTCGGCCACCGCGGCACCACCGCACACATCGCACGCAGCCCATGCGCGCAAAGAGTCGACGTCCATGTCGCATCCCATGTCGGCGCCCGGCCAAAACCTGTCAGCACACAGCCTGCCCAGCGCAGGCGCAGAGTCCGACTCGCCAAATGTAAGTGGGCCCTGTGGATCGATGTCATTCAGCTTGGACCTACAGTCATAGGGGATGATGAAGAAAAGGACAAATGGAAAAAGGAAAAGGAAATGGAAAAGAAAAAGAAACACATGCTAACCTGCAGACCCCCATCAAAACCCCCGGTCCTGGCTTTTCGTCGCGCCGCGTCTCGAACCTCCCCCCCTCGCTCAACAGCCCCAACAGTGCCACTGCCCCCGGCCTCAACTCTGGCGACAACCACCGCAGCGTCTTCAAGAACATTGACGGCGACAGCGTGCGCAGCCGCCACAGTCCCAACACCAGCGACGTCGGTCTTGCCGGCAGTCCTGCGGGCAGCCCCGTGCCGAACTCGGGCAACTTGTACACGGGCACCAGCGCCACCTCCAACCTGTCCGCCTCGCCGCACCAGTCGCGCTTTGCGCACCACCGCTCCCGGAACAGCACCGACTCCGTGTCCTCTAATGCTGCCATCTACGGCTCCGGGCTTCCCCTCGAGGTGATGCGCCAGCTCAACATTGGCGACATGACTCCCTCGGGCCGCTCCAACAACGGCCGTCCGCCGTCGCACGCAGAGTCGGGCGACCGCTCGGCCGGCACAGAGCCACCCAACAGCGCCAAGGAGTTCAAGGACAAGACGCTGCGCGGCTTCTGGAACCGCAAGAAGAAGCCCAAGGGCGACGACAACTCGTTCCCGTCGCCCGACGGCCTCGAGTCCCCCACCAGCCCCGTCGTCACAAATAAGTCGGCATCCACCCTCGGCAGCCGCACCGGCAACGCCAGCGACCTGTCCCTCGACCGCCCCGGCTCCAGCTTTGCCACCAGCTACGACAGTCGGTCGTCCTACACCACGGCCTCACCCTCGACGCCCCGCTACATCCTGGCCACGGCCGACTACTGGAACTACCGCATGATCGACGTCACCGAGGTTGAGAGCGCGTCGGACCTGCGCCACCTCGTCTGCACCAGCCTGGGCCTGCCCAACGCCGACGGCACGTGCATGTTCTGGACGGACCTGGGCCAGTTCAAGCACGACATTCCTATCAACGACGACAAGCTGTTGGCGGTCAGCAAGAAGCCCAGAACGGATGCCGCGACGCCCAAGATCTTTGTGCAGCAGCTGCGCAACCAGCAGCTCCAGTCGCAGCAGCAGCTGTCGCCCATGTACCCGCTCAACGGCACGAACATGGACCGGGCGGCATACGATGCGCTCAACGGCGTGTCGCGGCCGCGGTCTAGTTCGTCGCCGCCGGCGTCAAGACAGAACACGGTGTCGGGCGAGCACGCCTCAAGGACCGAGCAGACCAGTTCTACCAGCGGCGTCAGCCCATCCCAGCCGGCCAGCACCGACACCGAAGCCGCTGCGGCTGCCTACCGCGCCGAGCTCGACCGCAAGGGCCAGGCCTACCTTGCGAAGCGCCGCCAGCAGGCCAACATCAAAGACGGTGGCCCCAACGCTAGCGGTACCAATGGCGGCAACAGCGCCAGCGGCGGCAACGGCCAGCAGGGCGGCCAAGGCAGCCACAACTCGGACGAGCCACTCATTATCGTCGGCAAGCGCAACGTCGACTTTGACCAGCCCCGCATCTCGCCATTCGAGGATAAGCCACCCGCCGTCGTCGACAGCAAGCAGCTCCTGCCACAGCGCCGCGCGCCTGCACCACCAGGCGAGCCGTCGTCGACCCTAATCAAGGCCAACTCGCTCAGCCGGCGAACCAGCGACCGTCCACGCGGACAGGGCAGCCAGGACAACGGCTACCCGAGCATGCGCCGCCCTGTTCTCCCTACAACAGCTGAGGCCCCCGAGCGCCGCGGCACCAACTCGTCTGTCAACAGCACCAACAGCGGCGGCAGTGGAAATGCCAGCAGCGCCATCAGCTCGGGCGGTATTGCGAGCGCGCTCGCCGGCATGGGCCGCGGTCTTGCCGGATTCGGCCCGTCGCGCGGTGTGTCGCCCAACCGGGCAGCCTCGGCAACGCACACGTCCAGCTCGTTCAGCAACAACGAGTCGCTGAGAGGTTTCAGAGCGCCTGCAGCCGGCCCGTCCGCAGGCGACATGAGCCCGAGCTCGCGGCCTAGCTCCAACTTTGCGCGCCGCGACGTGTCGCAGCCGCACCCGTCATCGCGCACCGGCCTCGACCTGGACTTCCGCGACCACGAGGTGGGCGTGTCGCTCACGGGCGGACCGCCGCGCCTTGGCCTGCCGCCTGCCCTCGCACACCCGTCGCGCCTGTCTGTGACTAATGACGACTCGGATGACGACTCGGACGACGGTCTCTTTGCCATTCCGCTTGCGGGCCGGCCCGACACAACACCCAAGAGCAGCAGCAACAACAACGGAGCTTCCAACGAGGGCGGCATGACAAAGAGCAGCGTGGCCGCGGCCGTCGCGGCGGCAGCGGCAACAACGTCGTCCAAGGCGGCGGCAGCAGCTGCAGCAGCCGCAGACAAGCCCAGCGAGTCCAGCAGCTCGTCCTCCAAGCCGCCGCTGCATATCAACACCAACCCGCGCCAGCGCAAGACACAGTCGGTCGCGTTTGCGTCGCCTGTCCCGAGCGGCGACGACGACGGCGGGTCGAGCCGCCGCACACCCGGCACGCCCGAGACGGACGACTCCAAGCTCACGCGGCGCAAGTCGTTTGTGGAGCGCGACGTGTGGGCCAACCGTCCGCCAACCGACGCGCTGATCAACAACCTCGAGGACTTCTTCCCTAATTTGGATGTTGACCAGCTGGTTCTGGAGGAGGGCGACCCGGATGCACCGCCGTCGCCGATCCAGGAGGAAGCCGAGAGCAGCAGCAGCAACAAGAACACGGGTGCCGAGGCCGCGCTCGCCGCTGTGGCTGCAGCCAAGGCCGCCAAGGCGGGTACCGGCACGACGTCCACGTACAACGACAACGACACGCTAGGGTCGGACGAGTCCACCCTGAAAGCGCTCGACCGCCCGTCGTCCATCATGTCGACGGCCCAGCGCAGCGTGCGCCGGTCGGGTGGTCTTGGCCGCATGAAGTCGATCCGTGAAGTGGCGCGCGGCGCGCACGAGGCCAACAAGCGCTACACGCAGACGCAGCTGGCGCAGCACATGCCGCAGCTGCTCCAACAGCAGCAGCAGCAACCCACTCACCAGAACCAGCACCACAACGCGCCGCACCCGCCGCCGAACCCGGGCATGCCGCGGCGCGTGCCGGTGAATGCGGCGTCGCTGGTGCGGCGCAAGTCGACCAAGATGTTCGGCGCCAGCATCATCCAGGTGCGGCCGGACCAGCAGCAGGGCTCGATTGTGGTGCCGCAGCTGCCGCCGCTGCACGACCTGGGCGGCAGCATGAGCGGTGGTGGCGGTGGTGGCAACACGGGCATGCCGAAGCGGCAGACGACGTTCCGGTGGTTCAAGGGCCAGCTGATTGGCAAGGGCACGTTTGGGCGCGTGTACCTGGGCATGAACGCGACGACGGGCGAGTTTTTGGCGGTCAAGGAGGTGGAGGTGCCGCCGAAGCTGGTGGCGCAAAACGACAAGAACCGGGTGCGCGAGCTGGTGGCGTCGCTGAACCAGGAGATTGAGACGATGCAGCACCTGGACCACGTCAACATTGTGCAGTACCTTGGCTGCGAGCGCAAGGAGACGGCGATTAGTATTTTCCTCGAGTACATTAGCGGTGGCAGCATCGGCTCGTGCCTGCGGCGGCACGGCAAGTTTGAGGAGCCCGTGGTGGCGAGCCTGACGCGGCAGACGCTGTCGGGCCTCGCGTACCTGCACCGCGAGGGCATCCTGCACCGCGACCTCAAGGCGGACAACATTCTGCTGGATGTCGACGGCACGGCCAAGATTAGCGACTTTGGCATCAGCAAGAAGACGGACAACATCTACGGCAACGACCGCACCAACTCGATGCAGGGGTCGGTGTTCTGGATGGCGCCCGAGGTGATCCGGCCGCAGGACGAGGGCTACTCGGCCAAGGTGGACATTTGGGCGGTGGGCTGTGTGGTGCTGGAGATGTTTGCGGGGCGGCGGCCGTGGTCGCAGGAGGAGACGGTGGGCGCGATCTACAAGATTGCGCAGGGCGAGACGCCGCCGATTCCGCAGGACGTGGAGGCGACGATCAGCCCGTGCGCGATTGCGTTTATGCTGGACTGTTTCACGGTGAACCCGGGCGAGCGGCCGACGGCGAGCCGGCTGCTGTCGCAGCACCCGTTCTGCAACCTGGACCCCGACTACGACTTTACGGAGACTGCGCTGTATGCCAAGATCCGGGACACCTTTAAGACGAAGTAGGTCGTCGATTCTTGTATTGGGTTATATACTATTTCAACTGGCTATTGTCTACTGTATATTTCTTTGGCTATATTTTTTTTGGTGTTTATTTGCATTTGGGTTGCGAGCAGCAGTCGATCTTGGATAGCGAGGCGCTGGATGTTTTCAATATCATGATATTAGAGGCGTGTTAGTTATGAGCGAATATGATATTTTGATTGAAGTTTGAAAGGAACACAGACTGGAGCAAATCCAATGTCATGATATCGTGAGATGCCTCGATGCTTCCACATCTAGGCTGCTGACATAATCAAACATCACGACAGCCAAGACGGCAGCGCAAACCCGTCCACCCCCGCATCTTGACATGTGTCAAGATCTCTATCAAATGTCTACTTTTCTCTTTCAATATGCCAGTAATATAAACAACCAATATCCAAAGCGAATGCTGCCGTTGCAGCTCGGCGTCGTACCGCCATTTATCCTGAAAAGGGCCGGCTGCCGTCTTGGTCTTGGGCATACTCTTTATTATCTTGCATCCATCTTACCATCTGCCATCCATGAACTGGTGCATATAAACACCTTCTCTTCTTGTTCGACTCGAGTCTCTTCTCTCTCTTCATCTCCTCACACATCTCTCTCACCACCGGACCCTCCAATGCCAAGCCTTGTTAGCGTACCCCTCTGCACATCTGACCTGTGGTAGGGCACCAGAGGCACGCTGCACAAACGCGCCTGCCCCTTTTGTCAGATCTAGCCGCCCCTTATTCCTCAATAGACTGAAAGACTAGAAACCTAAAAAGGCGCTGGATTAACCTTAACTGCCCTGCATACCAGCAAATGCTCCGGGTCGTTCTTTCCCTTCTTTCTGGTTCAGCTCGACGATGTACCAAAGTACATTGATGCCATGCTCCTGCCTCGTGCTCTGCATCCCCTTTTGGCATCTTGACGACAGTCAACTTTTTCATATGACGAACTCTCTCTCTCTCTCTCTCTTTCTCTCTCTCTGACATACAGACTGACACTTCTATTCTATACTCATCCACATTCCTTCCATAGCTCCAACGCTGCAAAATAGTAAAGTGTCCATATCATAATGCCAAGACACGGGGCGCCTCGACCTCTAATATTTGATGGATTTTACATTTATTAATTGATTTAATTGATTGATTTATGTAATTCGAATATGCGTATTGTTCCTTCCTCTTTCATCAATACGATTCCTTCCTGTTTGATCAATACGGTGCTCCTGCCTTGACGAGAATCTTCACGTCTTGATTATGTCATCTTCTATCTTGCCATCTTCTGTCTCATCAATGTCTTCAGTCTTCATCTCGCATCTATTCATATGTCCATCATCTTCTTTCTCCCCATCTTCTATCGACCCATACTCCGTACAAACCTAAATCTCACCTAGACCCTAGCTGACAGTCTGACCAAGTCTTGGCTTCGGCGCCCACTCGCGACAGAACCAGACAAATAAAACAGTATTGTCTTGGCAAAACACCACAAAAGGGATTAATAGTAGCAATAGCTTAATGCGAATAAACAGAATAAATCGATAATGTCAGCCATTAATCGATACGAATACCATTGTGCTTTTGATCCTGTCTTCTTTCTCATCATCTCAACTCTGACCGACATTCTTTGTGCTCGTTCCTGCCACATCTGGTCACGACATTGACACGGTCGCTCCTCCTCTCGACACTTCTCTCCTTCTTCTTACAGTTTCTTACAGCATCCGTTCCTTCCGTATCCGCCTAGCTTGACACGCTTCATTCGTCTCTTGATGCGCGCGCCTTCCTCAGCGGCTCTTTTCCACGACCTGCCCAACTTGGGGGCCATTCTTGACTTACGCGCTCAACTCGACGATCTACTCTCTCTCGACCTCTTACATCCTGCATCCTGACCCATCGTCGACCTTTTGCGCGTCTCACGTCTCACGTCTCCCAACCCGTTGATCTCGGCACCCTCGCTACGGCTCCAATTTACTTTACCCGCAGAGTATCACACTTCAACCGGTCTCAATTGTTACACATTGCATCCTTTTTGGCTCTCCTCGCCGTTTCTCTTCGTCTTCATCTTCGGCTACTTCATCAGCATCTTCTTCAACTCTTCGTCTTCAACTATCAACTCTCTTCTACACTACCGTCTTTACATCACACAGCAGCTGTCATGGCATGCAATCTTATCGCATTACACACCCTGGCCGCTCCACCATCTCTTGCTCGCTAGACACGCTCGACGCTCAATCGCCACCTCGATTCGACAAGCTAATCATAGTCAACGCTTGATTACTGTTGATTATTGATTGGAGACAATCTACAGAGTAATTTACTCTACTTAAAGCGGCAACCAAGCAGAAGAACCTTGAACGGAAACCCATAAAATACCCAGAAAAAGAACCAGGAAAGGGCACAAAAAGAACCGCAGATCCACATCGACAGGGGTCTTGACTACGACTAGCAAGCTGCGAGTCTCCTTGCGATCATCATCTCGAATCTTTGATTTCTACTTTTTAAAGATTTCCAAGGAGAAAGGAGACAAAGCACGCGACCTACTCAGTACAACTCGAGACTCGGAGTCGTCTTGCCCGGCACATCAAGCTCGACCGCAGCCTCGACGACGATCACGAAATTAGCAAACTGGCCTTGGCTGACTAGCCGAGCTGGAGCTTGTCAATCCGTTCAGCTTGAACGCGGATGACGTTTAAACTGCATCTTTGGCTGCGTGTCACACTCGTCGCGCCAATCTTGCATCTTCAACTTTAAATCGACCTCGATCCTGGCAGCAAGCATCTACGACTTAGCCTCATTATAATCAAGTCAATCACTCTCCTCGGTGTCTAAACTCTCAAAAGCCCCTGGGCGACGGCCACTACGTCACTCTGCGCGAGCTCTCCTGAGCCGGGCTACTTTTTGGAATATCGGTTCTTTTTCTTCTTTTTCTTCTTCTTTCTTTTTGATACCCTCCACCACACACACAACACAATGGCGTTATTACGATTCAGAAGGTACCGAGTCTTCGTGTTCGGTGCCGCCGCCTTTCTCTTCCTTCTCTACCGACTATCGCAGAGCTCTGAGCTCAACGTCGCCACCCACAAGATCATCTACAAGGGCTACTCACCACCAGTCGAGCAAGATGGAAACAACAACTATGGCGGTGCTGCATCACAAACTCCCGACAATATCAAGATTGTTGAGGTCGCCCCCGAAGAGCCCATGCGCCTTCCGGAACTGCACACGAGCCTCGACGTCAAGGGCTCATACAGCTTGCCCACCGGCAATGCTGCTGCAGAGCCAAGCATAGAGACACCCGCTGCCGCTGCTCTGCCTATCCCAGAACCGGCACTGGCAGTCGACGAGGCCGCCAGCACAGAGCGCGTCCACCGTGTCGACCCGCCGGCCGCTTTCCAGGAGACAGTGCTGCCTCCACCAGCAAGCACAAAGGCCGTACCCACGACCACAGCCATCCACTGGCAAAAGATGCCCGAGCACTTCCCCATCCCCGAAGAATCCATCATCCCGCTACCCACCGGCTCGCCCAAGGTCATCCCGCGCATCCAGCACCGCTTCGAGGACGAGACGATTGCCCAGCGCGAGGTCCGCGAGAAGCGCATGAATGCCGTGCGCAACGAGATGCAGCACGCGTGGTCGGGCTACCGCCAGTTTGCCTGGACCCACGACGAGCTCGGGCCCGTCACCAAGACGTTCCGCGATCCCTTCTGTGGCTGGGCGGCGTCCATGGTCGACGCGCTCGACACGCTCTGGATCATGGGCATGTTTGAGCAGTTTGACGAGGCCTACGAGGCCGTCAAGGCGATTGACTTTACCACGACACCCTACCGCTCCGAGATTCCCGTGTTTGAGACGATCATCCGCTACCTCGGCGGCCTCATTGCCGCATACGACGTCTCCGGCGGCGCGTCGGGCAACTACCCGGCCCTGCTCACCAAGGCCACCGAGCTCGCCGAGATCCTCATGGGCGTCTTCGACACGCCCAACCGTATGCCCATCCTGTACTACAACTGGAAGCCCGCGTTCAACTCGCAGCCCGCGACCGCGTCCAGTAGCTCCAGCATCGCCGAGATCGGGTCCATGACCATGGAGTTTACGCGCCTCGCCCAGCTCACCGGCAACAACAGGTACTATGACGCCATTGCGCGCATCGTCGACGCCCTCGAGGAGTGGCAGAACCGCCCGGGCGGCACCGCGCTGCCGGGCATCTTCCCCGAGCACGTCGACGCCTCGGGCTGCAACCGCTCGGCGGCGGCGCTGCAGGAGGCGCGTCTGGCCAACGAGAAGCTGGCGAGCGAGCTGGCGCAGGTGCAGATTGAGAATGCGGCCGCCGAGGGCGTCAAGGAGCCCGTCGGCTACCAGCCCAGCCAGCAGACCGAGCTGAACCCGACCGGCGGCGATGCGGCCCAGGCTGCGCTTGAGAATGATGTTGATCTTGAGTTTCAAGCACCCCCACCACCGCCACCAGAAGATGGCGAGTTTGTCAATGTCTACCACAAGCGGGATGTTGATGCTGCGGCAGCGGCAGTCCCAGTGCCTGGAGTTCCTGCAGTCCCTGTGGCTCCAGCAGCTCCTGCATCTCCCGCTCCAGCTGTTCCAGCAGCAGCAGCTGTCCCTGTGGAGGCATTTGGCGGTGGCCCTCCTGCATTGGAGCCTGCACCAGGTGCACCTGGTATTCCCCCGGGCATTCCTCACGGCTCTCCGCCACCTCCGATCCGTCCCCCCAAGACGCCACTCAGCCAGTCGCCGATCAAGGCCGACGGCACGAATGCCAACTTTGAGTGCATCCCCATGAACCTCACGACGGGCGGCTACGGCCGCGACTCGTTCAGCATGGGCGGCAGCCAGGACTCGACGTACGAGTACTTTCCCAAGCAGTACCTGCTGCTGGGCGGTCTGGTCGATAAGTACCGGGTGATGCACGAAAAGGTGGCCGACGCCGTGCTCAAGTACCTGCTGTACCGCCCCATGATCGAGGACAGCGACCGCGAGATTCTGTTCTCGGCCAAGGTCATGGCCAGCGACGGCAACGACCAGAGCCTGTCGTACCACTACGAGCTCACGCACCTCACGTGTTTCCTGGGCGGCATGTACGCCATGGGCGGGCGCATCTTTGACCGGCCCGACGACGTGCACATTGGCAGCATGCTGGCGGACGGGTGCGCGTGGGCGTACGAGGTGATGCCGATGGGGATCATGCCCGAGGGGTCGACGATGCTGCCGTGCGAGGACTCGACGGACTGCGCGTGGAACGAGACGGTGTGGCACAACCAGCTGGACGCGAACCGGGCGTTCCGGGACGAGCAGATGGTGCAGTACAAGAAGAATTTGCAGCAGTGGGAGGTGGACAAGAACGAGGTGCGGCGCAAGCAGGAGGAGCGGATTGCGCAGAAGCAGCGGGAGAAGGCGGCGGCCGAAGCGGCGGCCGCAAGTGGTGAGGGTGCTGCAGCTGAGGGCGCCGAAGGCGCGCCAGTTGCCGTTGCAGCGCCTGCTGCCAACGTCAAGCGTGATGTTGCCACCGAAAACACCGAAGCTGTCGCTCCAGTCGAAGACGACCTCGCCAAGGGCAAAGAGGCCGCCGCCAAGAAGCTCCAGCAGTCGGCCGACGAGACCTCGCCGAACCGCGTCGTCGCCCCCGGCTCCGGCTACCGCAACCGCCAGAAGCCAAAGACGCCGTCTACAAATAATAATGACGACCTGGTCACACCCCCGATGCCGCGCAAACCCGAGTCCCACGAGGAATACGTGCAGAGCCGCATCGCGCGCGACAAGCTGCAGCCCGGGTTCATGACGATCAACGACCGGCGCTACATTCTGCGGCCCGAGGCGATCGAGTCGGTGTGGTACATGTACCGGATCACGGGCGACGCGGCGTGGCAGGCCAAGGGCTGGGCCATGTTTGAGGCGGTGATCCGGGCGACGCGCACCGAGATTGGACACAGCGCGATTGGCGATGTGACCCAGGATCCAACTGTGAACGACAACACGTTCAAAATGGACAACATGGAGAGTTTCTGGTTTGCGGAGACGCTCAAGTATTTCTACCTGCTGTTTACGCCGCCCGACGTGATCAGCCTGGACGAGTATGTGCTGAACACGGAGGCGCATCCGTTTAAGCGGCCTGTTTGATTTTGATTTATTTTGTTACTTTCTACTTTCTGGCGTTCTGGGTTTCTGCATATACAGATCTATTACGATTTATGACCATATAATATACATTTATTCTACAAACATGTGATAATGCATAATTCTACAACTATAATTGTCGTGATATACCTGACAACCAACCAGTATAGAAACAAGTTGGTGATATAGACCGGCCTTAGTATAGGTTTTATTACTAACATCACCACGTTAACAGCAGTCACAGTTTTGTTTACTTGTAGATCATGATTCAAGATCAAAAGAATCGATATTGAAAGTGTTTGAGAATAGTTGTTATTCTTGTGAACTGGGTTCCTATCTAGTGGTGGTTGCCTCCTAGCATTGCAAATACACACAAACTGTCTGACGGTAGGCGGATTGAATAGCAAATAGCAAAATCAAAACATAATCAAACAAAGCAAATCAAGAGATAAGAGAGAGATAAAAGTAATCCAAAACAGACGCTTTATTTGCACCAACGCCATAAAAAGGTAAATAAAACAATGGCAGAACAGAACAAGCCGGGCCCATAGTGTGAAGAGCAAATATTAAACAGAAATTGAAAACAGAAAATGGAAAACAGAAATGACCAGAGATGTGAACAAATTGACGTGTGCCGAAACAGAAGCAGAAAAGCAAGTATCCCAGATCCCGGTGTCTATATACATACATGGCCGCTGATGAGGCAGATTGGTGAGGTGGTGATGTGAGGTCGAAGTGTCGGTGGTGTCGGTGTCGGTGTCGGAATGTCGTGTCATGGTCGTCGTGTCGTCATATGTTCGCTGGCTTCGCAGCTATCTCAGCCTGTTTTTCTCAAACACCTCAATCGGCCAGGTCATTGAGGACCCGGATACTGAGGATCATGACTAACAGGCCGATAGTCACGACAATCAACAGCGCAAACGAGAACCAACCCATGACCATGGCGCTGGTACCGACACCGGACTTGACACTGCCGTTGCCGAAATCTTGCGCAATAATACTCGCGGCCACGGACGCGGTATGCTGCCACAGCACTGACACCAGCACAAAGATGGCGGACACAAAGATGATGGCGAGCGAGATCTGGGATACGAATCGGGATGGGAAGGGCTTGACTTCACGCTCTGAGCCGTCACTGTCCTCCTCCTCGTGCCAGCCGGGGAAGGTGGCGAGAAGCAGTAGACAAACAAACGCAAAGATGATTGCGATGATTCTGTTGGTTAGCTCTGCAGAAGTTAAGACAAAAAATAATAAAACTCACATCAAATAGGGAAAGACAATCATGTCTTTAAACTGGCTGGCCAGCCAGATCAGGTTCAGCGGATCCTGGTCGACGCTGACCTCGTTGGCCAGGGCCGTGGCATTGTTGGAGCACAGCCAGGCGCCGCCGTCCGGGTTGACGCAGATGCCAAAGTAGCCGACGCGGGCCTGCAGATGGGCGGAGCCGACAATGTTGCTAATGGCCGAGTTGACGGCGTAGTCGACCTGCGAGGTGTCGGGCTTGGCGGTGTACTGCTCGTAGTAGAGGGACAGCAAGAAGATGCCTGGTATCAACGGACTGGATGACGAGCAGCCGGCAAGCAGGAGGGATAGAAGGATGATTGCGACGGCAATCAGGATCATGAGGACATGGTGGTAGCCGAGAAAGGGTATGTATCGGTACCACCCGATCTGCACAAAGCCTTGCGCCATGGCAGCGCGCGGCTCTGGAATGCGGGTGTGGGTGTCCTCGCGGACAAGCGTGGCCTGGTGCTGTCAGGCGAGGTAGATCTAGAGAACTAGAGAGAACTAGAGAAAGAGACCTGGAATGTAAGCTGTTGCGCTGTGAGGAATGCGCTTCGGGCCGGACTGAGACTCAGAGAGGGAGAAGAAGGAGAGAGATGTTGGAAGAAGACTTGCGATCAATAAATGAAATCGAGTCGAGAGCGTCGATGAGATCGCGAGAACGAGTGACTGTATTCAGCAAATGCTTGATGTTCTCAAGCACGGTGATCGAGTTCGTCGAAGGGTCGGCGTCGAGTTGACAGAAGATGATAGATGAAGATGAAAGTGATTGGAATGTTGGTGATGGTTTGGCATGAAAAAGATGGTGTGAAGGGAAGAAAGAAGAAGAGCAGAAGAATGCAGAAAGTGGGAAGAGCAGAGAGAAAAGGGAAAAGCAAGTGGATAGAGTGCAAAGTAGGAGCTCCAAAGTAGAAGGAGCAAGTGGCAAGTGTACCGTAAAAGGAGCGTGGACTGCATGTACCTTACTTACAAAAACAGGAGGAAGATACTTCCAAGGCACCCCGTCGCCTGGTCAGTCTGCAGTGGCGCTAAGAGCTGGGCGTTTTACACCTGCTCAGTATGGAGCTGCTAGTACGTACAGAGTGGTAGCTGCCGTGATGTCAACAGCTGCGAGGGGGCAGGCGCGTTGGCTAGACGACGGCTCCACTTTTCGGTGTAATACTCACTGACATCAGCTCCTCTCTCTTTTTACTCCTTACAAACGCCGTGCCTCACCCTGGGCAGTCCATAGCAAATCGTATTCTAATAGAAAGGGATCAGGTTTCAATTTCAATTCGAATAAGACCCGTAATCGAACTCGTAATAAGAGCAGGCTTTGTAGATATAGTTGTCGTTGTGCGTGGCAACTGGATGAGAGTGATTATGTCAGCATTGTTTACTTTCTGTCGGTTGTCGTCAAATGTCTCTCATACATTGATGAGACACTCTGAACAAAATACATAGAAAGTCTCAAGCTCAAAGTCTCAACCAAATGAATTCAATCGCCATCAATCACTCATACATATCATATTCCACTGCACGTGCATAGGTGAAACAGCAGCAGATGGATGGGCCCCATAGCCATGATAGCCGCCCCTTCCCTCCCTGTATTACAGGCCATTTCAGGCACCGCTTCCAGTAGTGTCGCAATCTCTGAACCCTGCCTCGTATTGCGCAGTTCTCCCAGCAACCAGCGACTCCAGACTCCAGAGACGACGTTGACTTTGTCCATGTCCGTCGCTCAATTCAATACTTGTAGAGTCGTCATCCAGATCGCTGCCAACACATGCGTCCATCTATTTTTGTCTCTCGGATCTAGATTTTGTTGTACATCTCTCTGTTTCCCAGATCGCCATGCTTATATAATCACAATGTCATAATCACGCATCTTCATTTCAAATAGAATCATCATCATTATCATTAACGTAGGAACAACACCAATATCTATGAAAAGACTACCGCCGCCGCCGGAACCGACTGTTGAACCGCGGCCCGCCCTTGCCGCCCGTGTTCTTGAGCTTGAGCCGCTTAAAGTTGGCGTGCGCCAGCTCGTTGACCTTGCGGGCCGTCTTTTTGACAGTCTCCTTGGTTGTCTTTTTAGTGGTAGTCTTTGTCGTAGTCTTGTTTGTGTAGTCGGCGTCGCCGTCCTTGTCATCGTCGTTGTCGTCGCCACCGCCCTCAACGCCTATCGGCGTTTCGTTTGCCGCCTCGGCGCCTATCGGCGCCTCAACCCGCTTCACCCGCGTCGGCTTCATATTCACCAACCGGTGCGTCCGCTTCTGCCCCTTCTTCTTGTACACCCGCAGCGGCTGTCCGCGGTCGTGTGCCGTCTCCGGCTCGCTGTCGTACAGGCCTTCGTCGTCAAATCCGCCCAGCAGTTTTTGTCCACTCTCTTCAGTATTGTCGAGCGCCTCCATTTCTTCGAGCTGCTGCTGTTCCAAATCTGCCTCTGGACCGGCACCGTTTTCAACTGTGCTCTTGTTGCCACCGCCCTCCACCTCCCGCATGATATCCAGCTCCTCGTCAAGCCGCTCGTCCTCGGCCTTGCGCAGACTCGCCAGCACGCTGCTCAGCCCGCGCACCAGCGGCTTGCGCGGCAGCCGTAGTTTGGACGGCGGCGACATGTAGTTTTCGTTGCTGCCGTCCACACACTCATCCAGAGAAATGGTCGTGCGCCGCAGAAACGCGGGTGTCGCAAACTCGACCGGCGCCTTGGGTTTTGAAGGAGTGACGTCGATCAGATTGACACTGCGCGACTTCAAAGGTGTTGTGCCCAGACTCTTGTTGCCCGAAACAAACGACGGCGGCGGCGGCGCGGTAAAGTGGTTGAGCAGGTTGCGGCGGCCCGAGGACATGGGTGTGCGGCCCATGCGGCGGCCGTCTTCTTCGTCACTCTCTGAATCGTCGAGGATGTCGAGCTGTTTTTGTTTTTGCTGCTGCTTGCGCGGCGTCTCGGCTGCTGACTCTCTCCGCGACGGCGTCGCCACGGGCCACTCTTCTTCCAGAACGTCAAACAGGCCGAGCACGCGGCCGTCGCGCTGCGGTGTCGGGCCAATAGATGTGGGCACCACGGGACTAAACAGTTTTCGCGAGATGGGTGTCTGTGTAGACTTTGATGGCGTTTCGTGCGAGACGGCCCGTCGTTTGGATGGTGTCGCGATGGGTTCTGGTTTGCGTTTCTCTCGTGGTTTTTCTTGTTTTTCTTCAAAGATGTCTTTTGGTTTCGACGGCTTCGCCTCCTTTGGGGGCTTGCCGGCGAGAATCCCTCGGATCCGGTTGTACGCCGTGTACTGCTTTGCAATGTCGTTGCCTTTGATGTCGTCTCTTCCCGGCTTTGCACCGTTGTGGTCCTTGGCCCATTGCGTCTCCCACGTCTTGAGCGCCTGCCGGATAAACTGCGCCTCGGCCTCGTAGGCCACTCTGTCGATTTCGAGCATTTTCTTCGTCTTGTATCTATGTGATGATGTTGAAAGAAAATGATTAAAGAGAGTGGAATGAAGTGATTAAAGAAAGACTTAAGAAGACGCGTCGCGTATGACACGCTAATTGCAAGGGCGGGGCACGGGAGCGTCCTAGTCTATTAAGCACGCGTTGGCTCCACAGCTGTGTAAGCGGACGACTTGCCGTGACATCACCAACTAGGAATCACCAACATCATCACATCGGTCGATTCTTTAATTTTCAGGCATAATAGCAAAATATCAAATAGCATACATCGTGGTCGGACAAGTTGATTCGGATAGTTCAGTCACTCCAATGTACATGGCTTGCTCTCTCAACCTCATCTACAAAAGCATGCCTCTAGTGTGCACAACGAATCAACATCATGGCGGCGCGACTCAAGAGCACATGCAAGTCGGAAGACACGTTGTAAAGTGTAGAGGAGTAGATTCTTGGAATAGAAAAGATGCGCATTATTTGTACGGTTGGTATTTTGTTTCCATATTTGTAGTAATTTTCCTCTTTTTTTTTTCTTTTCTTTTTGTCTATTTTTCTATTTTACTATTTTACTATTTTACTACTTTGTTTCCATGTCATTTTCTTATACATTTCTTTATGTATTTTCCTTCTTTTTCTTTTTTTTCCCCTCTATATCTTGCAATCGTTATTTGGTGACCTGCAACAGTCTGCGCTGAACTACAGCTGCCAGACTATCCTTGTGACACTCCAGCACCACCTCGTAATCCATTTCCAGCTGCATCACCATCTGCCGCAGCCCACTCTCTATCTGCCCAATCTGCCCAATCTGCGGCCACCAGCTGAACCCTTGAAAGTCTCTGTGCCGTGCATGTGCATTCTGCCGCATCATCAGCGCCTGGTGCCCGCTGCGCACATCCACAATCTCAAACGCCACCACCGAAAAGTCGCTGTCCTCGTGGCCCCGCAAGTGCATGCGCGGCCGCAGAGTGTACACGCGCCGGCTGTCCATGGCTGTAGTGTCGTCGATGCGGTAGCGCGCGAGGCACATGCCGCGCAGCTTGGCCGACGCGCGCATCACCGTCTGCCACGTCGGGTAGTCGAGGAGGTCGATGATCATGAGCAAGATCTCGTCGGGCAGTATTTGTCTCTTTTTTTGTCTCTTTTTTTGTCTCTTTTTTTTTTTATCCGTCTTGCCGGTAGGTAAAGACGCCGCCCGCCCGTCGGCGGCACTGAACAAGTTGACCATGGCGGCGATGCCGGGGTAGAACCGGTACAGCGTGCCGGCCTTCATCTGGTGGGTGTAGCTGGCCGTCGCCATGTCGTGGCTGGGCGGTCTCTCGTTGTCAGCCTCGGGCCCGCGCCGGTCGCTCCAGTTGTGTGTCTCGCGCAGCGGCGACAAAAATAGATTGTCCGTCATGCGCACTTTCTTCTCCTTCTTCTCCTTCTTCTCTTTCTTCTCTCCAAGCGTGACCTCGGCCAGCCGCACCTCATACATGGACATCACAACCACATAAAAGTGCGTGCGCCCTTGGCCCAAGGCCCAGTCCATCGCTTCGGCAACCGCCGCACCGTCCACGACCACCGCCAGGTGCACCACCACATTGTCTAAAAACCAGTAAGTCGTCGCCGCCGGCGACACCCCGGGTGAGTCCCCCGGCCAGTGCGCCAGCGAGCAAAACGTCAGCAGCGGCGCCTGCGTCTTGTTCCCCCCGACAAACCACTCGCGGCTCATGTACCCCTCCCTGCACGGCCTCATATTGCTTTTATTTTTATTTTTATTTTTAGTTTTAGCGTGGCGATCGGGCCGCAAAAACGCCGTCTGCCGCCCGGCCGCCAGCGTCACCACGGCATACACAAACTCGCGGAACGGCAGGTCGTGCGCCTGCCACGAGCGGCCGACCTGCACAATGTCGTGGCTGTACTGCGGGATCACGGTGCCGGCCGCAAGCCCGCGCCACGCCCGGTCGGGGGTGTCGAGGAATCGGTACGGCGTGCAGTCGGTCACTGCAACATCGGCGCGCTCCCGAAACGACTCGTTTTTTTCTCTTTCTCGGAGAGGCACGGCGAGCGACGCCAAGAGAGACAAGTCCGGAAACAGGGAGCCGTCGTCGTTTTTGTTTTTGCTGTCGTCGTTGTAGAGGGGCCCGCGACGGCCGCCCATGTCAAACCAGCGCCGGTCGTCGTGCGGGAAGGAGGCGAGGTGCCAGTGGACGGCAAAGTTGACGCTAAAGACCTCGGCGTCGAGGTTGACGACGTACGTGTGGTTTATGGATCTGCCGAGGCGCGGCAGGACGCTCGACATGATTTTGCGGCTGTCGCCGCGATCGACGGGAACGTCGACGGTGACGGAGGGGATGCCGGCGCGGGTGTTTGCCTGCTCCTCGGCGGCCTCGGCCTCGGTCTTGGCGGTCGCGATGGGCCGGATGGTAAAATACTGCTCGTCCTCGTAGTCCTGTTCCCGGGCATAGTATGTGCGCCGCGCGTGCAGCCAGATACGGTACCAACCCGGGTCCTGCGGGATGGCGGCTACAATACGTTGTGGGAAGCTATAGTTGTCGCCGCCCCGTTCTTCCAAGTACCAGTGGTAGCGGCCATTGCAGAACACAACATGGAGGCCTTGCGTGACCATGATCGAGGGTGCGTGTGTTGTGTGTTGTGTGTTGTGTGTTGTGAATTGTGAGTATTCTTTTGGCTTCATTGGCATCTGTTTATATGCATCGGCTTCTAGGCAGCAGCCGCTCTATGCATCAAAATCAAATGCGTACATCCTGCTGCAATGATTGGTGCTGACTGCATTGCGTTTGTGATTTCACGCGCACGGCTTTATTCTTATTGACTTTGATTGGATTGGTTCAACTTGATTGCTCTATTCATTTGTTGAAATCACAACATCATGATAGTGAATTCAAGGCACAAATCACGAGTAACTATCACGGCATTAGATACGACGTAGACACAGACGCAGACACACTCCAGTTTATCAATTCATACTGGTAATATCATTAAAGCATATATATGATCTCCTGATCAGCTAGACATCAGATAAGATGTGCACTGATCGATCACCACTCAGTTGAACTCGTCACGACAACCCAGCGATCATCAATCATCGGCAATCAGCAAAGCAATCAGCAACCAGCAATCATTGCATCCCACATCAGACCATGCAATTCTTCATGCAGATTCGGTCAGAGATCAAAATTGCATACTCGTAGACACCCCTGCCGACCGTACGTTGCCGTTTGGTTTGAACGACGTAAGCCTCCTGTGTGATCGATGCCAAGGGCTTGGCTAGTATTGAGAGTTCTTTTCCTTTCCTTTCTTTTCTTTCTTCTTCTTTTGTCTCTTTTCTATATTAATTATGTCGTGCTGCCGTAGCCGTGCCAATGTGTATTTATTGTTGAAATAATCTACTAGAAAAAGATGACAAGAAGCGAAGAAGACAAGAGACAGACAAGAGCCAAGACGGAAGCAAGAGTAGCTTGTCTTTTTATTACTCCGTCGCTATTGAAAGCTTCTAGTTGAGCCTCTCATTTCGGAACGACTATTGAAGTGTGCCGAGATGCGACTGGAGAATATGGTAAAAACTGGCCTGGCCGATGGGTTCAATATGAGTCGAATATGAGACGGAGTCGGGTGGAGGAGAGGAGACTCCTCAACAAACTATTTATATTATTCAACACTGCTCCACGATTCATATTATATCGGTAATTTTCTAGAATATCGTCTGATACGATCCATGTAGGCAAATTGATAGCAGACTCGATATTGCACAATTGAAAATCAAACAACTGAACAAGACGAAATGTTGAAATGCCGTGAAGACGAAGTCACGATATGAGCACCAGACATCAAAAACTATCAATTCACCAACAAAGTTCACAGAAGAATTCATAATGAATTCATAATCAGTCAAAATCAAAACCAAAATCAAAAGAATCAAAGAATGGGACATGCTCGAAACGACCAGGGTCTTGTAACGTCTCAAGCCCCTGGTCCCTTTTTTCCTTTTCACTCTTTTAGCCTCTGTTAGCTCACACACAAGACTCGACTAGAGGAGAGCCTCATAGCTTGTTCGGCACCCCGGTCACACCGTTGCATTATCGACCGATCTGCTAACCCAATATGCAAGCGAGCCTTTTTTTCTTACTCTCACAATAGAAGTCTATGGTCCATCCAGGGGGAGAGGGTCCGACAGACTGGTGCAGCGTTGTGTCAGGAATCCAAGCGAGGTCTGTAGAGTACGTCGTAGAATAGCTGTGTAGAGGGTCAGGTCGTATACAGAATACAGTGGAGGCCGGTGTTGTCCCTTTCTGTCTTCTCTCTACGTGAACTCTATCAAACAGTTTCACGATGGGTCTGGCACCGGCCTGCTACCCTCTGGCGCTTCGTGCTACGTCTTCTTTTTTGTCTCCTCTTCGTCTCCTCTCTTTTCTACCTCTACTCCTGACCGGATGACTACGCCGTAATGATGACCCTCTCCGCATTGACGTCTGCCTGCCGGCGTGGTCTGGTTCTGTTCTGGTCTGTTCTGTTCCAGACTAAGACGACGAAATGATGCCCCTTTGCCTCAGTACTGAGTAACCCCCTCACACTTTTACTCACCCCTGCACTGATCCCATGCCATTGTTCAGACGATTCATGTCGCTATGCCAAGCCCGTCATGATGAACGAACTCGATCTACCCGCTGTCGTGAGGAGAGTCGTGTAGCAGTGTAGCGTGGTAGAGTCGTGGACCTCTAGAATTCTACACCCTATATATACCACATCCCATCCCATCTCTTCTCGTCTCTCTTCTCTCTTTCTCCTCACACACAATCTTTTACACAAGTTCCAACTTTGTCCTTCACTTTCTTTCTTTTTCTTCACAGGTTCTGCGAACCCTTTGCTTCTTTCACTCTTTGATTCGGCCGGTCCACTCTTTTATTTTATACTCTTTTTACTCTCACTCTTTTACTCTTTTCAGACCTCTACCAAAATGAAGTACTCTGCTGTCATTGTTGCTGGCCTCGGCCTCGTCAACGCCGCCCCTGCCCCGGCCGCTGCCCCCGCCATCGCCGCCCGCGAGGTGCCCCAGGAGCACTCCCACAACCGCTTCCTCGACCTCGTCCGCACCTCCCTCAACCTCGACAACCCCAAGAAGATCCAGGACCCCGTCTTTGGTCTGCTCGGCAACGCCGCCGCCGCCGCCGGTGCCGGCGCCGTCACCAACACCGACTGTCTCCAGCAGGAGACCGCCGACCAGGCCTTTACCAACGCCAAGGCCGCCGGCGACATTGTCGGCATGGCCGGCGCCCTCATGTACCGCGCCATCGAGCGCAACACCGGCGGCGTCGGCACCGCCAGCGTCATCTGCAACGAGACCGCCACCAACCCTGAGATCGCCGCCCTCTCGCAGCACCAGGACCCCGCCTCCACCAACGCCGCCTCCGTCAACAAGGGCATCACCCTCGCCCTCGCCAAGCAGCTCGCCGCCATCGGCGCCGACCCCCTGCTCGCCCTCGAGAGCGGCACCTTTGCCCCCGGCACTCTCGGCGACACCACCGGTGCCGGCAACACCTGCGACACCGAGGCCGACGAGCCCGGCTGCATCTTCTCGCAAAACCTGCTCGTGCTCGACGCCACCGAGGCCGAGATCAGCGCTGCTGTTGCTGGCATCACGCCCACCTTTACGGGTACTGGCGTGATCAGCGCCACCGACATTGACTTTGCCAAGCTGGCCGTCGCCACCGGCGCCACTGTCTCGGTCGCTGCCGGTACCACCGCCGCTGCCAACGCTGCTGCCACCACTGCTGCTGCCTCGTCCGAGGACTGCGTCCGTTCTACTGTTACTGTCATGACCACCGTTACCAAGGCCGCCGCCGCTGCTGCCGCTGCCGCCACCACCGGCACCTCGTGCAGCACCATTGTCACGACCGTCCCTGCGTCCGAGGCCACCTCGCTGGCCCGCCGCAACCTCGCCACCAGCCCCTTTGTGCACAAGCGCGCCCTGGATTTCGGCAGCTGCGGCAGCCCCACGATCCTGTTCGAGTCCGGCCTCGACGGCCGCAACACCGACGCCTTCATCGCCGAGGACCAGACCGACTACAACCACGGCTCTGCCCTCAACATTGCCGTCATCGCCGGCTTCATCTGCCAGCGCCTCGGCTCGCCCTGCAACGCCCCCGCCGACGTCCAGGCCAGCTGCACGAGCGCGTCCGCCGCTGCTGTTGCGACCAGCCAGGACCAGGCCGCCGCCGATGTGTGGAACAGCATCCTGGGCGCCGACGCTGCGGCCACTACTGCGGCACCGGCGGCCACAGCCACGGCCACCGAGTCGTCGGTTGCCGTCACCATTACCCAGTGCGCCTAAGTTTTGGGTCAACTTCTTTGATGAGACATGATTAGATTAGACGATCAGAAGGACTCTGTTGAGGATGTGTCGTCATGTAGGATAATGTTATTGTTACATTTAATTCTGATTGATATAAAGTGAAGTGAAAAGTTAAAGTAAAAGTAAAAAGAAAAAGAAAAGAAACGACTTACACGACACAGTGTGAATACAGTGCATATACAAAATATACACTTCACACGGAGCGCGAAAAGGTGGAGAACGGCTTAACGCGTCGACGCGTCAAAGTGGAAGGAGGGACAGGGACCGCCAGGGACCACAATCTTGCATTTGACTTTGTTGCTTCATTTGCACTTTACACATCACCTACGTCTACATTGCCGACTTTTCCTACTTTGCATGCTTTGCTCATTCGACTTACTTTTGAACAACTCGCCAAATCTACATCTACAACACCAATACACAACAACACACAGCACATACAATGCCGCACGCCGTGTCTGACCCGCCGTCGCCGGCACAGGACGCCACCATGGACGACACAACACCGACAGCCACACCAGCGCCGGCAGTACAGACAGCAGAGACAGCAGAGACAGAAGAGACAAATACACAAGAGACAGAGACACACACATCACAGACAGAAACATTAGCATCAAATACACAAGAGAGCGATGCGGTCAAGATGGAGATGGCGTCGAGCCCGCCCGGCGTGGGCCACAACTACGACGACGAGTTTGACGACATGGACGACATTGACATGGACGACATGGAGATCACGGCCGTTGGCTCTGCGTCGACGACGACGCTGCCCGTCATGGTCAAGAAGGAGACGGACGACGCGATTGCCGCCAAGATTGAGAAGGCCGAGGGCCCCAGCCTCGAGGACCTGTTTGACGACGACGAAGGCATGGACGAGATCATGACGACCGAGTTCACGGCCGACGGCGTGCTCAACCTGCAGGCGTCGGATGAGGGCGTTATGCGCCTGTTTTATCAGCGCCTGTTCCCCTGGCGCTATCTGTTCCAGTGGCTTAACCACAGCCCGACGCCCACCAACGACTTTGCCCACCGCGAGTTCGCCTTTACGCTGCAGAATGACGCCTACCTGCGCTACCAGGCCTTTGCCAGCGCCGACGCGCTACGCAAGGACGTGCTGCGCCTCATGCCCTCGCGCTTCGAGATCGGGCCCGTCTACACGGCCAACCCCGCCGACCGCAAGCTGCTCAGCGCCGCCGCGTTCAAGCCGCTCGCCAAGGAGCTGTGCTTCGATATCGATCTGACAGACTACGACGACATCCGCACGTGCTGCGACAAGGCCAACATCTGCATCCGCTGCTGGCAGTTCATCACCATGGCCATCCAGGTCGTCGACGTCGCGCTGCGCGACGACTTTGGCTTCAAGCACATTGTCTGGGTCTACTCGGGCCGCCGCGGCGCGCACGCCTGGGTCTGCGACAAGCGCGCGCGCGGCCTCGACGACCAGCGCCGCAAGGCCATTGTCGGCTACCTCGAGCTGCTGCGCGGCGGCAGCCACGGCGGCAAGCGCGTCAACGTGCGCCGCCCGCTGCACCCGCACCTCAAGCGCAGCCTCGACATCCTGGCCAAGCACTTTACCGGCGACATCCTGCGCGACCAGGACCCCTGGGACACGGCCGAGCGCGCCGAGAAGCTGCTGGCGCTGCTGCCCAACAAGCAGCTGCAGGACGAGCTGCGCACGCGCTGGGACGCGGCGCCCGGGCGCGCGTCGGCGCTCAAGTGGGCGGACATTGACGCGGTGGCCAAGACGGGCAAGATTGCGGGCCTCGACAAGACAGCCTTGCTAGAGGCCAAGCAGGACATTGTGCTTGAGTACACGTACCCGCGGCTGGACGCGGGCGTGTCCAAGAAGCTCAACCATTTGCTCAAGAGTCCGTTTGTCGTGCACCCGGGCACGGGTCGCGTGTGTGTGCCGATTGATGCGCGGCAGCCGGACAAGTTTGACCCGATTGCGGTGCCGACGGTGCAGGAGCTGCTGCACGAGATTGACGTGCACGGGAAAGAAGCGGCTGAGGAGGAGGACGAGAAAGACAAAGACGGCGACAAGAAGCTGCAGGACTGGGAGAAGACGAGTCTGCGGCCGTACATTGAGCAGTTCCGGTCGTTTGTGCTGGGGCTGATGCGCGATGAGACGGACGTCAAGGTCAAGCGCGAGCGGAACGAAGGGATGGAGTTTTGATTTCTTTTGTATTTTTATATGTTTGTTTGTCGGTAATAATGAGAAATGAGTATCAAGTGGCCTGTAAGTACCTGTGACCGTGCTTATCTCAGCTTACCCAGTAAAGCCCAAGTGCCGAAGCGCTAAGATTTGGCTACAGAAGTACTGTGGCAAATGCGCAAAGTGCGCAAAGTGCGCTAATACAGACAAATGTACGGGCGGGGAAGCTACGTACAGATGTATCATGATATATGACGTACTGAGTACAGTCAGCGGCAGCAGATGCACACCGGTCTATAAACATCCATGGCCTCTCGAGAAAGCAGATGGAATACATACTAATTCATACATTTATACATCCATTGTATCTGCCTATTCTCATATACCCCTGCACAAAGACAAACGGCCTCTCGACTTGTCATCCGGATCAACTGCCGCCTCAGAAGATGAGAATGGACAATCCCACGATTTATTCAACAGAGCCTTCCTCGAAGGAGGCTGCGCGTCAAGAGTCGCCGACGACAGCAGAGGTGCCGTCGACGCCTACTTCTACCACCGACGAGAACCAGGAAACCGCTCGGCTACTGCCGACCAGCATGAACCCCCTGCGGTGGTGGCGGCAGTGGCGGCAGCGGCAGCCCCAGCAGCCGGACCAGCAGCCGGACCAGCAGCCGGACCAGCAGCCGGACCAGCAGCCGGACCAGCCGGACCAGAATACCAAGAGCGGGCATACGCCTACCACCGTCCAAGAGGCTCTTGAAGCTATCCTCTCTGCAACTATATTTGCCAGCTTCGCCGCGACGAGCGGTGCGTACGGTATAAAATACTCGGGCTCCAAGGCCGACCGGGCCTCTGCCGAAGCGAGCGCCGCGATCGCAACTGCTATGGCTACGGATGCCTACGCTGCAAACGCCCTCTATGATGCGAAATACACCCTAGGCTGGAGCTATTCCTTTCATCATTCACTCGCCACAGCTGCCGACACTGCCACACTGACCGCGGAAGCGGCCTACTCTGCCGCTCGCGCCAGAGGCACAAGACTGCTTGATTTTGATTTGCCTTGGCCGTTCGGACCACAGCCACCGGAGAGTACGATTCCGTACTGCGACATCAAGTCCCTCCTCAAATCCATCACCTCCGCCGCCGTCAAGTCAGCGGATGCCGCACACTCTGCCGTCGAGGCCGCCTTGAAGACGGACAAGATAACCACCAACACGGCGACGGGTTTCCAGAGACCATATGATGTGGAGGACGCAACGCGCCTGTATATTGCCAGCAGACTGGCACAGGCGCCGGCATCGGCGGCGAGCGCCGCCGCCAACGCGGTGCGCGCCACCCACCCGGCCCTGTCAATCCGTGCTGCTCGCGCCGCCGATGCCGCCATGGAAGCCTCCACCAATGCTACGACCACGCGGTTGACACTTCTGACGGCGTTGTCGCAATAATATATCCATCAGCACCCGATTTACCAGGATGGAGTATGCGCTCATGGCTCGACAGGCTCGAGTTTTACAGATCGAAGTCGACACAATCTGAACTCAGATTATACGTTAAAACCGAGTCTGACTGGATAACACCTCAAAGTGCCGCACAAAACGCCGAGACAGGAAGCATTAGGAAAATGATCCAGTCTGGCGAAATGACGGTAGACACAGCAGATGGTGCTTCCGCCCTGGACATACCAGACGACTCAAGCTCAATCACTATCGGTGCTTCTACTCCTGAGGCGGACGACGGGGACATCGATAAGAGCAACAAAGATACATAAGCTCCCCAGCATGGCACCAAGTTTTTGGATATATGATAGGCTCGACGTAGAAAAACTCTTTCATCTGATTGTTATTAAAACTCCACAAGACAATTACCTTGCTAGTGGTGGTGGGCGTCAGCAGGGGGCGACGGAAGCGCGAGTGCTGCCGTGAGTTTGTTTATGGCCTCTTGGGCATCGGCGGCAGCGTTGGTGGCCGCTTGGACCTCGAACGGTATGTTGCCGTCCTTCTCCGCTATGGACTTAGCGGCGAGAGCCCGACCATGGGCTCTCGAGGCGGTCTTGACAATCGCCTCCCCCGACTCGCGCAGAGCGGCCGGGGTGCTGCCTTCTGCAGCAGCCTTCTCCAGCAGCATTGCAATATGCTTGGCCAAATCGGCCAAGTCTCGCGCCCCTGAGACCGCGCAAACCATCAAGGCAGGTGTGCGGTCTGGCCTCGTAGGCTCTTGCGGTCTGCGGTCCTTGATGGTCAAGGCGACAGTCACCACGGAGCATGCCGCAGATACCCACGAGGCCGCCGCAGAGGCGCTTGCGGCCGAAGCCGGCATAATGTCTATCTAGGCCGATACCCGCGTCTGATGAGCCGCAGGCGCAGTAGCACTGGCGATGGCAGCGGGCCCTGCGAGCGGAACTGGGAGGTAAGATGCGGCGGCAGCGTTGGTGGCCCTTTGGGCCTCGAAAGGAATGCCTCCTTCGTCCTACGCTATGGACTTGGCGGCGAGAGCCCGATCATAGGCTCTCGAGGCGGTCGCCAAGACCGCCTCCCCGGAGGCACGTAGAGTAGCCGGAATGTTGCCGTCCTTAGCGGCAGTTTTCACTTGCGCGGCGATTTCTTCGGCCAGGTGGGCTACATCCAAGGCCCCTGAGACCGCGCAAAAAATTAATGCAGGTGTACGGTCTGGCCTCGTGGGCTCCTGCGGTCTGCCCTTGATGGTCAAGGCGATGGCCACGACGGAGCATGCCGCAGAAACCTACGACGCCACCGCAGAGGCGCTTGCGGCCGAAGCCGGCACAATAGTCGACCACACCGACGCCCGTGCTTGATTAGCTACGGGCGCGGTGGCACTGTCAACTGCTGCAGCGTTGGTGGCCCTTTCTGCTTCTTCGGGCATATTGCCCTCTGTCTCGGCCAAGACCTGGGCGGAGTGAGCACGGGTGTGAGCAATTGCAGCGATGTTTCGGGCCGACTCAGCAGAGGTTCGTAGAAGATCTGGGGTCAGGCTGCCTGCAGCGGAGTTCTCAGCGAGTCTTGCTAGTAGATTCGTCAGATGGGCCACTTCTTGGGCCCCGTCGGCTGTCCACTGGATCGCCAGCCTTCTTTGGGAGGCTGTTGGTTCCCTCGGTTTGATATAGGATAGCAGGCCTATGGCAGCCGTGACGATCGAGGCTACTGCGATGACCCAGGATGCTACTGCTGACGCAGTAGCAGCCGACGCCGGCAATATCGCTGTCCAAACCGAGGCCCGCGCCCCATGGGCCGTGGGAGCGGCAGTGTTGGCAGCAGGAGAGGCCGCGGCAAACGACACCGGGAAAGTCAACAACGCTACGGCGATGGTAACAGCGGCGGCAGCGGAAACAAAACGCCGGTGATATGTATGGCGGTGGTGGTGGTCATTTTCCTGCTGTAGCTGCGGTTGCTGCTGGTGCTGGTGCTGGTGCTGGTGCTGAAGCTGGGACTGGGGCTGCTGGTGGTCGTGATGGCCGTGGTCGTGCAGGTCATGGTCATGGTCGTGGCCGTGGTCGTGGTCGTGGTCGTGTTGCTGGTTGGCGTCTATGAAAGAAATTACTTCAGCTTAGGTTCTTTAGAGTGACTGCTTATCTCCAATACTCCCAGATCTTAACGGCTGCTCTACTTACGGTCACGGCGACACGCGCGGCGGATGTTGCGGCGGAGTGGCGGCATCATGCAGTGGACTCTCAACGAGTCCGGCGACTGAATCGGCCAGCTCGGCAACGTCTTTGGCTCCGTCGGCCGCCCACAGGATTTGGAGTCTCGTCAGGGATGCTGTCTGTGGCCGCGGGTTGAGGTAAGCCATTAGACCTATGACTGCCGTCACGACCGAGGCCACCGCGATAACCCACCGCGATAACCCTGTAGCTACTGCTGACCCAATCGCAGCTAACGCCGGCACAATTACTGCCCACGCCGCGGCACGCTTCTGGAGAGACGTGGGCGTAGTAGTACTGTCAACAGGAGAGGCTTTGGCAAATGGGACTGTAATGAATGTCATGGCGGCGGCAATGGTTCTGTTCCTGGTGGTGATGGTGGTGTTGTTGCGGGTTGGCGGCGCCTGTGAAGAGAACTGTTTAGCGTAAGTTCTTCAATATGTCAATCTTCAATTGTGATCTACTTACGGTCTTTTCTGCAGCCGCGGCGGGGATTGCGGCGTGGGGAAGACATGGCGGTAATGACAGTGGCAGTGGTGACGGTGTTGGTGATGGTGTTGTTACGAGACTGAAGTTGTTTGAGCTCTGGATTTTCAAAGTTGTGGGATGGACGTAAAAAAACGTAAACAAACAGTATCGGATCGCTCCTTCCTTAATTTTCTACGAGCCTCTATACGTCCTTCCTTGTTGGGAATTGCTCGGTGAAATTAAGCAAAATCCCCAAGACGATCGAGATCAACTCTGGACGACTCAAGATTAATAATGTAGTTCAGAAGAGGAAGTCGCGTTGATCCGATCTGTCGGCAGGTATTACGTTGCAGCTCGGCAGAGCTACAACTGTGAATATCTTCTCCCGAGAACATGAAGCCAAATGGGCCATAGACAGTATTGGTAAAATGTTCTATCACGAAGTTTTACATGATGCATGAGGTTATCTAAATTCATCACTGTTTGGCAATTTGATATAAAACTGTGATGATGGCGTCGATGATATGTGACGTTCTCGGGTTTCTGTCGAGAAGCCGACTCATGAGGTTTGGCACTGGATGTTGGGCATAGAACATGGCATATGGCATGGCACATAGGACATGGTATTATGCATTGTTGACTGATTTATTTTTATTCGGCCAGCAAGACGACATGCGCTGCTGTTGGCTTCATTCCGCTGCCATGGGGTATTTGCAGGTGTCTATGCTTTGGTCTCGGTATCAACCTCCTCGGCCTCTTCAGCCTCGGCCTCGTTGTCGTCGTCATTTTCATCCTCATCCTCGTTCTCATCCTCCTCGTCCTTGCCCTCCTCGGCCTCGGCCTCGCCCTCCTTGCCCTTGCCCTTGGCCTCGTCTCCCTTCAGCTGCCCGCCCTTGCGCTTCGGAATCACAGTCTGAAAGGCCGTCGCCCAGTCGCCCGTCTCCAGCCACTTGAGCATAATCTCAACCACCTGGTTCGTCGTCAGCACTTGCCGGCTCGCCATCACCATGTACTCGCCAATCGGCAGCTTCGCCGTCCGGATATTGCGCGCCTCGGCACGCCCAAAACACAGCCCCTTCTCGCGGTTCTTGTCCACAATGCCGCCAATGACGTAGCTCGTGTGTGGTTCCAGGTGTGTCAGCGTGTGCGGCGAGTCCGACGTCAGGTACACAATGTCCTCTTGGCTGTATGTTTTCGGTGCAGGTGCGGGTGCCTCTGCCACTGCCTCTGCATCTGTCTGCATCTCCGTGTCTGTTTGTGTCTGCTCCTCAGCCTCCCGGATGCCCTTCACCTCCAGCGCCTGCTCCAGCACCGGGATCATCGCGCCGCCCTTGTCGCCGCGCATCGCCGCGCTCGCCTGCCGGCCCGCCTCCTGGAAGTCGTCCTCCAGGAAGAACGTGTTCTGCCAGTGCTTGTGCTGCCCTGCAAGCACCGTGTCGTATCGCTCGCGCATCGCGCCGCCCCACGAGCTCACGTAGATGCGCACCATGTACGCCGCCGCGCGGTTCGCCGAGTACGACCGCGTGAGCTGGCTGCTCATCGAGATCAGCTCCTTGCCCGTCATCAGGTGCTCAAAGTCGCAGTCAAAAATGAGGCTGACGGGCACCAGCGTGTGCTGCTTGGGCGGCGCCGGCTCGGCACCCTCCTCGAGCGCGCGCGCCTTGGCCTCGGCCTTTTTGACGCGCACCGAGTGGCGCTTCTCCTTGCGCATGCGCTTGCGCTCGTCGCGGCCCTCCTCCCACTTTTGCTGGCGCTTGAGCTTCTTCTGCTGGCTCTTGGACGTCGGCGTCGGGTCCGTCAGTCCGCGGCGCACGACAGGCGTGGTCGACTCCGGAGCCGGAGCCGCCGGAGCTGCCTGGGCTGCCTGGTCCTCGAGAGCAGGTACCTCTGCAGCGGGAGCAGCTGCAGCTTGTGGTGTTGTGTCCGTGTCCATTTTTGCAGTGTGTGTAGAGCTTGTACTGAATTTATGTGGCAGGGTGCCGTCGACGTGCCGTGTCGCAGCCTCGCCGTTGATCCTCCAAATTTTTTTGTTAGGGCCGTCAAAATTAAAGTGGGTCTTGTAACTGCTGGACGCAGCCCTACGAACGGTGCCTGTCGGTCAGCATCAAAGTCAAATGTAGCATATGTAGAAGTGATAAACTCGGTAAAAGGCTTACTGCAGTAACTTGCTCTTTGACTTGGCAATAGACTTGCTGTGACTGCACTTGAGATGGAAGCAAGGACACTGTTTGATGGCCGCAGGGTCAATGGCCGCGCGGGCATCACGAGAAACAGCTAGCAAGGCTACTGTGACTCGAGCCAAGTACTTGGGTAGCCTCTAGTGTGTGATAATATGCTTCGTAGCAATCAATTGGGTGTTGTCGTGGCTGAGATTAAGATGCCGGGATGCAGGGAGCTGAAGACCCTGGATGTGATGACAGTGTATTTAGGATACATTGTGCCTAGTGCGATAATCCAGGCTGCATAATACCCCACAACTAAGTACACTGCCCACTAGGCGCGTCAGGCTGCACGCGTTAATGGCTTTTCGACGCGTCTCCCAGCTGAACCTCGGAGCTGACCATCGACTCGACGACCTCACCTCGACAACTTCTTTTATATTGACTGTCACACGCTTTACGCTTTCTGAGGTATCACGGACAGTCTCAGATACCAAACTACACTCTACACATCAATCCATCATGTCTTCACGACCGGAGCTCAAGGTATGTCCTCATCACGGCAGCTCTCCTCGAGGTAGCATTGACGCATATCACCTCTTTGCTGCTTGACTGCTTGACTGCTTGGCCACTGCTAACTATACAGGTCGACGACGAGCATGGCTTCATCCGCTACTTCAAGTCCCTCCCCTCCGTCGACACCGACACTATCCGCATCTTTGACCGCAACGACTGGTACACCGCCCACGGCGAAGATGCCAACTTTATCGCACGCACCGTCTACAAGACCACCTCGGTCGTCCGCCAGCTCGGCCGCAACGACCACACTGGACTGCCGTCCGTCACCATGACCGTCACCGTGTTCCGCCAGTTCCTGCGCGAGGCCCTGTTCAAGCTCGGCAAGCGCGTCGAGATCTACGCCAGCTCCGGCGGCCGCATGAACTGGAAGATTGTCAAGCAGGCGTCGCCAGGCAACCTGCAGGATGTCGAGGACGAGCTGGGCCAGTTTGACAACGCGCCCATGATCCTGGCGGTCAAGCTGTCGGCGCGGGCCAACGAGGCGCGCGCCGTGGGCGTGTGCTTTGCCGACGCCACCGTGCGCGAGCTCGGCGTCAGCGAGTTTTTGGACAATGATTTGTACAGCAACTTTGAGGCGCTGCTGATCCAGCTCGGCGTGCGCGAGTGCATTGTGCAGGCGGATGCCAAAGACACCAAAGACCCGGAGCTCAGCAAGCTCAAGCAGATCATCACCAACTGCGGCGTGGCCATTGCCGAGCGGTCGCTGACCGAGTTTGCCACCAAGGACATTGAGCAGGACCTTGCGCGCCTGCTCAAGGACGAGCGCGCGTCCATGGTGCTGCCGCAGTCGGAGCTGAAGCTAGCCCTAGGCTCGGCGGCGGCGCTCATCAAGTACCTCGGCGTGCTGCACGACCCCAGCAATTTCGGCCAGTACCAGCTGTACCAGCACGACCTGTCGCAGTTTATGAAGCTCGACGCCGCGGCCGTCAAGGCGCTGAACCTGATGCCCGGCCCGCGCGACGGCTCCAAGACCATGAGCCTCTACGGCCTGCTGAACCACTGCAAGACGCCGCTCGGCGGCCGGTTGCTGGCGCAGTGGCTCAAGCAGCCGCTGATGAGCAAGACCGACATTGAGGCGCGGCAGCAGCTGGTCGAGGCGTTTGTCAACGACACGGAGCTGCGGCAGACGATGCAGGAGGAGCACCTGCGGTCGGTGCCGGACCTGTACCGCCTGGCTAAGCGGTTCCAGCGCGGCAAGGCGACGCTCGAGGACGTCGTGCGCGCGTACCAGGTGATTATCCGCCTGCCTGGCTTTTTAGGAACTCTCGAGGGCGTCATGGACGACGCGTACCGCGTGCCGCTGGACGCCGCGTACACGGACAAGCTGCGCACCATGTCGGACAGCCTGGCCAAGCTGCAGGAGATGGTCGAGACCACGGTCGACCTCGACGCGCTCGACAACCACGAGTACATTATCAAGCCCGAGTTCGACGACAGCCTGCGCATCATCCGCAAGAAGCTCGACCGCCTGCGCGCCGACATGGACCGCGCGTTTGCCGAGGCCGCGCGCGACCTCGGCCAGGAGCGCGACAAGAAGATCTTTATGGAGAACCACAAGGTGCACGGCTGGTGCCTGCGGCTCACGCGCACCGAGGCCGGCTGCATCCGCAACAACAGCGCGTACCAGGAGTGCTCGACGCAGAAGAACGGCGTCTACTTCACCACCAAGGAGCTGCAGGCGCTGCGCCGCGAGTTCGACCAGCTGTCGCACAACTACAACCGCACCCAGAGCAGCCTCGTCGCCGAGGTTGTCGGCGTCGCCGCGTCGTACTGCCCCGTCCTCGAGAAGCTCGCGGGTGTGCTCGGCCACTTGGACGTCGTCGTGTCGCTCGCGCACTGCGCCGTGCACGCGCCCATTGCCTACACGCGGCCGACCATCCACGCGCGCGGCGCCGCCGGCGGGCGCACCGTGCTGCGCGAGGCGCGCCACCCGTGCCTCGAGATGCAGGACGACGTGCAGTTTATCACCAACGACGTGACGCTGGACCGCGACGCGTCGTCCTTTTTGATCATCACCGGCCCCAACATGGGCGGCAAGTCGACGTACATTCGGCAGATTGGCGTCATTGCGCTCATGGCGCAGATTGGCAGCTTTGTGCCGTGCAGCGAGGCCGAGCTGACGGTGTTTGACGCCGTGCTGGCGCGTGTCGGCGCCAGCGACTCGCAGCTCAAGGGCGTGTCGACGTTCATGGCGGAGATGCTCGAGACGGCCAACATTCTCAAGTCGGCGACGGCCGAGTCGCTGATCATCATTGACGAGCTGGGCCGCGGCACGTCGACGTACGACGGCTTCGGGCTCGCGTGGGCCATCTCGGAGCACATTGTGCAGGAGATTGGCTGCTTTGCACTGTTTGCGACGCACTTTCACGAGCTCACGGCGCTCGAGGACAAGTACAAGCAGGTGTCCAACCTGCACGTCACGGCTCATATCTCCGGGACGGACGACAAGGAAAAACAAGAAGACAAGCGAGAGGTCACCCTCCTCTACAAGGTCGAGCCCGGCGTGTGTGACCAGAGCTTCGGCATCCACGTGGCCGAGCTCGTGCGGTTCCCCGACAAGGTGGTGCGCATGGCCAAGCGCAAGGCCGACGAGCTGGAGGACTTTACCACCAAGCACGACGAGGCGTCGCTGCTGGGCACACACTACAGCAAGGAGGACGTCGAGCAGGGCAGCGCGCTGCTGAAGAACGTGCTGGTGCAGTGGAAAGAGCAGGTCGCGGCGGCCAAGGCACGCGGCGCGGACGGCGAGGCGCCGAGCAAGGAAGAGCTCGTGGCCAAGCTGCGGGAGCTGGTGGCCGGCGACGAGAAGCTGCTGGCCAACCCGTTCTTCCAGTCCATCAAGGCGTTGTAGACGTTTGGTCATGACTTGTTTGTTTGGTTTTTGTTTACTACAGCGATATAATGAGGTTACGGGATACTTTGAATTTGATACAAGGATTTGCAACTACGACAGAGTTCAGTGAAGCTTCACGCATGATCGATGGTGGTTTGGTTGGCCAGAAATGTTTATTTAATATTTCATGATACTGTAACAGATGTTAGCAAGATCCTAGTATATCACGATGATAAAGTAAGAAAATGAGGGTATGCCAGGCGCTCAGAAATAGAACAATGTGAAAGTTATTTAATCATTAAATAATTTCAGAAACAGCCTCTGAAGCTAAGGTATCATCACAGCAACCTGGCAGGTCTTGGGAGGTAAAGTGTATGCATGAGTGTAGAAACTTACCAGAGAATCTCTGCTCCCTGTCGGGTGTGCGCATATATACAAGAAAAATCAGTCGCGGGTGTTGTTATCAAAGAATGCTCTCTCGTCGCTTGGGTCGTGTCGATCCCATTATCTTCCTTCCGTCACGGGGAAGGGTATCGCTGCTATCGTCGTGTTGTGTGTTGTGTTGTGTCATCACCGTTTCTGCTCCCGTTCGCCTTGCTACAATTTCTTATGCGGCGTTGGGGTCGGCAGAGAAGGTCTGGACCTCAATGCCGTATGCTGCCTTCAACCGCTCGGCACGGACAGCCTCGTAGTTGGGCGAGTGGATAACTGTTCGTTAGCATTTGGACGTGGAAAATTGGGACATGATATCGAGTTGATATCAAAGAAGGGAGAAAAGCTTACCACCACCACGGCCGTCACCGAGCTGCTCGATCGTCTCCTCACCCGGCCGCCTCCGGTTCTTCCGCAGAGCCTCTTTCCGGTCGTAGCCGTCAATCTCTGTGTCCTTCTTGAAGCCATTTAACCGGCCGCCGGTGAAGTCAAAGACAAACAGAACGACAGCTGTGAACGCGCCCATGCCGACTATCCGAGGCATCTTGCCAGCTGTTTTGTTAGTACTGTAGCAATAAAGGCGGACGGATTATACATACACGAAAGACCAAAGGTCGCACCGCCCAGGAAACCACCGACTGCTGTGTTGTAGGCATCGTTCTTCTCGCGCAGGTTGGCCATGGCCACCCGCGAAAACTCAAACACACCACCGACAGCAGCAAAAGATGCTATCGTGCCGCCTGTCCGTGTGAACACGCCCATCGCACCGACATTGCGCTTCTGCAGCGAGTTCTGCAGCGCCGACAGGAAGAAACCGGCACCGCCCACCACCATGGTGCCCGTCACACCGGCACCGAGCGCATCCTGAGGATGGTACACGTCGCTGTCGCCACCGCCGCCGTGCCCTGTCATTGTGTCTGGTTTGTGTCTTGTCTTGTTGTCTTTGTCTCTCGATAAGAGTCTCGCGTTGAGTCTCGCGTTTGAGGCTCCGAGGGGGTATCTAGGTCGACGACGTTTAATGCAACCAAGCAATAAAAAGATCAGAAAGATCAGATGAAGAACAGAGAACAGATGAACAAATGAGAGAGCTCGGAGGAGGAGGAAGGGAGAAGGCGCGCGTGGGAATAGAGAAGAGAATACAGAATAGAGGGAAAAGAGAGAATTGGGGGAAAAGAAGAGAGGAAGAAAGGTTTGGCAGATGGGGAGAGGAGCGAAATATCACCAGTGGGAAACTTCGGCTTTGTGGATTCAGGACCACCAATTGGTTTATGCCATCTGTGATTGGCCAGCCGGACTCTCGCTCGATAATTATACACGTGATATGCTTAGTCAATTTCCTTGTGCGTCTAGCTCCCTCTTAGCTGCCCCACCTATCGCCCAAGAGCTTCTTCCCTGCCAACCAGAAGCTGGCAAGGGTCCACAGGCGACCGGTAGCTCTTTCCCCTCACTAACTGCGCTAAACGGCGGTGCATTGGTGCGTTGGTGCGGCCCTTGCCTCTCTGTACTGAGTACTTTGGTACTATTCTGCGCTGTCACGAAAGAGGCAACAGCCAAAGGCCAAAGGCAGTGATCTGTAGCGGCAAGGCTACGTCAGCGTCAACAGCAGAGTTGCTCTTTCCGTTTCGGATTACCACCACAACGCAGCTTCTTCCTGATACATAGACGGCAACTAGGGAAGGTGCACTGCAGCAGCCTGTTGCTAGCCTCGTGATTACATACACACTCTCGCCGCTGCCAACGACCGCCGCCTAGCAAAGTCGCCTCACGCCGACGTCAACCTCACGCCCTCCGCCTGCACAACTGTCAAGAGCCGCGTCGCAGGACCGCCCTATACATAAATACAGATATACATACGCATGCCCATGGCATACACGCATCAACATTCCATACCACACCCCATACTATCATTCACAGCTCACCGTCCTCGTCGTCCTCCTCTTGGCTTCACCCCTCCTCGACAGCCGCATCTAGACCACGAATTCTAGACCACGACTCATGATACACGATACTTTATACTTTTGATATCCAGAAGTCACACTCTTTCGTGCTCCAGTGCGACCTGCAAGCACCATTCCTCGTGCGTTGGTTTGGGGAAACGGGTACTCTCCGGCAAGATCCGGCCTCCTCCTCTCCAGGCAGCCGCCAAAAATAAGAGGAGACAGAACGAGCACACACCCTTGGCCACCACAGGCTAGCTCTCTGTTATTTGCTGTATTAGCAGCTGCTACCGTCTTCACTTATACGCATTTTACGTATATCGTATACTCTCGGCACCTAGACTGCTGCCCAGTGCTCTGTGCCCTGTGCATTGTGCTCTCGCTTTGCGGTTGCCTGCCGTCGCCATTCCTGCTCGCCCCCGAGTATACGGTACAGCTGTGACGATTTGTCACTGAGCAGGTAAGTCAAATGAAAGACAAAACTAGCTACCATGCTCATCAAACCCTTCACTCGGACATTATTCTCCTCATCCCCTCCTCTCCTCCTCGTCTTACCCTACCCATCGGTGATAGTGATATTGCCTGTCCTGCAATATGCATCTGCCTGGCATCATGCCTCTATATCATTCCCAAATCCCATACCAGTCTCGTTGATTGTTTTCATGGCATTTTTCTACTCTGCCCTGCTTAAACATATGCCACACCTTGGCTACCACCACCACTCCATAACTCCATCATCAGCCATCCATCATCCATGCTGTCCAAGCCATTATCCATCCCCAGCATGGCTCTGCCAGAGACTGCACGGCTCGTCTACTTTGCAAGGAGAGCTCTCGATGGCAGGAAACGCAAACTAATACGTGCAGTCATGAATCCCCCTCACCACATATCAACGCGGTCCATAGGGCTGCCACCGCCGTTCGTGGAAGAGTCGCCTCATGAACCATCTAATACGCCATTTTTCTCTGGTGAGTATTTTCATATCTTCCTCTTTGTATCACAAATCGCTAACAGCAAAACTACAGCCGGGAGATTTGCCCCAACATGGCTGGAGGATTTTATCACCGGCGAGCTGTACACCGGCAATGGCAAGGTGGGCTGCACGGCCACCGACGCCCCCGTCGACAGCGAGAACAAGGACAAGCGCCACATGCTCTTGATCAAGGGCCACCAGAGCTTTCAGGAGGGATCCAGCGAACCCTACAAGATGGCCGACGGTAGCCCATGTGATGAGGTGTACTCTTGCGTGTGCCAGAACTGTCGACACCACTTCACCTTTTATATCTGGCGCTCGCTCCCAGACAAGATCAGCAATAGCAGCCGCAAGCTGTGCGGCCTCACTCGTAAAAACCAAGACGACCCGTTCCATCATCTCCTCCCTACCGAAAGCCAGTCACACTGCCCTAGCAATATCGACAACAAGTACTACCCTTTTCTCGGAAGCTCGACTTTTGTCTGTTCGGCTGTCAACTGCCCCTTTAAGGTCTGCATAGAGATCTCGGGGCCCCGTCTGACAGACGAGTACCTGTCTGTCCTTTCGGACAATGAGAAAATCATCAACCGGCGGAAAGCCGCCGTCGAGACTGAGCCCGAGAGGTTTGCCGATGTTGCCAACATTGCACCAGACGCCCTACTCTATCTGCGCTTCTACATGCGCGACATTGTTGATGCCAAGCACGACGCCTCTGGAGTCCCTGATGGCGATAAGAAGATCGACCAACGTAATAAGAAGTTTTTCATCCAGTTCGGAAACGGGCCAGACGCCCACAGGCTATTCACATTTCTTGGATTTGAAGAGGTTGTCGAAGACGGAAAGCGCTCTTGGAGAGTGCCCACGCCAACCATCACACGCCCAACACAGCCCGGTTCGCAGCTCGCCTTCTACCAAGACATCAAGAGTGAGATCGAGACCATCATGGGCAGAGTCTCGCAGACGCTCAAGCCTAATGCGGCCATCAGCTTCATCACAAACGCGCTCGACTTTGCAGACTACCCGCAGTCTCCATC
This sequence comes from Ophiostoma piceae, assembly GCA_032248835.1. NCBI lineage: Eukaryota > Fungi > Ascomycota > Sordariomycetes > Ophiostomatales > Ophiostomataceae > Ophiostoma > Ophiostoma piceae. The sequence goes on from CP135129.1 coordinate 1,933,901, forward strand.
TGCCGGAAAGACAGAGTACAAGGCCGAAGACTACGCCACCTTGGGTCTGCTGCCCAACATGCATGAGTCCATCTTTTGGTGGGCCTTTCGCTGCCAAGCCCAGACGTGTCCCCAGGAAGAGCTGCGCTTCTTTGAGGCTGTCGAGCGCCTCGCCGAAGGCCGAAACTGTGACGATCTGATTGCCCGGATACAGTCCGTTGCCGACCAAATCGCCAAGACCAACCTGCCGGTGTACAATGCGGACCAGGACGACTATGAGTTGGAGCGGGCTAAGCAGATCTCGCTCGGCCAAGACGTCCAGCCGTCCAGCGATGCCAACAATGTCGAGCACGAGTACACTTACTTTGGCCTGCCCGAGGGGCAGCGATCGGACCAGGAAGTGGCCGACAAGTTCCGCGAATGCATAAGGAGCTATCCGTCTCAGAAAGCAGGGTACCGGACTAAGCTTCTCAAGATCGCCCGTCACCGAGACAATGCCATGCTTAGAGAACTGGCTACGCAAGACATCAGCATGACCGAGGCGCTCGATTACTTGCGGATAACGAGCATGACGGATATACCCTTTTTGGTTAGCACCACACAGGCATATATCAACTCTAGCGAGCTTGATGCCGGGCTGGCCGCGGAGGCGCTCAAGGTCGTCGGCGACAGTAAGAATGCCAACGACCGCGAGATCCTGTACAACTTGGCCGGCTCCCTCCATCTCGAAAATGCAGCACCCAGCTTCGGAACTGCGGTGGAGTCTTCCCACGTCCCACTATACCTCCCGGTCGGCCTCGACAATATCCGCAACACGTGCTATCTCAACAGCATCCTACAGTATCTCTTCACTGTCACGGAGATTCGCAAGATTGTGCTCCAGTACGATGACTATGCGCTGCCCAACACCCCGGAAAGCCTCGCCAGCCGGCGCATCGAGCCTGGCCAGAATACACTGAGCCTGGCCGAGTCTTACGCCGGCCGCCAGTTTGTAACACAGCTGTCCATCTTGTTCAAGGACCTGATGACCAGCCAGGCCAAGCGCATTCGGCCGCCCCAGCGCCTTGCTCTTGGTGCCCTGAAGAATGCTGCCCAGCTCGAGGCCGACGGCAAGGCCATTGCCAGCCGCCAGAATCAACGTTCATCCTCTGTAGTGGAGATTGGACCGTCGGTTGCGCCACCCGTTCCTCCACGGAGCCCTGCAGTTTTCTATCCCTCCTCACAGGATCTGCCGTCTGTCGAGCATGCCGAGAGCGCGGACGCCTCGGACACTATTAGCATCAAGAGCTCAGAGACGCTTGTCGACCTGACCGAGACGGACGATAAGGCCGACGTCGAGCACGCTGAACACATAGAGCATGTCGAGCATGTCGAGAAAGCCGAGCACGTTGAGCATGCCGAGCACGTGGAAAGCATCGAAAAGACTGAGGTTGTGGCAGAGAAGACCGAAGACAAGGCCGAGACCGTCGAGGCGTCAAAGCCCGAGGAAACCCTAGAATCATACATCGACCTCGGGCTGAACGACAGCAGTGTTACGGGCACTGACCAACAGGACGTGGAAGAAGTCATGGGCAACATCATTAGCCACCTGCGCGCGGCCATCAAGGCCACCGGCGAGGACACGGACACGGACATGCAGACCGACCCTGTCACGGATCTATTCTACTGGACCAGCGCGTCGTACACCAAGAAGATTGCCGATGACAGCTACAGCCGGCTGGTGTCGCCGGGCCGTGTGATGACAGCCTACCCCAGCGAGAACAAAGAGGTGATCTCATTGCTGCAGGGCCTCGACATGAGCTTCCGGCGCGAGTTTATCACCGATAATGGTCTGGAGCAGTTTACTTCGATTGTCAAGCTGCCGCCCATCCTGCACATCCATATCCAGCGCACGACCAGCACTGGCGGCAAAAACATGACGGCCATTGAGATCCCCTTTGTGCTGCACCTCGACCAGTTCATGGATTGCGACCGGGACTCTGAGCTGTTTGCCAAGCGCAAGCGGGGGTGGAATCTGCAGGAGCGCGTCGTATCACTGACCAGCTTCCTCAAGCCATTGGATCCTTCAGAATCGTTCAGAGACTTTGCCCAATTTGCACACTCTGACAAGAACATGATTCAAGAGTATCTCGCACAAAAGGCCGAGAAGAGTGCTGCGACGGGGTTGACTCCCAACAGCGAGAGCGAGCCAATGGATGTCGATGAAGCCGCCTCTGCGGGCGACGACGACGATTCTGAGTTTGTCATCATCAACAGCGATGTCCAGGGGTGGATGGACGAAGAATCAATTGAAGTGCAGCCGCCCGCAGCCGTTATTGATCTCACGGAAGAGCCGGCTCAATGGGCAGGGCAGCCCGAGACGAACAAGTTCTTTGAGGAAGCCGACCAGATGACAGACGAGGAGATCGCCAACAGCCTCGTCCACGAGAGCGATGCTAGAGGTGCTGTTGATGCGGTTATGAACGCTCACAATACACTGCTTGAGACGAAGCGCGAGCTCGGAAGCCTGTTTGATGATCTCCAGGCGCCGCAGAACAAGTACTTTTTGCACGCGGTGGTGTGCCACGGTGGCTCGACGGGCAAGTCGGGCCACTACTGGGTGTGGGTGTACGACTTTGAGCGGTGCGTGTGGCGGCGCTACAACGACAGCGAGGTCACGCAAGAGGCCAACAGCGACGTGGTCCTGCGGCAGCTGCAGTCAGGCGAGCCGTACTACCTCGCCTATATCCGAGCGTCCGAGGTCGAGCACCTTGTCAACGTCCAGCTGCGCGAGGAGCCGCCACCGCCGCCACCACCACGGTCGCAAGGTCCTCCGTCGCCGAAGAGTGAGGACCTGATGCCGCCGCCACCGCCGCCGCGTCCTGGCCACAAGGCCCTCCCGTCGGTGACGTTTGCGCCGCCCCCGACACCCGGACCGCCGCCCGCCTACGACGAGGCGGGTGCCGAGTACTACAACAGCCAGCTGCAGTCGTTTGCAGTGCCTACTGCCGATCAAGCAGAAGCGAGTGGCGACGTGGAGATGAAGCCTGCTCCATAGTCCGGCCAGCTTCTGAGTTTCGTGTCGCGGATATTGACCAAGAGTTCTACCGAGAGTAGCGACAAGTCCGACAAGGACGATGTGAAGGACAAGCTCTACGGGCCGGACACCCCCTATACAGAGATCACCAGCAATGACGAGCACATCGACAAAGGCCCATGCGACTTTGAGGTTCCCTGGAGATTTCCCTGCCTTCGGGGTGGCGGCGAGACAGAGAACAAGGTCCGCAGTCGAAGCTGTGGCTATGGCACAAAGCGCAAGACCCAGAATTATCGCCGTCGCTGCAAAGGCCAGATAAAGCAGAGACGGGTGGTAGAATATTTTCCAACTCGCAACAAGACCAGTACTGTCGAGAATGAAGAGGTTGAACTCAATTACGAGGCCGATGGCGAGCTCAGCGACGACGAAGGCCAAGGCCAAGACTCGGACTGGTTTGATAGCCAGTCAGACGACGAAACCACATACTCGCCTCCACATACCAGCCCGCCGAACTATTCGCACTGGCAACCCAGCAGATATTATGAGATGGATATCGACTCAACCTCTCCCGGACCGCAAAATTTCGACATTGGCTCGGTGCTCAAATCATAGGTGAATGCCAGCGCGACAGGCCTGCCTTGCGACCATCCTGATTATTCTAAACCCCAGGCCCGAGTCCGAGTCCAAACTCAAGGTCACGATGAATCAAGGGCAGACAAAAAGCCCATGACATCCTCGGACCAGGGTGATTCGTTTGTGTCCAAAAGAGGTATGTCTGTCCCTGTCATGGTTTATATCTCAATACTAACAAACCAGCGAAACGGAAGATGGAGGATACCAGCACGTCTGATCCACGCAGTGGGAAGCTTCAGAAGAGGTGATTGGTCGTTTGTCTGTCTTGATGTCCTGTTGGTGTCTTGTTTTGTTTTTGTTCTTCTCTCCTCTGCTCGTTGTTTGTTTATTCCTGTCGCTTATTTGTTGTCATTACGCGTTGGATCATTACTTGACGCACTTTTACTATAGCACCATCCCTTATTGCATTTATGGCGTTGCATAGATATCCAATGAATGGTATTGTTAGTTTGTTCATTTGTTCAGTTTGTTGTTTCTTGGATTTCTCAGGAGATCGTCGTGATGAATATGACGGCCGACCGGCTCCGGGCCGGGTATAATCGGCGATGATATAGGAAGTATTCCCGGACGACGGCCTGATTATCAATCACAACACAGACGGGCTTAGTTGTCCTGCAGCAATACCAAGCTGAGACTAAGCGACTACAAGATCCTCTCGATGGCGTAATAGGCGGCCAAAACACGCGACGCCCTAGACGTGTCATGTCACCACCTCTAGTCTGATATCTAGTCTAACGAGCAGCCAAGACAGACACCCATCGCAAGTCGGACAGGATGCCCGAACATGACACCATCTTCAGTCTAGCATCGGATAGCTGTTCCATGTTTTCAAGATGGCTGCATCGTGCATGAATGCGACTGTGTGTGGATGGCGCAAGATGCAGCTTTGGTGATGTTATATCGCAGCAGTCATTTCGATTGCATATAAGAGTTCAAGGCCGTCCAACTATCTACTATGATATATGCTACCAGAAACAAACACAAAATGCCTTCATCATCAGCGAGAGACGCGCCGGTGCCGATCGGCCTGCAGGGCGCCTCCGACGACGTGCTGCGCGGCGCCGCCAAGATCGAGCGCAAGTACGGCATCGACGCCGACGGCAACAAGAAGCGCATCCTGCTCAACGCCTTTGACATGAACGGCGTCGGCCACACCAGCATCGGCCAGTGGCAGAACCCCGAGGATCACAGCCCCGAGAAGAACCGCCTGCCCTACTGGATCGAGCTCGCAAAGCTGCTCGAGCGCGGCAAGTTCAACGCGCTCTTCCTTGCCGACAATTTTGGCTCGCACAACATCTACAAGGGCAGCCACGACCCGGCCATTCGCGCCGGCGCCCAGTGGCCGCTCTACGACCCGTTTGTCATTGTCTCGGCCATGGCCGCCGTCACCAAGACGCTCGCGTTCGGCATCACGTCGTGCACGACGTTTGAGCCGCCCTTTCTGCTCGCCAAGCGCTTCTCGACGCTCGACCACATCACCGAGGGCCGCATCGCCTGGAACATTGTCACCAGCTGGAGCGACGCCGCCGCGCGTGCCAACGGCTACGACGCGCTGCCCTCGCACGACGCGCGCTACGAAAAGGCAGAGGAGTACATGGACCTCGTCTACAAGCTGTGGGAGGGCTCGTGGGCCGACGGCGCCGTCGTGCGCGACGCGTCCACCACCACCTACTCCGACCCGGCCAAGGTCCGCGAGATCGCCCACGACGGCAAGTACTTTCGCTCCCATAGCGCCCACCAGGTCGACCCCAGCCCGCAGCGCACGCCCCTCATCTTCCAGGCCGGCGTGTCGCCCGCCGGCGCCCTCTTTGCCGCCAAGCACGCCGAGTGCGTCTTCACCGGCGGCGTCAACACCAACGTCGTCCAGCGCAATATTGAGCGCACGCGCCAGCTCGCCGTCCAGCAGGGCCGCGACCCCTACTCCATCAAGTTCTTTGTGTCGTTCACGCCCGTGCTGGCCGCCACCGAGGAGGAGGCCCACGCCAAGGTCGAGCGCTACCGCCAGTACGGCAGCCTCGAGGGCAACCTTGCGCAGCACTCGGGCATCAGCGGCATCGACTTGGGCCGGTTTCCTCTAGATGAAGAATTTCCCACCGATCCCAACCACCCGCTCTATGAAGGCCTGTCCGAGGGCTCCAAGCAGCGCCTGCTGGCGCGCCCGTCCGGCATCGACCGCTGGACGCCGCGCCGCATCGCCGAGGAGCGCTACATTGGCGGCAACAGCGTGTACCAGGTGGGCACAGGCAAGACGGTGGCCGACGAGATGGAGCGCTGGATCACCGAGGCCGACATTGACGGCTTCAACATTGGCCACGTCGTTGTGCCCGGCGCCTGGGAGGACGTCATCGAGTACCTGCTACCGGAGCTCGAGGCGCGCGGCTGGCTCGGCAACGGCGACTATCCCGTGCCCGGCGGCAGCGCGCGCGAGAATCTGTACAACACGCCGGGCGATGCGCACCTGAGAGCGACGCACCCTGGGCGTTCGTACCGGTTTGTGCTAGGAGAAGGCAAGACGGCCGAGACAGACAAGGCAGACAAGGACGCGACAGCGCCCGTCGAAGCCGTTGCAGTTCCTGTCACAGTCAGTGTCGCAGCATAGTCATATATTAATACAATTGATAATGCATGAAAAAATTCTAAATTAAAAATGATGAAAGAAGAACAAACAGCCAAGATCGCGTATAGATTAGTCATCGCCGATCTCGCATGCAGAAATGGCGTCAGATGCCGCCGCGATTGGATGCGCCGGCTATCTGCAATCGGTTGAACAGTAGTAGAAATATTTTTGACTAAAGGAAAGGCAATTCGTAGTAATTAAGCTCAAGTACAGAAAAACAAAATGTCACCATTGCTCGATCACATTGTCATTCTGCTGCCGCAGCCGGCCCTCAATGCCCTGCCGGCCTGGCTGACCGACGCATTCACCGTCATCAACGGCGGCACCCACGCCGGCGGCACCACGGCCAACCAGCTCGTGCTGCTTGCCGACGGCGTCTACCTCGAGCTGATCGCCTTTGTCGGCACTGACGCCGGCCGCAAGGCCCACCGATGGGGTGCTGAGCCCGAGGGCCGTGTCATTGACTGGGCGCTGAGTCTCGCCGGCGACGACTCGGATGTCGTCGACACGGAGTTTGCCGCAATCCAGAAGCAGGTTGCTGCTTCTGACTCGGGGTTTGCGTATAAAGACCTGGCAGCAGGCGGTCGCACGCGGCCGGACGGCGAGGTGCTGAAATGGGCCATGTCGGCGCCGACGTCTGCGTCCGAGACAGACATTGTCGGCGTCCTGCCGTTCTGGTGTCTGGACAGGACGCCGCGGCGGCTGCGCGTGCCGTACGAGGACAACGAGGGCGCGCTGGCCAAGCACCCGTCGGGAGCTGTCGGTGTTTCGAGCGTGACTGTGCGCGTGGCCGATGCGGCCCTGCGCGACCGGCTGCGCAAGGCATACGATGCGGTGCTGACGCGGGCCGGCGAGGACGAGTGGTCAGTGGGTGCGCCGACGGCTGTGTCTGGCGGCCGTGTGGCACACTTGCGTCTGGGCTTGGCCGACGACAGCGCGGCATCTGTTGCGGCCGGCTACCGGGGCTCGATCGAGCTGGGCCTGTTCACCGACGGCACGCCGGGCACGGTCGGCGGCTACCTCGTCGACGGCTGGCGGTTTGAGATCAAGCTGGAGTGAATCAGAGTAGACAAAGCAAAGACAAAGACAGGATAGAAATTCAAAATCACAATTTATTTTGTCCCAACGCCCTGCTTATGCAAAAGAAGTTAAAGTGAGAAAGACAGAAGACAGAAAGACAGGAAAGATAGAAGTAAACAGAACAGACGAACAAGATATAACACAATTAAAAAGATAGAGAAAACGAAAACGAAAAAACATTAGTTCCGCTTCTTGCTGTCGACACCCTCGGCGCCGCGCTGCGTGGAAAACGCACAGAACTTGTCCTTGATCGCCACCACCTCGTACGTGCCCTCCTGGCTCGCCCGCACAACCTTGCGGTGCTCGTACGAAATGTCGTGCCGCGTCTCCAGCACCTGCACGCGCTGCCCCTTGCGCGCGTTCGTGCTGCGCGTGTACGTAAACTCAAACGGCGGCGTGCCGCCAAACTCAAACACCATCTCCACCGCGCCGCCCTCATGGATGTCCGACCGCGCCGTGCGGCCCTGCGACACCCGCACCGACGGCAGAGGGTGGATCACGCGCGTCAGGTTGACCGCCGCGCGGCACTCGGACGCCTTGTCCGTGATGCCCGTGATCGTAAAGTCGCCCGGCGCCTCGGCCACACGCCGGAACGTCGTCGTCGACGACGAGCCCTTGCGCGCGACACCGCCAAACGTGTACCACACGTCAAACGGCGGCGTGCCCGACAGCGTGTAGCTGATGCGCTCGCCGACGCAGTAGTCGGTGCGCGACTCGAGCGCGTAGATGTCGGGCGCCTCGAACAGCTGCACCTGCACCGACGACGCGATGCTGGTCGACACCGACGACGACGACGAGCCGTACTCCTCCAGCTTCTGCTGGCAGCCGCGCGCGTCGCGCACCTTGCGGATGCGCACCGTCTGCGTGCCCGGGCGCAGGTGCTGGCGCGGGATCTGCAGGCCGTAGTTGTGCGTCATGATCGACGGCACGCGGTACGTCTCGGCCGCCATGGCGCCGCTCGAGTGCTTGACCTCGACCTCGACGTAGAACGGCGGCACGCCCGTCAGCACCATCGGGATCAGGTCCTCGTTGTCCTGCTCGGCCATGCAGTACTTGAACGACTGGCCCGCCTTGGCAAACACCGCCGTCGGCTTCGCGTAGACCGTCTGCTGCAGCACCATGTCCTTGTTCTGGTTCTTGCTGCCGGCCGCACCCTTCTTCTGCGCCTTGTGGTCGTTATACAGGCTGTCGGCAGGAGGGGCAAACTCGTAGCGGTACGTGCCGGCCTTGCTCGTGTCCATCTGGATCGACGCACGGCCCAGCGCCGCGTCCAGCTGCTTGTGGATCAGCGACGCCGCTTGCGAGCCCTTGGCCGGCTTGTGGCGCACGTCGTACTCGACGTGGTACGGCGGCGCGCCGCGCAGGTCGATCTCGAAGCCGTCGACGTCGCCCTCGCACACATCCTGCTTCACAAACAGGCTGTCGGCCTGCTGCTGCACCGACTCCGTCTTGACAATCGACAGTTGCGGGCGTGCGAACCAGTCGACCTCGAACAGCGCGCTCGCCTGGTCTACAAGACCGCTGCACTGGTTGTCGCGCACATCCACAATCTCGTACGTGCCGCGCTCGCCGACCTGCAGGAAATCGTTGCCCGACTTGAGCGTGCGCGTCGTCACGGGGCCGGGGCTGGCCGACTTGCCCTCACCATCAAGCTCCGTGCCCAGGTTGCGGTACGACACCGTCCAGGGGCCCTCGCCCGTGAGGCGCAGCGGCAGACGCACGCTGGCGTCCTCGACGACAAACACGCGACGCTTGTTCTCGACGAGGCCAAAGGCGGCACGCGGCCGCTGGCGGCGCACGCTGATCTTGAGCTCGTCGCCGGTGCCCTGCAGGAACGTGCGGCAGCCGCTGCGGTCGTAGACGCTCGTCAGCGCAATCGTGTACTCGCCGCCCTGGTTAAGCGCGGGCGTCTCGATGCGGTAGCTGTGCGACGCAATGTTCTCGACCTTGAACGGCCGGCGCTTGCTCTCGTGCAGCAGCATGTACTCGAGTGTGAAGGGTGCCTCGCCCGACAGCGCAACGTCGACGCCGACAGAATCCTGCAAGCACGCGTTGACCTTGCCGGTGGGGTGGTCAATCGAGGCGCGTGCAGCAGGCTTCACGTTCTGCTCGAGAGCCATGTCGGCGCCGGTCAGAGGCTGTGCCTTGTAGACGGCGTCGTCGATGGAGCGGAAGATGTAGCGGTGCTGGCCGGCGGTGCGGGGAATCAGCTCGAGCTGGTAGCGCATGCCAGGGATCTGGACCTTTTCGTGGCGGATGGCGCCGTTGGAGCTGACATCGTAGCGCACCAGGAAGGGGGGGGTGCCGACAAGGTCAAGGTCAACGCGCAGACCAACAGAGTTGCCGCCACAGCTGTCGGGAATGCCCTCGGAGCGGATTGACAGCTTAGGCTCGAGCGGATTCAGCAGCAGACACGACGCAGGCTCTTGGACATCGCCCTCGCACGAGTTGGACGACACCGACTTGAGCGTGTACAGACCGGGGGCCGAAATCGGGGGCATCTCGTCGGCGTGGCGCGCAGTGAACGTCTCCGTCGTCACAATGTCGCCGTGGTCGCCGCTCTTGGTCAGCGAGTCGATAGGCGAGAACTGCCACGTGAGCGTGTGTGCCGAGCCGTCCTCGGGACGACGCACACCGGGAATCTGGTAGCGCACAGGCAGGCTGGTGTGCTTGCCACGGGCAACCTTGAGTGGCTGGCGCAGGTCGCAGCCCTGCAGACGCACACGGGGGCGCTCACGCACGTGGAAGCTCTGCACGAGGTGCTTGGCAGGGCGCGGGCGCACCTCGTGGTCCTCGACGGGCTCGTTGTACTTGGCGACGTTGCCAAAGGCATCGTGCACCTCGTCTATCGAGTAGCGCCACTCGCCGCCCACATGCATCGTCTCGTTAAGGCCGACAGAGACGCGGCGCGAACGAGCCCACGAGATGTCGGCGTCGCCCTCGGCGGGGACATTAGCAGCAAAGGCAGGGTCGGCATAGTCGGGATCGATGGCCTCGTGCGTACCGGCCGAGCTGGGAACGCGCGAGGGGAAGGTGCCCAGCAGCGGCGACTGGAAGCCGTCGGGCTGCAGGCTCTGGAAGTGGAAGCTGTGGTCCTTGCCGTTGATGGTGCGGCTGTACACGATCTTCAGCGGCGGTGTGCCGTCGACCTCGAGCAGCAGATCTGACAGGTCGCCGTGGCAGCGGTTGAGGTTGCCGGACGACGCAGACGACGAGAGCCAGGGCGAGTTCTTGGACGCAGCATTGCCGCCGACGCGGGCGCTCGGGCAGGACACGACAAACGAAAAGGGGCTGGGACGCTGGACATCGAGCTTGTACTCGTCCAGCACGCGGCCGAGACGGTAGGCACCGGTCTTCTTGACAGGGACGTCGTAGCGAACAGCACCGGGTGTGCCGTCGGCCGACGCAGAGTCCTGGCGCTTGACGAGCTTGGCAATCTCGCGCAGCTGCGACTTGGTCAGGCGCAGCGTCTCCTCGGCGTTGGTATCCAGATCAGTACGGATCAGCTCGACCTCGGCGGGCACGGTGGCATTAAAGAAGAGCGGCAGGGCGGCCGTGTTGGACGAGCCAGGGCTGCCGCTGTTGGGGCCGGTCGAGATACAAAAGGGCAGCGCGTCGGGGTTGAGGATAGCCGAGCCCTCGGGCAGGATGTTGATGATCTGGCGACCCGAGATGAGCGACGCGTTCTGCAGGATGCTCGACGCCTTGACGTAGTGCTCGGAGATGGACAGCTCGCGGTCGTAGAAGATCCTGAGGAAGCCGAGGAACCAGAGGTGGACGGGCAGGCCGATGTTGAACATGAGCATGTAGTCGATGATAGCGTGGACGACGTAGAAGAAGATGACAATGGGCTGGCTCAGCTCAAGCCACGGGATGCGCATCTCAGGCAGGCCAAAGAAGAAGACAAAGTCGAGGCCGATCCATTTGAGGAAGAGCCAGAACGACTCGCCGTTGTCCTCGAGCAGCTGCACCCAGTCATAGCACTTCCAGGCCACGAGGCCGATGTAGATGGCGACGGCATAGAAGCGCTGTGTCGGGGCATCGATCACATCCAGCGGGATCAGTGGTCCATAGCCCGAGCCTGCTGGTGGTGGCGGCGGCGGTCGTGATGCCGAGGCGCCTATTGACGAGCCGCGGGCCGACGAGGCAATCGACGTGCGAGCCGAGGCATAGAGCGGCCGTGATGAAGAGAATGACGATGCCGAAGCTGACGAAGCTCGTTTCGGGCGGTCTTCAGCCGATGCTGAGGGTGTGGGAGACGGCGTCGGCGGACCGGCGGCACGGCTGTTGTTGTTGGGGACGCGAATGGTGGTGGGGGTCTGGGGGAACGCGCCGGAGCGCACTCGAGGTGTAGCGCTCATGGCACCCCGTATAGTGAGTGCTTGCTATATGTGTTGGTGTGTGTAGGACTCGCAGTGGGAGTGTCGTTGGTCGTGGTGAAGCTTGAAAGTGAAGCAAAAGCTGAAAAGTCGCGATGCACGCCGAGACAGCGGTTGGTGCAGCAGTCCAGCTCGTGTAAAAGTCGTATTAGTCGTGCTGACTAGAATCAGTGTCGTAGAGGCTGGCGTCGCGTTGTTGTATGTCGCAGAGCACCGTGGGCTGGGAGGAATGTCGTCGTCGTGTTCGCCGTGTTCCCTTTTTGCCCGTGATTTCTGCTTTCTGTAGAGCTTCACGTCAGACGCGCTGGGCTCGACACCTACAGAAAGCAGGAAAGGGTCAATAATATTTTGCACTAGTTGGTCCTCCTGATTGGCCACTAGCTGGAAACGGACTGTCAAAAGCGGGTCCTTGTAAACGGGAGCCTACGGTGCGAACCGAGCGTGAAGCTGTTAGTATACTGTGTCATTGCACTGTGCAGTGTGCAGCTCGAGCTTGCAGCTATCCAGCAGCCTCACACCAGAAGCTTTCGTCAACAGTCAACGCATAGCACAGCACAGCTCATTTTAGTCTCTCGTGTTTTCACGCCGTCCATCACGAACACTGCTAGAAGACGCCAACATGGTCAGACCGCCGTGAACGAGCTGCACAACACAGACAGCTGTTCATTGCCCATCAAGGGTCATGCTTAGTCAGCCTTTAAAGTCAACAAACGCAACTCACCAGACAGACGCCCTGTCATCGACTTTTCATTTGTCTTGGTTCATTTTATTCCATTATATACGGCCCAGAGACACGGCACATCCACCGCAATGGAGCCTGTGGAAGCTACGGAGACCATCGAGGCCCAGCCCGATACGCGGCAGCCCGATGAGTCGTCACAAGGCCGGCCGAAGAGAAAACGGGCGGTAGCAAAGGTCAACTATGACGAGAGCAGTGCCGATAGCGACGGTAGTGGCAGTGACTTTGAAACCAGAAGTGTCAAGAGTGTCAAGACAGCCAAGAAGGGAGCAACCAAAGCCAAGTCCAAAGCTACCAAGAGCAAGGCCCCGGCAAAGGCCCAGCCAAAAGAGCCCAAGGAGGCAAAAGATAAGGAGGAGAAGCCAGAAAAGCCAGAGGCAAAGGTAAAGGCAAAGGCAAAGGCGGCACCAAAACAAAAATTAAAGCCGGCCGAGAGCAATGCCGAGGTGCAGCGGCCACGCCGCGCGGCAGCAAGCAGAAGCACGGCAGCATCAGCCGTTATGGCGACGGGCGATGCCATTGTCGACACCAAAGACGCAGATGACGACGACGTCTACAAGAGACTCTTTGCCCCTATGACCGACAAGGAGATCCAGCAGTGGCAGGGCTGGTGCGAGATCGAGTCTGAGCCAGTGAGTTTTTTTATATATATTATATATACTTTTCGACAGCATGCTAATGGCAGGACTTTTTCAACTTTATTCTGCACGAGCTCGGCGTGCGCAATGCTTGTGTGCAGGAAGTCTACGGCATCGACAAAGAGACGCTGCGCAGTCTCAGCAACCCCCTCGGCCTCATCTTTTTATACAAGTACGTCGAGGAGGACGAGGCCGACGTCGGCGACGGCTGTCCGGACGCGCTCTGGTTTGCCAACCAGACGACCGACAACGCGTGCGGCACCGTTGCGATGCTCAACATTTGCATGAACCACGACACTACCGTCCAGCTGGGCCCGCACCTGTCCGCATTCCGCGACACGACGCGCGACCTGCACCCGGCCCTGCGCGGCCACATGCTGAGCTCCGACGCGTACATCCGCGCCAAGCACAACTCGTTTGCGCGGCGGCTGGACATGCTGGCGGCGGACGCGCACCTGCGCGAGAGCTGGGAGGAGGACGTCCAGAAGAAGAAGCGCAAGAAGGCGAGCCGGTTCGACGAGGACGAGGCGGCGTTCCATTTTATTGCCTATGTGCCGCAGGGCGACGACGTGTGGGAGCTCAACGGGATGCAGGAGTGGCCGCTGAAGCTGGACTCTGCGACCGACGACTCTGAGGATACAGAGCACTGGACAAGCCGGGCGAGCGAGCGGATTGCGGCGCGCGTGCAGGGGTATGCCGAGGAGGCTGGGTTTGTGCTGCTGGCAGTGTGTGGCACTGACGATAGCAACGGCAATGCAACGGCCAGCGAGTCAACCAACGATATGCCCGAGCTGCAAGTGGCTGCCGCACGCAAGGGCGACTACACGCCGGCCGTCTACTGCTGGCTCAAGAAGCTGGCCGACAAGGGGCTTCTGCGAGGACTGGCCACGGGCGAGCAGGAGTAGCTAGCTTTGAGTAGCCTCTTATGAATTATGATCACGCTTCAATAGTAATTTAATCAATTCATTCGTCATTATATAAGCCAGCAGAAACAAACAAGACAGATCAAATTGATGCCGGATATCACGCTGTGCAGAAGATAAAAAAGTTCCAAAAAAGCAAAAGGAAACAAAAAAAATCAATCATCAGGGAAAAACTCGGCCAGGTTCGACGTAAACGTGCACGTCGCATAATCGAAGCGCTTAAAGAACTTGCCCGCGAGGAACATGAGCTCCGCCGGCACCAGACTCGGGTCCGTCACAATCTCAATGTTGTGCTGCGACACGACGCGCCGCTCGACGCCCGTGCGCATCACCGAGTAGTACGGCTTCATGCGCGTCGGCGTCGTCGGCGTCGCGCCCGAGATCTCGTCGGTGGAAATGGTCGCCGGCCCCGCGAGGTCGTCGGCGCTGTTGGGCGCCCAGCCGTCGATGATCCCGACAAAGCCGTAGCGCTTGTGCCGCATGACCTGGCCGACGCGAAAGTGTACAGACTCGACAATGTCCTGGGTGTAGCGGCGCGTGACGCAGGGCTGGCGCGCGTCCAGGTTCTGGACGAGTTTCAACAAATTGCGCAGGTTGGTCCAGGCGTTGGCGCGGTGGCGGTCGGTGGCGTCGCCAAAGGGCATGGGCATGGGGCGGCCGCGCGCGTGGCGGCCGTCGGGGTCGCGGTTTACGGCGTCCTTGATGTACTGGTCGTGGATGGGCAGCAGGTACTTTTCGAGGATCCAGGCGTCCTCGCTGTACTCGTGGGCGAAGCGGGTGAGCAGGCGGTCAAAGAACTGCTCCCACTCGGGGTCGCTCGTGGGCCGCATCAACAGCATGGCCCACGAGCTGGCGTACGTCATCTTCTCCATGTCGGCGTGCGGGTCGCCGTGGCTGCCGCAGCGGTAGCGCCGGTCTGCGCGCGGCGACAGCGGCGGCCCGTCGCCGTCGACATCGACAGTGGGGTACGGCGAAGTCGAAATGCAGGGCCCGTCGGGCCCGTTGCGGTGCAGCATGCGCACATGGCGCGCGACCTCGGGCTGGTTCTGCATGGTGTGGGTCCACGACGCGTCAATGTTGAGCGCGAGGCGCAGCACCAGACTGACTGTGGGCGACGGCAGCAGGTGCGTGTCGCGGCGCGAGAGCAGGGCGCTTCGTGATTGCAGTGGTGGTGGCCGCTCGGGCAACACTTCGACTTGTTTGCTGGCATCAAAGTCGAGATCCATGGGCGTGGCCGACGAATCTTCTTTGCCGTCGGCTACCGGCGGGACCTCGTCCACCGTCACGACGGACGGCGGCACCGCACCCATGGCCAGCGAGTCCATGCCGCTGCGCAGCTGCGCCAGCGGCATCTCGTGGGTGTTGCGGTACGGGTCAAAAAAGATGCGCTCGCCGTTGTCGGGCAGCTGCTGCAGCGATGTCTTGATGTCGGTGTTGGGCGGGGGCGTGGGCGCCACCCGCGGCCGGCCGTCGACAGTGCGTCCCGAGGGGGCCAGGACTGTGGCGTGCACATGTCCCGGCACGGCGTTGCAGTACGCCGACAGGCCGACGCGCTGGCCGATGGACGCATAGATGGCGCTGGACACGAGCGGTAGCGACGGGTGGTCTGCGTGGTCGGGGAGGCCGCCCGTCAGGGCCTGGCCGATGAGGCAGTTGCGCAGGTCGCGGTAGTGGACGTCGGGGTCGGCGGCGATGCCGACGAGGTTGCGCGCGCGCAGCCACAGCACGAGCAGGCTGGCCTTTTCGCGCACGCTCAAAACCGAGAAGCGGCCGTGCGTGCGCTGCGTGTCGTTGATAAACTCGAGCGCAAGCGCATCGAGGGCGCGCTCGACGCCGTCCATGTCGGTCTCGTCGTCCATGATGGAAAACATGTCGTAGGCGGCGAGGGCGCGGTCGAGGCGGCCGAAGCGGTCGGGGTCGTCGCGCACGCGCACCCACTCCTCGACGGCGAGCGAGCGGTTGATGCTGCTGACGGCCATGTTGGCATAGTAGCGGCGGGCCAAACAATCCTCTGATTTTAGAGCAGGCTCATCCTCAAACTCGTCAAAGGCCTGCTGGTCGGCGCGGCGGTACTCGCGCTGCAGAAAGTCTTTGGCGTCGAGCTGCAGGTTGCAGATGGCGCTCATGTGGCGGCTGCGGCCGACCTTGGTCTCGATGACGTGCTCAAAGTGGCGCGCGCAGACGCGGTCGTTGCGCTTGCGGCGCAGCCAGAGTTTCTTCCATTCATGGGCGTCGTCGCCGTAGGTGCGGGTGCGGGCTGCGGTGTCGAGCAGGGCGCGGTCGGTCTCGTTCCAGTAGCGGTAGTCGGCACAGCAGTGGGCGTGCCAGATCTTTGCGTCGTTGGCAAGGCGGTGGAAGCGGCGGCTGACGGCGGCACACGGGCCGGCGAGGTCGGTGGCGGGGAGGTGGTCAAAGATGGCGAGGAGCAGCTCGTCCGGGCAGCGGCTGAGAGACATGTTGAGGAGGACGGGCGTTATCTAGGACAATCTAGGACAACGAAATGTCGTGGCCGCCCGATGTGCTGGAGCTATGTCATTGAACGTTGACGTCAAGACGTGAGGTCGTGGCCGATGCGTTGCCACTGCCGGTGGGGATTGGGTATGTATGGGGTAGGAGGAATATAGGATATAGGACGAATATACGATATGGGATGGATACTGGGGAGGCAGGTGCCAGTTATAAATGGATGAGGAAGGAGCGACGGCTGTCCCTATAACCTTTCCCTTACTCGAGGACTCGGGACGGAACGTCTACTTTTATCCGAGGAACGAGAGGAGAAGAACAGCAGCAATCATAAGAAGAAGCAAACGAATGAACAAAAGAAAAGAAGGCTGAGGCGCCACGGGCGGTAAGCAGCTGAACTTGATGGATGTGATGGCAAACGAAGCCGTTATGAGAATTGAGAGGAGATAAATTAATTGGGGATTTAAGTGATTTATTACCAATTGGGTTAGCGTTGATGTATATCCCACGCGGGGTGTGATTGTGATGGATTAGTCATCTTCAGCAACGGCACGACAACTACAAACGACTTCATAGCACTTGAGGTTCATGATGACAATATTCTATTCATTGCTGGTATCCTGTTGAAGTATTCAAACCAATGACTTGTAGTCGTGAGAACTCGTAATCCTTTCTCGTAAGTGTAAAGTGTAAAGCAGAAAGCAGAAAGCAGAAAAGCAGACGTAAAGCAACGCAAGAACAGTGTATTTTGACCCGGTCCCAAACTCTTTTGTTGAACATGATGATGCGAGGTGTAGAGAGGAGAGGAGAGTAGAGGTAGAGAGGTGAGAGGTGAGAGGTGAGAGGTGAGAGGCGAAGAGGTGAAGAGGCGAAGAGAAAGAGTAGACGGTCGACAATCCCGTGTATACAGGACGTCATGACGAAATAGCAAAACAAGAAACAAACAAACAAAAGAAGCCGTGCCTTTCAGAAGCAGGTGCTGCCCAATGTAGCAAGAGCAGCACACGAGTAGAGCCGAGCAGAGTAGAGAGTAGAGCAGCCCAGAGGCCTGTCCGCCTACCATCTACCGCCGTCTACGGCTTCGGAATGTGGATCGTCTTGCTCGTCATCAGGCAGCCGTGCACAACAAACAGCAGCGCCGCCGGGTGCAGCTCAAAGGCAGTGCCCGCAAACCACGTGCCCAGCGGCAGCGCCTCCTGCACCCAGCCCTGGCTCACCCAGTACGCCATCAGCGCGTCGATGCCCAGGCTCGTCGGGATCGGCGTGCCCTCAAAGTACGCCGCCTTGCCGGACTTGTCCTTGGGGATGACGGCGGTCGTGACGTTGAAGCGCGCAAGGCGCGTGAGGCCGCACAGCACGAAAAAGGCCAACAACAAATGGTCGACGTTGGTGCGGAAGCCGATGCTAAAGGCGACGGCGGCCGGGGCGACGCCAAACGACACCAAATCAGCGAGCGAGTCCAGCTCCTGGCCCATCATGGAGCTCTTCTTGCGCCAGCGCGCGACCTTGCCGTCCATAAAGTCGAAGAACAGACCAAGCGGCAGGAAGCCGAGGGCCCAGTAGATGGTGGTGGTGGCGGCGGCGGCGGCCTCTGCGGACGAGCCCGCACCCGCCAGCTGGATGCAGTAGCGCAGCGACGAGAAGATGGACAGGACACCGCACATGCCGTTGAGCTCGGTGATAAAGTCGGCCATGTGGAGGGCGCGGATGAGCGAGAAGTGGCCGTGGTCGGAGGAGAGGAGGATCTTTTGCTTGTCGGAGGGGGGGATGGCCGACGAGGAGGACGAAGAGTCGGGCAGGGCGATGCCCGGCACCGCAGAGCCGTTTGTGCGCTTGGACATTGTGGTGTTGGTATTTGAAGTCGTGAGGGTGGTTGAGGCTTCAAGTCAGTCTGTCGGTGGTGATGTTCTCAGAAACAGAGAGGTCGAGGGGAGAAAAGGCGGCAGGTGGTCGGGAGTGGAGCGTGTTAATATGGGGAAGGCAGAGCAGAGCAGGCAGAGCAAGCAAGCAATTGAGAGCAGCGAAAAACGAAAAAATTGTTGACGTTGATGACCTGTGGCAGTGGCAGGGAGCTAGTAAGCAGTGAGCTAGGCTAGGGGCGCTAGCTACATTTGCTCGGGCAAAGAAAGGACTGCTCCACATCCAGCGACAGCAGCAATGGGCGCAGCTCTGCCCAACTCTAGACCTGCAGTGACGCAACCGCTGGTTCAAAGAGAGAGGCATCTGAAACCTGTTTCTGCCGTATGTACTGTCGAGCATTCCAAAGCGTCATTCTTTACTTAGTAGTATTTCGTAGCTCATATCGATGAATTATATTACTATTATTGCCTGCAAGCAGCAGTCGTGATCATCGCACATTCAATGAGATGACCTGATGATGATAAAAAGAAAGAAAGAAAACTGATGAAAAAGAAAACAAATAAATCCAAACCGATCATGTATGCAAGATGAAAAGACAGAAAATACAGAATAAACAAGAAAGCAGTATCAAGAGTGTATATGCCTGATAGGATGGTAAATGAGAATGAAAAGACGTGCAAAGGAAAATGAAAAGAGAGACGACTCATGTGACAATGCCGTGGGAATCTGGTCGTCGATGCAATAAATCAGGAGAAACCGAAAACAACTACTTGGTGATCAGCACCGCAAACGAGTCGACCCATGCACCGCACGACCCAGAGACACCGCAGATCGTGTACCCCCGTGGCGGCACCAGCGTCACGCCCGACCCGCCCGTCGCGTTGCCGTACACCGGCGACCGCCGCCCCAGGCTCGTCAGCATCTGGATCCCGTCGATCCAGAACCCGCACCGCACCGTGAACCCGCTAATGTACTCGCCGCGCCGCACGTCCATCTCGAAGACGTCGCCGCCCGGCTTGCCGCCGCGCTTGCCAAACAGCTGCCGCGAGTCGTCGTCGTACACAAACTCCATGCCGTCGAGCGAGCGCCCGTGGTAGAAAATGACGCGCGACATGACGCGGTTCTGCTGCTGCGCGCTCGTAAAGATGACCTCGTGCGGCTGCGTGCCCTCCATCTGCCCGCGGCCCAGCTTGCTGCTGCGGTACGCCGTCTTGCCCAGCAGGATGCCGCCGCTCAGCTTCGTCGACGACCCCTTGGACATGAGCTGCCGCAGGTCGTCAATCACCAGCGACCCGCCCGCCCACGACCGCAGCGCCACCTTGATCGGCTCCTTCTTGCGCTTCAGCTCCGGCAGCCGGTTGCGGATGTCCTGCTCCGTCAGTGTCACCTGCCGCTGCACCGGCGCGCCGTTCTCCGGCAAGAACTCCATCCACGTCTTGCACAGACCCTCGTTCTCCGCGTAAATCTCCATGTACGCGACGCCCGACGCCGCCGTGATCGCCAGCGCACCGCCCTCGACGGGCCACGCCTGGATGCTCTCGTCCGGCGCCGACGGCGCGTCGTTGGGCAGCCGGAAGCACGGGTGGATGCGGAAGTTGAGGCAGTCCAGCCGGTGCCATGTGCACTCGTCTTTTTCGAGTACAATATCGCCCTTGGTCTTGGTGCGTGTCGAGTACGCCTCGCGCGTCACAAACGTCCGGTTGAGCCGCACATAGTCGCGCAGCATCACGCCGTTCTCGCGGTGCGGAAGGCCCAGCAGGTGGCCCGTCTCGTGCATGTGCGCGCCAATGCCAATGTTGGCCGCCTCCCACGAACTGCCCGATTCGTTGGCGTCGTTGGCCACGTAGTTGGTGTCTGTCGGCGTGCAGTCGGTAAACGCCGCCACCACCTCTTCAAAGCATGTCGGGTAGCTCTGCATGCAGTGCGAGCCAAACACCGCCAGCCGCACCTCGCCTGCGCCGCCGCCCAGCGCCGCATGCGCCGTAATCATCTTGGCCTGCTTGTCCCAGTGCGCGTCCAGCAGCAGCACAGACACATACAGGTTCTGGCCCGCCTTGGGCTGGAAGTAGTTGCGCACCGCGTCCATGGCAAAGCCGTACATGGCGTCGCGGTTCTTGGCCTTGGCGTTCTGCTGCGCATTGTCCAGGTCGCGCATCTCCTTGAGCGTCTTGTCCGACCGGATCACATGGATGCGCGCCTCCGACCGCATCGCCCCGGTTTCCCGGTCGCGCATGTTGGCCGAGCCCTGTGTCCACTCCTCCTCGAACCGGAACACACGCCGGCCCAGCTTGTTGCGGAACATTTGCTCCGCCGTAAAGCCCTGCCACAGATACGCCGCCATGCGAAACTTGCGGATCGCCGTCTCCAGGCCGTTGCCCTCGCGCTCAATGCGCGCAGGCACGGCGTCAAAGGTGCCGGGCGAGTCCTTGGCCAGCACAATGGCGAGCTGCAGCGGCGGTGCGCCCATGGGCGGGACCATGTGCACAGTAAGATACGACGAGTGAATAGGGTTGGAGGAGCCGCTGTTGGCGAGCTTGGGGCTGGAAAAGTCGAAGCGCAGCTTGTTGGCGCCGGGCATCAGATAGACGAGGGCCTTGAAGTGCGACTCGCACGCCGGCCACTGGATGGGCGGGAAGGCGTCGTCGAGGCGGCTCACGGTGACGGTGCCCTCGAGGCTCTGCTGGGCGACGTCGCCAATGGTGCCGTTGATGACGAGGACCTTTTGGTAGGCCCACGAGTTGTCGGAGACGTTGGTGATGCGCGGCGAGTAGGGCGACACGGGCAGCGACAGCATGCGGCTGCTGCCGTTTGTCTGGGGCGAGCCGAGGCCGGTCATGCCGCTGACGCTGAAGCGCTTGGTGTTGAGCGAGGTTGAGCTGCCGGACGTGGGCAGCGGGCGCGTCGACTGGGGAATGGGCGGCGGCGGTGGCAGGTTGGGTGTCGAGCTGGAGGCCATGGCAGCCGACGCGGGAGCCGCAGCGGCACTGCCGTTCAAGTTGGGGTCGGACTGCTTGCCGACGAGCGACGGGGGGGTCAGGGAGCCGCTGGTGGGCGCGGTGCCGTTGTTGCTCTGGCCGCCGTCGCTGGAGGTGTCGGTGGATTGTTCGGTGCGGAAGCTGGCCCTGGACTTTCGACGCAGCTGTCGGAGGCTGAAGATTGAGGGCGCCATTGTGGCAGGGGTTGTGTATTGTATTGGTGGAGGGTTGGGGTTTCTCCAATTCGATGTATGATGTATGATGTATGATGACGCTGTTGGCTGTATCGATTGCAGTCGCGATCTTCTTTGATTGATTCTTCGAATCTTCAAATGTAAGAGACTGAAGACCCAGATGAATTCGTTTTTCGGTTGTAGGCAGTTCGACTGGAATGTTGGTCTGCGTCACTGAGATCGCCGGTTCAGTCTGACTGTCTTGGAGGTCGAGCTAGGCGAAGTACTGCTGTGGTTTCTGAGTGCTGTCGGGTGATGAGGTTTACTGAGACGTCTGATTGAGGTGAGGTGATAGCGAGCACACTGACGAGCACACAGGCGGACAAAAGAAACACAGACACAAACACAAGACACAGACAAGTCGAGACGAGACAACGAGGGGAAGTTGGTGACAGCCAGAACAAAAGAAAGACCAAGCGAGTGTACAAGGTACAGGTGATTGAAATGGAAATAGCAAAGAAAAGAAAAGAAAAAGAATTGGAAAAAGAAAGGGGATCCAAGATAGGGGGGTAGAGTAGAATAGAGGTATTGAGGAGCGAGAGAGTAAAGAGAGTGGATGAGATGGAGATGGACCGTAGCTACAATACAGAGAGGGAGAGAGATGACGGGTGGGCTGCTCTGCACACAGCTGAGACAGAGTGAGAGAGATAATATGAGAATAAGATGGAGCGGCAGGTCTCCGTAGAGGACGGAGTCTGGGAGCACACTAGCAGCAAGATCCAAGAAAAGAGGAGAGCAGGAAGTGTGAAGAGGGCAAGAGCAAGGGCACAAGGGCAGAACAAGGGCAGAACAAGGAAGGCACGAGCGAGGCTTGAGAGGCAGTGTTTACGATGAGGCAAGCTCTGAGTATGTTCTTCAATGCTCGTATTGGAAAGAACTATAATACGATGGAAGACAATACACATAAAGAGCAGGCGCGACCAGCGGAAACAAAACAAGAAACGAAACAGCGAAAATGGAAATAGCAGCAATACGAATCAGGAAAGAACTGTACGATGTCTGTAGACAGCTCGAGTTAACAAAGTGAGCCGAATACCAGAGTGATACCAGAGTACACGCAACGGATGCTACACTCTCGTCAGATGTGATTCTGTAGATATCCTAATTCTGTGCTTCAAAGGGAAATACAAATGGAAAAGAATACAGTAGACAAATAAAAAGAAACGCGCCGATCAGCGATGAGGCGTGGTGGTGTGCGCGTGGGAAGAGGGAAGGAGCGATGGAGCGATGGAGCGATGGAGGGGGGTGTGCGGATACGACAGCACTACGGCAGCGAGTACCCAGATAATTACAGCCTAGCCTGGCGAAGTATTAGTGGGCCGCTTGTACTGGGACTTTACTCAGTAGTGTAATAGAGAGAGCATGATATCGTGCAAGGAGACAGACAGAACGCTTCAATACTGAGTACAGAAAAGAGAGAAAGAAAAAGAAACAGCTATCATCTTACACCCGTTGACCTCTGACAGTAGCACAACCCGCAAAACCGTAATACCGCAATACCGCACGGTGACACGGCGCACACAACGGAAAAGGATGCAATGACGTCGGCTGTACCAGGGTGTCAGGCAGGGGGCCGCTTGCAGTACTTATTTCGTAGGATTGTTGAAGATTGAATATATATTCAGATTCAGAGTAAAAAAGTAAAAAGCAGACGTTTCTTGGAGATGCGGCCAAGAAGCAAAAAAGCTTAAGCTTATATAATAATAAGAAAGAAAAAGGACGTAATGAGCAAAACGCCAAGATAGGAAAGCGCGGCATTCTCGAGACTTGCGCGTCTCTTCATCTCACCACATCACTGGTATTGAGAACAGCACATCAAGATATGTTTTAGCAAAGGTGTGGTCCCTTGAAATAGTCTATCTAGATACAGGATGCAAATAGTGCAATGTACGAAATAGAGTAGAACGTTGCCAAAGGCTGCGTTGGAGTTGACGACGGTTTGTTTCGATGACATAATCAATCGTGATGCTCTATTTATATACAATTACCTGATTGGTCAGGACCAACTCTCTCCCACTCCTCACTCCACTACCAACCTCGCAGTTTTGATTTTCTACTCTTACTTGTACTCGTTTCTCTGCGCGATTGAGATTCTTTCACCGATCATGCTCCTGCACCCCACTGGTCGATCTCATTTCCGTCCTCTGTATCTTAGAGTCTTCTAGTCTGTATGAGCGCTACCCTCTTTTTCCATCTCGGCGCATTAGTTTTCAGCTCGACAGCGGACTCTATCTCTAGAGGACATGATTCAATTCTGTCCTCTCGTTGGATACTAGCATATTTAGGATTTAGCAGCTGATCTGCACTCGTACTGAGTACACTGTGGAGGAACGCGCAGTATCAGGGCAAATATGCGATAACTGGCCTTGTTCAAACGCTGGGAGGCGAGAGAGCTTGCGCGGCATGGCGCATGGCTTGCCTGCCGTTCTTACTTCGTATGCTGGTAATACCTGATTACCTGACCTGATTACCTGCTGCTCTCTAGCCGGATCTCACTAAACTAGCGAAACAACAAAAATAGCAAGGGTGGATCTACGTCTGCGCTCGGTGTTTGATGTCACGAATACTTGTTGTCTGCGGCGCAGTGGTCGGACCAGCCAAGACTACTCAGGCTACCTCAGCCCGAATGCGAGTGAGCCTCAGCGTAGAGAGTAGCCTGAGGATGGGCATACTGAGTACTGAGTAGTTTGGCAACAAAGCAGAGGCCACCTCAAGCACTACATCTACGAGATAATACATTTCGCTGTAGGAGTCGGCATGGGACTTAAGAGCGGACTGACATGGATATGATATGCCTGCAGTCTGATATATACCCTACAATGCTACGGCTCTATGGAACGTCAGCAATGGGTATGTAAACACTCTCAAATGAATATGAATATGCTACGTGTAATATACTGGCAATCAAGGAAATGCACTCGAAACCGGGCAGGGTAAACTAACACGAGCCGCTGTCGAGGTACATGCAGGATACTCGTAGATAAAGATGATAAAGATGCAGAGTGCCACACCAAATGAGCAGATCCGAGCGGGAGTCCGGGCAGGGCAGGAGATGTAGATAGTGATAGCAGAGATATGGATGATCAGGGTGAAACATCGTAGATCATGTAGGTAGGTAGACACAGACGCACAGATACTCGTGATTATCAGACATCCAACACCTGGCTGACAGACCAGGCTGACAGCCAAGCCACCAATCTCGTTTCTTCCAATATTGTTCAGATTCTCAACTCCTGATACAGTCTGCCTCCCTGCATTGGATGATTACTTTGTCGCATTCGTCGCCTTATTTGTCGCAATATTACATTACATCTATCGCTGGATGTTGTGAATTGTCGATTGCATCCCTTCTCATCGATAACATGACGATGCTCAGACTCTAATCACTTACCGAAACATTATCATTCTGCTGTGCGACCTGTCAGTAGTTTACAAGTCTTGGCTGCCTGAAATTTGAATATTGGATCTTTAAACACAACCCAGCATGCGAACATATATGAAAATAAAGACGGACCGCCGGGATTCTTCTTATTCTTAGACAACTCCCGTATCGGACACGGGCCCGGTTGACATCAAAAGGATACAGATGCAATACAGACAGCCGTCAAGGCCGGACAAGATGCCCGCAATACACTCTACAAACCCACCCGGAGAATAACCTCCTGTCGGCCACTACCAATTTGCGCCCAAGGGTCGGATTGGCCAGCACCACAAGTTGAAACACCCAGCTCCTATCAATCGAGATCGCCTCTGCAGCAAGGGTATTTTCTACTGAGTATTGCTACTCTCTGCAAAACCCACTGGGATGCATGTAAAGGATACGGGTGACGCCATTCCCGGCGCTGGTTTGCACGTGTTGCCTGTGATAACTACGCGATATCATTTACCATTTGGATATCAGTATCATTTGTATCGTTAATCCCGTATCTCAGCTCGACGATCTGTGCATATCGGCGGTCAATAATTGATACGCCAGGATATAAAACAATGGCGGTCAACAAAGTCGGTGTCGGCAATACCAAAGAGAGCAGAGCAGGCCGGCCACGGTGATGCCGTTGTCAGTGAAAGATGAAAGAGTGAATCGCCTTGTCGCATCGTCCAACCAGCGACTCAAGCCACCTGCTCTCAACATACTGCTCACGAACATCAGGTGCCGGCTCGTATGCGTCCCGATGCTATTGACGGCATCATTGCTAGCGAACCAAAAGCACCCGTAACCATCAGTGTAGACCAGAGTCTGGCAGGAGCACACACTTGCAAGCACAGTCGGCTTCAGCACATACAGGAAATCACTGATGCTTCCGCAGGTTCTCACGAGCCGGATTGCAGGCCACGCATGCTCACTAAGTTTACTCTTCGAGTCAAGTATATCTGGCTCGATCATACATGTATTTTTACCGCGACTAGAACAGTTTTATTCAAACGAATCAACCTAATATTACGAAGCCGCCATCCCTCGCCCCCTTGCAAAGTATTTATACTCGTTCTCACAGCAGCCTTCCACGATTTTCTCGTCAATGCGAATCGAAAAGCCGCTGCCGTGTTGCTGGTGCCTGTCGTCGGTGCGGCTCGGACTCTGGTCCGCCCAGTCACGGTCCAGCGGCGGCACATTGCGTGTCGAGCACAGGCGGTAGTTGGGGTCCGCAAGGTAGAGCATGAGCCAGCGTAGCCGGTTGGGGTGTGTGCTGTCGCGCAGCGGAACGGCTCGATGCGGTGCCGCACGACGTTGGGGAACGTAATGAGACGACCGTCCCTAGCTGAGTCCTGCAGTCCGCCGGGTGTCAGCACGACCGACATGGGAACTGGCTTTCCGCCCGGCCGCGCATGACGTCGGTGAACATAGTCAATGGGGCGCATGGAAGAGCTCGCCCAGGGTGGCAGCGTCCTCGGGCACGGGGTTATGGCGCCACTCGGCGTCGTCAAACGGATCGTAGTCGGGCATGCTCTCGGCGTCAAAGGCAAAGACGGCGACCGCCGCTACGTGCTCGTTGAGCCGGTCGGCAATGCGCCAGCCGTCCAAGTCCGCGTCTTCATTCAACTAAACGGCAACGTTTCTCGTTAGGCTGTCCCAGCAGCTTCAGTGCTACGTCCGTGTACGCGGCGTTCCGGTCTGCCGCCCCGGGGGCATACGACGGCGCCTCGGGCATGAGCTCGATGCTCTGGATTTCCGCAAACACCTGCAGTCTGGTATCGCGAAATAAAAAAATTGCAGCGGCGCTATTGTGTTGTTGGGTAGATGGTCGCAAGAATTCTGCTTGTACAGTGGTGCCTCTTTGATAATGGCGCAGCTGCCGTGCCGGCCGATCTTCCATTCGTCGTGGTAAAGGCCGTGCCGGGCTCGGGATGCCGGAATCTGTCCAGGTGTGTCTCGACTTTCTGCCGCAAAAGATGCAAAGATTACTCGTCGCCAGGAGCCTAGTCACTCAAGCCAGGAAGCGGCTCGGCCGAGTCTATACCTACACGATCAGGTATCTCTAGATATTCTTTGGCTGGGTTCTAGAGCTCCGAGTCGTTCAGCGGCAGGTGTTGGTTCCGCTTCAAGTCGAATGCGTCCGCCCACCCCGGCAGCGTATTTGTACGCTCGATCCCAAAGGTGACTATGCAAAGGGGGACTCGATCCGGCTGGCAGCTAATGTCACTCTTACATGCATCCGCGTGGCCGAGCATGATGCGATCGTTCCAGGGCTCGATGCAGCGCGATAGCACACTTTCTATCACAGCGTACAGCTTCTTGTTGTCGGGATGGATGTCGTTGATGTAGAACGTGATGTGAACAGTCGAGGCGGCGTTGCTCTCGGAAGCGGGACGAAACGCTACTTTGAAGGGAGACACTGGTATATTTGGCACCATTCAGTGTCGTTCGATGCCGTGCCGTCGTCGCTTCCAGAAAACTGTCTTTCGGGCACTGGCATGTCCGGCAGCATCGGTATCGTTGCCCCGCGTGCGGTTCGAGGCTGTTCTCCAGGGACACAGCGCCGCCGTTTTCGAGCACCAACGATTTGTCATAGACCAGCGGATACTTGAGAGTATCGACAAGTTTTTCAATCAAATGCGCTGAGCTATGTATGTCAAAGACATGGCCTGGGTGTAAAGGCTTCCAGCTGAAATATATAAGTCACCATCTCCTGTGCTGGGCAGACCGGTATTGGGGCCGCCACGGGTCTCAACGGGCGTTGCCTGTCGTCTCTAGGTTGTTCCGCCTGTGGCATGACTGGCTGCTCTATCACTGCAGGAGCCAGAAGCTCGACTTCGCGGCGCAGAGTCGCCGAGGCCACCAGACCAAGACTGTCGGCCTTGCAGACACACGGCCCCGTGTCCAGCACGCCACTGGGCAACCGTCTCGTCGTCAAAAGCAGCTCGCTCCAGCCGGGCTTGTCTGTCAGGCGGTCCATGACGACGACCATGGCTTGCTCTTGAGCTGTGCTGAGGGGGCTCTGTCGCCAGTCGTTGAAGCCGTGCGCAAAGCGCGCGTTGGCTGGCAGATGGAACTTTAGTGACATGCCGCCAAAGCCTGGCATATTTCAGCCGCTTTCTGAATAGGCTGCTGTTGCTTGTCAGAGACCACGCATAAGTGCCAGTCAAAGTATCGATGCAGCTTCGTCGGCCAAGTACGGCTCTCTGCCGGAAACGAAAGATTCTGCCAGCCATCTTGAAGTCTGACAGCCGTCAAGCGTCTACAAGATCAACATCAACATCGGCAATAACTCTATCCACGGCTGAAGTGCGTGAAATCATTGCGTGAGCGCAGGACACGATGATACACAATCGTGCCCTGCATCAACCCGGACTTTTTATTCAGCTACTATTATCAATCCTTTCGATTCGGCCTCTGCTTCATCCTCACTGGCCGTTATCAGCAAGTGTCTGACCTGCCGCCGCAGGACGGGACCGCAAATGGTCGTCGACCGATTTGTGGCCGAGTCTCCGAGGTCGAGAGGATCATAATGTCAAAATCAAAGCGACCGGTGGGAGTAGCCTGTCGAATAGAGATGTTGTCTGAGTTGAATATCATTTCTGAGCAGTCGCTATCGATACGGCTCATCTCCCCCTATTCTGTACATGGGATCAGACGGGACCAGAGCCGACGTAGCATTTATGCAATCTCTTTATGCTGGTCAGCCGCTCGCGTAGCCTTACGAATTATTTATCGCATCTTTCATCGAGTCTGTTCTTTAAAATACAAACATCCTAAAGCTATCATCACCAGCTGGGTACTCACATGACTGGATGAGGCTGTTGTAGAAATCGTGTGGCTGAGTGGCGGCATCCCTTGCGGAACGAGCTTTTTCTTTTTCTCGTCTGTGTTTTGCCATCTCTCCTTTTATTCCTCCATGCTCTATCTACCACCATCAAGGGATGAGTGTAGTATGTAAATAAGTGAGTTGAGACAAGGTACTAGCCGTCATTCCAGGGCGAGGCATGCACCATGCAGGGACAGCCGGTACGTTGATGTCTGTAGTCCAGTCGACCTATTGCATTGGCGTGCTCTCTGTAATTGGTACTTGCTCTGCAGGATCAAATGAGCTCTCATAGCTTCCAACATGCCCCAATGTCATCAATACATCAGAATCAATATCAACATCAGCTCATCAACACATCACCATCATCACGTCTACCAACACATCTACATAAGAACTCTCCATCTATTTACATCACAGCTTTCATCTAAAAGTCCTTCATCTGAGTATATTCCTTTTTCTGTTCCCCTATTAACCATCGTCAACCAGCCGTTGTCACGGCCATCGAGGGAGGTGGAGCATCCCTTGCTTCGTACTTTTCTCTCTCTCTCTCTCTCTGTCTACTCTCTGTCTACTGCGGAGCTTTGTCTGTCTCTGTCTCCTCTATCTCCTCTACCCATTACCGAGCAACACATCGTGGCCTTTCCACTTTTCTCGCCTTTTCCACTCTTGCCGTCGTGGAGAAGACACCCCTGCGTGGTGGATAACAGCCTTACTGCTTTTTTTTTTTAGAATTTTATTAGATTCATTAGAATCATATGCTTGGGTCTGTCACTGCAGTAAGCTGTCACTGAGTAGCATTACAGAGGCCCCTGAACTCCAGCCGTCGTTCCGTAATATGGCAATAGAGGCATCTCCATAAAAACAGTGGTCTGGGCGTTTGGTACAGCAACGCGGGTTTGAGATTGATGTCTCGATCGATCGGGAGTCGGTCTCCTTTATTTTGTATCTTTTTGTAGTTGGTATTCGATTTTTGCGATTGCATTTGATGATGGTGATAATGATGATATCAAGTCAGATGCAATAAATCTTTGAATAATTAGTCATCTTAACTTAATATCATATTCACAGAAAAAGGAAAGAGCATGCAGCTGCAGCGCCCCTGAGTCTCCCGGTCTTGCGTTGGTTGGCTAGCCGCCCTTGCGGGATTGCCAGTGCTTATTGCTACAGTATTGTCTAAGCTCAGGGTAATATACGGCAATTTACAGGCCCTGTAAGACACAACCACTGGCCAACAGAACAGCTTGAGTCAGTCGTCAGTTTTGTGTGTACCTGCAGCTGCATCGCTCCTTCCTCGTTTGCCATGCCTCCTTCTCCTGTGAACTTTGACTTTTCTCTTTTGTGAACTCTTCATCCATTCGCTCTTTCCTAAACATCTTGTGCTCTTGCCCGTTTCAACAATCAACCTTCGCTCCTTCCTGCGCCTGCCTCTCGACTGCCTCGCACCTGCCTCACGCTGGCCTGCATTCCTCGCTCCTTCCCTACTTGTTCCATTTCACGACGCTCTTTCCCAAAAATCACACTCGTTCGACTCTTGTGCACACTCGCCACACTCGCTCCTTCCTTTTTTGTCTCTTTCACTTTCGACTTTCTATCAACTCTTCCTCTTTTGTTCATCACCCTCCCTTTGCCGACTTTCTTCGACTTCCTTTTGCCATTTGCCTCTTTGCCTTTACCTCAATTCTCCCTTCCAACTGGCACTCCCTTTCTACGTTTCTACTCGTCCTCTTCAACTATCGACTAGTACCTTGTCCCTTTTCAGACAAGCTCAATAGTCGAGCTGATATCATCCCCTGTCGTTCCAGCAGTCATTTGTCTCTCATATTCTGTCTTTTCTTCTCTTCCCTCACTTTGACTTGTTTCTCGACTCTCTCGACCTTCTCCTCGACTCTCAACTCTTCAACTCGACCTTTACTTCGACAACTCGTCCACCCGCATCACACTCGCTACTCGCTTTGCCAGCTCTACACTCTTTACTTCTTTGCTCTGCAGATCTACTTCACGCCAGCGCATGACCTCTACGACCTCACGAGATCACCAGTTTGAAATATTTGAAATATTGCAAAACTCAATTCTCTTCTCTTGTCTTCGTCTCTTCGATCCCAAGTCGTCGACACAACATCCCACGATTCACGATCGCTGTGTCTCCTCACTCTCAAACGAAACCACTTAAACCCCCTCAACCAAGCGCCTTGCGGAACTCTCCCCCTGGGCCTCGGATTCCCCTTGGGACCCAATCATCCTCGACTTGCAATTTCCGCCCACTTTACGGAGTCCCAAAAACTTTCTTTACTTGCACTCGACCCACCGATCAAGCCTCTGGCAACCTTTCTTTTAGCATTTGATTTATTGTGTTGTCATCATTGCAAACTTTTCGACTATTCGACTTTTCGATCTGTCAGGTTTTGTTTATTGCAGTCAACATCGGTAGAAGCATCACTCTACTGGCAGCAAGCAGCAGCAAGCAACGAATTACACCGCACGCAGCAAACAGCAGCACTCAGACGACAGACATCCACCACAGCGATGATCGCCTCTACCTCCATGTCGTCGACAACGACGACAGTCACCATCCAGCCTGATGTCGTTGCCGACAGAGTTCTGCGCAGAGCAGAACTTGGCAAGGTATGTTTTTTCTCATATTTCCTCATATTTTCTCCCTCACTCTAACAAAACAGATGGCCAGCAGACTTCAGAACCGCCTCGCCCTCGCCCACTTCAAAACCCGCCACGGCTGGGAGGACCTCACTCTCGACATGATCGAGCCCAAAGTCGAAGACGAGATCCGCCGCAAGCGCAACGACAACGATGTCCTGTCCGACTCTTCCTCAAGCACCTCAGACCACCCCTACTCGACTAGCCGTGCCCTGATGAGCTCGCCCCTGAAGCCCCCCATGTTCTCTGATGCTGTCGGCTCGAGCAGTGGCAGCAGCGGCCACCGCAAGCGCACCTACGTGGCATCGTTTGACGACCTCAACAGCGACCCCTACAACAACAGCAACAACAGCTACCAGCTTCATGGCACTGGCCGGCGGGTGACCTACATGATGTCCAGCCCCAGCAAGCGTTACCGGTCATCACCACCCCCCAGCAGACACGTCTCCAACCCATTAATATCGCACCACCACAACCAACAGCAGCTAAACCACAACCAGCGCTCAGCTTCGTACATGCCTGCACCCCCACCGCACCAGCCCGCCTTTTCCGGCCATGCAGCCTGGAAGGACCACCACCAGTTGTCGCACAGCTCGCCAATTAAGCCCAAGCGTCACCAGCACTTTACGACGGCCGCAGGCCCTGATGTGTCGCTGTTCCACGGTGCCCGCCGTATTGCCGATGTGCTCACCAACACCAACTACAACGCCCCGCAGTCGGACGAAGACGACGACGAGCTTCTTCCTACGCACTCGTTCCGCAACAGCATGTCGTTTGGTGGCCCTTCGGTCTCGGCACCCGGTGGTATGCCTGCAGGACTTGCGTCGTCGGCGTCTCTATCCGGCAGCATGCACGCCGCACGGTCTGGCTCGCCACCATCTACACCTCCCATGCGCACACGCGGTCTTCCTGGCGGCAACGGCCGGCGGAAGAAGAAGGCAGCCGAGGACATGATGATGGACGACGACAGCGAGGGCAGCCACACCGGCCTGGGCATTGACCAGGTGGAGGGCCGCGATACCAACACGAGCAATGTCATCCCATCCGAGAACAACGGCAATGGCAAGTCGGGCGTCGAGGGCGCCGACCTGCTGCTGTACCTGGCAGCCTCACCGTCACCAGCTAATCCCAGTGGCCGTCCGCTGCTGGGTGGAAGCAGCAGCAGCCGCATGGACCCGCCATCAACGCCGCCCTCCAAGTTTAACAACCTTGCACTGCCGTCGTCGATGATGACTACACCCGGCGGCGGCAGCATGTTCCCGCAGACCCCCGGACAGGCGTTTGACTTTGCCGATTTCGTCAACATTACGCCCAGCCCAGCCCAGAAGCCGTGGAAGACTCCCAACCTGATGGGGTCTAAGACGCCCCTCAGTGTCACCCGGCGGCGGCTGACGTTTGACGATATGTAGGGTCAACTCGGCTCTCTTTCACGCTCTTCTCGTCTTTCTCTTGTTGCTTATCTCACGTCATGTCTGTTTTCATTTACCGCCTAATGCAGTTTGGACATCCACCCCCTCTTCCTCTTTCATCCTCCACTCCATCACACCATCCATCTCACCCGCCTCTTTACTTTCCTGTTCCTTTTTTATTTATGTGCATGATACCTCCAGCGGCGAGCCTGGCTGGCTCTGGGTAACTCCACCGAAGCTACTGTGTCGTCGTTTCTTTCTTGTTTTCTCTTGTCTCTTGATTCCTCTTTTGTTTCTTCTCCGCCAGCGATGTTCTCTTCGCCCCCTCTTTTCCTTCTCGTCTCTATTTCCATTCTCCATTTTCCCTTTCCTGCTTCTGCCTATTACGCAGCATTCACCCCGCCACTGCCGAGCCCTCGTATTTCCTTTTTCTATTTGCCTCTTTTTCTTTTTACTTTCTCTGTTCATCTTACCGACACTATCGTCATTATTTGCCCATCTTTTCACATTTCACAGTTCCTGTTCTGTATTACGCACCACGCTATCTTTTCTTTCTCTTTTCTCTGTCTTCCCTGCCTGTTAACCAGTCTATTTAATGTCTTCGCCTCAATGAGGCCGCTATGCTGTATATCATCTATACCATAGGAAGAGCACGAGCAAAGTATACACTCTCGATGCCTACTGTTGTCTCTGTTGAGATAATCAATAAATTAAAATTAAAAACTAAAAAGTATAAAGAAGTGTCATCGTGATCGTGATCTCTAGAGCTATAGCATTGCCGTTAATTGAGTCATTAAGAATCGATCGTGATTCTAAACAGGGCAGGAACCAGGGCAGAAAGCAGGAAGAGAAAGCGAGAGAAAAAAGGACAAAGGAGCGACGCGACTTTTCGCGTTTCACTTAATGGCCGGACGCGTGTTGTTTCCCCTTTTGGGTCATTTGGGCGCTTTTTCGCGTTTTGTGCCTTGCCAGGTGGGCCCGCTAAGCATGTAAGTGAGCAGCGTTCCGGCGGCGACCAATCACTGCTTTGCAATGGGCCGCGAGTTTAATGGCGTGCATAAATCTAGGGATGAGTATTGGAGCATGTAGCAAAAGGTAGAGATTGCTTGCCTTGATAGGATTTGATTTTCAATGCAGTGATTAAATTGACTTATGAAATTATTTGTAGATTTTTGAAACAAATACAAGCTACCGAATCTCACTATAAAAACTACAGAATAATTACAGCTTAAAGCCAAAATTGCCAGAATACTTGTAAATATTCAATCATGACGAAAGCTCTATAAAAATAGAGAACTGAAAGACGTTGACACCTCAAATGCTGGTGCCAATTTGTGGCCATAACCTTGTCTACAAAAAAGAGAACACCAAAAAGACATACAGCTAGAACCACACAGGCCAGGTAAGGGACGTCAAGACTCCAGACTACATACTAAATTGATATTACGTACGGACACGTGCCGAATAAAGATCAGACGCAAGGGATACATCGATCAAGGGGTCTGGCAGCACACCATTGATGCAAGCACTTAAAGACAGAATGGCATTGTAAATAAATGAACTAGCTAAGCAAGACTGAACGCCCCCATGTCCCGCTATGTTATGACAGGTACAATAAATAAGAACAGAATAAAAAAAACAAACGGGGAATATGTAGCGATCGTGAGCACGTGTGTCTGCCGTGTGAGCATGGCATGGCCAGCTGGTGGTAATGATGGATGGTGTGGATGTACGAGTACATCGCACGTTACTAAAAGGTATAAGACTAATAAAACATAAAAGAAGGGACGCCTGTCGGCTTATAAACAACTCTCTCTTCACTCGTCTCCTCTCTAAAGAGCCTTCCCGACGCTCTGGTTGCTGTTGCCGCTGTTGGTCCGCTGCAGACTCTTACCAGAGGACTGCGACGGCCCAACGTCCGGCCCGGGATCGCTCCACTCGCCCATGCTCCCGGCGCCGCTCAAATCGCTCACGCCGCTCGAGTACTTGCTCGTAAAACTCTCCGTGCGCTGGTGCGACCCGCGCGGCCGCCGGATCTCGCCCGTGCCCACGCCCCCAGAGAGGCGGCTGTCTCTTGAAGATGTCGAGTATCTGTTCTTCGGAAGAGACGGCGCGGGCGTCGACCGCCCCAGCAGCTCCGGCCGCTCGAGGTCAAACGGATCCGACCGGAAGCGGTTGCGCTTGGCCTGCGCGTCGACTGTCGTCGTCGTCTGTATGGACTCGCGGTCGCGGTACGCCGACGAGATGCTCTGGCCGCGCGACCGGCGGATGTCGGCGACGTAGTTGCCGGGTTTTGATGAGATTGCGTTTGTATCCGCAAACGGATTGTTGGCCTGGCTGACCATCAATGGCGCCGGTTTGGCCGACGGGTGCGACATGCCGACGCTGCTTGGGACGATTGAGTTTGTGTTGTTTTTGCCGACAGCATTGGCGTCGCTAAAGGGATCATCAAAGTTGATATTCAACCGCCCAAGGTAATCATTATTCCCATTGCTGCCGCCCTGGCTGTTGAGGCCGCCCATGAGGCTGCTGCGGCTGCCGCGGCTCGCGCGCTTCTTCTGGTAGTTCTTCTTGTTCTGCGCGGCGCGCTCGAGCTCGCGCTCGTCCATGCCGAGCAGCGTCAGAAAGTCGGGCTGCCCGGGGTTGTTGTTGGCCGTCATCTGCGGCGTCGTCGCGTTGTTCACATACTTGTCGTTGTACGCGTTCCGGCCGACGCCAAAGAAGCTCAGGCCCTTGGCCTTGAGCGTGTCGCTGCGGCTCACGCCAATGTTGCGGGCCGACGTTTTGTTGTCGTTGTCGTTGCCACTGGACATTTTGCTAAACTGCCCCTTGAGCTGCTGCAGGCTGTACCCCAGCGCCGCCTTGATGCGCACCGCCTTGGGCGTCGGCCCGATGCTGCCGCGGTTGATGACGTACTCGCCCTTTTCGTTGCCGCCGCCGCTCGGCCCATTACCGTCCTCGCGGAACTGCGCCGGCACATTCGACAGCGGCGTCAGCAGCGTGCTGCGCCGCTTCTTCTTCATGCGCCGCTGCCAGAACCAGTACAGGAACATGAGCAGCGCCAGGAACGCGAGGCCGCCAATCACGCCGCCGGCGATTGCAATCGTCGTCGTCGGGCTAGTGCCGGGCGTGCTGGACGACGATGTCGATGATGACGACGACGCGGCGGCGGATGCATCGTCAGTGGCGCCGGCAGCGGGCGCGGCAATGGTTGACAGTACGGCGGCGCCGTTGCCGTTGGAAATGCTCGAGGAGCCAAACGTGGCCGTGATCAGGACGGTGGGTGCGGCTGTTGCTGAGGACGCCGCGAGCGAGGCGGCGGCGGATGCTGAGGCGGCGGCGGATGCTGCAGATGTGCCTGCTGCGGCTGCGGCTGAAGTTGCTGCTGCTGATGTCGCGGCTGTATCGGTGGCTGTATCGGTGCCTGCTTCGGCGGATGCGGCGACGCCATTCGCGGCGCCAGTGGCTGCGTCGGTGGCCGTGTCGGCGCCTGCATTGGCATTAGAATCGGCCGAGGAGGCGGCGACGGCCGGCACGGCTGCGACGGCGGTAGTGCTAGCGACGGGCGCTGCGGATGTTGCTGCTGCGGTAGAGAGACTGGCTATAATGCCGGTATCAGCTTGACTGGCCTGTACGACGACCGATGATGAAGAAGGAGTCGTCTGTGCAAGAGGCTGTGCTATTGACTGTGTTTGTGTTTGTGCTTGGGGTGCAGGAGCGACATTAGGAGCAGGGGCGGCAGAGGCAGAGACAGAGGCAGCTGGAGAGGCAGAGGCAACAGGAGCGACAGGAGATGCAGAAGATAGAGCGACAGGCAGTGGTGATGCAGCGACGTTGGGAGCAGGTCGTGCTGCCGAGGGCAGGTCCGAGTTCTGGGCCTGCGGTGCCTGCGCGACGTTTGTGTCTTGTGCAGAGGTAGCCACCGGCAGTGGTGGGTTGGAGATGGAAGAGAGGGGAGGCAGTGTAGACAGTGCAGGTGCAGGTGATGATGTTTGTGAAGATGAAGGCAAAGATGTAGAAACAGGCGTACTGGATGCCAACGCGGTCGTTGATGATGTCGATGTGGACGTCAGGATGGAAACCGAGGTGGACGTTGCTGTCGCTATGGCCGTCGATGTCGAGCTCGTCGTGACGACGGCGGCCACGTTGGCGCCGCCTTTCGGCACGGCGGTGCATCGCTTGCCGCCGACGCTCGTGATGAACTGGCCCGCGGCGAGGTTGGCGCTTGTTGACATTTTTTGTAGATTGTTGTTTTGTAGAAGTGACCGTTCCAGACGGTTCGATGTGTCGATGTAAATGTCGATAAAGGTCGAAAAGGGCGACCGGCGCTGAAGAAGCAAATGAAAGGCCTCGTGGCCAAAGTCTAGTCGGACACGATCATGTAGTTGATCGAGAGAGAAGACGAGGATGAGTGAAAGGAAGATACGGCGTGAGGACGGAAGGAGATGGAAAGGAAAGGGTCAGGAAGGGAGAGACTTCTCGGAAGACGGATGGGAGATGAAGATGGGTGGGAGAGACGAGGGGGAGAGCCGGCGGAAACTTGGTCGAGGTGACGATCGAAACGCGGCTAAAGAGGTGTAGAGAGTACAGAGAATGAAGATGAGTAGAGTGAAAGAGAGAGAGAGAGAAGAGAGAAAGAAGAGAGATGTTTCGGAATCCAGGAAGCCGGCGGTACTCTGGTAGTCTTTCCCCAGAAGAGCCTCGCTTGCGCTCTCATGATACTCTGATACTGCCTCCTTTTTGTCTATTATTTCTATTATTTCTTTTCTTATTTCTTCTCTTTTCCCTTATGTCTGACTTATTACATGTTCCTTTGACCTGTGACTGCTCCCCTTTTGCCTGTCTACGCTTGTAGTGCTACTTGACTCCGTTTCTTTTCCTCCTTTTCTTTTCTTTTCTTTTCTTTTCTACTTACATCTACCATCGACACCCATGCGGTGATCCATGTGCCTACGTCGTCACTACGTAGACACAAGCCTTCTATTTCTGCCCTTTTTACTACACCTGGTCTGCAATGCCAATGCCAATGCAATGCTCAATGCTGAACCTTGTTGCATCGCCACTCGATTGATCGATGTTTGATGGGAGCCCAGACAACACGGGATTGGCCAGCGCTGCAGGGTTGACGCCGACAAACAAGTAGCTGGTAGACATGAACCTGCAGTGTAGATAGATTTAAAGCAAACATGAAAGCACACTATAGACTAGAAAAGACAAAAAACGACAAAACGACAAGACTCGAGGTCCGAGACACGCGGTTGGACGCCCCTGTCCTAGCTGCGACAGATCTGAAGCACTAGGGGTAGCGAAGTCTATTCCAATGCGACGTCTTTTGATTCGTTTCTTATGTGGTGTATTATGAAGGAGAGTTTGTTCCTTTTCTTTCTTTTCTTATTGAATCTTCTTATTTCTGTCTTTCATGCTTCTTGTGAGTATTCGAGATTATCGTGAGATGACGATGCCATCAAGAATCAACATCAAGACTCGACATCAAAATAGCCTCAATGCGAATTGAGAGTATGAAAGCTGAACTGAATTCAAAGTGCAAATAATTGCTGAACTCGAAAGTGTGGCTTTTTTACGGCGTCACGCCCAATGTTCCGTCTCCTCACCACCTATCACCTCTACTTACAGCCTTCGCATCTCCTCTCCTCTACCATCGTGAGACACTATGATCCGTCCATTTCCACAATCATCCAACCCAATCCACTGGTATCCCGATATAGTAGCTGCTAAAGAGGCTCTTGCTGGAGCAAACTGGATCTTTTAATGAATTTGCAACCTCGAGTAATCTCTACGCGAGATATCCACGTTGTAGCATCGCTTCCGCCGTCAAACATCTCCTCTTTCTGATCCATTTGTTCTTTCCCTTTCTTCCTTCTATTATTGCTCCCCTCTCCTCCTCTGCCTCCTGTTTCTCTTCAGAACGGAAACATGCCCTCTTGGGTCTTGGCCACTCTTTACATAGTATCATGCCTCTGCCTCAGCTCAGCTAAGAGTAACTAGAAACATTCTGCAATAAGCTTCGTTTGATTCCGACTCTGTTTAATTGATTCAGCAAGACGTGGCCTGTCTGGCACGAAACTCGTGGCCTTTCGGAGTGAAACCATGCATCTCCATAAGTCTGAGGCTCAAGTGGCAGGATTATGACGAATCTCTCCTTCTTCCATCCTTCTTGATTCCCTTCTTCTTGAGTTCTTTTTCAACTCACGTAGTATTAAATGCTCCGACTTAAGCCTGTCCCATCTCTTTCTTCCATCCATAAACCGCTGCCTGCTGCATCGCCATCTTTAATTGCAGATCTTTCAGGCGATCGACGAGCATCAAACATGAAGATAGACCATGCACATACAAACTGGAAATGAATTCAAATAAAACTGAATACAAAATACATCAAAATACAAATCATAAATGAATACAAAATACAAAAGAAACCGACCGACGGGATCTAAAGTAGCTCCCGATTTGAGTGATGACATCTTACAAGTACGGGAACGAACAGGGCCACGCCCTTAATACCGCTGAATCTTGAATCCCTCTTCTTCTTCAACTCCTCCATCAGCTCGGCCCTTCGCTTCAATGGCTAGAGTTGCTAGTAGAAGGTGCAAAGATGCAAATGTGACAGATCAAAGCGGCCAGGCTTCCGACATCGTACACTTGAACCAACACCTAATACCACACAAGGTCCCATTAGCTCAACAGTTGAGAATCTAAATATACTCAGAGAGTACTGTAAATAGAGATACTACTTGCATAATGAATGACCAGAATAGAGAGCATACTCTGTACAGGGCATTCGTCCTCTTTTCACTCAAGCTGGCCAGCCATACTGAGTAACTCCCCCTCACTGCTACTCCACAAGGTGGGGTTGCCTTTGAATGTCTTCCTATCTGAGCTTCATCTTCAGCGCCAGCGGTAAACTCGAGTAGATGGCTATGCTTACACTGTTAGACTGTTTCGGAGCCATATTAATACAGAGAATAGTCAGAAGCCACAGATCGATTCAAAGATGGAATCGGAACATATAGTCGGATGCAAGAAAACAAGAAAGAGCGACCGGTCGCGCCTTCCGTTCATGGCTGGCCAGGGACAACGTAAGCTCCGTAGCGCCACGGGGACGGTGACGGTGGGGCCTAGCATAATGCTCAGCTATTATGAGATCTATTAGGAGCATAATGAGTATGCTTGTAGCGGCCGTTGCTTCCGTTTCTGGTAATCGCTTTCCTCATTCACTCCTTCTGCAGCGTGCCGTTGAATCGTACATCCCCGACCTATCAGATCTATCAGGCCCCTATCAGGCAAGACCAACGCACGAGGAAGGAGCACTCTACATCCCCGTCTGCATCCCGAATTGCTGTCTCCTGCCCCTTTCGGCCCTGCCCAATCGCCCCATCCCACGATAGTCTGCCTTCTTCCTCTTCCTGTCCCCGCTCGAGCTTCAGATCCGTGAGCTTCAGTTTCGTGGGCTTGCGCTTCCGTACTCAGTACTTGCACACTGACCTCCTTCGCACAGGCCATTTCCTCCTGTGCTCCCTTGTCCGATCGTCCAGCCGTTCAATCGGCGTCTTCCGGCCTCGTCCCCGCTGCCTCGGTCCCGCTCCGAGCCAAGACACGCCGCTCGATCTTGGATCTTGACACTCACGCTCTCTTACTATCTACCTCTTCTCTTACTATCTATTCTATCTACCCGTCTTGATCTCAGTCTTGGTCTTTTGTCATTGCATTGGCTACCTTGATGCGCTGGTAATCCATCCATACCCCGACTCCCTCAACAACCGCCTGATACGGCACCCAGCTCAATCATGTTTGGCAACCACTTTTGTAAGTTGCATCTCATGATACTCTTCATACTCCTCATACTCCCCTCATATACTCCCAACATGATATCCCTCAATTCAACCTGTGCATTGCTCGGCTCCCCACATGATCGCCTTCATTCCACCCTGAGCTTCGTTGCACCAGTCTCGTGTCTCACATGAGCTTGCCGGGTCTGATCGACACTCCAACCTTATTTCTTTCTCTTTTGTCCTTGACACTCCTTAAGCACCATCTAACGTAATAGCCACTCCGCTCGCGCAGACCGAACCACCAAAGGATGTCCCGCCGCCGACGCCCATCAACTTTCCTCGCTATGCTCCCGAGATTAGTGCTAGTAGTGCCGGCGAGGCAACGGCAGCCCGGCCGGCCAAAAAGCGCTTGACCGATGTCCTCCAGAGCATCGTGCGCCCAACCGAGCTCAACATTGAGCACTTCCAGGCGCTGGGCGTCCGCATCCACGAGAACGCCGACCCCACCGTCATCATCCCAAACTACTACGAGCACGTCCCCGACTTTGCCACGTGGGACGATATCCCGTACGACCAGGCCCGCGACATCAACGACTCCACGCGCCGCCCCATCAGCAACGGCAACGTGTCGCCCGGCATCCAGACCTACCTCGACCGCAAGCGCGAGCTGTCCCACGACAACATAGCCGCCTACCGCACCGTGCGCCGCATGCCACACAACAACGCGCTGGGACCGCAAGCGAAGCTGGGCAATGCGTACGAGTTCTTCCGCCACCTTGATAATT
This sequence comes from Ophiostoma piceae, assembly GCA_032248835.1. NCBI lineage: Eukaryota > Fungi > Ascomycota > Sordariomycetes > Ophiostomatales > Ophiostomataceae > Ophiostoma > Ophiostoma piceae. The sequence goes on from CP135129.1 coordinate 1,975,310, forward strand.
TCTCCTCTTTCTGGGACGACACGTCGGTCACGCCGCCAGCACCAGAGGATGAGCCAGTGGTGGATGCTCCGGTAGAGAAAGTTGAAGGCAAAGAGGCTGCTGTGGACGAGAAACCAGAGGAGACTACCATGCCAGACGCTGCAGCGACCGAGTCAAGCAAGCCCACACCAGCTGAAGATGCCGGTACTACAACTGCTACCGCTGCTGCCACTGCGGCACCAGCTGCCACTCCTGCCACTCCTGCAGCGGCTGCCGCCCCGGCTGAGACCCCTGTACCCGAATTCAAAGCATTCCGCAGCAGCTCTGGCAACCAGATGCCATCGGAATACCGCCTCAACATGACCACTGCGTTCCTCAAGCTCGTGGCATACGATTTTGGCTGCAACGTATCGGCACCCCGTGCAGAGCCCCGCCTGTACCTAAATACAGGCTCCGTTACTGCCGAGGAGGCCGAACTGCAGGACAAGCAACACAAGGATGCCCAGACGGAGGCGCAGAAAGCAGTGGGCCGGACAGACGGTGCAGCAGTAACACAAACAGAATCGGCACCTGCCGTGACGGCTCCACCAAAACTGCCAGCCTCCATCAAGTACAAGGGCCCGTGCTCGTACTTTACGTCGGGCTGCGTCTTTGTGTTCCGCTCGCCGACGACTCGCGAGGCCGCCCGTGCCGGCTTTGTCGATGGTCCGCTGGCCGCGATCAGTGCGCGCCACACGACGTCGTTCCCGAGTGCCGCGTCGAGCACGGGCACCGACCGAGACACGTGCATTGACCTTGCACGCGAGCTAGTTGCGGCTCTCGTGACGGCACAGCACCGCGCACGCGAGGGCCGGGCGGAGCGCCGCATCGGCAAGGGCGAGTGGTGGGCGACGAAGCCGCGGTGGGGCGGCGGGCCGGGCGGGCCGATTGGGCGCGAGGTCGACTCGGCGCCGAACACGGACGAGGCGCCAGATCTGAGTGGCGGCGAGGGTGCGAAGAGTGTATCAAATGCGCCGGTCAGAAAGCCCCCTATCGTGATGCCCAGTATGCCCAAGTCGCCGGCGCTGGCGTCGTCGTTTCTGGGCACGTGGGACGGGCCGCGGATGCCGTCGATGCCCTCCAAAAAGCCGCGCAAGGGCATGGCGATCTACGACAACTACCGGATGGTGCGCGCGCCGAGCTCGAGCTGGGACAAGAAGACGCGGTACAGCGCGATTGGGCGCAGCCGGGGCGCAGACTATGACGATATTTTCGTCGTGAGTGCGCTGTTCCACCACGTGTCGATTGTGCGCGTGCGGGTGCCGGACCGGCTGCTGGCGGAGCTGGATGGGGCGAGCTACAAAGAGGCAGAGGCAATGGTAGTGTCTGATGAGTCGCTGCGGGGTTTACATGTCATCCGGAGCCCGTGGTATGACCTGTTCAAGACGGCGGACCGGCTGGCGGGGATGCGGCTGGCATGGGGCATGATGGCGTACCTGATGCGGGTGGACGGCGGCGGCAAAGAAGATGTGCCGATGAAGGATGCATAATTTTAGTAATGATTTATGAGTTTAAAGATTGCAAACAAGTAGTCGTGAATTAGGAGATTACGAGATTGATATCCAACAGCAGCAAACAACAGCAAACGAAACAATTTTCCCTTTCCAGTAGCAACGTCAACAATCCAATGTAGATATAATCAAATATAAATAAAAATGAGAGCACCGCTCATGAACAAACCATCAGATAATAAACAACAAGTTGGTATCTATTCGTTAGCTTTATTCTTACTCAAAGAATCAATATACATACCGAGAGGATGCGAACTCGACAGCTGCGGCCGCTGCGTGTAGCGCGTCGACAGCTCGTCGCGGATGCTGTTGAGCAGCTGCACGTAGCTCTGCTGCGGGTTCTTGCGCAGCGACGAGATGAACGCCCACGACATGGCGCCCGTGGCCTGCGACGCAATCGTGGCGTCCGCCGAGGTTTGGTCGTCTTTGCTGCCAGACAACATAATAACGTCAGCCGGGGACGTCTTCTTGGCGAGCGTGCGCGCGTGGGCCTCGTCGCCGGTGGTGGCCTTGCGGAAGAAGCCGACAATGTTGTGGGCGACGCCCCCGAGGTCGCCCTGGCTGTAGGAGGAGATGACATTCAACAAACCCTGGCCGGCCTCCTTGGCCAGGTTGGGCTCCTTGAGGATGCCCTGCGTGCTGTAGATGTACGGCAGGTCGAGCGCGGTACCCGAGTGGCACGAGTCAAAAATGGCCGTGAGGCGCACGCCGGCCGACAGCGGCTGCACCATGATGCGGTGCATTTCGTCGTCGGTAATGTGGCTGTGGGTGCGAAAGTCGACGGGATAAATGACCTCATCGTACCCATCATCCTCGTCACCGTCGAGATCGCGCGTCTGGCCGCCGTGCCCCGAGTAGTGGAAGAAGAGCGAGTCGTTGGGGCGCGCGTCCTTGACGAGCCAGTGCATGGCGCGCAGGATGTTGCTCTTGGTGGGCTGGCTCATGGGGTTCTGCTGGTCGTCGGTCAGGATGACCATGTCGTCGCGCTTGTATCCAAAGTTTTCGACAAGATAGGACGACATGTTGCGGACGTCATTGATACACCCGCGCAGCTGGCCGCGCTGGCCAAAGTAGTTGATACCGATGAGCAGGGCCTTCCTCCGGCCGGTGCATTGTGAGTACTGGTAGGCGTAGGCGGCGGGTGCGCCGTTGCCAAACTGCTGTGGGGTCTGGGGCGGCTTGGGGATGCTGGGGTCGACGTAGCCCTGGCGCGGGGCGAACTGCTGCTGTTGCTGTTGCTGTTGCTGCTGTGGTTGGTAGGGTGCGTATTGTTGTTGTGCGTGAGGTGGTGCTTGTGCGGGTGCGGGTGGTGGCTGGTTGTAGCCATACTGCTGCTGGTTGTAGGCGTAGGTCGGGCCGGGGGGCATATACCCGTTGAATTGTTGGGGGCTATCATTAGTTTTGTATAAACAACGAGATTGCAAAGAGACTCACGGATAGTAGCCTTGCGGAGGGTATGCACCGGGTGGTGGCGCCCCGTAGGCATAGGTTTGACCGGGATAACCAGCGGACATTGTAGTAGATGTTATTCAAAGAGAGAAGGGGCGCCGTGAGATCGGACGCAGTGAAGCGGCGATCGAGAAGAACAAAAGCGCCCTTTTGTTCTGTGTTTGTTGAGTGCTTGAAGAAGCCGACGAGGTCGAGCCGGTCTCTAAGCCGTAGAAGTTGTGTTGACGAGAGATACGACTGTCGTGTTAGCAAAGATAAATGAGACAACGACGGAAATGACGGCTATTGTATGCTGGCTGAGGTATCCGAGGTAGCAGCGAACAATAGAGTAGTATCGGCGAGGCTTGTCTTGTTGTGGGTAGGGTTGTAAGGATAGGGTAGGGATGGCTGTGCGGGCTGTGTTGAGAAGGTGAAAGCCGAGCAAGCTGGGTAGGATGGTATGACGTCCAGATGCGACGTCGTATAGATGTGAAGACTAGTGATGACTGAAGACAGATCTAGAGAGCGACGACTCGGGAACTGGAGGGGTGACGAGTGCAGCCAGACAGCGCGGCGAGAGGGCAGCACAAGGTAGAGGTGGACAGAGAGAGGACAAGCACGCAGCAGGAAGCCGAAGACGGATACTTACAGAGATAATCAGAGGTATCAAGAGTCGAGAAGTCGAGTCGAGTCGAAGTGTCGATAATCGTCAAAAGTCGATAGTCGATAATCAAGAATCAGGATCAAGTCGTCGAAGCAAAGATGTCGATGCAAAGAAGGATGCGAAATCTAAAGAACCCGTCGGGTACCAACAGAGGCAATCTCGGAGCTTGCTGATGGCTGTGATGGCTGATGGCTGATGGCTGATGGCTGTCGCTGAAGGATGGCTGATGGCTGTGTGGTGGTTGGTGTGTTGGGTGGGCGATGATTATGCAGGGCCGGTCAGACGGGAAGGCCGGGTTGTAGAGTGTAGAGGGTGTGGTAGAGGGTGGTGTAGACAGTGGGAGGGGCCGTGAAGCTGTCTACAGTGATGCGGCGACGGGTGTGGTTGCGCGTGGTGTGGTTGTTTCGTTTTGTCGAGTGGGAGAAGACGAGAAGGCGAGAGAAAGGACAAAGATGCGTCTGAATCGAAGAGACCAAAGGTCAATGGTGGAAGAGGATAGAGGATAGAAGTAGAATGAAAGTAGAATGAAAGACTAAGAATACAGAGAAGAATACAGAGGAACAAGTACAGCTTGGACAGACCGACGGCAGGGAAGAGCAGGAGCAAAGACACAAGACAGAGAGACAGCGAGGTGGGGGTATCAATACGGAGGGAAGAAGTGGTGTGATTGGCTGGTGGAGCGGACAGTGCGAGTAGTGCGAGGTTGGTGGACGGTGTGGTAGACGGTGTAGATAGTGTAGGTAGAGGCCGGCAGCAGTAGAAGTCCAGGACTGATTATGTAGAGGGAGAACAATGTAATAGAATTAAGGGATTATGATTGAATTAGAGACAGGCTGAACAAATCAACAAATGGAACAGAAAATGGAAATAGAGTCGAGGGATAAATGGCGGCTGTCCCTGAATCTATGGTAGATCTGAGTGATAGGTAGTAGAGATAGGGTAGAAGTAGAAGACAGACTCGAGACTCGAGGATAGATTAATCAGAAAGAAGAAAGAACAAAGACTCGAATGAGCCATCAGATCAAGCGAGCAACTCATATATCGTACGTAGCACCGGGGTAGATACAATACTATTCACACGATACAGTCTTTATCATAACTTGACAACTGATATTCAACTTGATATACAGACATTGTCTCGTGGTGTCCGACGGTGGGCAAGGCCAGCTGGACAGAGGGGCTTTGCACCGGGGCTCTCTCTTGACCGGAAGAACGGCGCAGTGGCTGGTGCTGTTACTGATCATCACTTTAATCTTGAGTGCAAGGTTATTTATACAGTACACACACTGTGTATGGATCCACCTCCGAGTATCTCATTAAATCTCATAAATCTCATTAAATACAGTAAATCACAGTAAATGGAAATAAATAGAAATAGTTGTTCTACATGATGGTCAGCATGCTCCCGGGTGTATTCACTTCAGGGCCTTCTTCTGTCTTTCATTCCACGCCGCCATAACTAGCTCCCGAGACGGTTCTCGGCCTGTCCTATGCCATGCCATGCCACGCTCTTTGTCTGGTCCACCTGCCTTCTCTTTTTGTATTCTTCTTTCCTTTTTGAGAGATGAGAATAAGTTGGCAGTTGACTAAGGCTATTACGATGTAGTGAACTTGTACGAGAGGTGACGACGCAGCGCGTGACTTGTAATAGCTCATACAGAGTACAGCCCAATCGCATAGATGAGATTGCGCTGGGCAGCAACGATGGGCATGCAATTTCCCGGCGATCCTGGGGTAGTCTGTGTAGTGTCGATAGTAGATGCCGTGTCAACTCAAACCACCTCAACACATCAACAACAATCAACACTTTTACTTTGAAACCCGTATATGCAGCCAACGGCCGGGGCCGATGTCTTTTTTTATTTGCTGTCTTTGTCGTTTTGTTGTTGTTTCTTCTCGTTTCTTTCTATTCTATTTCTTCTCGTTTACTTTAGGTTATTGTCGGATTTTAAAATACCGTTGACAACGCAGCAACTGTAGAGTCGCATGCATTATTCAAGATACAAGTCTGCAAATATCATGCCATTCTCTCTTAACAGAGTACACCGCCAGTCAACTTCTACTCTGTAAAATGTGAGGTTCACTTCAAGATACAGAGATACAAGATACATCACGACCGGGGAAGGCGACAGCTGAGGAACCCTGTCAGTTGGCCACCAGCCAATCACATGCCTACAATCGACGGGCCTTGCATGAGTCTAGGCCGCGTTTGTCATTTGTTGGTTTTATTATTTATCTATTTATCTATTTTATATATTTAGTAGAGGCTTCCACAGAGTGCATTCCACTCTCAGCTGCCATGGTCGTTCATTCTTTGATCTTTGCGGTTATCCGCTCTCTTCTAAATACTGACTACAATCTACGGATCAATATGTAAGATGAAGGCCCAACAACTGCGTGCAACATCATACAGCATGTAGCCCAACAATCTCTATTCTACTCTATTCTTATTCACACCGATATCGCATTCTCGAGATCGATCGAATCTATCCCTGGTATCTTGAGCACAGACTCGAACCAGTCCACCGGTATCCTTTTGGCAATCTCAGTGCTCTTCAGATCGAAAAAGATATCTACTGACTAAAATCCACCGAGACATCCAATGCCAGGAACACCCGCCCCTGGTTGGCCTCTTTCTTTTAGTTTTTAGTTTTTGTTCTTCCTTTTAGCAGCCTTGCACTAGGACTGTTCCTGGTCTAAGCCTCGTTTTCTGGGGAACATGTTCTACTTTTTCAGCTGTCGTGGTCGGTTTGCCACTCTTTGTGTAGAGTAAGGGTTTGCAGACAAAGAATGGACGGACATTCGGACATTGTAGAGTAGTGTTGTTTTTGAAGGGAAAGTGATGTTGGTAGATGAAGAACTCTCAAAGGCGTGAAAAGAGAGCAACATTCATCGTATTTTACTTGTATTTGTTCATTTTTATTCTTGATTTTTCATTAGTATTTTTTACTTCAATTGGGTTTTTTTTTTCTTTTTTTTTTTTAAAAAAAAAAACATGAACAATCACTCCGAGTTGTATTTAATTTACAAAAATCTACTGTAAAAGTTAGCAATTGCAATTAAACTCACGATGTTTATCATCAGATTCACCTGCATAAGAAGAACACTGCCCCAGAGTATGCACAGAACATGGCGACCCCGAACGCTAGAATACTTTCTAGTCCAACTGCCAACGTGCACTGCCCGGTTGCGATTTGACTATGAATATCGTGCACAAGTAGAATAACACGTCATAGAGGCATCATTTGAATAATTGTGAATATTCTCCGGTCGAAGAGGCGTTGCCACTTTGTTTTGTGTTCCTGTCTATGAAAGTTCAGCTTGCATGGCAGTCTTGTTAAAACCGCATATTTGATAATACATATGATTGTATCCAAGAACGAGAACGATAACGGGAAACAGAATGAGACAGACACGGATACCGCTTGACGCAGATGGATTGACAGCGGATCAAAAGAAACAAAAAACAAAACAAATAATACGGCCTACGTGAATACTCCCTCCTTGCTGCATAATCTCGTTTACCCCTGACGGTGGTATTCTCAGAGACATGGCGCATGCAATTTAAGATCGGTTAATTCAATATTAGCAAAAAAAAGGATTGGCTGCCTCTGTATTGCTTCTGTTGGCGGCAGATCGGCAATAGAATAGACGGGATGAGACCGTACCAGAGATGAAGAGCTGATGTTTTACTTTGTTTTGTTTTTACTTTTTACAGCTGAGCAGTGTTTTAAACAGGCGAATGCGAGGCTCGGGTTTGCAAAAAGAAACATCAAAAAGACTGAATTAATGCAAGGCTAGACAGAATAGAAGAAACAAAAAAAGAAAACAAAACACCAATCCAATGAGCCAACCTGTGCATCTCAAATCAAACACCTGAAGCAAAAATAAAAAGAAACAAAAAGACCTCTAAAAACCTCTACCTCCGCGCCAGCTGCTGCCGCCACTCGGCCCGCATCTGCTGCATCCGCTCCGCCTTGCGCACATTCTCGGCCGCCGCGGCTAGTCGCTGCCGCGTCGCCTCCTGCTGCGCCCACGCGGCGGCCGACCGTTGTACTCTGATGACAAACTGCACCGCCAGCACGGCGCGTCTCAGCGTCTTGCGGCCCGATTTTAGAATAAGCGCCTTGCTCTCAGAAGACGGCAACACAGCCTGCACGCCCAGCTGCTGCAAAACGCCCTCCAGCATCTGTAGATCCGCCTTGTTGCTGTTTAATTAGTAGATATTCAAAAAGTAGCAGAAATAAAACATACCATGCAATGCGCATCTCGAGGTCTTGGGCGACCAGCTGCTTGCCGAGGATGGCGCCGCTGCGCAGGTGCGCCTCGCGCTCCCACCGCGCCTGCATCCACTCGATCTGCATCCCGAGTCCGCGCAGCTCCTTGCGGTGCCGGATGCTCTGGTCCTCGGCTGCGCGCACGAGCGCGTCCGTGTCCGCGTGGCTCGCCTGCCGACCCGCTGCCGCCGCAAGCACAATCTCGCGCGTCGTGTTGGGCGCCTCCGCGTTCGTGCCGTAGTGCAGCGCCGCCCGCGTCTTGCTCGCCGCCTCGTGCATTTCCGAGACTTCTTGCTGCAGGCGCTCCGCCTCGGCGCGGAACGTCGCGCGCTCACTGCGTGCGCGCTCCAGCTTCGCCCGTAGCGTCTCCTCCGACTGCACGGCTTCATCAAGAGCCGCCCGGTGCTCGCGCAGGTCGTGCTCCAGCGCCTCGGCTTCCACCTGCGTCTTGCGCAGCATCGCGTGCAGGTTGCTGCGCTCCTCGCGGCTCATCTCGCTCGAAATCGACGCAGAGTCTGTTTCCGTCTTGTCGTTTTGCGCGTCCGCCAGCGCCAGCGCGAGCTCGTCGCGCTCGTGCCGATACCGCTCGAGCTTTGCCTGCGCCTTTTGCAGCGCGGCCGCATGCGCCGACGCCGCCGCCGCCGCGGCCTCTTGAGCCTCGTCGAGCGCCTGCTCCAGAATCGCCCGCTCCTCCTCCACCTCGCCGATCCGCACCTCTAGCTCCTCTGCCGCCACAATCGACGTCGCCGCCTCGCGCTCCACCTCGCGCAGCGTCCGCTTCAGCTCTTGTGCAGATTGGTGCGCCGCCGTCACCTGCCCGCGCAGCTGCACAATTTCTTTTTGAGTGGCCGACGTCGAGGCCGATACAGTACCGACATCCTCGGTAACAGACGGCGACTGCATCAGACGCCCAATCTCGGCTTCGTGCGCCGCCCGCTCAAGATCCGAGATCTGCCGCCGCAGGCCCTTGACCGCCTCCTTGTGCGCCACCTCGCGCTGCAGGTACTCCTTCTCCTTGGCCCGCGCCGTCGCCAGGTCGCGCCGTAGTGAGAACAGCTCGCTGCTCTGCGTGTCGTCATTGTCCACCGTCGACCGCGGCAGCACCGATGCCGTAGCTGCTGCCACCTCCAGGTCTTCAATGCGCCGCTCCAGCTCGCGGATCGTGCGCCGCGCCGCTTGCAGCTCCTGCCCTTCGGTCGCCGACGTCCGCGTCCGCATGCTCTGCAGCTGCCGGATCTCTTGACCGAGCCGCTCTTCTTCGGTGGCAGCCTTGTCGAGCTCCGCCTCCAGCGTCTCCTCCAGGGCATTGCGCTGCTCCGCCAGCGACCGGTTCTCTTCGCGCAGGCGCCGCACCTCGGCATCCAGCTTGATCTTGGACGTGCGCAGGTCGACGCGCTCTTGGTCTACCCGGAACGTGTCGCCCTCAACCTGCCGGGCCTGCCGCAGCTGCGCCTCTACCTCGTCGCGCTCCGCCTTGGTTTCGGTGAGAGACACCTGCAGCGAGTGCAGCTCAATGTTGATGCTGGCCAGCTGATCCTGCAGGCCCTGCTTCTCCTTGGTGATCTTGGCCACGCTGGCCGCCGACTCCGACACCTGGCTGCGCATCCGCTCAATCTGCTCGCGGTGCTGCTTGGCTGCACTGGCCGCCGCTTCTTGTAGTGCTGTCACCGCCGCCGACGAACCAGACGTAGACGACGAGAACGCAGACTTGCTGCCGCTCGCCCGTAGCGTTGCGAGCTGCTGCTTCAGTGTGTTGCGCTCTTCCTGCGCCGACTCGCGGTTGAACCGCGCCTCGTCCGCCTCTCTCTCCAGCGACCGCCGCAGCGACTCCACCTCGTCCTCCAGTCGCTCCGTCTTGTTCTTGGCCGACTGGCTGCTGAGCTGCGCCGTACGGAGCTCGTCGCGCACAGACGCAAGCTCTTTCCGCAGACCATCGAGTGTCGACTGCCGCGTCTCGAGCTGCTTCTGCACGCTCTCCAGCTGCCGCCGCAGAATGTTCTCCTCCGACTGGTGCCGCTGCTTCTCGCTGTCGAGCAGCTCCTGCAGCTGCGCCTCCTTGCCCGACAGAGCGCCTTCGGTCTCGCGCAGCCGGTTGATCGTGTGCTGCAGTCGGTTCCGGTCTGCCTCGAGGTGCTCGCGGTCCGTCTCCCACTTTTCGCTGTCAATGTCGTAGAGGTGCTCCTTTTCGCTGATTTCTGTCTGCAGGTCGAGAATCTGCTTGTTCAAGCGCGCAAGCTCCGCCTTGACTTGTGCGCCGAGGTCTTGCTCCATCTCCTGGCTGTGGAGGCGCTCCTCCTCGAGCTCGCTCTCCAGCTGGGCGACAGACTTTTGCAGCCGCGACACGTCTCTCTCCAGCGTAGCCGACTCGTTGGCCAGAGTATCGTGGCGGGTCTGGAGCAGAGTCTTTTGGTCGCGCACCATGTTGAGATCGGCCTGCGCTTCCTTGAGCTGCGATGTCGCTGTGACCACTTCGCGCTCAGCTGTGTCGCGTGCTTGCCGCGACTCCTTGAGCTTCAGCTTCAGGTCTTCCGCCTCTTTCAGCTGCTCCTCGTACTTCTCCTCCAGCTGCGCGTACTCCTTTTGAGACTTGTCGACGTCGCTTTGCAGACGCGCAACCTTTTCTTCCACTTGCCGCGAAAGGCCCTTGGTGTGCACTGACTTGTTGGCCATCTCCTCCTGCAGCTCCTCCAAGTCGTCCTCTGCCCGTTGCCGTTCCGTCGCTGCCTCCTCCAGCTTCTCCTTCATGTCATCGGCTTGCTGCTCAAGGCGGCGGATGTCGGCCTCGAGCTCTTCAATCGTCTCCTTGGCCTCTTCCAGCTTCTCGCTCGAGCCGGCCTTGTCTTCAAGCTCGGCCACGCGCTCGCGGTGCTCTTCCATGCGTGTCTCCATCGACGCCTGCAGGTCCTCGAGCTCGTCCTCCTTTTGTGTGATGATGCGGTCCTTCTCACGGAGGTCAGCCTCGAGATCTTCCACCTCGTCGCGCGCCTTTTCGGCTTGCTCGTCGACTTGGCGCTGCAGGTCCTCAATGTCGGCATCCTTGGCTGCCAATTCCTGCCGCAGGCGGTCCACCTCAGCGCGCAGTCCTTCGTCGGCCTGCCGCCGCGACATCTTCTCCTGCATCTCCTGCATATCAAGCCGGTAGGTTTCAACAGTCTTCTCTGTCGTGATCAAGACCTTCTTGACGCGCTGGAGCTCTCTCTGGAGCGTGACCTTGTCTACCTTCAGCTCAGTATTCTCTTTGAGAGCAGCCTCGCTGAATCCAGGTCCTGCTTTGCGGAGCGCATCTTCCAGGAAGTGAATCTTTAGCTTCAGTCCAAAATTCTCCTTCTCGATTCTATCGATGACGTTCTCCTGCTCTCGTAGTGAGAGCTGGTTCCCGTCTTGGAGTGGACCGGCGGCCGATTTGCTGTCGGCTCCGCGCTGTCTTGGCGCAATGGGTGTAGAGGCGATACTGCTGCTGTCGATGTTGGGGAGAGGCGTGCTTTCGACGTAGGAGGTGTTGCGTGATATGCCGAAGCTGCTCATGTCCATGGCGCCGGGCAGTGGGTTTGTAGTGTCGTCTTCGTCAATCTTGCCGAGGGACAGGGGAACGGCGCCCGTTGCGCCGTTCTCCTTGCCGCGGTAGCCCCGCCGCGCGCTGTTTCGTGTTGCTGATTTGAGAAGAGGTGTGAACTCGACGCCGCCAATGCCTTCTGGCAGGTTTTGCCGGGCGCCAAGGGGAGCGCGCGAGCCGCCGCCGTTGCCGCGAGGTGTGCGTAGATTGGGCCGACCGCCATTGCGCAGCTGGTCAAAGATGTTGCCGTCTTTTGTTGGTGAGTGGAAGGTAAGCTCTTGTGATATGTCAAAGTCTGGCGGCTGGCTGAGGTATGTCGCGTCGCCGATGTTTGTGCGCGGCGTGTCGAGGCCGCCCAGGCCGGGGTGAACCATTTCGGCGTCAGTGGCCCTGCCGGAGCCTGTTGACTGTGGCTACTTGGCGCGTTGCTGGCCTAGGCCCGAGAATATCAGGTCGTGACGGGTCGTCGTCGTCGTCGTCGTCGTCGTGAATAAAAATAAAAGAAAGTGACTGAAGTACTGGTTGTCGTGGTATCGGGCCTACTTATTTGAAGGAAGTTGAGTTATTCGTATAGAAGCCGTTGCCAATTGAGGTGCAAATCGTGAAATCGTAGATAGTAGCCGTGATGTCGTGGTGTAATTCTTCAAGATCAAGATTGAGATTGGCCGGCTATCAAAACAAAGTGTGGGAGGCACTGATAGTGTGGGAGGACGTCAAGACCCGCTTTAGTCGCGTCGACGTGTGTTTACATCTTTCCAAAAGAGGCTAGTGCAGATCGATTTCCACCCCCCTTCGAGGCCCATCTACAACCATGTCATATCACCTGACTGCGCGTGCCTTCCGAGTTGATGGATTGTAGGCAGACGCGTCGGTTGACTCGCACTTTCCGTCTTTGCCACTTTGAAGCTTCGGTACTTCCGGTTCGGGAAGACAACGGCATATCACCCTTTTTTTTGCAGCATCTTCTTCTGGCCCGCCTCTCTCTCTCCCGTCCATTCATCCTCCGGACCGTATACCACCAGACTGACAGATCAACTGCACCAACACATCATGTAAGTTCCGGCGCGTCTGTGCATTGCTGCTCGTATACTTACAAAATAGGGCGACTGTCGGCACTTCAACGCCCAACAGCAACAAGGAGAATGTCCCTCGGGGTAAGCGCCCGGGCGGCGGCGGTCTTGATGCTTTGAGCAAGCCGTTCCGCTGTCCTGGCTCGTCTGTCGCGATTTCGTCTGCTGATCGGCCCGCAAGAAAGCGCAAGCGGGTAGACTACAAAGGCACAGATGCCAGTGAGGATGCAGACAAGCCATACACCAACGCCGACCGGCTGGCTCTGTCTACACGGGAGGCCAATCTGTTCCCCGTGTTCAAGGTCAAGGACAAGGAGACAGCCTTTAGAAAAGTGTTTGTTGTCCCGCTCAAGAACAAGGATTCCAGCGCATACAACCCCAACCGCCCAGCACCAGCTCTCGGTATGCGTCAGGGCCGCGCCTTTGTGGCCAAGCCTCTCCACGATCCTGCGGGAGAGTTTGCCATTGTTCTCTACGATCCTACAGTCGATGACCGGCCAAAGGAGAAGACGCCCGAGGAGATCGCCGCCGAGAAGGCCAAGGCTGAGGAGGCCAAGAGCGAGGAGTCACTTGTACACAAAAGCCTGGCCGATATCTTGGGTCTCAGGAAGCAAGTTGTGCAAGAAAACCCCCGCGTGCCTGTGGTCATTGACCCGAAACTCGCACGGATCCTGCGTCCTCACCAGATTGAAGGTGTCAAGTTCATGTACAAGTGCACTACTGGCATGATCGACGAAAAGGCCAATGGCTGCATCATGGCCGACGAGATGGGTTTGGGAAAGACCCTGCAGTGCATCACACTCATGTGGACGCTGCTCAAGCAGTCGCCCGAGGCGGGCAAGTCTACGATCCAAAAGGGCATTGTTGTGTGCCCGTCCAGTTTGGTGCGCAACTGGGCCGACGAGCTGATCAAGTGGCTGGGGCCGGATGCTATCCACCCGTTTACGATCGACGGCAAGGCATCCAAGGAGGAGCTGACACAGCAGCTTCGCCAGTGGGCAATCTCCAGCGGCCGTGCTGTGACACGTCCTGTCATTATTGTCTCGTACGAAACACTGCGTCTGTACGCCGACGAGCTGAAGAACGTCAAGATTGGCCTAATGCTTTGTGACGAGGGTCATCGTCTCAAGAACGGCGACAGCAGAACATTTAGTGCTCTCAACAGTCTGCAGGTGTCTCGGCGGATTATCCTGTCCGGCACACCCATCCAGAACGATTTGTCCGAGTACTTTGCCCTGGTCAGCTTCGCCAACCCCGACCTTTTGGGCAACCGACTGGAGTTCCGCAAGCGCTACGAGATCCCTATTCTCAAGGGCCGTGACGCCGATGCCGATGAAGAGGACCGCAAGCGGGGTGACGAGTGCCTTGCTGAGCTTCTTGCTATTGTCAACCGCTTCATCATTCGGCGCACCAACGACATTCTGTCCAAGTACCTGCCTGTCAAGTACGAGCATGTTGTCTTCTGCAATCCTGCTCCGTTCCAGGAGGACCTCTACAACTACTTCATCACTACCCCGAGTATTCAGGCGCTTTTGCGTGGCAAGGGCAGCCAGCCGCTCAAGGCTATCAACATTCTCAAGAAGCTGTGCAACCACCCAGACCTGGTCGACCTTGAGACAGATTTGCCTGGGTCTGAGCGTTGCTACCCCGAGGACTATGTACCGAAGGAGGCCCGTGGTCGGGACCGCGAGATCCGGTCCTGGTACAGTGGCAAGATGGCGGTACTTGATCGCATGCTGGCGCGGATCCGGGCGGACACTAATGACAAGATCGTTCTCATTTCCAACTACACTTCGACTCTGGACTTGTTTGAGCGCCTGTGTCGGCACCGCGGTTACGGCAGTCTGCGCCTCGACGGCACAATGACCGTCAACAAACGGAAGAAGCTCGTGGACAAGTTCAACGACCCTGACGCCTCAGAGTTTATCTTCCTGCTGTCGTCCAAGGCCGGTGGATGTGGTATTAACCTGATTGGTGCCAACCGCCTGGTTCTCTTCGACCCCGACTGGAACCCGGCTGCCGATCAGCAGGCCCTGGCCCGTGTGTGGCGTGATGGCCAGAAGAAGGACTGTTTTGTTTACCGCTTCATCACGACAGGCACAATCGAGGAGAAGATCTTCCAGCGCCAGAGTCACAAGCAGTCGCTGTCGACGTGCGTTGTGGACTCGGCAGAGGACGTGGAGCGTCATTTCAGTCTGGACGGCCTCAAGGAGCTGTTCCAGTTCCGCGGCGGCAAGGTGACGACGAGTGACACGCACGACACGCTCAAGTGCAAGCGGTGCAAGCCGGACGGCAAGCAGTTTCTCAAGGCGCCGGCGATGCTGTATGGTGACACGAGCACGTGGAACCATTTCGTCAACTCCGGCCTCAGCACGATCCAGGATCTGCTGCTGCGGCAAGAGTGCGGCGACGACGTCGTCTCGGCTGTCTTCCAGTACATTTCGCATTAGTTTTATTTTCTCGATGGGCGTTTGTTGCATGGCCGGCGATTTCTATTCTATTTGTGCTGATGTTTTTACTTTCCTACCTCATCCTCCGGCGGCGTTACTACATCATGGCGTTTACGATACAACACGAGGCGTTACCGTGTTTTCTAGCATGTTGCTACTGCATTGTTTTTGCTTTACTTTATATACTTTATTCGCTACTCTAGATAAACAATGAAAGATCCAAGTTATAGATACTACAGCTCATCGCGCTCGTGCGTCTCGGCAGCCGCGGGCTCGTCGGCCGCCACGGGCTCGTCCTTGGACTCTTCAGTGACAGCCACGGGCTTCTGCTCATTGATGCCACCGCCGACTCTGATGGGAACCGACTTGGGCTTGGAGACGACACCGCCCTGCTTGCGCTGCTTGTCGACGGCGGCAATGGCCGAGTCGTAGACGTTCCACTCGGGGACCTGGCGGCGCGCGCGGTCCAGCTTGGGCTCCTTGGTCTGCGGGTTGTTGCACAGGTCAATGGTCTTGGCCGTCGTGAGCGCCTCGTCGCTGCACCACGTCTCGCACCACAGCCAGTCCTGCGGCAGGCTGAAGATGGGGATCTGGAATTGCATGTGGTTGGGCAGGTCCTGGTCGAGGTTGGACAAGCTGTTGGGGTCGGCCGACAGCGTGTGGTAGGTCTGGCGCAGGCGGTCGCCGGCGGCCAGTTCGCGGAAGCGGCGCAGGTCGACGACGTAGAGCGCCGAGATGTGGTAGGGCTGGCCCTTGAGGTAGGTGTTCCAGTAGCCCTGCTTCCAGAAGCGGAAGCCCTCCATCTCGACGCGCGAGTCGCACATGGGCGTGAAGCCGTAGGGGGCGCCCTGCAGGTCGAGCTGGACGAGGTCGTACATGTCGGTGCGCACAATCTGGTCGGCGTCGACAAAGATGACCTTGTCGAGGCTGAGGGGGAAGAGCACGTCCAAAAACAGAATCTTGTAGCCCCAGATCTCGCGCTGCTTCTCCTTTTGCTGGCGCAGCCAGTGCGGCCACTTGTACGTGACCATCTCGTACTCGAAGCCGTAGGCCTCGGCGAGCGACGGGATAAAGTCCTTGAACGACGGCGACAGGAACTGCTCAATGAACCAGAACTTGACCGTGTGATTGGTGTTCTCCATGACACTGACCATCATGATGTTGAGCATGCGCTCGTAGAGGTGGCCGCTGGCAACCGAGAAGATGTTGATGTCGGCCTGCTTCTGTGTCTCGGCGACGGCAGTCGTCTTTTGCGTCGCAGCCTTGGCCTTGCCTATGATGCCTTCGGCAAACTTGAGGCCCTTGTTGACATAGTCCATGGCACCACCGGCATCAGCGTCTGCACCAGCGCCCTTGGGGGCGTTGGCGTCGCTCGGGATAATCTCCTCCTTCTCCATGCCCGGCTTGCGCGCAAGACGCGGGTACAGCGTCGTACCCTGGAAGTCCATGAGGATAACATCAGTGTCCTCGTCACCAGGCACCGGCGCCCGGCCGCGCGAACCGACGCTCTTGATCGTGTAAATGTCCAAGCTGCGGCCCTCCATGAGCTTGATGTTGTAGAAGCCCGGGTTGGCCTTGAACTGGAAGTAGCCCAGGTTGGCCATGATGATGGTGTCGGCAAAGTGCGCGTCCTTCTCGGTACCAAGAATCAGCTGTGCACCGCGCGGCGCCTTGCTGCCCTCCTCCTCAGAGTGGCCCTCGATCAGAATGTGCTCCAGCTCGTAGGTCGCGGTAATGTCCGACTTGGCCGTGCTCAGCTTGATGTTGTCCAGATCGTGCACTGACACCTTGGGGGCCACGAGCCATGCCGGCGGCACCTCCATGCCTAGGTTGAGGAGCGCCTCGGACGGCAGGCCGTTGAACTTGGCGGCCAGCGCCTGCACCTTGCCGGCGTCGTCGAACAGCGGTGCGGACTCGAGAACGGAGCGGTAGAAGCGCTTCACGGGCAGGTCCTGGAGGTAGTCGCGCGGGTTGAGGAAGATGCGCATGTAGACGCCGTCGAGCTTGGACAGCACCTTGAGGATGGGAGCCCAGCGCTGGCCGGTCTCGCTGGCGGGGTCGAGGGCAATGTTGAAGTGAACGGTGGCCGTCGCAGCATCCCCAGCCTCAAAGGCGGTGTGCTCTGCCGACCAGAGGTTGAAGGACGAGATGCGCAGCGTTGGAGCCGACTCAAAGACGCCCTCAGGGACGTCGGACATGGTCGAAAGAGCCGTGATCGAAGTCAGCTTGGCGGCACCAATGGGCGACGACACCTTGCTGGTCATGTTGAGGTCCTCGACGGCCTTGAAGACGGGCAGGATGCGCTCAGTCTGCTCGTACTCGAGGAAGGTGAGGAAGTCATCCTCCTTGAACGAGTCGGCCTTGTCAATGGGACCGAGGACGCGGCCGTTGAGGACCAGCATGTTGTCGCCGGGGGTGATGGCGGCGGCAGAACGGAAGCGCGTGAGAGCAGCCAGGTACTCGGCCGTGGCGGGCTTGTCTGTTGCCACGAGGCCCTTGAGCTCCTCCCAGGACTGCACCTCGGTCAGCACATTCAGGTCAATGTCCTGCAGAGAGTTGATGAGGTCAAGAGCAGTGTCGGCATCCTTGGGGTTGTAGACAATGTCCAGGGTGACGCCGGGGTTGTTGACGCGGAACTGGAGGGCGTTGATGAGCAGCTTGAGGCCCTCGTCGGTGCCGAGATCGAGGACGACCGTCAGCAGAGCCCAGTTCTCCTTGGTAGTCTCCTCGTCGGCATCAATGACGGGGATGTGGTTGAAGAGGTCGGCGTGCTCCGTGTGTAGTCTGTGCACGTTGAGGACGTGCAGGTTCTTGGCGCCCTCGGGGAAGATGAGGGCATTGCGGCGCGACAGGGCGTTGAGGATGAAAAAGTGAGGCGCCCAGATGGTGTCGTCGATGCGCTTGTAGTAGATGGCCTCTTGGATGGACCGCAGGTTGAGCGAGACCTGGTTGCTCATGGCCTGCACCCACTGCTCGTCGCGGGGCACGACGCTGCCGTCGACGAAGATGGGCGGGACTTCGGAGTTGGCGCCCAGACGATCGGCCCACCGCTGCGCAAGCTCAATCTGTTTGGCAAAGCCCTCGTCGGCAAAGATCTCGTCGAGCGAGAGGGCCTTGGCGTCCTCGAGCAGGCCGTGGTCCTTGATGATCGACTTGAAGATCTTGGCATTGGGGGATGCCGTCTTGCCGTCCTTGAGCGTCTGTGTCAGGTAGCCGACGACAGAAGACAGGCCGTGTCTCTCCAGCAGGTAGTACACCACCTTGGCCTGCTTGATGGCGTCGGGGGTCGGCGTCAGGGGAACAAGACCAAAGCGCACAGGCAGACGACGGCGCACAAAGTCGACGAGCATGTTGACGACCAGGTGGACGTCGGCTTCGCTGGTCAGGTCGATGGGGTACACCTGGTTGAATACATCCAGGCCGATGGGCGGGATCTGGCCCGGCCGACCGCCCTGCAGAAGCGCCTTGAGGGACTTAGGGTAGTCTGCGTAGTGGTCGTCGTTGACGAGGTCGTTGAGCCACACAATGACGCGGCCGTCCTCGGTCTCATCGCGCCAATCGAAGCGCAGTGGCGCCGATTCGGCCTTGGACTGGGCGACGGCCTGGTGGCCGAGAATGTCGACGGCCTCCTTGCCGGTCAGACCGAGCTCCTGGACACCCTCGATCATGGCGCGCTCTTTGCGCACAATGTCGAGCAGAGCCAGGGGCTGCATCTGACGCTCGATCAGCTGCACGCCGTTCATCCACAGCACGTTGACGCCGGGCGGCACCATCATGGCGCGGTTCTTCTGGTGCTCGGCGAGGAACTCGGCCGACGCGTTGTGGGCGGCAATGGAGCTCGAGTACTTGGGAAAGTCCTGGGTGATCTTGAGCAGGGTGTCAAAGGGGTTCTCGCTCTGGATGATGTAGTCGGCGGTGCTCATGCCGAGGTTGAATAGCTCCGACTTGGAAAGCGCCTTGAGGTCGGTGACGTCCTCCTCGCCGTCGAGGATGACCTCGGCCGCCTTCTTTGTCTCTTTCTGAGCAGCGTCGTCGGCAGACTCGCGGTCGTCGATAACAATGTAGTCTGTCCGCTTGAGGGCCAGCTCGACGCCGTAGCCGTTGACGGGCAGCGGCTCGGTGACCGCGGAGGCCGGGCGCACATGGCGCAGACGGTACGAGATCTCGCCATTCCGTGCCTTTTCAGCGAGGAACTTGTGGAATGGGCCAAAACCGGGCGACGTGATGTCGGCATAGAGGATGGCGGCCGGGCCGTGGCTGAGGGTGTTGTCAAAGGGCACCGTCTTGTCCTGCCGCTCGTGGCCGGCCACCTTGCCGTTGCTCGCATCCTTGTCGAGCGACGGCGAGCAGTACTGTGCGCCCTCCCACAGGATCCATTGACTGCAGCCGGTCTGGTCGCCGGAGACGGAGCTCTCTGCGGCGGTGGTGTAGAACTGGTAGTGTGCTTCGACGCGGGGAGCAGCAGAGCGCAGCGAAAGTGCCAGTTTGAATGTGGAGAGTGCTGCTTCGCTGGAAATGTGGCCACCCTCCTTGAGGAGGACTAGGAACTTGTCGTACAGCTCACGGTCGGTGGTGGCGTCGGCAAAGTATCCGTCGGCGATGCTGTCGAGGAGGGGGTAGTAGCTCGTCGCATTCTCCTGTGCAGCAGTTTCTCTAATTTGTTAGACCGCAATATATGCAAGTAAAGAAAGCGTCAGTACTTACAGCAGCTCGGTGAGGTATGGGGGAGCGGGGAAGGCTGCGACCATGCCGACATCGACTGACGGACGGGCAGCTGTGAGACATGGTTGGAGGGAGAGGGCCGCCAGGAGGGCAGCAGCCAGGCCCCGAGGGCGACTTGAAAAGCCAACCATGGCCTTGAAGTTGAGAATGGCGAATATGATATTTCAGAATTCCAAATATAAAACAATCTGATCGCTGATTCGTGGAGTGAGCTCGAGGCTGTCGAGGAGGGTCGTTGTCGATAGCACCAGGCTTGGCCGACGACGTCCTTGAAAGTGAAATGTGGCTTGACAGGCGTGTAGATCGTGGTCTAATATAGGTTTGAGAGCCGTGTCAGCTCTTGTAACCAAGCCGTCTTCTCAGATCACCGGTCGGAACAGGTGGTGCTGCGGCAGATGGCGGCAGAAGGCTGTCGAGAGAACACATCACTGGATAGCTGTCCGAAAGAGGACTAGTGTACAGCTTAGATACGCTCTTATCGGTCACGTGGCTATGACACGCATCGATTGGGTTTGTGATATTGCAAGCTGTCAACAACACGGCATGGCATTTCTTCTTGTATTGTCTGTTTGTTGTATTGTATTTTTGATTTGCTTCTTATGAATAGGCAACAGTCATGGCTAAGGACACATCATCTAGAAACAAATAAGCACGTAGAGTTGAACACACACCTGAGGTCAGCATCTCGACATGTGAAGCTAGCAATGCAGACCAAGGACAATGGATACCAAAGACAGGATACAGTGAGACATCAACTGCTGCTGTAGAACACGCCGTCCACGTCTACGTGTCCAGTGTCGCCCTGACGAGGCCCCCTATTTGCAGCCCGCCGCCAGCAAGCAACGGACGCCTATCCCTTGTTTGACCCCGCTGGTGGAGCTTCCGGTCATCTGATTGGCCAGCCGAGCTACTGGTCCCCTCCCCGGCGCGGATAAACAATGGGGCGACCAACTCAGGCGTCAGCCATCCCACTTTTGGGGGACGTACGGGCCACGCTTACCCCCTGTGGCCACTGTTGCTTGTTGCTGTTGCCAGCTGGAGCCCACCTACTGCCTATTACCTGACAAAGGGGAAGGTGGCCTTGAACCGTTTCTGGCTTTCTGGCGTCTGGCCTTCCGAACATCACCACATCCCGCATCACACCGCCCACCTCCGGCTCCCATTGACGACGGAGCTTGCCTACCACTCCGCCCACGATTGCATCGAAATTCTCGATCCCGACCTTACTCCCTTTTAATCGACCACCCTTTCCCCGTGCCACCCGCCAGGTGCGAAGCTTGCGGTCAAGATGGCGTCGTCGTCGTCGCAGATGCTCACAAAGGTACGGCACCGCCAGCACCGAAGCAGCCATTGAGGAGCAGAAGATGGAGGAGTAGTTACGGTCTACAGGATGGGTACTGACAATCTGCAGTTTGAGTCCAAATCGTCACGCGCCAAGGGCCTCGCCTTTCACCCCAAGAGGTATGCCCCCTTTTCGAGCTTCACAAGCTTCACGAGCTTCAAGCCGAGCTTCAGCTGAGCTTTCAGCTGAGCTTTGAGCTTTGTCGACATGAAGCTACACTCTGCCACATACTAACCGACAGACCATGGATCCTCGTGTCCCTCCACTCGTCTACCATCCAGCTGTGGGATTACCGCATGGGAACCCTCATTGACCGCTTCGAAGAGCACGATGGTCCCGTCCGCGCCGTCGACTTCCACAAGACACAACCGCTGTTCGTCTCCGGCGGTGATGACTACAAGATCAAGGTTTGGTCGTACCAGACCAGACGCTGCTTGTTCACCCTCAACGGCCATCTCGACTACGTCCGCACAGTCTTCTTCCACAACGAGCTCCCTTGGATCGTCTCCTGCTCCGACGACCAGACCATCCGGATATGGAACTGGCAGAACCGCTCTCTGAGTATGTTTGTTGTCAATTGTTGTTCCTGTTGTCGTAATGCCCTACTAACAAACAGTCTGCACCATGACCGGCCACAACCACTACGTTATGTGCGCGCAGTTCCACCCCAAGGAGGACCTCGTGGTTTCCGCCTCTCTCGACCAGTCTGTCCGCGTTTGGGACATCTCCGGCCTCCGCAAAAAGCACTCCTCGCCCGCTTCCATGTCCTTCGAGGACCAGATGGCCCGCGCCAACCAGAACCAGGCCGACATGTTTGGCAACACCGATGCTGTCGTCAAGTTTGTCCTCGAGGGCCACGACCGCGGTGTCAACTGGGTCGCCTTCCACCCTACCATGCCTCTGATTGTCTCGGCCGGTGACGACCGTCTTGTCAAGCTCTGGCGCATGAGCGAGACCAAGGCTTGGGAGGTTGATACCTGCCGCGGCCACTTCCAGAACGCCTCGGGCTGTCTGTTCCACCCCCACCAGGACCTGATTCTTTCGGCCGGCGAGGATAAGACCATCCGTGTCTGGGATCTGAATAAGAGAACAGCTGTCCAGACATTCAAGCGCGAGAACGACCGCTTCTGGGTCATTGCCGCCCACCCCGAGATCAACCTGTTTGCTGCCGGTCACGATAACGGTGTGATGGTCTTCAAGCTTGAGCGCGAGCGTCCTGCGTCCGCCGTCTACCAGAACAACCTCTTCTACATCAACAAGGAGAAGCAGGTCCGCTCCTACGATTTCCAGAAGAGCCTCGAGTCGCCCACCCTGCTGTCGCTCAAGAAGGTCGGCCCTGCCTGGGTCCCTCCCCGCACTCTGTCCTACAACCCTGCCGAGCGTTCGGTCCTTGTCACATCTGCTGCCGACGGCGGCTCCTACGACCTGATCAGCCTGCCCAAGGACGGCTCCGGTGTTGTTGACCCTACCGACCTCAAGCGCGGCTCTGGTAACTCGGCCATCTTTGTGGCCCGTAACCGTTTTGCTGTGCTGAACACGGCCTCGCAGACCATCGACATCAAGGACCTCCAGAACAACGTCACCCGCTCGTTCAAGCCCCCCGCAGGCACCACCGACATCTACTTTGGCGGCCCCGGCAACCTGCTCATCATCACCCCCTCGGCCGTCCACCTGTACGACATCCAGCACAAGAAGAGCATTGCCAGCCTGAACGTTACTGGCGTCAAGTACGTGTCGTGGTCCAACGACGGCTTGTACGCCGCCCTGCTCAGCAAGCACAACGTCACGATTGTCACCAAGACCCTGGAGCAGGTCAGCACTCTTCACGAGACCATCCGTATCAAGAGCGCCACCTGGGACGACGCCGGCATTCTTCTCTACTCGACTCTTAACCACATCAAGTACACTCTGCTCAACGGCGACAACGGCATTGTCCGCACCCTGGACCAGACCGTGTACCTCGTCCGTGTCAAGGGCCGCAACGTCTACTGCCTCGACCGTTCCGCCAAGCCCAAGATTCTGCAGATCGACCCTACCGAGTACCGCTTCAAGATGGCGCTCGTCAAGCGCAACTACGAGGAAATGCTGCACATTATCCAGAACTCTTCGCTTGTGGGCCAGTCTATCATCTCGTACCTGCAGAAGAAGGGCTACCCCGAGATTGCTCTGCAGTTCGTGCAGGACCCTACGACACGCTTCGAGCTGGCTATTGAGTGCGGCAACCTGGACGTCGCCGTCGAGATGGCCAAGGAGCTGGACAAGCCCAAGCTGTGGTCGAGACTCAGCACTGAGGCTCTGGCGCACGGCAACAGCCAGGTTGTCGAGATGTGCTACCAGAAGCTGAAGCAGTTTGACAAGCTGTCGTTCCTGTACCTGTCCACTGGTGACCGGGCCAAGCTGGGCCGCATGGCCAAGATTGCCGAGCACCGTGGCGACTTCAACTCGCGCTTCCAGAACGCCCTGTACCTGGGTGATGTCGAGGAGCGGATACAGATGTTCAAGGAGATTGACCTGTACTCGCTTGCGTACATGACTGCCAAGGCCCACGGCCTGGAGGAGGAGTGCCAGTCGATCCTGGAGGCCACTGGTGTCACTGAGGAGCAGCTGACGCTGCCAGAAAACCTCAGCGGCAACCTGGCACCGCTGAAGCCTGTTGTGCCTACCTACAAGTCCAACTGGCCTACCAAGGGCACCTCTGTGTCCTTCTTTGAGAAGGCGCTGCTCGGCCAGGTCGAGGGTCTGTCTCTGGAGGACGAGCCTGCTGCCGCTGCCAACGGTGCCGATGCCTTTGGCGACGAGCAGGATGGCGCCGATGCCAAGAAGGGCAGCCTGATTGACGCCGACGACGACGAGGATGCCGCTGGCTGGGACATGGGCGACGACATTGTGCCCGAGGTCGACAGCGACTTTGTCAACGTCGACAGCACAGAAGCCGGTGGTGCTGGCAGCAGCGAGGCGGACGTGTGGGCGCGCAACTCGCCGCTGGCCGTTGACCACGTTGCGGGCGGCTCGTTTGAGTCGGCAATGCAGCTGCTGAACCGCCAGGTGGGCGCCGTGAACTTTGCGCCGCTGAAGCCGCGGTTCCTGGAGGTGTACCAGGCGTCCAAGACGTACCTGCCCGCATCTGCCAGCCTGCCGCCGCTGGTCAACTACGTGCGCCGCAACCCCGACGAGACCGACGCCAGAAAGGTTCTGCCGATTATCCCGCGGGATCTGGAGTACCTTGTTGAGAACGACCTGCAGCGCGGCTACGACTCGATGAAGACGAACAAGCTGGAGGACGGCCTCCAGGTGTTCAAGGGCATCCTGCACTCTGTGCTGATCAACGCGGTGTCGAGCGAGTCTGAGGTTGAGGAGGCCAAGAAGCTGGTGACGTCGGCGAGCGAGTACGCGGTGGCAATGTCGATTGAGCTTGCGCGGAGACAGCTGGGCGCGGCGGACGTGGTGGCCAAGGACGCAGGCCTGACGAAGAAGAGCCTGGAGCTGTCTGCGTACTTTACGATTCCCAAGATCGAGGTGCCGCACCGGCAGCTGGCGCTGCTGAACGCGATGAACCTGTCGGCGCGCAACAAGAACTACGGCTCGGCCCTGAGCTTTGCCAACCGCATACTAGCCAACGGCGGTGCCGGGCGTATCATTGAGACTGTGAGTTAAACTAATGCCAACGTGACTAATATGGGATATATACTGACTGACGGAATAGGCCCGCAAGACCAAGGCGACGTGCGAGCGCAACCCCAACGACGCAATCGATATCGAGTTTGACCAGTTTGCCGAGTTTGACGTGTGCGCGGCCAGCTTCACGCCGATCTACAGCGGCACGGCGTACGAGGAGTGCGCGTTTGACGGCAGCAAGTACCACAGCAAGTACAAGGGCAGCACGTGCCGCATCTGCGAGGTGTGCGAGATTGGCAAGCACGGCAGCGGCCTGAAGCTGTTTGCGTAGATGCGTAGATGTCTTGACTGTTTAAAAGATGTGGCCAGAGTGGTGTATTCCTTGATTCGTTCTGGTTCTTTGTCTTGATCTGTTTTCAAAACCTGCACTGTTTACTAAACTCGCTTTGTTTTAACTATTTCAATTGTTTATTCTACATTTTCTTCTTTCATTTTGTATGTTGATGCCTGTCTTTTCTTAACATGAATGTTTTCTCAAGCTGTTGTCTTCTCGTCTCTTTACTTGTGGTTTTGTCATTATCTTGTCTGTCGGAAATCAAAAGTTGGCTGTCAGGTGTAGAGTAGAGGAATATCACGTCTTACGGTCTCCTAGTCAATTCATTACATTTGTCACTCATTCATCACATTCAGCCAACTTGTGATCATGCAATTAATTCAACTCTGCAACCGCTCATAAGATCATAATGATACAGAACCCGTCGTCCTTCTAGTCTTTCTTGGTACAAAAAAGAATACTAGACAATCGTCTCGAGCTGTCGTGCGTAGCCCAGCACGTTCTCAATCACCATCTGGCTGACTTCCTGCTCGGCCGGCTCGGCCGTCGCCGTCAAACCGTCGCCCGCCGACACGGCGCCAATCTTGTCAGCAGCTGGTGCAGACGCCGCCGGAAACAGAATCTGCCCGTCCTTGATCGTCCAGCCGCGCAGCCGCGCAAACTCGATAACAGCGCCCTCCGAGTCCAGGAACAGCAGCGACTTGGTCGAGCTCAACGGCAGCGACGGGTACGCGCGCTCGCTGCTCGACGCAATCTCGGAGCGCACCTGCGACGTCAGAATCTCCGAGAAGACAGCGTACTCCTCGCACGGCTCCTCGCCCTGCTTCATGGCGCGCCACACGCGGTCGTAGCTGCCCTCCATGAGCCACCGCTCGAGGCGGATGGGGTAGCCCAGGAAGCGGTCCTCCTCGGAGCCGGCGCCCTCGCGCGTGCTGATGCTCTCGAGCTCCGAGTGGAACTCGCCGTAGCGGCCCTCGGTCAGAAGAAGGAGCAGGTAGAGGCCCGTCACTTTGTTGCGCTCGGCGACATTAGGAGGGAGGACGGCGGCGGGCAGGGCGTAGAAGGGGGCGAGCTGCTGGACGTAGCGGGTAAAGGCGTCGGCGTCGTGGGCGCGGATGGAGCAGAGGGCGCCCTGCTCGTAGGTCTCGCGGGCGAGGGCGAGGACCTGGGGGGACACGGCGCTGGCGGGGTCGAGGGAGGGGGTGAGGGCGCCGAGCTTGAGCAGGGCGAGCTTTGCCTTTGACAGCAGCTTGACCTGGTCTGCGTAGGGGGCGCGCGAGGCCTTGACCTGGGCGAGGATCTGTGCGAGCTGGCGGTCGGCCATTGTGAGGGGGGAGGGAGGTGAGGTCGAGGTGTAGTTGTAGAGTTGTTGATGTAAATGGAGCTCTGCTATTATTTAAGAGCGGGAATTGAGGTGTTCGTGAAAGTCGTGCTCGTATAGAGATTCGTGTGGATTGGTGGTGATTGTTTGATGATGTCGTGGTGTTGACGTTGAGAGCTACTAGCAGCAGCAGTGGCCCGTTGGTAGCAGCAGGCTGCATGAGGCTGACGACCAGCTGTACCAGTAGGCTGCTGGCTGCTGGTAGAGCTCGAAGTGGGGCGCACCCGATTGACGGGTCACGTGGTGAATATCATTATGTAATCACCGCAGCCGACATATTTGACGATTCACAAAAACACATTTACTTTGCTTGTGCAATTACTTTATTGAAAATGTGCATTGTATTGCAAATATTCATTTCATTTTAGTTTGAAAATCGGCAGTGAAAAAGGCAGATTGTGGACATCCCACAAGCGAGGCATCTTCATGTATCACAGCCTCGACGACATCAACCCCGACATTTGACCCGAGATATCTTTAAGAACTCATCTTTAAAAGCCTAAGCGTGGGGGAAATAAGATTAAGGGATCATAGTTATCATGGGAATAACTAAACCAGAATCAATCACACAGGATGCAGCTGAGAAGCTACGGACTGTCGATCCGAGCCGTGAGGATTCAGTCGGAGCTCAACGGCTCGCGGTTTAGATCATTACTGCGTAAGTCTCAAGAAGCGAGACAAGAGGAATAAGCTTTGCTTTGATAGTATGTATGCCTGGACTCAACAGCTCCGATAAAGACATTGAAAGCACATTGTTCTGCCTAGGCTGAAGTGCTAGTGGTGCCAGTACGCCTACACTAACGATGCAATCAAAGGTGGGAGTGATTGGGCTGATATTGGCCGTAGCTGTTAATTTATTTGGGAAAGAGCGTGTCTGAATGGACGGCATACTTTCCGAGTCTATGTTATTGGTAGACGAGTGCTTTTGGCTGGCTTGCTGATGGCTTGTAGAGCTGCATGGGACTGTCTGTAACTGCGCACAATCAGCATGATGGCTATTAGCTAAAACAAAGAACAAGGTCAGTTGTCTCCGAAGCACGAGACCTGCATACACGGCTGATTCGGAGAAGCACTCTTGGCGGAGGCGTTGTGGCCGTCACATGAAGAGTGAGCAGATGGCATGGGCTGCACTGTAATACTGAGTACTGACATGATTACTTGCAAGGTAAGGCATGATACTTGCACGACAATATTGCCAAGGAAAATCAACGGAAATCATTGATACTTTGTAGAGCTGGGACCAGAGCTGGGATGATGAGATGGGATGGCCAGCTGGCAGCAAGGAAGAACAGGAGTACAAGGGATCTGTTAAATTCAAAACAGCCCAAGACCAACAGCTACTCATGACAACACCAACAAGAGTTGAATCCGATATACCTGATATAAGCTTTCGGACGGAACATTGATCACCGCTAGAAATGCAACCAAGAAGTCGTTGACAGTCTACTCTGTACAGCAACTATTCTACAGTGCTCTAGCGTGCTTGCCGATCTCCTGCACGGTTAATTAGCATGCTGGACTGGAGTCGCACTGATCAGAAATAGAAACATATCGTGGCTGAGCACCATTCCTGGCATACAACGCCAATGACAACGTTGTTTACCAGGCTGTCAATACTGAGTACAGAGTATTCTACCTTGTCTATTCTTATTAAATACGCTCGTACGCATTTATTCTTTGTTCTTAGGCATCAAAGTCAGAGTTGCCCCTGCTGGCCCGCCAGGGTCCGCACTGCATTGCACATCAGGGTCTGATAGGCAGCGATATAATCTGCAGTACTGCGTGTAAATAACAACACAAACGTAAAGAGCTTAGACATCTTGACAACGCGGTATATTCATGATACAGCATGTTCTCGAAGTCAAGTTGAAGCAATATCATCAGTATATGGCGCTCATAAGAATACCCATCGCTCCTGCCTGGAGTAAGCT
Source organism: Ophiostoma piceae (assembly GCA_032248835.1). NCBI lineage: Eukaryota > Fungi > Ascomycota > Sordariomycetes > Ophiostomatales > Ophiostomataceae > Ophiostoma > Ophiostoma piceae. The sequence continues at coordinate 2,003,606 of CP135129.1, forward strand.
TATATATCTTATTGCCGACCAGTACACCGAAAATAGCAGGAACCTCTGCAGCTAATAACTCCTAATGCCTCGGTGGGGTAACCAATTCCACTGCAATCAAATGACACCGTCTACGGAGTATTAGAGGACCCAAACGTAAAAAAGGAGGCTGTCTACTTGTAGAGCTGGAATGCGTCTGCAATATTCAAGGCATTCAGGCATTCGGGCAGCATCAATAAAGGCATAAGCTTGAGGCGTAGACAGGCGCGCAATCATTCATAATGAGTACAGACTGCAGTTTAAAAGGAAGGCGCACCACGGAATATATCAACAGCGCTCCTGCCAGTTGCGGCTTCTTGGCTTGGCGACTTCGTCCTTTGATCTTTCCATATTGGGCTCCTCTTCCTCTCCTTCCTTCTTCCTTCAGCCCCCGTCAATCTGCTCCGTCCCTGCGCAGCTAGCTTCAAAGTACAGACAGCGCATCTTTATCTTTTTCTATTCTAATTTGTACTTTTTATTTATTGGACGACCCCTCGGCTGGCAAACATAATAATAAGAAGCCCCCTCCAGCTCTTCAGCTCTTTCAGAAAGAAAGCTTCCAGCTTCTTGACTTTGGTTATTACAAAGTAAGCTTTCGTTTTCGCAGTCGCTCCTTCCGTTCACGACACAGCCGTTCCTTCCTTTTTTATTTTCGCTTTGCATCGCCTCGCCTCACGTGGCTGCCTATTGCCAAGTGCCGTTCGTCAACCTCGACCTCGACCTCACTTCTAACCACTTCCACCTCGCCTCCGCCATCTCTCTCTACGAATCGAATCCTGGCGCCAACTATATGCGGCCTGCATGAAGAGACCTGTGCCACACTCTGCGACCCCTCTGTACTACTTGCCATTATTTAGCACAGCAGACTGCAACCTTACGCACAGCCTTGCAGCACCTCTTCTACTCTGAGTACCCAGAGTATATTACCCGACTCTCGGCATCCAGCAGTCCGGTCTTTACTTAAAATTTCGGACTAAACGAGAGGCAGACGTTTAAGCATCACAGCAACAACAGCCAGCAACCATGGCGAACCCGCAGTACGCGCGTCCGCAATACAAGCCCACGGGCAGTTCTGGTAAGTAGATATACAATGTACAAGTGCACTTTGCGACCAGGGTGCGAGCAAGAGAGCTGCTCTGTCTGTCTGTACAGACGAAATCCAAAAGGATCAAGGGTGCTCGGCGTGAGACCAAGTGGGGAGTATGGTACAGAAATAGAGTGAGAGTGAGCATGAAGAGAGATACATAAGAAAAGCATCGCCAGCTGAGATGCGATGTTGCATCTTATACGAGATCAAGGAACACGAGAAGCAGGAACAGGAACAAGAACGGAACGCCAGGGACAGAAGCACAGACACAGAGCAAATCAGGATTCACAGCGAGGAATCAGAAGCCAGGAACAGGAACCAGGAACCCAGGATATCGACTCAGGGACACAGACACAGAAACAGAAGAGAACACACACGACGGCCCGAGACATCAAGCAACGCAAGCAAGCAGCAGCCAAGCAGATCGCCAGGAATAGAAATAGAAGCCAGCCTCGAGACGTTACCTATTTCTGCCTCTTGCTGTCCTCAACGACGTCAGAGACACGCTTCGCGTTTCAACCCCCCGGCAGAGACCAGCTACGTCGCATTTCCTCGGAGTTTTAGACCGTGGGCAAAGAGAATAGAGAGCAAATCGAATCGGAATTCAAGCTGGAAATCAAAGTCAAAAGAAAAGATCACAAGCTCGACAACATCAATCCTGCTCACCCCTGCCATCACCGTCACCTTGCTGGCGGGCCATCGCATAACATCTCTCCCTGTTGATAACTCGGTTTCTATTTTCTATTTTCTATTTTCTCATTGTTTTTCTCTTTCGTTGCGACTAGCAATACTCAATACTCCTGCTTTGGACGACTGGCCCCGGCTTACGACTGCAACACTGAACACTACGACACTGCAACACTGCAACCCTATAGCAACACTCGCGGGACACTCGACACTACGACACTTGGCTTCTCTCACCCCGCAGCTGTTCTCTTTTCCGTCGTCTCTCTGGTCTGCTCTTCTTCTTGCTTCTCTCATGCTCCTACCTTACTCCCCTCCTCTGGATCTAGCCTCTACCCTTCCTTGTTTCTCGACGTGCCTTTCTCGACGTCTTCATCACGTCACCATCCGCTGGTCGCCGCGCTACAGACGCCCACTCTGCACTATTGCACTTCTCCTCTAGCCCTAGCCAGGATACCAGCCGCACCGCAGCTTATCTCACCAGCTCGTCTGACGCCTGACGCCGTCACTCCCGCGTCCATTTCCGAAGCTAACACTACTCCTTATATCCAGCAGACGCCTTTCCTCCTGTCGCCAGGAAAGAAACCTTTGAAATGCCAAAACTCGAGGCAACCTTTGTCCCCGGCGGCTTCGATGACTACTACATGCCAGAAGTCATTGCTCCATCTCCTCAGCGGTGAGTTCTTTTCTTTCTGAGTGTTCTTTGTTATGTTGGATCCGCGTGCAGCCGCTCAGGGTCGCCTTTGCGTCTGTTGCTGTGATCCTCATTCGCCCTTGCCCCTCCCCCACCACCAAGCGTCTTTTTGATCGGTCGCAGTGTGTTTGGGCTTTCGTTTGATTTGGAGTTTGTCTGGCCTTTGATTTGGCCTTGATTTGGAGTTACTTTGACCGTTTGACTGGTCTCTGTCTTTCCTTTGCTTGGTCGGCCGAAGTAGTCTAGACGCGATCCGACTAGCAAATGATCAGCTATACGAAAAAGAAATATAGCGCCCGTCAGCAAAACAAACAAAACACAGCAAACAGCAGACAGCCCGCGACATGAAATCAAAATAGACACTGACCTCATAGGGTAATGCCTGAAGTCCCCCATAATATGCAAGAGGATCTTCAGCGCATGGAACTTGAAGCCCAGCCCACCGACAGATACGCCGAACATCCACACCCCCAGGCCCGCGACCTGCCTGATCAGCGCGGCCGCGAACCCTCCTTATCCAACTACCTAGACCCGTCCACTTCTACCAATACCAACAACGCCAAGCCCTCCGGCTCGGGCACGCCCTCACCCGCCGCCATCGAATACCAATACAACAACTCGCCCGCTGTCCAAGCTGCACCGACCGCGACAAACGACTTCAAGCCCTTGGTCCAGGAAAAGCAGCCCGACATGCCGGCCTTTGAGGTCCCCAGCTTCTCGCCCTTTCCCCGCGTCAGCCAGGACCATGTGCCGCCAAGCGACGACGACAGAGAGCGCATCCTCTACGCCGCGCGCCAAGAAGTCCTGCGCTCAAACAACGTCAGCAACCAGCTGGAATGGGCGCTCGATGTCTTGTTCTGGGTCGAGACCGCACAGGACGCCGCCGCGCGCGAGGTCAAGGAGCTGGGCACGCGCCCCCAGACCCCGCGCATCGAGCACGAGCTGCGCACCGATGCGCTGCGGATTGTCGAGTACCTCGCCAGCCAGCACCACCCGCAGGCGCTCTTCTCGCGCTCAAAATGGCTCGAGTTTGGCAAGTTTGGCTACCGCATGGACAAGAACGAGGCGTTTATGGGCTACATGAACGCCGCCAACCGCGGCTGGAGCCGGGCCGAGTTCCGCATCGGCATGATCTACGAAAACTCAAACGATATCAAGAATGCGCTGCAGCACTACAACCGCGGCCTCGCCATGCAGGACTCGGCGTCCACGTACCGCCTGGGCATGATGAACCTGCTCGGCCAGCACGGCCACGCCAAGGACTACCGCACCGGCCTCGAGCTGCTGCAGTCGGCCGCCGACACCGCCGACGAGGAGTCGCCCCAGGGCGCCTACGTCTTTGGCATGCTCATCTCGCGCGAGCTGCCCGACGTCAACATCCCCGAGGGCATGCTACCCTTTAACCTGAATCAGGCGCGCCTGTACATTGAAAAGGCCGCCTTCTTCGGCTTTGCCAAGGCCCAGCTCAAGATGGGCCAGGCCTACGAGCTGTGCCAGCTGGGCTGCGACTTTAACCCGGCGCTGTCGCTGCACTACTATGGCCTGGCCGCGCGCCAGGGCCAGGCCGAGGCCGCGCTCGGTGTCAGCCGCTGGTTTCTCTTTGGCTACGAGGGTGTGTTTGTCAAGAACGAGCAGCTCGCGTTCAAGTATGCGCGCGAGGCCGCCGACGCCAAGCTGGCCACGGGCGAGTTCGCCATGGGCTACTACCACGAGATCGGCATCTACGTCCAAAAGGACCTGCGTGAGGCTCGCACGTGGTACGAGCGCGCTGCCGACCACGGCAACAAGGACGCGCAGAACCGTTTGGAAGGTCTGAGCCAGGCCAAGACGCTCACCAAGCAGGACCACGAGACCACCGCGCTCACGCGCATCAAGTCCAAGCACGGGTCCATGCGCGGCCAGCGCCCCGAGCGGTTCAGCTCGCGCAACAACCCGGCCGCCCAGGCCCTAGGCTCTGTATCCGAGTCGTCACTTCCGTCAATCCCCGACGAGCCCGTCGCCAAGCCCGTCATCACACCGCCCGCCGACCGCCCGCCCGTGTTCGCCATCAACATCGACACCAGCCTCGCCATGCGCCCCAAGTCCACCGCGCCCTACCCGGACGACGACCACAAGCCGACGCCCCTCAACCTCGCGCGCCCCAAGTCCGCCGCGCCCTACCCCGACGACGACCCCAACACCAGCCGCCTGCCCCGGTCGCCCCACTACAACGCCCAGATCCGGCCGAGCAATGCGCCGCAAGACAACCGGCCACTCAGCGCGTTTGGCATCCGGCCCGTCAACTCGGCGCCTCTGGCTCCTCTTGCTCCTGCTGGCCAGGGACAGGGTCAAGGTGCACGGCTGCCCGTGTCGCAGTCGATGAACAACCTGGCGCCCAACAACCAGCAGCGGCCGTTCTCGGTCAACTCGCCAGGCAGACCGCTCGACAACGACCCGCGCGGGCGGATTGCGTCTGCTGGCTGGGAGCCGCAGGCTGGTGCCGGTCGCGGCCGTGGCGGCGGTCCTGGTCCTGGTGCTGGACCTGGACCTGCTGGTCCTAGCCCTAATTACAACTACCCCCAGCAACAACAAACCCCTGCGAATGCACGTCTTTCGGGCGGCCTGCCAGCACAGCCGGACCGCAACCGCCTGTCCAAGACGAACCCCAACGCGCCTGCACCAGGCCAGGGACCCGCACCGGGTGGCTACGGCAACCTCGGCCCTGCAGGCGCCAACCCTGCAGCAAACGCACCGGGTGGCCAGCCAGGCAGAGAATATGGCCCACGCACATCCAGCCGCCCCGCATCGAGTGCCTACGGCGGCGCGCCACCAAGCAACAACAACGTAAACAACGGCCGGCCAGACAGACTGGACTCGCTGCCGTCGCAAGGTGGCCACGGCCGGTTCCCCAGCAATGGCGCTGGCAACGGCAACAACAACGCCGGTCCCGGTCGCCAGAGCGCACCACCCGGAGCCCAGGGCGGCTTCGGCAACCCGGCAGCGCCGCGGCCCTCGCCTGCGCAACAACAGCAGCAGCGCGTGTCCTCGGGCACACCGCAGTCGGCGCCCCCCGGCGCAGCGACACGGCCGCCCGCTGCTCAGGCCGGCAAGCCCGCCAAAGCCGCACCACAAGGACCTGCGACGTTTGAAGAAATGGGCATTCCCCAAGGCAAGGGCGATGACGACTGTGTAGGTTTTTCAAGTATCTACTTTTTAACAGAAACAACTGCTAACAAACCAGGTCATTATGTAACGAAAAGATGCACGACGGTTGGATACGACAAAACACGGCCTCTTGTTTATGTTTGGTTTGGATTTGGTTATTTGACATTTTGCGTACTATTCACATTACGAGATCTTTTTGGCATTTAGATTATGATTTCAGCTTTCTATTTATATTACTTTTGGTTCTGCTAGTTTATGCTCTGATGATATCACGATTGTCTTTTTATTGCAATGTTGAACTTGATTATGCTCTACCTGTATCCGTGAATGAAAGAAACTTTTGTTACCCGGCTTAGATCTACTCATCATCACTCTCCTCTTCGCTCTCGTCCTCGTCGTCCTCGTCGCTGTCCTCCTCGGCCGTCTCCAGCCACTCAACAAGCACACGGCACCGCTCCTTGGCGCCCGCCATGCTGCTGTCGCCCGACACGCCGCTGCCGCCCTCGGCCGCGCGCTTGTCCGCCCACCACGCCAAAATGCCCTCTTCTTCGAGAACATCGTTGTCGTACAGCTGCTGCAGCAGCGCCGCCAGCAGCGTGCCCGGCGCCGGGGCCGATTTTTGTGTCTCTCTCTCCGCTTCAGGGAGACGCTCCTTTTCTTTTTCTTCGCGGATCCGCAGGCCGACCAGCGTCCGCTGCAGCGCAAGCACAAACTCCACCTGCTCGTCCGCCGTGCCGTTGCCGACACCGACGTCGCCCACAAACGTCGCCGCGCCCGTCTTGCTCTTGACCGCGCGCTCTGCCGCCTTGGCCGCGTCCAGGCCCTGCCCCGAGCCGCCCGGCATCGACGCGCTCGTCACGCCCAGCGGCGTCGCCAGCTCGAGCGCGCGGCGCGCAAACGCGGCCGCGACAGCACGGCGCACGGCGCCGTCGGACGCGTCCGTGGACAGGCGCAGGCCCATGAATTCGAGGCGCGCCGACTCAAAGTCGCTGCTGCCGTCGTCGCGCAGGGCGTCGAGCAGGCCGTTGACGGCGTCGGTGTGGAAGGTGCTGCTGCCGACGCCGTCGGAGCCGATGAGGCCCGTAGCCAAGCCGGTGGCGCCGCCGCCGGGCGCGGCACTGCGGTCGCGCAGCATGCCGGCGAGGCCGCCGCTGGTCGAGAAGCGCGAGCCGTCGAGCGACGTGAACGAGGGCAGGCGCGAGCGCGAGCCGCCTGCGTCGCCGGCGCTCAGATAGTTGTTGTTTGCGTTGTCGTCCTCGTCGTCGTCGTCAAAGACGGCGCCGTCGTAGTCGTCGGCATCGGAGCCAAAGCTGGAGATGGACGACGTCGACAGGTTGAGGTGGGCGGTGGAGTAGATGAGCGAGCGCTGCAGCGACTCGGGGGTGACGACGTCGTCGTCGTCGCTGTCGTCGTCGTCGTCGTTGCCGTACGAGTGGTGGTACGCGGCGCCCTTGCCGGTGGCGCCAACAATAGCCGTGTCACTAACAATGTCAGAACCGTTGGGCTTGACGGCGGTGAGCACGACGGGCGCGCCGGGCGCGGCCTCGACGAGCGTCGTGTTGTCGGCGACAGCGACGCCGTAGGACAGCACGGAGCCGGCGGGCACGGCACAGCCGGCGCCAACATGAACACCAGCAGCGAGGATGGAGCGCGTGACGACGGTGTTGTCGCCAATGACGACGTCGTCCCAGAGGTAGCAGTTCTCGATGCGCACGTTGTTGCCGATGCGGCAGCGGCGGCCAATGGTGCTGCCCGACACGACACTGTTGGCGCCGACAGAGGTGTGCAGGCCGAGGGCGGCGCGCGCGACGGAGGCGGTGGGGTCGATGGTGACGCCGCGCTCGGCGGAGACGCCGACACCGGCGCCAGCGGAGTAGGACGCGGACGACAGGCCGGACAGGCCGGCAGCACCGGCACGGCCGCGGCGGCGGCGCACGCTGGTGTAGGAGTGGCCGGGCACCAAATTGGTCTCGGGGACGAGCGGGTAGGTCCAGCGGCCGAGGATGTCGCGCGAGATGGCGTCGTACATTTGCAGCGAGGTGACGCGCGCGGCGTAGCTGCCGGACGCGGGCGCCGTCGCGGCCTCGGCGTCATCACTAACAATATCGGTATAGATAAGCTTGCCGTTGAGCTCCCAGTCCTTGAGCACGTTATGCAAAAAGTTCTTGCGCGGCAGCTCGCAGTCGAAGCTCTCGGTCCAGAGGGCGAGGACGTCGGGGGTGCAGATGTCGATGCCGGTGTCGACGAGGTCGGCGCGGACGTCAATGTCTGCGTTGCGCTCGAGGAAGGCGGCGTCGATGTCGAGGTAGCGGTCTTGGCGGTGGTCGAGCGGGGATATTTCGTCGTACTGGAGGCAGCGGCCGTTGTTGGCATCGAGGACAAACAGCGGCTCGATGCCGTGGGCGCGCGTGTGGTGGTCGGCGCCGTGGGCCTCGCGCAGGACCATGGTCATGACGGCGTCGCGGTTGGCCTCGCGGCGGGCGCGGTGGCGGGCCAAAATCGGGTCAAGAGGGACATTCGCGACGAGGTCGCCGTGCACAAGAACAAAGTCGCCCTCGATGATGCCGCGCTTGTCGAGGTCGCGCAGAAAGTCGCCGAGCGACGAGGCCTGGCCGACGCGGATAATGTCGAGGGACTGGAAGGGGTTTGTCTTGCTGTTGGCGGTCCAGCGGGGCGATGCGGCGAGGTACTCTTCGATCTGGTCAGCGTGGGCGCCGCAGTAGAGGTAGACCTCCTGGACGCCGTTCATGGCGAGGTACTCGAGGGTGTATTCGATGAGGGGGGTGTTTGCGAGGGGGAGGAGGCACTGGCTGTTAGATTCTGTTTGTCGCAGTTCTTTCTGGAGGACATACTCGTGGGCGGTCGATGGTGAGCGGCTTGAAGCGGTCCTGGAAGGAGTCGGCAAGGATCTAGAGGTCAGTGTCTTGATATTGTAGATACTCGTCGTTGTCGTCGTCGTCACATACAACAGCCTGCAGGACTTCCTCGCCCTTGTCGTCGGCATGGCCTTTGCCAGCCTTCTTGCCGCGGGCAGCGCCCTTTTTCGCTTGTGACATTTTTTGTTGGTTTTTTTGTTTGCGATTCGTGCGTAGTTATCGTCAATATGGAATATCGAACATCAATGTCAAGCACTACGTCAATGGTCGCAATGACTCAGAAAAAACACCAGAGCAAGGTGGGGAGTTTCATTGGTGGGATGGTGGGCGCAATGGAAGAATGGAAGGCATCGAAGCAGCTACCCGAAAGGGTTAGCGTGGCTTATCGATAAGATTCTTGCAGAGGTATTGTGCATTGATCGAGACGAAAGCATCACAGAAGAATAGAGTAGAAGACGTTAGTAGTAGTAGTAGTAGTAGTAATCAGAGGAAGCATAAAAGGAACAAAATTGAATAAAATTGGACAAAAAAATACATTCAAACACAGCCAACTTCATCTATCTACCAGAGAAGACAGCTGTCACTGTTAACCCAGTATTACATAATCTCAGCTTACATAATCAATCTCGACGGTTAGAATGACGACAAGGTGACGACACGGTGAGTCTGCTTTTAATCGTAATCTTTATCTCTATCTTCATTATTATCATCGATAAATAAACAATAGCATCTTTATTATTGGTATTAATAGAAATCATGCCACTTTGCGCTGCTGCTACCCCAGGAGTCTAGGTCATTACGGAGAGTAAGAGTAAGGCCCAGGCCTGGCCAGACCGTCAGTGTTGTAGAGGAAGGAGCGTGTCCAGCGTGTGTTGTGTTGTCTCCTCCTTCTCTCTCTCTCTCTCTATTTACTAATCAAAGCAGCAAATAATGTCAATAAGATGCAGCTGGCCAAACCTCAACTCACAATTATTGACTGTGGCTTCTTCCTACGAAGTATTGACTTCTCTATTGACTCCTCTATGATCAAACACTACAGCCATGCCCCAACGGGCTACATGATGCGCCGTTTGGTCCATTGCTGCACAGGCCTTTTAAACTCGTTAAAAGCTCCTCTAAAATACTAAATAAAGTCTGCTTACATAATGATGGCCCGGCCTGGACCGTGATCTGGAGTTGTCCAAGCTGGCCAGACCGTTGAAGTCTGTGGTCTCTAATAAGACTTTAATAACAGTCAGAGTTGCAGTTGCTTTGTTGCAGTTTTATCTTACTTCTGCTGCTATAAGATCCATCATATATGACTGTTCCCCGTGCATAACTTTCTGCTCTACTTCTGTCACTCGCTCTGATTCTGTTCTTCTTTTCTTCTCTTCGTTTCTTTCTTTTCTTTTTCCTCCTTCTTTAGGCTGTTACATCTTCATTCCATCATTATCCCATCATTGTCTATTCACTGTCTATTCATTCTATTTAATGTCTTTCCAGTCTCCGGAGATCAACATCTCGATATCTCACGATACTAGTATACTAACTGCAGATCACTTCCTTTCTCGTCTCGATCCAACTTCTCAGCATCTTCCGTCAGACCTCTCGACACATCACGATCAGCCTTTAATATTCAACACACAATCAACAATGACATTCAACAATCAGCATTCAAAAGTCAACAATCAAATCAAACTCAATTCAATATTCAATTCAATAAGTATAACCAATTCATTATAAGCCGTCCGGCTTAATGCATGACTGAAAGTCACTATCCAAACGCCAGGTATTCCAATCAAAAATTGCAAACAAAAAAAAAATCAAGCATACTGCCCCGGCCCGTACAGCCGCTGCCGCTTCTCCGGCCGGTCGTCTTGGCTCACATTCGGATTCACGGGGACAGGATTCGGATTGCCCGGATTCATCCGGTACCCGTCCATGGTCGGCGACGCCTGCGGCAGCCCCGTCCCGGGCGAGTGCCACGACGACGACGTCGCGGGCGACTGGATCGGGGTGGTCTCAAACTTGACGCCCATCTGCATCGGCATAATGTTGGCATTCACATAGCCGTTTTGCGGCGGCGGCGGCGCGAGGTCTTCGCTGCCCGGTGGGGGTGGGTTCTTTAGCAGGTACGGCAGGTGCTTTCGCAAAATCCGCACCATGCCTTCCTTGGTAAACGGCTTCGCCAGGACATCGTTCATCCCCCAGTGAAAGTACGTCGCAATGTCCTCGCTGCGGATGTTGGACGTCATCGCGACAATGGGCACGCGCGGCGCCGCGACGCGGATGCACGCCGTCGCCGACACGCCGTCGAACACGGGCATGATAATGTCCATGAAGATGAGGTCGAAGCGCTCCGGGTCTTGGTTCACTTTAGCGACGGCCTCGGAACCGTCCTTGGCAATCTCAACAACACAGTCGACCTGCGACAGAAACTTGGCGCCGATGCGCGCGCACACCTTGTCGTCCTCCACCAACAAAATCTTCGGCTTCTGGAGCCCCCAGAGCGAGCCGGTCAACTCTTTGGGCGAGACCTGCGCCTCGGCCGTGGGCGGTGCCGCGTTGGCGGTGCTGAGCGGGCGCGTGTAGGGGATGTTGTTGATGTGGTCGGCGTGGAAGGGGTCGATGCCGGCGTTTTGGCCGACGGGGTAGACGAGGTGGCGCATGTCGTTGAGGTCTCCCGGGGCGGCCACAGAAACTCCAGCCGGCGGGTTGATGACGGTCGACGACGAACCGGCCGACTCGGGCGGCGACGTCGCGTTCTGTGCGTTTTGCGCGTTTTGCTGGAACATGGTGGTGAGGCGTTCAAAGTCGCGGTCGGCGACGGGATCGGTGGCGACATTGTTGAGAATCTCGCGGGCGCGGCGCAGCTCGACGGCGGGCTCGTCGGCGCTGTCGGGCAGCAGGCCCATGGAGGGGTGGTACTGGGCGTGGGGGGAGGCGCTCGTGTGGGCGTGGCGGCTGTTGCGGCGGCGCTGCTCGTCAATGTTGTTGAGGTGGTTGATGAGCTCGGTGTGCACTTGGTGCTGGGCCTTGACCATTTTTTGCAGGCTCGTCAATTCATCCACCAAGATCTTGTTGGTGTTGGCAATGTGCGAGTACTGCTCCTGGAGGGCCTGGACCTGGTGCTGTGTGGCGACGAGGGTGTCGTTCAGCAAGACGAGTTGTTGGGTGGCGGGAAACGGCTCTTCGGCGACGGTCACTTTGCGCGCGGCCGGTGCTTTCCTGCGGATATTATCGAGATTATCCTTCTTGTGCTGGTTGAACTCGGGGTGCTTAAACTCCCAGGCGCCCTGGCCGTAGGCGGACTGGCCGGTGTCGTCGTTGTGGCGGACCTTGTGGAAGTCGTATTTGTTGAGCTGGCGGACGAAGCTGGCAAAGTTGCTGTGTTTGAAGTGTTTGGGGAGGATTGTTTTTGTGAATTTTTCGTTCTGTTTTAAAAGTCAGCGGCTGAAGTAGGCGAGCGTAGCGAGGCGAGCCGAAGCCGCGCCGTAGATAGTCCGCGAGGCCGCAGGCCGTGCGTCGTGTAGACCACGCCAACGTAGACCGCGGCTTCAAAGTACCGACGTGCTAACTAGAAAAGTGCTTACCTCCAAAACAACAAAACTATCACCATCATTCCCCCAGCGCACAACCGAGTTGTACTGCGGATCCTCCAGCATCTTGTAGAGTTTGCGGACCTTTCATTAGTATAGTTCATATCGAAGGAAAAGAGGACCTACAAAATCGCTCGAGTTGTTGGCCACGCCGGGCGGCAGTTCGCTGTCGAGCGGCGGCATTGTGCCGTGTGTGTGTATGCGATGGACTGGTAGAGCGATGAATAGATGCGACGATGTGTAGATGATGCGCGATGCGCGATGACGCGAGACGGCGCTGGTAGTCGGGATCGGGAAGGTCAGGCGAGGCGAGGTAGGTCGGACGAGTCGCAGAGTCGCAGAGAGGTAGAGACAGACGTGGTAGAGAGACGTGGTAGAGAGGTAGAGATATGCGCCGTGTCAATGAGGGAGGTCGAGGAGGTCGAGGTCGGTCGGTCAAAGTCGAGAATAGACGTGTTGTAGGAGTAGAGTGTGGTAGAGAAGACGTGTGTCGTAGCGTGGTAGAATAGGAAGACTAGACAGTAGAGACTACTGACTAACCGCAGAAGAAAGCAGAATGCAGCCACTCGTCAAACAAGGAACAAGGAACAGCACGAGATGGCAAATCAAATGGCAAATCAACCAGCAAGATACAAGGAAGAGAGGTAGGGGTTGGATAAGATAGAAAGGAATAAAGGAAGAATAAAAAGAAAAGATAAATTCAATCGTCACAGTGAGTGCTGTAGGCAGTAGAGAGTACTGAGTAGAGAGAGAGTGACGCGAGAACAAAAGGAGTGGTGGGTCGAGGCGGGCGGGTGGACTGCAGGCAGACAGTGGATAGATAGTGGGTAGTTTAGTGGCTCTCTCTCTGTAGAGAGGGGTGCGTCTAGGATGCAGACTTTTCGATACTGAATACGTTGGTGCCTCTCTACTCTATTGTTGTTTGTCTACTTTTGAGCGCAGGGTAACGGCTGGGATCGAGTTTGTAGAGGGTATCGCTGTCAGAGTTGGTGTTATGTGGTGTCTGATTGATGTGATGAAGCTGAGATGGATAGACGGATAAGATGTCGGGTGCTACAGCGTGTGCTATCTAATGTCACCGTGCCTGCAAGAAGTGCTGAACGGCGTCTACTCAGTACTGCAACTGGATCTACAGAGTACACACACCAAACTACGTCGTCTGTGCAGCGTGGGCCGTGCTGGGCTTCCGCCTTCCGGACCCCAGATCTCCACCGACGTAGCAGTTGAGTTGTGAGAAAGGAGAGAAGGAGACCGGCAAGATGCCGACGCTGGAATACTCGGGATCAATAGAGGGCAGACAGATAGAGATAGACAGGGAGTCGGGGTGTGTCAAGCGAGGAAGAGAAGATGAATAGTCTCAGTATCTCTATTACTGTCTAGACATCATGAAGATTACAGATTGAAGACGGGCAAATCCAAATCCAAATTCAATGCATTCAATCAACCATGGCGAGACATGCAAAAGGGCAAAAAGGATCACATGCACTACAGATGATAGAGGTGTACTTCATACAGAGACACAGGGTTAGGTATGCAAGTGCGCGAGTATGCGAAAGAAACCCGAGGATGGGATTCTCTTTTCAGTTCTCAGTACTCAATACGAGTGACGGCTGACGGCAAGAGTTGCAGTGGGTCTAATATCCCTGGCGTAAAGTGGAGATTTGCCTATTATGGAGCTGCCAAGTTTGCAGAGCGAGGAATGCAGTTGGTTGGTCTTGTTGGTTCTCTTTGCAGTGTTGTCATGATATGTAGATTTTGTAGAAGATTATTGTAGAGTTGGTTGAATAATCAATGGAATGATGTTGACAGGTGAAAACATAGAATGGTGCTGTTGTTATGATGATGGTGATGTTGGATGATGATGGTGATGATGAATGACGAGAAGATAACAGACAACAAAAGAGCACGCGAAGACGAAACGAAAAACAAAAGAAAAACAGAAGACGCCGATCTTATCTACACTCAGCACCGCCATGTCCACCTGCACGCGGAAACAAGAAAGAAACAGGTAATTGCAAGACAGGGTAGGGAATAGAGGGGATAGGGAATAAGGAGAAGAGGAGAAGTAAGGAGAGGCAGAAGGCAGAGCGGCAAAGCAAAAGAAAGCAGAGAAAGAAAGAAGAGCGGGTAATAACCGAGAGACACGACTCAGCGTAGTCTGTACTTACTTCGTACGGGTAGACGGACCAGACGCGACAAAAAGAGGAAAGAGGAGCACACACAGTAAAGAGAGAGAAGGTCGATCCGGGTCGAGTCTTCCTGTTGCATTCTGTGTACAACTGAGGCTGATAGATAGAGGTAGATAGAGATGGACGATGAGTGGCTGATTACTTCGTACTGTCTGCCAATACCCCAATAACACCTCGTACACGGAACAGTCTCCGCGGCAGATGATGCGATGGATGATGCGATGATAAGCACGATGGTAGACTGTATAGACCCTGGATTGGTTGATAGAGAGGATAGATACTACGGCATACATGTGTCTGCAAGCACAACCACTAATAAAAAGCTATGCAAAACAGCAATCAACCACATTTGTGTCGGTGTCACCATACATGCGGCAGTAGACATTAGATCCGATGCAGTCTGTACGATGATTGAGTCAAACGAGAACGACGAACGTATCTCAGTCTCAGTAACAATAACACACAGACAACAACAAATACAAAAAATACAATAGATCAAGTCAAAGCTTCATCCACGTGGCTCTCGTCAGCAAAAAAGACTACTGCATATAAAAAGATAAAACGGCCTGTCCGGTACTCTGTAAGATCACAGCCTCGCAGGTAGATGCAGATCTATTCATCTGGACCTTTAACTCTCTACAGAGCTCTCCCCATACTCTCCATAACGGCGCGCCCGCTGCAAGACCAATTAGGAAAACGGCCGTTGTCTCAAGAGTGAGGTAGAGTGAATGGAAAGAGCTCAATGAAAAAGTCGAAAGAGAGAGAAAAGAGGTGGGCCGGGTCTAGACCGTGACAGACCATCACCACTCTTCCACCACCTTTACCTCTACATCTGCAAGGATAACGCCATCGCCCGCCGCCGACCCAAGCTGCCGGAGAGGGTGTGTGCTTATGGATGTGTGTGGTGTTTATGGTTTATGGTTTATTTATGGTTTATTTATGGAAGAGGGGAGCAGGATCTGTGGCGTTTAGATGTAGATTTGTTTGTAGATGTAGATGCGATGGTGTCGATGGATAGGCCGAGAGTTTTTATAAAAAAGCCATTCTTTCCTTCTCCTGCTTCTCTACTGTTCTTTATTTCTTATCTATTGCTTCTCAACAGCTGCTTTATCTGATCTGATCAAGAACGTTGTCAAAAGAGACCGTCAAACGAGGACAAAAAGTACCCCCTCAGGTACACCCGGGGTCGATGGCGGTCGATGGCGGTCGATGGCGGTCTAGACCGGACCCTTTTTTGTCTATTTCTGGCAGCTGTCCTGGGAGCTACCCTACTTTTTACTTTACTTACTTCTACTGTGTACACCTTCTACTTGCTATTTCTACCTCTTCTACCTCGCTTGCGAATCTCTTTAGCTCCGAGGAGAAATAAGAGAGGAAAAGGAAAATAACCCCGGAGATATACCATGTGCTGTCCACATGGCAAACGAGTTACAATAGACCTCTACACAATGTGTATTATATACAGCGGAGCCGGCGATGCCGTGATGATGAAAACCCCTTGCTTTACTATCACTATTATGTGCTGTCAAATATCCTCTCATTCGTCCTATGGCATTTAACAATACCTCTTGAATTTGAAATGCTCGCTTGCAGAGCAAACTTTGTAGCCGAGCACTCAGAAAATTGAAATAAAAAAGTCTCACTGCACAGACCATTGTATCGTATGACTTGACTGCAGACTGCAGAATCTGCACCTGCATACACACACCTGCATATCCCAGCACTCTGGTTCGGCATTGCATCGTAGCATGCACCTGATCCGTGCTTTATTGATTATTGTTTTTGTGTGTTATTGGTTTGTGTGTGATGTTATTGGTTGGTGTATTGGATGGCAACTTACAGCATGTTGGGTTTTCCAATATATACTCAATGGAGGCCCTTACTTTATACCACATAACATGCTTGCCAGGGATGGCAATTCCAAATCACCAGAATTGCTAGTTTTGGTACATGTAGAGTAGTGTTAAGCTCCTGTAGATGTGAAGGTAGCATCGATGAAGACTACGTATGGTGAAGAAAAAATAGAAGAAGCACAGGGGAAGATATGATCCATCTTCACCTTGGACCAAGCACAGCCTCAGCATGGCTGATACTTGATCAGTAATTCTAGCCTCTACCTATGCGAGTATGAATGAGTGCATTTGCAGTATCTAAGAGTGGTGCCACATGGTCTCACCGGTTGATAGTCCATCATGGTCAACGTGGCCAGTGGTTAAGCAGTAGTTACAGGAGGAAGAACGCCTCCTGCTATCCACTCCATGCAAGATGGCAACGGCTGAGACTCGAGGGATGTCAGTAAGACAAGGACAAAGACGGAGACGGGACGGGAGCTGCCGTGTCTGTGCGAGTGCGAGTGCAAGATTCGGTGTTAGTTCCGTTGGTGTAAATCGTGCCAGATAAGCAATGCATTCAAAAGTACCGGGCATGGTATCTAGTTGAAGGTTTGGTTAACGTCAAGAGACAATGATATTTATGGGCAAGCTGGTGAGTCGGTGGGTGGACGGCCTGATCTACCAGCCAAGAGCAGTTATGAGTTATGATACCAAGATCTCTGGCATTCAAAGGCCAAAGACTGCCAACAGCAAGCATAAACCATGCCGAGTGTAAAAGAAGACTGCTCACCAGTCACCAAGTGGCATAGCCGGTGCTGTTTAGTTTATCAAACACAATCATAGCCGTCATTGTCGTCAGCTTCTCTTGCCAGCAGAGATCATGCTCTTCAGCGAGGAAAACACAGAGTCACGCCACACCAGCCTCATGTTGGATGCATCTACTGTATCATCCATGTTGTATTACCGTCCCACACCGCCCTATGTATCATACGATGTAAGTTCGCGCCTGTAGAGCCGCATGGCTTCGACTCTGCCGCAGGCCAATCGAAGTTGGGCAATACTGCATCTGAGGGTGTCTTCGACCCACAGCTAGGCAGTAATGCGTCTGAATGTCGCATTTTCTTCTAGGCTGCATGGCCTAATGGCAAGCATCTTTATATTCGGCATCTATAGGATGAGATGGAGGCGCCATGCTTTCGATGTACACAAAGTATTAATACTGATGATGTGCCGGACTGGACCGTCTTTCAGGACACGGCTGGCATAAAACCACTCCCTTTCCATACGGAACATTGAATGAGCAACTGATATCTAGTCTCTCTCTAGTCTCTCTCTAGTCTCTCGTCACGATGGTGACGGTACTCGAAGCACTCCTGAGGAAGAACCCGACGCTCGACACACAATATGTTCACCCCGGGCCCAATACCACGGTCAAAGACGCCGTCGCTCCGGACGACTGGGTCCCGTGGACAGACTTTTCATACGCAAACCTGACAAGGATCTTTTCGAAGCAGCTTCAGACCGTATTCCGCGGCCCCGCCGAAGACAAGCCGTTGCCGCTTGACGTGGCCATCTGCAACGAAGATACTTTTGCAGTTGTTTTGCATCGTTTTGTCATGCCGACAGTCAACCGTTGTCTCCACAGCGTGGCATCGGCGGCTCATTTTGGCCCCGGCAGCCGCTGCGCCGATGCCACGGCGGTCCCCGACTGGTCTTGCATCGGCCACGACCTCTTTCAAAACTATGTTCCGGGAGACACCAAGCTTAGTGCCAAGTTCCGACCAGACATGGTCTACTCCAGCAACCCATATGACCGGGACGAGTGGGCAAAGGTACTGGGGCAAATTACGTATTATCAATCGCAATTTGGCTCCAGGTACGGCTTTGTCATTACCGACGACATGCTCTTGGTGCTGCGAACATCCCGGTTACGCACTGGCCCCGGCATTTCCACCACGCGGCCTACACGCTCTGGCATCGCACAAATTGTCGACTACAGCGACGACGCCGAGGAAGGCGAGGAAGGCGAGGAAGGCGACATGTCATTTGCCAACACGACGCTTTCGTATGTGGATGACAACCCTGCCAACTGGGAAAAAAATCCGCCCGAGTATGTCACCATCCCGTGGGACGAGCGACGCCCCGGGCATCTGACGGTGAAGCTCGCCCTGTGGTGTCTGGCGATGCTGGGAACCTGTGGAGACAACTACATTGACTGCTCCTACCCGGCACTCGACTCGTGGCATTTCACGGGCCACCGCTATGTCCACAACTCGACTGGAGCGTCAAAAGACCGTGCGGGTCGGCATGATCTCATCCAAGGGCCCGATCCCGACCAAGCGAGCATGGAGCCATCTAGCAGCTATAACGAGGTAGACGTAGACGACACCCCCAGAAATGATAGCTTCGACTCCCATGGCCAAGGCGACGGCAACGGCGACGAAGACGACGAGGAGCAGGAGCAGGAGCAGGAGTCCAGCCTGGAGGCCCAGTTTGACGCCTCCCTCAACGTTGCTGATGACGACGTCGTCGACGACGGGCCACCTTGGCAGACTTCTGAAAATGACAGGGATGGCAACGACGAAAATGACACAAATGGCACAAATGGTGAAATCGACAATGGCGACGTAGATACTGTCGTCGCTGGGCCCGCGTACGGGAGCAGAATAAAGACTGTGACTGTGACTGTCTCAAAGCGGAAAGGTCGCGGGTCGCTGTTCGGGAAGCTGTACTTTACTGATCATCGAGGCCGTCAGATTGACACGGAGATGGCCGAATGGAAGAGGGTGCCGGGAGGATATGAGATGCTAGGCAGGCGCCACAGGTATGTCACTTCGCAGTTCCCAGACTAGAATTAGTAAAATACCGTGTATTCTACGAGGCGAACCGAAACCAAAATACTACAGAATTCTCAATGCTTCTGCGTATGTCATCTACTTATGTAATTGCCATATGTTGGACATATAAAGTTGCCGGCAAGATAAGTAGTGTGTTTTGTTGATGTTCTGTTTAGCTGGACCTTGGGATTCACCCGTAATAATATGAGGCACACATCTTCCGACACCATATCTATCGATAGTCTCCGTCACTATGACTGCATGCTGGAAAAGCGGGGATTGCTGGGGTCTCGAAAATGGGACATTTGATTGGTTGGCAGAATAAAGTAAACAGACAACTGACGCCTTTGTCAACCTCGTCTTTCCTTTCCATCTACCACCAAATGGCAAATACACAACAACGACGAAGTCCCATGCAATGTGCAATGGGTGGCACGAGACTAGAGGCCGAAAAGGCCGCAGAGTAAGTCCTTTTCGGGATTTTTATTTTTTGCGGCGTTGACAAAGGGTGCCGCCACTAACCACCCGGTGCTCGTTTATTAGTACCAAGTCCAACTGCAATAGCAATAAACCAAAAGGGCCGACATTATGGGAGGCCATGGAAGCGCGGCGATTAAAGTTCCATCGAATGCCCTTTCTCGACGACACGCCAATGGACCCAAACACACCCGCTCGCTTCCGCAAGGTCGACTTCCGCGTCCCGCGCCTGCGCAAGTGTCCATTCGACCTCGACACCGTCGACTGGCGGCACGCAAAGCTCCTCGGGGCCGGCATGGACGGCTGCGTTTGGCGCGTCCGTTTTGATTTTGGGGACGACAGCACCTACTATGCCCTAAAGCTGTTCTGGGACGCAGACCCGGCGGTCCTGTACCAGTGCTACTTTGCCGCCCAGCGCGAGTGCCAGAATGCAGCCCTGCTCCAGGCGATCCGCGCGTCCGTCGACCAAGAGGCTGCTGCGCAGGCGGTCCTTGACGCGGGGGGTACGCTTCCCAGCGACAATGGCCCTGGCGCCGCACCGACGCTGGTGTTTCCAGACCCGCAGGACGAGTACGAGGCTGTCAGCAATCTGTATAGCTTTTCCGTCGAGATTCGCCGCGACCGCCACAAGTTTGCACATCTGGACGCGCCCGAGACCATGCGTCTGCGTGACGTCCCGATGCCACGGTTTGTGCAGTGCTACGGATGGCTGCGTGTGAATGCGGAGGAACTGATTGCGCGGATGCCGCGGCGCTGCCAGCCGGACCGGGTCCATATCAAGCGGAACGAGTTTCGCTATTTCCAAAAGGGCCCCACGGAGTTTATTGCGATAGTGTACGAATACATTCAGAAAGAGAAAGAGGGCAGAGGCGGCGAGGGCGACAAAGACATAACAACCACTGTTGGGCAGGAACAACGAGCGGTCCGACCCAGCACCTTGAGGCAGAGACAGCCAGTCAAGGAGAATCCAAAAGAGAATCCAAAAGAACCAAAAGAGAAACCGCCCGATGACGAGCGGCACAGAGTCGCGGCGGTGGAAAAGTTTCTCCATCTCGCCGGTTTCCAGTTTTGCCCGCAGCCGCTCCGCCGCAACTGGGTCGACGGCGTCCTCGTGGACCACTCGGACATTATCGGCCCACGCTTCTTTGGCTGGCAAAAGGCGTACTACCGCCTCCGGAGCACAGACGTCCTCTTGTCGGAATGAGGACAAGGTGGCCAAAGGCCAGTACCCGCTGTTGGTGCTACATGTCCCCAGCCGGAAACGGCCGCGGCCGGCAGCATGGCGTCATGCTGGTCTGGCAAAGGACCATAGGTAGGGCGAGTTGCGGTCCAGCAAAAGTACGCGGAGTGAGAAACGCGGCTCTAATCCAGTCGATATGCCCACTCTCAATATTCATATTCTAGATTCTGAAGAAGAAACAGGCACCGCACATACGCTGCGCCTACTCACCCGCACGCAGACGGCAGAGCCATGGGGACAGCCATTCTTGACTATGCCACGGTCCGTAATGCCTCTATGAATTGCACGCAGGGAACGATCGACAAGCACCGGTTCGATGGAAAGGCAACCGACGCCTCGACAAGGACATTGGGATCTGTATGTCGGCGGCTACGCTGCACCATTGCATCTTATGACGTCGGCTTCTTCATGCAGCAGTATGTTCAACATGATTTGCGCATTTGTCTTATTTCTTATGTCTTCCGAACTACATCACAGTCTACAGATGCTACTAAAGCGTACATGGTTTGTTCTTATCACGACAGTCTAGCATTGCCTTTTCTTGCTTTTTTTTATTATTGTTATTATTTACTTGATTCTTCTTAATACCAGCTGGTTCTATTTTTTTTTTTTTTAATCTTTTCTAGACTTTGTAGAACGTAATCGCCTCCAGCTTCATAGCATACTTCATAATGGGCCTATGCTACACTCTGACAAGTCATATTTCGCTTTCGCTCGTCGAGACTGTTATATGATGATCGTTAAGATCTGTCCCGGTCAGTATATTTTATGCATCTGGGATATATTTATAAAGTAAAACTCAATCGATATCGACGTTTACAATATGACTACCATCTTGCCGAATCGCATGTCATAGTTAAGCTTATCGCCATGACGGTATCGATAAGAGCAGATAGCCGACGTAGTTGAGCAACCCAAAGCCAAGAAGGAAAGCAAAGCAAACAAATCCAAGACGGCACAAGCCTTCCGAATCAATGCCGAAAGAAAATAAGAGCGCAGACGCAGTTTCGGACCGCATATTGGGCTGATACACTCCGCTGTAGATTTTACACTTGGTAGTAGTAGATAGAGATAGGAACGATAGTCTACTCAGTACGACTGATAGATAGTCAATAGACCCCTCTGCCGCATAGGCTTTATTGACTAGAGTTGCCCTATCATTGCAGCTCTCCAAACAGCCGTCCATGCATCCTGCGGAAGGTCCCTGCTGGCGTGCTGCTGCTGCTTGCCATCGCGCGCCAAGACCCGGAGCACTGGGTCTGACACGGTTAGCCTGTGCTCTTTCCTCTTTATTCTGTATTCTCTCTTCTCTTTCCTTATTCGATTCCTTCCCTTTCTGTCCTGTTTGCAATACCCTGCGTCATGCCATGCTGCAACGCAATGCACGCACCTCAACACGCGATTCCCCTTGTCCCTCTTCCCTACTCAGTACTCAGTACAGAGGAGGAGTGTGCCGGCCCCAGTCCGACTAACAGCTCCCCGCTAACCACTTCGGGAAGGCAACCTACCGTATCTCCTCTATGGGTCACTCTGTATCGGTATCGGCCCTCTAACGTCTACCTCGTCAACTCTATTGCGCATTGCTATTGTTTGCTCCGCGGCACCGCGATGATGCTTTATCTTTGCGTCGTTATCACGCGATGAAGTGGAAGTTCTTAAATAAGTAGAAGTAAAGCAGAAGTAAGAAAGCGTTTCATTACTTTCCCGTTTCGACAGGTCCTGCCTTTATCTACGAAGTATTGTTTCTGTATTGAGTATCTACTGTCATTGCTCCTTCCGGTTTATTGCTAAGACCGGCGACAAGGCCGCTCCTTCTGTTACGTTTATACCTTGTTTGTTTCTCATATCTTTCCTTTTCTGTTTCTCTCTTCTTTCTTCTCTTGTTCCATCACCACTCACCTCACTCTATATACACCCAAATAAATCACACAATGGCCAACTGGGAAGAGCTCGCTGCAACAAAGCGCGCCCAGCTCGCCGCTTCGCTGCCCGCCGAGTGGCTCGTGCCCGACGACAAGCTGCCGCCCGCCGACCAGGACGACGTCACCACCTGGCCTGCCACGTCCGGCTGGTTCACGCCCGAGGAGCTCGCCATCACCGAGTCCACCGCGTCCCAGCTCATCCCCCAGCTTGCCGCCGGCACTTTGTCGTCAGAAGCAGTCACCCGCGCCTTTTGCAAGCGCGCCGTCGCCGCCCACCAGCTGCTCAACTGCCTCGCCGAGACCTGCTTTGACCGCGCCATCGAGGCCGCCAAGGCGTGTGATGCGCACCTAAAGGAAAACGGCAAGCCCATCGGCCCGCTGCACGGCCTGCCCATCTCGCTCAAGGACAACATCAACATCAAAGGCCTCGACTCGACCGTCGGCTTTGCGTCGCACGTCGGCGACCCCGCCGCCGCCGACGCTGCGCTGCTCGACGTGCTGGCCGCCGCTGGCGCCGTGCCCTACGTCAAGACCAACGTGCCCACCGCCATGATGATCGCCGAGACGGTCAACAACGTCTTTGGCCGCACCAAGAACCCGCTGCACCGCGGCGTCACGCCTGGCGGCTCGTCGGGCGGCGAGTCCGCGCTGATCGCCTTCAAGGGCAGCTGCCTCGGCGTCGGCTCCGACATTGGCGGCTCGCTGCGCATTCCCGCGGCGTGCACGGGCATGTTTACGATCCGCGCGTCGGGCGGCCGGTTCCCGGTGCGCAATTGCCGCTCGGGCATGCCCGGCCAGGAGGCGGTGATGTCGGTCAACGGCCCGCTGGCGCGGTCGCTGGATGACATTGAGGCGTACACGCGCGCGGTCATTGGCGGCGAGCCGTGGCTGCGCGACGCCAAGTGTCTGCCCATCCCGTACCGGGATGTCTCCGTACCGGAAAGGCTCAAGATTGGCGTCATCTGGAACGACGGTGTCGTGCAGCCGACGCCGCCGGTGGCGCGCGCGCTGAAGCACACGGTGGCCCAGCTCAAGGCGGCCGGACACACGGTGGTGGACTGGGACCCGGTGGACCAGGCCGAGGGCACGGAGCTGCTGGGCCGGATGTTTGTGGCGGACGGCGGCAAGACGATCCAGCACGAGCTGAACCGCACGGGCGAGCCGCTGCGGCCGGAGATGGCGCCGTACGGCACTGCTACTGAGCTCGGCACGGCGGACATGTGGAAGCTGCACCTGGAGCGGTCGGCGTTCCAGAACAAGTACCTGGACCGGTGGAACGCGGCGGGCCTGGACGCGCTGCTGCTGCCGACGATTCCGTTCAACACGGTCAAGCACGGCGAGTTTGAGCACGTCGGGTACACGGGCGTGTTCAATGTGCTAGACTATGCGGCGGTGTCGTTCCCGACCGGACTCAAGGTGGACAAGGCGGTGGACCAGCTGGACGCGGCGTTTGCGCCTCTGGGCGAGTCGGACAAGAAGGTGAACACTACGTATGATGCCGAGACGATGGACGGGCTGCCGATCAGTCTGCAGATTGTTGGGCGGCGGCTGGAGGAGGAGAAGGTGATTGCCATGTGCCGGAAGGTTTTGGCTGTGCTGTAGAAGTCTGCAGCGAGCAGCTGCGAAGCAGTTGCGAGCGGCATCATTTAGCGATGAGTTTATTTGAATGAATGTAATAAAAATGAATTTCAATTTAATGCTGGCTAAGAATAAAAAAATCAACAGCACGACTTGTAGAACGAGCAGTGGCCGTGGCAGCAGTTGACGCCGCACGTCGCGCCGCCGCCGCGCATCGCGGGTTCGTCCTGCTGGGACATGGTGGGTGACGTCTGGTTGTTAGTTTTGTAGATAAGACTTGTGAGAGAAATGAACATACCGGCTGCGAGGTGATGACACCGGCCTGCATGTGCATGGGCTCGGCCTGCTTGGGCGCGTCGGTGAGAGGCATTGTGGTTGTTGAGAGTTGACAGAGTTGACGGTGAGACAGAGAAGCTAGAACAGCTAACGAGGGAGGGCGCGTTATTAGTATTTACGAGTAGAGGGATCGCCCTTTTCTAAAATACAGCTCAGCCGCTGCTCCGCCCTTTTCTACAGAGTTATCTACGCCTTGGCATGCGTGCTGCGTGGGATTGGCTGTCGGCGGCCGTCGAGCTTGGCAGGGTCTCCTTTTTTAGAAAAGAGAAGAGAGCTCGCTCTCGCTGTTGGCTGTCAATAATAGACTAAACTGGTGCCTAGATGCTTGTCTATTTACGTTTACAATTGCGTTTACTTGCGTTTAAAAAGGCGACTCGCGATCGGTTCTTGGTGTGATAAGATCTCTTATTCAAACTGTAATGATAAAGAATTAAGAATTATTACGAAGAGCAGGGCATTTCCTATTCCCTCTAGAATACTGCTCTATGTCAAGCCAATCGTACGTTCAACTTCAGAAACGAAAAAAAACAATACAGATCAAACAATACGAAACAAAAGGAAATAAACGACGCACTGCAAGACGATTGACACGAATCGACAACAATCGACAACTAGCAATAAGCATAGTAAATCCAGGTAGATCTAAAAAATGGTAGCTATAATCACCTGACAGCCTCTTTTGGCTGTCATGCCATACGAGTACTCGACCAGTCAGATCGATGCTCAAAGCCGGTAACAAGGCCCGTGCCGTCATCAGATGTAGGTAGATGACAGTCAACCGACACTTTGAGATGCAATCACACATCTCAAACCACTTCTTCACCAAAATGAACCTCCTCCGCTGCGCACCACTGCTGCTCTCAACCGCATCCCTCAATTTCAGCTACAACCAGTACCTCTTTCTGCAGCCGTTTGTCCGGCTGGCGGATGATCCAGAGACGCAAGTCAATGCCGTCCTCGGCCCATACATCCGCCGACAGTTTCCAGCCGGCCTCGCGACGATTCTGACTTTGTATCCTGCGACGTGGGCTGCCTCTGTTGCCAATATCAAATACTCAAGAGGCCTCTACACGGCCGGCCTCGTCTTTAGCATCGGGCACCTGCTGTGGGCGCGCCGGGCCAAGGAGCTGATGGAGAGGATTGCCTCGGAAGAGAACAATGTTGACCTCTTGAAGGAGTGGCTCGCCCTTCATAGAGAGCGCACCCTGCTGGCTGACGTCCCTGCATGGGTGTGTTTTGCTGCTGCCTTTTACTTTCACCGTCGTTGATTGTAGAAAATAATAAATAATAAATTGTAAAATTAACTATGACCGTCCACCTAAAAAAGACACGGAAGAAATAACCCGATGAAACTAGAAACCATAAACGTGTAGAAAGAAAACAACTCCGAAATAAAATACAGTTCTAGAAAAAAGAAACATCATCTAGGCCGGCCGCGGGAAACCGCCTGACGGCGCCGGCGACACGCTCGGCTGGTGCGGCGGCGGCGGCGCCATGGCCTGCTGCGGCTGCGGTGTGCCGCCGTTCATGCTGTGCGCGCTGTGCGCGCTGTGCATGCTGCCGACCGGCGACGGCGACGCCATTGGGCGCTGCTGGTATTGTTGGTGCTGGTATTGTGGCTGCTGCTGGTGCTGCTGGTACTGCTGCGGCGGCATCTGCTGCGGCTGCGCAAACTGCACGGGCGACGGCGACATGGACGGCCGCGGCATCGGCGACAGTCGCTGGTTTTGATGCTGCTGCTGCGGCTGGCCCATCATGCCGGGCATGTTGGCGCGCGCGGCGGCCAGTTTCGAGGTGTCGACCGACGGGCCGCTGCCCAGACCGATACCCGCAAGACCGGCCACCTGGCCGTTGGCATTAGCACTGGCATTAGCAGGCTGCATCTTGTCGTGGGCCGATGCGCGCGCCCGCGCCTGCTCCATAAGGCGCTGCTGCTGCGGCTGGTCCATCACCGTGTGGTAGCCAAACGGACCGCCGCCGGGCGTAGGTGCCCCCGCGCTGAACTGGCGCTGCTGTTGGGGTTGTTGCTGTTGAGGCTGTGGCTGCTGAACAAACTGCTGCTGCGGCTGCTGTGCGTTATACGGCGGCGGGCGCGACATTTGGCCGGGCGTCATTGGCATCGGGCTCGGGCTTGGGTGGAACCGCGGCTGCGGGCTGGGCTGCTGCTGCTGCTGCTGTTGAGGAGGCGGTGCAAGGTGTGCGCCGCCGTTCGCTGGCGAGCCTGGATACGGCGGCTGCGGCTGCGACGGCCGGCGCTGCTGCGGGGGCATCTGCTGCGGCGTCATACCAGGCTGCTGCGGCATCTGCTGCGGGTAGCCGGGCGTGCCGGGCGGGTATCTAAACTGCTGCGGTGTGCCGGGCGGCGGCTGCATCATTTGGCTGCCATACGCAGGCTGCGACACCATGCGCTGCGGCGACATGTGCGCCTGCTGGCCGGGCGTGCCGGGGTACCCGACCGACGGCTGTCTAAACTGCGGCTGCGGCGGCACGCCGGGCTTGCCCATGTGCTGGGGCTGGGGCTGGTAGCCATTGGGGCCGTTGGTCGGCCGGTACTGGCTCTGCGCGGCACCGCCGCCGCCGGGACGCACGTGCGGCGGCAGCGCAGCGACGGGCGCGCCGTGCGGCATGCTGCTGACCGACGAGCGGTGCGGCTGCGACGCGCGGCTGGGTGTCTGGGCCGGGAAGAAGTTGGTTGCGGGCGCGGCCATGCTGGCGCGCGTCGGCGTGCTGAACTGGCCGGTGCCGGCAAACGTGTGCTGGCCGGCGGCGACGGACGAGCTGGCGGCGCGCTGTGCGGGGGCGCGCTGTGGGGCCGCTGTCGCAGGTGCAGGCACGGCCTGTCCGGCCTGGGCGGCCTGGCGCGCGCGCACGACGACCTCGTCCTCTTCGAGAATGCCGCGGTACTCGTCGCTGCGGACCTCGATCTTGGTGCTAATGTTGAGCTCGTCGAGCTTGTCCGAGTTGAGGCGCGCGACGGCGTAGGGCGGCAGGCTGGACACGATCAGGGACAGCTGCGCCTTGAGCGTCTCGTACGTGAGCGTCTCCTCCTCGCTCGGCTGCTGAGCCAGGGTGCCGTTGCGCAGCATATCGCCATTAACTGGATCTGCCGAGTAGCGGTCCTGGCTCGTCGGCAGCGTGAGGTTGCGGTTGCGCTGGTACGACGCGAGCGTCACAATCAGGTCCGACACTTCTTGCAGGATTTCGTCCACGTCCTTGTCCGCCTGCGACTTGCTGCTGCCGCCCATCACCTCCTCCAGCGACGGGTCCACCAGATCCTCGTCCCACTCCGCAATCGTGCGCTGCAGCGCCTCCTCGTCGAGCGTGATGGGCGCGCCGAAGCCGCTGTGCGTCGCGTCTGGCGGCGTCGTCGCCTCGTCGACGTCCTCGTCGTCGTCTTCGTACAGCTCTGCCTCCGCCATGCGCTGAAACACGCGGTGCCCGACGCGCTGCCACCACATGCGGCCCATCTGCGTCGCCGGCACGATCGCGCTCGAGTCGTCGTGCGACGGCGCAAAGCTCGAGAACGCGCCGCGGAACAGCGTCTCGGCCTCGGACGACTGCAGCTCGGCCACCGACGGCTTGCGGCCCGCCAGGCTCTGTGCGCGCTCGCGCTGGCGCGTGCGCACGGGCGACGTCGGCGTCGCGTTGCTGTAGTCGAGCCACTGGCCCGTGGTGATCTGCTGCGTCGCGTACGAGCCCGAGCGGTACTTGGACTTGGCCGTCAGCTCGGGGTGGTAAAAGCTGAGCGTGGTCGACTTGGTCGTGCTCTTGGGCAGCTTGGGCGGCTGCAGGGACGGCAGGTTACGCGGCGACGTGAACAGCTCGCCAAAAGTCAGGACGCGCGCCGTCTTGTCGGCCGGCGGCGGCGCAAACGCGCGCGAGATGGAAATGTTTTCGCCCAGGTCGTACTTTTCCTCGTCGCGGATAATGTCCTCGACATCGGCTTCGGCCGACGAGCTGGCATAGGTCGGCAGACTGGAGAAGAGCTGGCGCGGGTTAGGCGTCGCGCCCAGCACAGTCAGCACGGGGAGGCCGCGGTCGGATGTTGCGACGGCAAGCGACGATGTCGTGTTGATCTTGACGCCTTCCTTGCTGTGTAGTGGTCCCGACTTGGGGTAGGCGGTCTCGCGGCGGTAGAGGTCGTAGGCAAAGTCGCGCAGCTTGGCAATGTGTGCAATGGCTGTGTTTTTGTCGTCGTCTTTTTCTTCTTTGTTGTCCTTGTCGTCTGTCTCCATCTCTGCGTCGTCCTCCGTCTCCGTCTTGGCGGGCTTCTCCTCGAGGGCGGCCAGCTCACTGTTAATGATGGCCGCGACGTCGAGGATAAGATCGTCGAGCAGCGCGTAGGCGTCGCTCTCCACCTTGGCGGCAATGGTCGAGGCTTCAGAGTCCTGGCGCTGGCGCTTGGCGGCCGGCTCGTCGTTGGAGGCGGCGTCGGCTTCGGGGGCGGGCAGTGTGCGCTTCAGCAGCGAGGGCACGGATTTGTCAAAGCTGTCTGTTAGTTTTGTTTGCGAGTATTGATGCTTGGAAACATACCTGAAGAGAACATCAAAGTAGTCGCGGATGAGACGCTTCTCGTCGCGGTTGCCGGCAGTGCTTGTGGTGAGGGGTGCCGGGGTAGACTCTTTGGACTCCTTGTCCTTGTCCTTGTCGCTCGTCTCTTCTGCGGCCTCGGCCTTGGGCGAAGGTTCTGATGACTTGGGCTGTGATGGCGCGTCGGTCATCTCGTTGTCTTTGCTGTCTGCATCCTTGCCGGCCTCGGCCTTGTCTGCCTCTTCCGCGTCGTCGCGTTTCCGCTTGGCGTTTGTGGACTGGCTGTTGGGGCTGGCGGGCGCAGGTGACGCGGTGGTCGCGGCCGCGGCAGAGGCTGATGCTGATGCTGAGGAGGCGTCGACCGGAGCGTCGGCAGCGCCGTTGGTGGCAGTGGCCATGATGTGTGTTGAGGAGATGGAGATGGATGAGATGGAGATAGTTGGAGATGATCGCGATGCCGCGATGATGGCCAGTCGAGGGAGGGGTGTCGGTCGCGTCAATAAAGCGCGTCGTGATGTAGAGTGTCGTAGAGTGTCGTAATCTTCTCGTGAGGTTCGTAAAATCTGTTGTCGTAGAGATCGTGTCGTGTCGTGTCGACGTCTCTACCTCTGCCGTGTCTAGACCCTCAAAACTCCCCTTTTCGAGTTGGCCTGTCGCGTCGTTCGCGTGTGTCTGATTGTCGTTGCGTCAATGAGCGCCGTCAGCGCACCACCACGTCGGTTTGGTATTTGTCTTTTTTATATTGATTCGATTCGACTTGATTCGAGATTCGAGATTCGACTTTTTGACTTTTCGTCGTGATCTTTTATTTTGGTCTTCGAGTCGACTTGCTCGATCGTGTCGTGTCGGTTTTTTTGTCGTAGTAAGACCGTTTCAATAAAAAGAAAAGAACACCGAGTCAGTCGAAATGGCAAGTTGATGAATTCGACGGAAATAACAGGACTGAAGAAAAGAAGATGCGCCTCGATTTCGACAATTCTCGACAGGGAAGGGCGTCAATACACAAAACGACAAAAGAGAGCGAGGAAAAGAGAGTGGAAACCGTGCCCGTTTGCTCCTTCCTGCTTCTCTGAACAGAACGCGGCGGGCGCTGACGGTTGCGTGTTGTGATTGGCTCGCTGCAACGCAGATCAATCCACAGCTAGATCACGTGCTTTCGGGTGATGAGGAAGTGGGCCTCGGACAAGCGGCCAATCACAACCGTCACTGCAGGTCCGGAGCTCCAGAAGTTGGAGCTGCAGCTGCGAGAATAAGCTTGCAGCTAGAGTGCATGACGATGACGGAGAGATGGAGATGGATGGAGATCAAGAGATGGGGAGATGGAGATGCATTTGGAGCATCGTATTGCGTCGATACATAAAAAGTGGCTTGTTATTTACGCTTATTTTTATGTGATTTTATTAAACAAAGATATGTCTTCTAATTTCAGTTTATTTCTTTTTTTTTATTTTCTGAAATTACTTCGAAAATATATCGAAAATAAATTTGAAATAAATCGAGAAAAGAACCTTTGTACTTTAGTAGAATGAAGACGGACAATGCTATAGATAGATGTCTGATCATGAAAAGACTGACACATACGTACTTGTACGGTAGCATTCAATACAGCCTGCGGAAACCGGAGGTTGAAACGCCTGATCTGCTTCACCCGGAGCACGGTCTTTCTATCATGTTCTCAGGCAAGTTGATTTATCCTCACACAGTTGACTCATCTCAAAATAGTAAATAGGATGCGGTTTGTATTACGGGTACTGTACAACCAACTAACAATGAAACAAGATAACAATAAAACTAATAGGGAGTGAACATAACATATTGATATAGATGCAGACAAAAGAAAACTCAGCCGTCGGTGGCTAGCCTCGAGACCTCAAAACCTCAGACCTTAGCCTCTACTTGGCGCGAGCCAGACCGACAGTGTTGTTGTCCAGGTCGTAGATCGAGTAGTAGCGGCGCAGGAAAGCGTCACCCAGAATGGCCAGGGGACCAGTGGGCTCGGGGAAGTCCATGCCCATAAAGGTCGAAATGCAGCTGCCCGACACCTCCAGGATGTAGTCCGTGGCAGGCAGAGTAAAGGGGTGGCCGCTCAGCGTGAAAGTGACGTCGGGCAGGCTGGCGCGCTTGTCGCAGTCGACCGAGTACTGGCCGTTGTAGCCCTTCTTGGCACCAATCTGCGCGTTGAGCATCTCCGCCAGCTGCGACGGCAGCGCAATCAGCGAAGTGCCAGTGTCCAGAATGACACCAGTGTTCTCCAGCTCGGCAACGTCCTCGCCCAGGGCAATCGAGTCCAGGTCAACCTCCCAGTAGGCCTTGCGGCGCAGGGGGATCGTGGTGATCTTGCCGGTGTAGTGGTCCTTGTTGACACCGCCAAAGACGGCCTCGGAGTCGGTGCCGTCCTCGGAGTAGCCCAGGTAGAAAGCAAAGACGCCCGAGTCAATAAGCTTCTGGTCGATCATGCTGTAGAAGGGGGGCACAATCTTGTTGACCGAGATGGTGTTGTAGCCCAGGCCCAGGATGCCGTCGAAGCGGCCAAAGGCGAAAGCCAGACCGGGCTCCTCGGTGGCCTCGGCAAAGTCCTGCTTGGCGATCTTGAGGTTGCCAATGCTGACAGTGTCCTGGGACACGAAGCCGCTGAGGCTGCCAGAGCCGTACTGGATAGCAAACTTGGTGCCGTTGGACTTGTAGGTGGACGACTCGCTGGAATCGTACTTGGAGTGCAGGTAGCAGGCAATGGAGCCGCACTCGCGCGAGGGCACCCACAGGTTGGAGCTGCCGGTGTCGAGCACGACCTTGAAGCTCTGGGGCGGGGTGCCAATGGAGATCTCGGCAAAGTCTGGCTGTTAGTTTAGTCGATGGATAGACATCTACAGGAGGACATACACTGGGCGTTCATAAAGTTGCTGACGGGGATGGGGTGGTTGGCCTCGACGCTGGCAACCTCGGTGTTGAAGACGGCATCGACGTGCGTCTCGGGGCGGCTGCCCATGTACTTCTGGGTCAGGCCGCGGACCTGTGCCTCGATGGGAACAGACTCCTGGATGTGTTAGTTATGATGTCATTGTAATGGAGATGTAGATGGAGATGACGGAGATGACGACGATGGACGCCGCCGAGAGAGACATACCAGCTGCTTGGCCAGAGGGACCTTCTTAAGCTTCAGGGAGTGGACGCCACCAGCCTGGGTGGTGCCGAGCAGGCCAGCTGCGGCAAGCAACAAAGCGCTCTTCATGATGGCGGTTGTTGATGAGGGAGAGGTGATGAAGGCGATGAAGGCGGAGAGAGCGAGATTAGGCGGCAGAATTCCGGCGATCGGAGACGAGGCGAGGTAAACAAGAGCAACAGAAGAAACCGACGATGGTTTCTTGATGATGGTCTTTGATGATGAACAGAGTTGGGGATCGAGGGGAAGAAGGGGAAGAAGGAGAAAGAGAAGAAGAGAAGAGGAAGAAAGGAAGAAGAGGAAGAGAGAAGAGAGAGAGGAGAAGAGGAGAAAGGCGAGAGGAGGAGCACTCGAGTTAAAGAGGATGCGGGTGGGTGGAGCCTGGAATTGCCACTACAGAGAGCTATCGGTCATTGTCTCGTGCGAGTACAGCGCTAGTGTGCTGTATTACAGGCTATTACAGGCTAGAGTGGCGGAGTCTCTTTACTTTCAGAAGAGAGTGGATGCGATGGCAGCCTGGACCTGATCTCGTCACTGTTTGAGCGGCACACGGAGATCGTCATCGTCTTATCATATCGTGGAGACATTGCGAGAGTGTTCATAGTAGATGCCGATTGCAGTGAGTCTTCAGAGGAATGTAAGGAATGATTATATAAGCTTCCAGGTGACCAACGACTTAGAATGATAAATAGACGATACGATGATAGACGAGACAAGAAGGAGCGACTATCGACTCAGTAACAGGCCGCGTGACAAACACGGGAAGGAGCGGCTGGAAGCAGGTACATCTTGGATACAGCAGGGGCAAACGCAAACCAGCAAAAGCAAACAGGCAGGTGCGACCTGATTACAAGCTACAGCGGTTTGTTTATCTACAGACGGTTGGGTTGCAGCGACCTGCAGGAGCGACTGATACGAGATCGTTGCTGTCAGTGATAACAGTGAGCGCATAGCAACCGATACTCACACTCTATGACAAGGGTGACGCACACGACCGGTGGGCCTGCGTCTGTGTTGAGACAGCGGACGAGACAGAGGAGACAGAGGAGACGGCAACAACAACAAAGCGGAGAATGGGGAAATGGGTGGCTGGGAGCTCTCAGTAACTGAGCAGAGTACGCTTTGGGTTGCTATTGTGGGGCACATCATACTGAGTAAACGAAGATTACATAATCTTGGAATAGAATCTGAAATCCGTTTTCGGTTGTCGATGTCTCGGATATGCTCTTGAATATGAAGTAATGAATTATGAAGAAGCGGAGGATTATCTACGGCTAGGCAGACGTATTCGATTGGAGGCGAATGCGTTGTACAAGGAATAAGGGCCAAGGACAAGCAAGCAAAAAGCAAAAGGACCAATGGCCATGAAAGAGAAAGATCAGATGAAAGGTAGACAAAGGACAACGGTGGGATACTTGCAGCTATGGGGCGAGAGCTCGTTTTACTTAGTAGGTGTAAGTGAGCTGGAAATACTGCTTGACGTGTATCTGCTGCAGTGCTGCTGCATGTGATGGCCACGTCAGGCACAGCTGAAGTGTACAATGGGATTAAAAAGTAGAGAAGTCAAGTAGTCAACAATTGGAAGACAATAGAAAAGAATAGAAGAAGACAAAAGAAAGACAAAGACTAGATCGATTCAGTTGCACGGGATTGGCCGCCAGACAAAAGTACGTGTTGGTCGGTACATCTAGCCATGATCTCGTTGTAATTAGAACAGTCATAACTATGGCACTTCACTACTGATATGATATTGAATTAGATTTGATTCATGTAGCGGTTTATGTGCGGTAGAGAAAGCAGGCATAACAGAAGACAGACGTGGAAACTTGACGGGAAACGAGGAAACAGAACATAAACCTGTAAAAAACGACGACGCAGACCCCGAGAACACCAGCAGACGAAGAAAACACGAAAAAGAGTAGATACTAAAAAAGTGTATAGACAAGAAGATATAACATACAGTTGAGCTGACCTAGCTTTTGAGAAGGGGCAGTAGAGAGAACATGTTTTTGTTTTTGGCTCTGCAATAAGAGCTGGTGGTAACAGAATACAGAAAGAAAAAGGTATTGTATAACAAAAGCCCAGTATTAGTCAAGAAAAACAAACAATTAAACAACCTTCCAACCGTGCATGAGGGTAATGACATAACAGAGATGAAAAAGAAAAACACATAATAAAAAAAGACTACCGCTCGAGACTGTCCGGGGACATCATGCCGGCGTCGTCCTTGTCGTCGCCGCCAGGACTGCCCTGGAGGTCGCCATTGCCGTTGCCATTGCCATTAGATAAAGAGGTATTGGCAATGTGCGGCACGGGGATGGTGGTGGTCGACCCGACGCGCTTCTTGGACGGCGTGCTTTTTTCGGGGGCGGTGGTGGGCGGCGGCAGTGACGGTGCCGACCCAGAAACAGAAACACCAGCGGCGGCGGCGGCGGCAGCGGCTGCCATCTCGCGCTTCTTGCGCTTGGCCATGGCAATCTGCTCCTTGGGCGGCCGCTTCTGCGGCGACACAATCTTGCCCGTCGCGCCCAGCCGCGGCCGCGGCCGCCGCTGCTTGATCGGCAGGTCCTCGTCTTCCACCAGCGGCTGGTCGTTGTTGGCGTGCAGCTTCGCGAGGAAAAAGTTTTTGATCAGTCCGATCTCGTCCAATATGCTTGTCGTCGTGATCGCCTCGAGCGGCTCCAGGTTCTCGAAAAGCATGTCGTCCGACACGCCCGTCGGCGCGTCCACCGCGTGGTGGCTGCGCACGCGCGACTGCAGCAGGTGCAGCGGCACACTCAAAATGTCCATGCCCAGCTCGCGGTCGAGACCCATCGCCTTGAACCCGAAAAAGTCTTCGCCCAGCTCGTCCGCAAAGTCGCCGCCCACAAACTGCTCGCTGCCGTCGTTGAATGCCTCCGTGCCGCCGTCGTTCAGCGCCGGCCGCAGCAGGTCGCCCAGGTGCGTCTTCATGCGCTCGTGGATCCCGCTCAGCTTCGTGCCCAGCCGCTCCACATCCTCGCGCGCATACAGATCCAGCGCGTCAATGTCGTGCCCGTTCTCGTACAGCGTGTGCAGCACAACCTCCTCCGGCGTGTACCGCGGCTGGAACCGCGCCCCGCGCTCCCGGTACGCACCCGTCGCCTCCTTCTTCTCCGCCTCGTTGTACACATTAAACGTCTTGCACAGCTTTGTAAAGTAGTCCGCCGCAATGTCCGTGATCGCATCCATCGCCGACGGCTGCAGCTCCTCAAAGCCAGCGTGGAAGAAAATCTTGCCCACCGACCGCTGCAGCGCCGCGCGCGACGTCTCGGCCGCCATAAACGGGCCGTCGCCAGACACAAAGTGCGCGTCAATGTCCGCCTCGTGGAACGGCTCGGGGTCGTACCGCTGGAACTGGTTGTGGTAGATTTGCGTCTGGATCTGCATCTGCTTCACCACCGCAATCTTGCTGCACACCTTGCGCGTCTCCTGGATTTGCCGCATGTTGGCCTCCATGCGCTTTGTGAACTTGCTCGTCGGCGCCGTAAAGTAGCCTTCGGGCAGCAGCCGCAGGAACTCTTCGTTCTGGTTGACCACCTGGCCCTCGTCGTCCTCCACCCACTGCATCCGCAGCGGAATGTCGGGCACAATCGCCTCGGGCTCGTAGTAGTCGGGCACAACCTTTTCGACATCCGTCTCCATTTCTGCCAGCGTCGTCTCCGCCGCCTTGCTTGATGGGCCGTCCTTGCCGTCGTCATTCTGTTGTGATGCTGGGCCGAGAATGCCCATGGCCTCGGCCTGCTTGATTCCCTTGAGGTACCACCGCATGCCCGCCTTGTTGCGCAGCAGCGCCGGCTCGTCCACATTGAGCTTGTTGCCGCGGAACAGGTTGTGCCGCTGCTTGGCAATCAGTGCGCGGTCCTTCTTCGTCACCTGCTTCCAGATCTTGTACGCGTCGTCCTCGTACGCCTGCTCGGCAGCAACATTGAGCGCGCGGTTCAGTGCCGCCATGCCGCTGCCGCCATGTGAAGACGCGCCATCAATGTCCATAGCATCGTGGTGCAGTGCGCCGGGTGTCAGCGAGCCGGCGCCCATACCGCCAGCGTGGGGTGTTGAGAAGCCGTTGCTATTGGTGTCGCCGAATTCCGACCCCTCGCGACCAGACTTGGCAAGAAGGCCGTTGAGCTGCAGCACGGGCTTCTGGTCCACGCTGGGTGTGCCCTCCTTCTGCTCGTTGCCCGATGCAGCGGCGGCGTCGTCTGTCGCTGTTGTTGTCGCACCACCCACGCGTGATTTGGCGCCGACGCCCTTGGTGCCGGTCTTGCGACCACGAGACGACATTATGGGCTCGTCGTCGCTGTCATCGTCACCACCGTCATCGCCGCCGTTCTGTTTCCGCCGCTCCTCCGCCTCCACCTCCGCACGCGAACGGATAGTGACGTCCGGGATCAGAGGAATGAGCTTATCGGCTTCTCTCCGCATGCCGTTGGCCATGCGCCGTAATGGGTGACCGGCGTCGCGGTTGTACTTGAGACAGTTGTCCCACACCAGGTTGAGGTCCGACACAAACTCCGCCTTGGACTTGAACTGCAGGCCCTTGAGCTTCTTGGTCATGGTACCGAGGTCCATGGGCTGCTTGACATAGAGGTGGTAGTCGGGTGCCTCGCGCTTGTTGACGCGCTGCAGGAATGGTGTCGAGTATTCCGTGTGCGCCTTGAGCTCGCTCAGCACCTTATCGAGTGCTTCGTAAAGCTCTTCCTGGCCGACGTTCTCTTCGCTCGCCCACTTACTGCGGTTCTTACGCACTTCGTTTATAAGCGACCGGAGTTCGGCGTCTGTGGCTTTGACTTGGTCGCGCTTCATGTCGATGCGCGCAATCAGGTGCTTCAGGGTCAGGCTCGAGGCACCCAGGTTAGCGCTACTAAGGGTGCCCTGGCCTGGCCCATCCGCTGGCCCGTTGGCGGCCTGGCCGCCATTCTTCTCGATCTCGGCCTGGATCTGCTTTTCGGACTCTTCCAGCTGCTGCTGCTCGAGCATGGCCATGCGATCGTTCTCGAGAGTGTGGAAGATGGTGAAGAAGCTGCGCCGGGCAGCCTCTTCGGTGGCATTCCGGGCCTCTTCGAGCTCTTTGCGCACATCCTCTGATGACTTTTCCGGCGCGCCCTGTTTTGATTGTTGTTGTGATAATGATGATGTTGATTGTGAGAATGAATTAAGATGTGACTGGGAGTGCGAGCGCGAGAGAGAGGTCGAGGAGAGGAAGGATGTGTCGTGTGGTATTGAGGAAGGTTTTGACGTGTGGTTCTGGTTCTTTTCGGGGGATCCGACGGAGTGCACCGGTGAGCTGCCAGTCTTTGATGGTGACAGTAGCTGCTGTGGTGGTGCGCCCGGAAGACCGGATAGTGACCCGGAGCCGGCTCCGGCACCGGACCCGGAAGTATGGTTGGGGTCCGATGCGGAGCCATTAGGGGCGGAGTCGTCCTCGTCGTCTTCGTCGTCGTCACCGTAGTCATCTTCGTCAATGACGCGCTTTGCTTTCTTGAGTGGTGGTTCGCTGGGTTCGGCATTGTCTCCTGATGGGGGGAGAAGCAACGGGTTGGTGCTGCTGTGCAGGGAGCGCTTTGGCGAGCGGCAGTGTGGGCGCATTAACGCGCTAATTGCGCTGTAGTTATAGGCGCCATCATCGCAAAAGAGCGTGTTGACACGGGCCTCGCTCTTCTTGTAGAGGTCGGAGAACATGGCGCGCCGGTTATCGTCATCGGCGTCGGCGGCCGTCGCGGTCGTGGTTGTGGATGCCTCAGGCATCAAGCCGACCGGCATATCGTGGTGGTCGGCGCCCGGGACGGGGGTATGCGTGCGCGCATTCGCATCATCGGCGACAGACATCATTGCCGAATCGACGAGGATGTATGCGCTGCAGTGCGAGGGCGATAAAGATGGAATCGGGGGTGGTTGTTGACGGCGGTTGCTGGGGGAGGGGGGCCGATGCGCGCCACAGCATCGCCAAACTGCAGCCGCCAAAAATTAACAGTAGGGAAGGAGCGAGTCGAGTGGTCGATTCGCGTCAAAAAGGAGTCGCGTCCACGGCGGCATCCAAGTTGGTATGGCCCTCTAAAATAGCACCGAAAGAAAGCTGGTCATCTGGGTAGATGGCAGACGGATTTTGTCGATGATCCGAGTCGATTTGGCGCTGTTCCGATGGATTCAAAATGGTCGCTTTCGTCGTTGTTTTCGCGGGTGAGGTTGATGGAGACAATGGCTGCTGCACGAGACGCCAGATTTGGTACTTGGGGGTGTATCCCCGCTGGTGCGAAGGGAGCCAGGTAGCGGTACTTGTGTGGGTGGTTGCGCCAGCACATATATCGCGACATGTGTTTGTTATAAATTGTTAAAAATACAAATCAGGTATGAAAGAAGTCGGCCACCATTTTCCGCTGTTATTTCAATGATTTAGAGAGTTATTCGTTGCATTCACGGTATTGATCAAATTGACACAATGTACAGCTACCGACGAGTCATCGCGGCTCTCCCAAGTCACGTGAGTTCCTGACAAAGCATTTCTGACGTTTGACCCCCTGAGATGGACTCGCAGCTCACGCTCAACACGCTCTGCTACACGCGACAGAGCATGTAGAATATGTCCGGTGTGCGCTGCTTTGTGCAGTTTGCGCCTCTCTTGATATGCGAACACAGACTTGACATGAGCTCTTCCTGATTTCTGCCCTCTCGGCGACAGGCTCACATCCTTTGCGACGGCCAATCAAGCCATTCACACCTTCTCTGGCGTCTCCTTCCCGAAATCCCAGGCGCGTCCGTTGCGACTTATCGTCCCATCTGATAAATCCACATTGGGCAGTTGATTGTCTTCTTTGGGATCCCCGTTCCCCGTCTTTCAGCTGTGGCCCCAGAGTCGATGCTGACTAATCTCTCCACATTCGATCTTGACCGGCGACTGTTGTAAGTGATGTTTCTGGGTTTAAAATTAAGCTGTTAGTCCATGGCAGTTTTGTTTGATATATTGTACAGAAAGCTACCTTTTTATGGCCGGCAGCCTTTTGACATGAGCATTGTTGGTCGAGTCCAACTCGTCTCGGCTCCTAGCATCAACGGTCTGTCGAGTAACCGTTGGTCTTTGTAGCTGAATCTAAAGTACCAAATCAGGTAAGACCGGCAGACGTTTACTTTGGCAGTTCAATAAGTGAAGAGCAAAAAGAGCAAAGAAGAATCAAGTTGGCCTGCCTGTCAGATGGAGAGTTACATGATTCGTTCTTCGAACGTAGAAAAGAACAAACGAATGTGACCCAAATACACGGAGAAGTACAGAGCTCAGGAAACCATACGATAAAACAACAACCCAGAAATACTCGATATAAACTTGTGATACTCGAACAACAATCAGATCCAACTCTGCATGCATGATGAGTCAGCCACCAAACCGTCATGCACTTGCCTGCACTTGCCTGCACCTGGCCCAGAACATGCACTCGAGACGCATGCCCCACTCTACAGCGACATGACGCAGCACGTCCACTAATGGCAGGCAGCTCTCCCACGCCTCCTGTCACTGCAGTGTCTAGAGTGTCTAGAGTGTCTGGGATAGCTGCCCCAGCCTTTTCTCTCTCCACTTTCGCTGTCCTCATCAGCCTCAACCTCGACACTTTATTCGACTGCAGTCTACTCTCTACTCAAACGATTCAGATCATTCAACTGCTAAGATCTGTTGCAACCGCCTTCTATCGACGAAACAATACTGCAGCTGCAGCTACTAGCACCGCACCGAGCATCCCGACGAGCTCGACAGCTCCGACCTACAACCACCTACAACCACTTTATAACCACACCACCGCAGATCGACATCATGAGAATACGATTGCCCTTTGCCGGTATGTCTTTTTGTATATACTAAACAAAAATCAAACTAACGGACAGCCATCTTTTTCCTGCTGCTGCTGCTCGCAGGCTATGCCGGCCTCACCTCGCTCCAGCTCGACGGCATCGTCAACGACAAGATCCTGCATGCCGTCACCTTCTTCTTGCTGACGCTCGTGTTCTACTGGATCGTCGACACGAACCGGCGGCGCACGATGAACATGGCGCTGGTGGTGTGCACGGGCGGGCTGGGCGTGGGCTCCGAGGTGCTGCAGGGCCTGCTGCCCAACGGCCGCGTGTTTGACATGTTTGACATTGTGGCCAACATTGTGGGCAGCCTGGCGGCGCTGGGGCTGTGCTCGTGGTACCACAAGCGGATGCTGGAGCGCAAGCGCGAGCGCAAGTACACGGCGGTGCCTGGCGAGGAGGGCGCGGAGGGCGTGGACGGCGAGCACGAGCAGGATGTCGAGCTGGGCGTCGTGCATGCAGACACTGAGGATGAGGAGGAAGAAGCAACGTCGGCCCCTAAAGCACC
Source organism: Ophiostoma piceae (assembly GCA_032248835.1). NCBI lineage: Eukaryota > Fungi > Ascomycota > Sordariomycetes > Ophiostomatales > Ophiostomataceae > Ophiostoma > Ophiostoma piceae. The sequence continues at coordinate 2,044,153 of CP135129.1, forward strand.
TACACCTGCACCTGCTCCTGTCAGTAAAGCTGCAGCACCTGCAGCACCCGCGCGCACGCTCGAGGAAGAGGTCGACAACTGGGACGAGAACGCCGAGGACCCGTGGGACGACGACGACGGCGACATTGGCGGCGGCCCAGCCAAGAAGCGGACCGACTAGTGTGTTGTATCATGTCTTGAACTGCTTGACCTTGATGGTTTACCTGTATTTATCTCACTCAATGTCTATGATAATGAAACGTTATGTCTATAAATGTCTATGAAATCAAATTCTTTCTAATAAAACTACCACCCGAACGACTCGTTGTGCCACCAGACGGAGCGGCCCTTGTCGACCCACACACCGACAGCCCGCCGCAGCTCCTGCACCATGGCTTCCGGCCCGCACACCACCACGGCCACGCGCTCTTCTGTGCCGTGTCGGAACAAATCATCCACAATCTGGCGCAAATCTGGACGCTGTCTTGTAAACTCTGTTTGTGAGGGCAAACGGGCCAGCTCGATACCCGAGGCAGTGCTGTGTGCGCCGGTCAAAAAGATTTGCACATTCTTGTCTTGCAGCAGGCTGCCACCGGCGACCGCCCACGTGGCATCGCCGGCGCCGCGCACCGACCACACGAGACTCGCTTTTGTGGACGGCGATGCGCTGACAATCTCACGGTACAGCGGCACAACAAAGGTGGCGCCGACACCGCCGGCGACGAGCAGCACGCGGTCGTAGTTTTGCGGCGAAAAGTCGGGGAAGTAGGCGGTCGTGCCGTAGGGGCCTTCCAAATTGACGGAAACTGAGCTGTACGGTGTCTCTGTCTCTGCAGAAGGAATAGCAGGCGTCTCTTCATTGTCGTCATCGTCGTCTTCACCTACGGCAAAGACGGTCTCTTTGGATGACTTGGCATACCGCTTCAGGACCTGGGACATCGGCCCATCCCGTGCGCGCACAATCAGCGTCACATCGCTGGCCTGCTCGTCCACCGCCGCGACCGTAAACGGATTGAACATCATCTCAAACAGCCAGTAGCCGCGCAGTGACGAAAGAGAAAAGAAGCTCGTGGTGGGCCGCGACGCGTGCGGCAAACTCAAGAAAACATGGCTCGACGGGTACCTGAAGTTGTGCAGCTTGGCTGATGGGATGGGCGCGACGAGGCGCACGAGCTGCGTGCCCGGGATGGCCTCGATGCGCGCGTGCGTCGTGGTGGTGTGGATGCGGCGCAGTGTGATGTCGGCGATGAGCAGCAGCAGGGCGGCGGCGACGTAGTATTTTGAATGGCTGGCATGGAAGAATACAACGGCCGGCAGGGCAAAGGCGACGAGGACGTGGGTGACAAAGAAGAGGCGGTACGACCAGCGGCGGACGATGGACAGCGCGGTGGTGCTGAGGATGGTCATGCCGAAAAAGGCAATGAGGCCGAGGGCGACGACGGGCCGGACGAGACGGCCCCAGAAGCTGCCGCCGGACGGCGACGGCGTCTGCGCAAAGAAGTTGAGGTAGAACACCGAGTGCAGAACAACCAGAATATACACGACAGCGCCGAGGGCGCGGTGCCAGCGGTTGATCTGCTCGTGGGACGTCTTGAACAGAGCGAGCAAGGGGTTGACGTGGCGCATGGCGAGGATGTACTGGAGGGGCAGCTGGGACATGGCGACGATGCCGAAGCGCTTTGTGAGGTGCAGGTAGTCGCGGCCGGTCTCGACGGCGCAGAGGGTGAGCAGTGCGGTCAGATAAAGAGTGCCGGCAATCCACTCGTCGCGCTGGCCGTAGCTCTGACCAAAGACCGACACATCACCGGCGAGCCACCACTTGACGCGGCGCAGCCAGGCCTCCCACGAGCCGCGGGCGGTCAGGCGGTGCGACTTGAGGGACGGCGAGTCGGGGATGACCTCGTAGCGCGAGGACGATGCGGGCGAGGACGACGCAGGATAGGCCGAGCCGGGGTCGCCTGGTGCGAGACGGTAGTTGCTGGCGTAGATCTTGAACAGCGCAACGGCCCAGCTGGCTGTCCTCACGACGAGCATGACAATGGCCGGCGCCACGGACAGCAGAAAGGCATAGTGGCCGTAGCGGTCGAGCACGAGGCGGCGGGCATGGCGCTGGTCGGGCGAGAGGTCCTGGAACTCCCACGGCCAGGACATTGTGTAGTATGAGATCTGATGAAACGTGTTGCAATCTTGGATCGTGAGATATCGTGAGATCGTGAGATTGTGAGATCGTGATATCAGATCGTGAGGATGCCAAGTGAACTAATCAGATAAGATGCACTCTGCACGGCTGAGTAGCTAATCTAGCTGAATCCAAGCTGAAACCTCGATCTTGTATCTTAATTCATCAAACGAAACCCTCAGCTATTCTCTTCGTGGCTGGCCGTTCTCGGCTTGCAGCTTGACTGCAAATAGACTGCAAAACTGCAAAAGCAAAAACTGAAGAAGATGACATCTTGCAGTTACGCTCGATATAGAAAGAGCCGTGTAGCACCAATACCGTCGTAATTCGTAATCCGTAATCATCGTAGCTCGAAGCGCATTAGCTGCAGTGGGTGCTGGAGAATAGTGGATTGCGTGCGCCGCGTAGGCGGGTTTTGGGGTGCGCTGACCGAGACAGCGCGTGTGATAGGCTGGCTGCTGTGTATTTCTACTCGACGCTGTATACGCCTTTACGTGGAGGCTGACTAATCATCCGATTGACGCGAGGAGCACTCCTGGCAACCTCTTGAAGGTAGCAAGTTTGTGTTGACAGCTTTTCTCATTGATGAGGCTAAAGTCGACCGGATAGACCGGACAGCAGAGCCAGGGAATAGCTAGAATAGCATGTTTGGGTTATTCTGAGTAGATATATTCCTAGATATTAACTAGATGGCAAAGTAAGAGGAGTCAAAGATAGAGACAAAAGACAGAAGAAGAGACAAAGGGAATAGAAGTAGATGTAGAATAGATACCAAACCAGATACCAGACATATGCGCAAGAGAAACAGACACCAAAAATTAAAGACAACCATCCAAACGCTAGATACATTTTGCTCACTCAACACTTGCTGACCACCACCATCTGTCCACCACCGCCTACAGCTCCTTCTCTTTCGGCTTCTTGTGCAGCTGCGACTCGCGGCCGACGACCGGCGCCTCGCCCACCGCCGCCTTGCCCCCCACCTGCTCAAAGCCCTTGTGGAACACATACTCGACCGCGTTCTCCACCGGCTTGTCAAACAGCGTCGGCAGGAACGGCACCACGGCCAGGCCCAGGCCGATCGGGCCCCATGTGCGGATCGTCTTGTTTTTTACGTTCTTGAGCGCCTGGCCCGAGTAGCGCACGACGCTGTGGATGGTGAAGGCCGGCAGACCCATGCTGGCAATGGACTGGAAGATGGCGCGCTGGGCCATGACGGTGCGCCAGTCTTCGAGGGGCGAGACAAGGCCGGCCGCCGCAGGAGGAGCAATTGTCTCAATAGCCTTGCCGCCGCTGCGCTCCGCCGCGTCGGTGCTCTTCTCAAAGATGGGCGGCAGGGCGTCGACGCCGACCAAACGCTTCTGGCGCTCGGAAAAGGTGCGGCCGGGGTTGAGGATGCGCTGGTTGGACAGGTAGGCCTTGTAGCCCTCGTAGCTGACATCACCGAGAATGTAGGCCCACGAGATGCCGTAGGCGGTGCGCACGAGGTTGGGGTGGGCGACGGGGCGAAAAGACTCGCCGACGTCCGAGGTGTAGGCGACGTAGCGGTGGGCGGACATGAGGATGGTGCGGAAGCGGGCGGCGTAGGCGGCATAGCGGACGTTGGAGTCGGTTGAGTCGGAGGAGCTGTTTGTTAGCATTTTTTCACGTTTTATTGAGGTTGCAGAACGTACTATCCCGAGACAAAGTCGTCCATAAAGTTGTCCTCCTTGTCTTCCTGGTCGAGCATCTTTTGCAGGTCGCGCGGCAGCTTCTTGGTGGACGGCAGCTTGTTCTCGTCAAAGGTTTTCGGCTCGTCGGCCTTTTTTCCTGAAGATCCCCAGAACATTGTGTGTGTGTGTGTGTGTGTGTGTATTGAGGTGTTGAGGTTGAGATTGTTGTCGTGTGTCGTGTCGTCAACTCTCCAAGATCAGTCGAGATCGACGCTCGTGATATCCGAGGTTATGGTAAAGCCAAAACAGCCGAGAATGTCAGGCGATTGATTAGTGTCAGTTGTTGTTGTATGAGATTGAGGTTGTCAAGATTAGACTGTTGTCAAGATTAAAGAGTGGTTTGATTGAGAATAGAGAAGAACTACGAAGAAAGATACAGACAGATCCTCGGATGTCTGGAGTTTGTTTGGAGCGACCCTCCTTCCCCATCCCATTCCGTACAGATGACCTTACCACCACGCAAGCGCATATGGAAGGCGCGGGAGTCCCCCTTCTTGCCTGGCCTTCGTAGACTTGCGGGGAAGCTCACTGCAATTCCCCCAATTGGATGGGACAATCAGGAGACTTTTGCTGCAGCGAGGAGTCGAGAGGCACGCTCTCACTGACGTATTTGTGGGTATAATGCCAATCTGCCCAATCAGCGCGTCGATAAAGGACCTCTGGCTCGCATGCGCTCCTTTGCTCCTCTTTGTCCCCTTCTCCATACTCCTCCGTCTCCGTGTCTCCTCTCTCGCTGTTCGGAGCTCCTCTGGCGAGACTCTCTCCTTTGGCGTCTCATCTTTTTCTATTTCTACTTGCATTTCCATTTTTAAAGGTCATCTGGCCGGAACTCCACCGGTATGTCCCGCTCTGGATATTAGTCTAGTGGGTAGGAGTATCGTCATGTGATGTTTGATTAGTCAGTCCTTAGTCATTCTCGAGGAAAGAAAATGACTAAGATATTACTCATCGCGACAAAAAGGGTCCCACTAATCTCGGAGCTCTTCGCTTGAGTGGACACCGCGGCTGCGGTACGGTTGACAGAAAAAGACGCTTGATTTTGTTGCAACTCCCTCACACATCACGACCTCCTATACCGATCTACCGATACCTCTACACACCTCTACCTCACCACCACACCACACCACCGCAACAATGGTTCAGAAGTACACCATCGCCGGCCGCCAGATTGGCTCCCACTACGTTAGTCACCCTCGCCGTGGACGTTGTCGTCGTCGTCATTAGTCGGTGTCCGAGTTGTCCGTGTCTATCCGATTGGTGTTGTCTGTCGGCGCATTCTTGAGTAGCCCGGCTAGCTTGCTTAGACAGCTAGTTTGAGCCATATTTTCTGTTCTTGGAGATCAATTGCATCTAGATTGCGTACCCGACCCTCCGACCCGAGATTTCTCTACCGACCCCTCCGACCGGCCAACACATCGAACAGACGCATTGAATAGACCGGACAGACGGACAGGACACAAGATGGACACAAGACGGACACAGACAGATGGACAAACACACACACAAATACTAACTAACCTCCCAGCTGGCAATGACCACCCTCACCGTCCTGTTCGGCGGCATCTACGCCGCCACCGGCAGCAGCAAGCCCAAGACCGTGGCCACTCCCCCCATCAACGCCGCCTCCTCCGACGAGGCCGACTTCATCACGTATGTTTCTCAATTCCGAATACTTGTACAAAAACTAACAGAAAAGCAAATTCCTGGAGAGCGCCGATGGCGAGAAGAAGGCAGCACACTAAGCGCTCGAAAAAGAGACTGAACAGATGGACGAGGTCCGTCGCAACATGCACGACTAGATAGAGTCCTATAAAATCAGACGAGATTTACTTGCTATTCGCTGTACGCAGAGCTGCTGTGAAGAGGGTGTAAATGCAGAGTGAAGATGAAGACGAGAGATGAATGAGGGTAGTCGGCAGACGACATACAGCAGACGACAGCTATGGCTTATGGAAAATATGGCATATGGCATATGGAACAAAGTGAAGCAATGCCAAATCCTCCTTGTCATGTTCTGATATCTGGTTGACAGCGGCCAAGCGTACGATAGTTGGTACTTTTCTGCAGTCTTTTTGGAACGTCATGACATGTCAGTCTTTGATGCTAGTCTTGAAGGACAGCAGATGGTACAAACGACTTTTATACTCTTGACGACTGAATCTCTCCTCAGATGTGTATTGAATATCAAATCGATAAGAGTAACGGTATCTTGTTTGCTATTTATTCTCGTTGGTTGAATGTCTGAAGCTATGGAAGCAGATATGGCCAAATTTAATTGATTGTTGCATTCGCTGAAACTGCTTTGATTTTTGCATATTCTGCAATTCGATTGATAAAAAAGAACAATCTGCGGGTGATGTAAATTCAAACTGTCCTCGTTGTTGGTGACCATATGTTTACTACGACGCCGCAAGGGGCTAGATATCAACTATCAACCCCTCTATCGGTCAGCCAGCTCGTCTCATCCATCTCATCTCACCTCACATCAACTACAAAATGGCGGCTACTGTAGTAAAAGATATTCAAACAAAACCAACACCTGTGGTATGTTCCTCCTTTCTCATCTATACATCTTCTAACAATATAGCAAGAGGCACAGGTGGGCATCACCGCGAGACGCCCGTCGTCCGCCGGCATCGCCGTCTACGTCTACCACCCAGACGGCCACGCCGTCTTTAGCCAAAACACATGCCACGCCCTGCTGCTGTCGACAGCCAGCACCTCCGCCAACTCGCTGTTCCACACCGGCTGTGCCGTCGTCACCGAGCGCGACAGCAACAACAATGAGCACGAAGTCGTCTACACAACGTCCGACCTGCTCGCGACCGTCGACAGCGCGCAGCTGCCCGTTGTTCTTATCACGCGCATCGCCGTGCAGCGATCGACAGAAAACAACATTACAGGGGCCAGCTGGTCGAAGTTGAGACCGCCCCCGAGCATGCCCATGCCCGGCGCCATGCTGCCGTACAGCATCGCGCCCAAAAAGGGCGTCCTGTTCTGCGCACAGGGCAACATGGCCGCGCGCACCGGCGGCCTCTTCTTTATGCCGCACATGCGCCCGCCACAGCCGCTCATCGACGCCTTTGGCGGTGTCGATCTCAACTCGCCGCGCGACGTCGCCGTCCACCCGCGCGACGGCGCGCTGTGGTTCACGGACCCGCACACCGGGTTCGACAAGGACATTCGGAACGAATCGCAGCTGCCGAATCATGTCTACCGAGCGGACGCACAGACAAAAGAGGTCCGCGCCGTGGACGACTCGCTGCAGCGGCCGACGAGCCTGTGTTTTAGTCCGGATGGCAGCACCCTCTACGTATCGGATGTTTGGCGCGAACCACGCCCGGGGCGCAGAAGCGTCTACGCCTTTGATGTTGTCGACCGCAGCGGCGGTACTTTTCTGACAAACCGCCGCCTCTTTGCACACACCCAAGGCTCACCGCAGTGTGTGCGCTGCGACGGCAGCGGCAACGTCTACATTGCGAGCGGCAGCCGCATCGAGGTGCGCAGTGCGGGCGGCACTCTGGTGGCGGCGGTGGACGTGCCGGGCGCGGGCAGCGTGTCGAGTTTCTGTTTTACGACGGCGGCGTGCGACGAGCTGTATGTGTGTGCCGGGCAGGAGCTGTGGTGGGTGAGGCGGTAATTTCTGTATAGAAACAACGACGGGACCTGGCATGCATAGAATATAATACGCGAGATGTGAATCAGGGACCTGCCGTCCTGCTCATACCGGGTAGACCAACGTGCCGTTTTATTTCTCTATCTTATATCTTCATACGACTGTCCGACGCAATGCTGTGCTATGGGGGGTTGTACATGCACAAGATTCCTGCACAACAGAATATGAATAGAAGACTGTGCTTCTTTGGTTCTACTTCTCTTCTTCTCTTCTTTACAATATCTGCACATCCCCATCGTTATGCAATGTACACGTTGAATATAGCCGACATGTGCTATATTTCAAACAGACCCCGGTAAATCACAGCCACCGAGTAGTACAGTAGGATGAAGGAGCGAAGGAGCGACGGACAGAAGGAATAGAAGAACAAGAGAAAGAAAAAGAAGAATGAAAAAGGAATAAAAAAACAAAGAAAACAATAAACCAGGGTTTGAAACGCGGCTGAAGACAGGGAGCGGCGCGGGTGTACCTGTTCTCTTGTACCTGTTCTTGTATTCTTCAGCTCAACGCTCGTCTACCGTGCGTTTCATCTTATTTGTATTCTTAGTTCCTTTTTTTCTTTTATTTCAAATTGTTCTATTTTCTTTTCCTTCTTCTTCCTTCTCTCCAGCTCTGTAACGCTGCGGCTGACAAGCATGTTTGGTCGAGATTAAGGAACGGCGATCATGATGTATTCACGTAGATAGATGACCTGGTTCACTGCTATCATCATATTGTTTTGATGATACCAGCTGCATTAAATTTATATGCCATGACGATGCCATATGACAGAAGACAGATATCTACATAAATGCAGACTTACAACAACTTACATCCATCTCACTGCCATCCAAAAGAAGAAGGAACGTTGACGGCTAGACTTGCCTGCAGTATGCTTACAGAGTGGGTCGGCTGTCTCGACCTCGCGACGCGCTACTGCGCAATCCAGTCGTGTGTCTGGTTGTGTATGTGTGTGTTGTTGGTTGGGTTGATGTCGGGTGTGTCTTGTTTCAATCTGATTCTACTGTTTACAACTGTATTGATCTGATATGTTCGTCTTCAGGTACTTTGCATCTACTCAGTATCAGCTCTCCTGCCAAGTCGCTCCTTCTTCTTCAACGCTCCTTCCGCCAACGGCCGTCCTGCGGGTAGCCCCAGCCCCATACCGATTATTATTTAATCGACTTTTAATTCATTAAATACCAGTAAATATTTACCCGCACGACCGCACAAAGCAGCAAGCAAAGCAGAGCGCAAGCAGACGCGCGAAAACTGAAAACTCTGTTAACTTCCTATCCGCTTTGTTCATATCTGTTAGATGCGAGCGTCGACACTCACAGGCGACATCAACTCACGAGTGTCAATACTGAAGACTGAAGACTCGAAATAACCAACAATATTAAGACGCCAAAATAGCATTTCCCCTCCCCCAAAACCTATACGCACTGCATCCCACACAATCGGCAGGCGCACCACACCTCTTTCTGTTTTGGCTTTTTTGCATCAGCCTGCAGTTCGGCGCTGTCACGTTCTCTGTCTCCCCACGCGGCCCAGGGCGCACCTTCTTTCTTCAACGACGTCCAACGCCTCTTTTTTTGTTTATTTTATCCTTTTTATTTTTGAAAATTTTAACGTCACGTCGGCATTCGTCTGCACTTTGCACGCACTTTGTAATTTTATACACCAGCAGGCGCATACACACAGCAAAGCAGAGCATTTCAGCCCAAGAAACAGCACACCAAGAAAAACAGTTACCCACCACCACTGTCGTCACCGTCACCGCTTCCGCCCTCACCGTCTCGTCGCATCACCATCACCACTTTTGAATAGCCTCACTTTCAGCAACGCTTTTGAATCTTGTCTGTATAGTCTATAGATACTGCTACCGGCATTGAATACGCTTACGCCTCGCCGCGCTTTATTGCATTGCAACCGCCACAGCTGCCGCGCCCGCACACCTGCGCGTCTCGCACACCCCTCATTACCTTCACACCCCTCCAAGACGACTCGACTTTGATCAACGCTCACACTCAACGCACACTCAACGCACACTCACCATATACTCACCTCATTCGACTACTCGACTAATCGTCCACCTGTCTTGCTCTCATCTCTTCCTCGCTACCTGCCTGCCTCTTCCCGCTTGTCTCATAATCCGTTTCCTCTATATTTTATTGGATCATCTCTTGGACTTGGATCAACAGCCTGTCACACTCTCTTAAAAGGACTGCCCAACATTTTATTGTTCAGTATTTATTGTTCTTTTGCCGGCCTGGCCTTTATTGTTTGCTAGTCTCTAGCCCCTGGTACTTTTTCCCAAGTCCAAGCTCGTCAACAGGCTTATGACTTGACGCGGAGTATTGTTTTCTTCCTTTCTCCTTCTCTCTCCTTTCTCCTTTGTTCTCTCTCTCTCCCCCCATCTTTCTATAACCAATACTCTCTACACAAATGTCGGACGGGTCGCCGGTCGACTCGCCTCCGGTCACAGAGGGCAATGCCGCGGCCGCGGCGGCGGCAGCAGCAGCCGCAGCAGCAGCAGTAGCCGCCGTGTCTGCTGGCCCTGTTTCTACTTCCTCGGTGGACACAACTAGCCAGCCAGCCCAAGCACAGGACGTACAAGCACAAGACGGCGGCAACAAGGCCGATGAAGACCAAGAGATGGAGGATGTCGAGCAAGACGACCAGGAAGATGATGCCGATGCAGACGACGGCAACGACACCGACAACGACAACGACGACAACGAAACACAGACACAGACACAGCCCCAGCCAGGATCAATACCAATAGACCAGCAACCACAACAGCAACCACAACAGTCACAGCTACAGCAGCTAGACTTGCCACCACCAGCATCAACTCCAGCACGCCCTCTCCCACAGCTACCCCCCGCATCCGCGTCCACATCCGCACCCACCCCTACACAGTCACAGTCTCAGTCGCAGTCACAGTCACAGTCGACACCCCAGAAAGAACGCCACTCCCTCACCCTCGACCAGCGCCGCGCCCTCCGCCGCTGGGCCAATGCCCAGCTAAGCAGACCCTCCCACAAACAGTGCATCGAATGGTTCCAGCTCCAGTACAGCCAGACCATCTCGCAGTCCACCGTCTCGCACTCGCTCTCCCCTAAATATGCGCGCCTCGACGGCGAGCCCCAGCTCTCCGGCAGCCGCCTGCGCTTTGGCAACTGGCCCGAGGTCGAAAAGCTCGTGCTTCTATGGTACCAGCAGATGGCCAACGCCGGCCGCATGCCCACCAACGACGAGCTCGGCGAAAAGGCAAAGTCCATCTTTGCCCAGCTGCCGCGCCACCGCGGCGAGGAGCCGCCCGAGTTCTCGCCGGGCTGGATCCACCGCTTCAAGAAGCGGTACGGGCTGCTGATCCGGCGGCAGCGGCGGCAGTCGCCGGATCCTGCGTCGGGCGCACCAGACCCTAATCGCGACGTCGCCTACCTGATCGACGCCGTGCAGCAGGGCGTGCTGACGGTGACGGCCGAGACGCGGCCGGCGGCGATCCAGGATGCGCTGATGCGGGTGCTAGGGGTCGAGCCGAGCCTGGCCGTGTGCGAGCGCGTGCGCGACGGGATCGTCTTTGGCGAGGGTCAGTCTCAACCTCAGTCGCAATCTCAAAGTCAGAGCCAACCAGCACAGGAGGCCGAGATTGCGACAACAGCGACGGCGGCCACAGCAGCGGCGCCTAGCATCAACACTACAGCCGACTTCCACGTCGAGGACCCCGATCTGGTGCTGCAGAATGCGCTGCGGCAGCTGCAGCACGAAGACTCGATTGTGGCCGAGGCGCAGGCGCAGGCGGCGGCCGTGGCAGCAGCGGCCGCAGCCGCTGTCGGCCAGCAGCATCAACAACAGCAGCAACAACAACAACAACAACAACAACAGCAACAAGCAGAAGCCGCTATAGACCCGGCAAACCGGCCGCTGCGGTGCCCGTTCTGTGTCAACCAGCGCATGCTAAGGACAGTCAAAGAGGCTGTCGAGCACATGTCGACGCATGTTGTCGTGTAGTTTTGTTTTTGTTGTTATAGATATGTATATATGATCACGAATACCATTGAATAATATTTAGATTTAATTTTGGATTTGAGAAGAAAGTTTCATTTTGGTGACAACGCCGAGTATATAAGTAAACCCGAGAAAGAGGAAAATAAGAAAAGAAAACAGACATGAGAGCGAAAGCATCAAACAAGAAACAGTGTCATTCAAAAGATATGTAACCCCCAAACAAGATGAGTATAGAAGAATGTAGACGAAGAGAAGAGAAGAAGAAAGGAGAAAAAAGGGTAAAAGAAGAGAAGAGAAGAAAGTCAAAACCCAAACCCAACAATATAAAAACAAAAAGAACGCTGCTATTTTGATCCACGCGTCGGCGTCATTGTCTAATCTACACCACTCTTTTTTCTTTAAAGACGAAAGACGACCTATGACACCTCCACATAGATCAGCAGCTTCTCGTTGCGCTGCAGCGCCATGTCCAGGTCGTTGTTGCTGATCATGGCCGGCCGCTCGCCCGACGACTCGTCCTTGTAGTACAGCAGCATCTGGTCCGCCACGCTGATCTTGAGCCGGTCGCGGATCTTGTCAAACAGGTCGCCAAACGCAATGTCCGACGGCACCCGGATCGCAATCAGCTCGCCGTTGTAGCTCAGCTTGATCTTGATCGCCGCGCCGCCCGCTGCGCCCGCGCCTCCTGCTGGCGCCATTGACTGCTGCTGCTGCTGTTGTTGCGCAATGCCTGGTGACGCTTGCGACTGTGAAATGCTCGACGGCTGCCGGCTCATGCCGGGCTGCTGCTGGCCTTGGCTCTGGTTGTCAGGGTCGCCATTGTACTGCGGCTCGCCCTCTGCGCCGGGCTCAATCTCGTAGTCGCCCTGGCGCGGCGAGAAGAACTGCTTCACCAAATCGCACTTGGCAATGTATGCGGGTTGCGACAGCAGGTTCTTGACATACGCGTCGAGGTTGTGTAGGCGGCCTTCGGTAATCGCGTCGGTGACGTAGTTAACGGGACCGGGCATGTACGGCAGTGTGCGCTTGCTGGTGCCGCCGTTGCCCGCTTCCGCAGGGAACTCGCGCAGCAGCGCAATCTGGAAATCGTAAAAGTCTTCGTAGTACCGCGACAATTCCCAGTGGCGCCCGTCCTCCAGCACGGCCTCAATCACAAACCAGTACTTCTCCTCCGCGTAGCAGTACCGCGGAATGTGTGCCGAGATTGGTGACATGAGCTGCGACAGCACCTGGTCGCCGTATGGTGCTGGTGGTTGCTGCTGCTGTTGCTGCTGCTGCTGCATCTGCATGTTTTGCTGTGTGTTGCGTTGCGAGTTGTAGCCGTTGGACTGGGACTGGCTCATGCGCGCCACACCGCCGCCGCTCTGGCCCGCCTGCTGCAGGCTCATGCGCTCCATGCCCTGCTCGGCCTGCTGCATGGACTGCTGGCCACCGCCGCCGCCCGTGTCAAACTTGCCGAGTGTGATGCTGCTGTTCTTATAGTCGGCAGCCATTTTCTTCCACTCTTCGACCTTGGGAATGCCGGCGCGGCGCACGGCGTCGTGGGGGTTCGGTACGGCGGTGTTGGATGCCATGTCGCGGATTTCGACAAAAGAGACGGGGATGAGACCAGGGCCACCGAGACGGCCAATCGGCTTGGCCACAAACCACTCGGGGTTGGACTGGGCAATGACAATAATGGCTTCGCCGGCCTTGGCTTCGAGCTCGTCGGCGCGTTCTGCCGTGAAGTCATACATGACGATGCCGTAGACCATGGGGCTGTTCTTGTTGAGTGCGCCGGCCATGGCGGCGGCGGCGGCGGCTGCTGCGGCCGCACCACCAGACTTGGAGTCGCGCGAAGCGGTGCCGGGAGTCGAGGCGTCGCCGTATCCCGAGTCCTGGTCGGGGCTCTTTGCAGGTACCAGGCCACCGGAGCCGCTCGAGTTTGACTGTGCGCTGTCTCTCTCGGTGCGGCCGAGAGCCTGGAAGTAGGAGACTGGGACGAGACCGCGGGCGTCGGGGAGGGCAGGGTTGCAAGCCTCGTACCAGTCGGGATCGTTTTCGCGGCCGATGACGTGGAAGAAGTCGCCGCGCGAGAAGCTGAGTTCCTGGCCGGACTGGGCGGTGTAGTCGTGGAGGGCGCGGATGACTTTTTTAGGGGGCACGATGGCGACGGCGGACTTGGGCGCAATGGAGTTGTGGGGCTTGGGGTCCTTCTCACCCTTGATGGACCTGCGTAAAGCCTGGATGCCGGTTGTTAGAGACTGCTTTGTTCGGGACGCGCGCGATGCAAAGTATTGACGGTCGACAAAGTGGGAGAGGGAAGCAGTGGAGAGGGGCCTTCTGTGAGGGCGCGCAGGGGACGAGGGAACGGAGTCTGAGTCTTCTCTGTCTAGATGGGGAGTGTGAGGAGTTTGAGGAGTATTGGGAGTATTGGGAGTAAAAGGGCTAGGCAGCATATCCGACTGGTTCAAGCCCAGCAGGGGACTCGGCTGCGACATTGCGGGGCGCGTGGCGACGTTGAAGAATGGAGTTGTGGTATTGGGATAAGGTGGTGAGAGGCGATAAAAAGATGCGATGCGATGTGCAGATTCAAAGCAGCAGAGCAGAGAATTTGAGCCGCGCCGCAGAAAGACGCAGACAGGCCAATGCGACTGGGCTGCGATTGAAAAGCGCGACTTTGCGCTGGACGTGGAGATTGATGAGGATGTACTTTGTTTTCTTATTTTGACCGGGGGGCGAAAAGGAGAGTGCAGGGGTGTGGGGAGACGTTGGGCAGAATTGTAGATTTGAAGACGGGGATACGAGAAGACGAGGAGGGAGTGACGATGCGATGAGAAGAGAAGAAGGAGGTAGTGTGATGATAATAGGAGAGAAAGGAAAGAGCGATGCGAAGGAAAGCGATTAGGAAAGAACGCAGAGAGGAAGGCGGGAAAGAAGACCAGTCACAAAAGGAAGGAACGACGGATCAACCAGTTTGACCAAAAAAAGGAAAGAAGAAGAAAAAGAAGAAGAAGGAAAGAAGGAAGAGATTGCGAGAGAATGAGGAAAAGAGCAGCAGACCAAGAGACACAAGAGACGAGGAAAGAGAAAAACAAGACATCAGAGGGGATGATGACGCACCTTCATTGTAGAGTGGGTAGTTGTGGTGGAAGTAGAAACAGAAAATTGAAATTATTCGAATATTCAAAATTGTTCAGAACAGTCGAGTATCACGCGAGTGAGTCGACGAGGATGGAAGGAGCGACAGGAGCGACGCGGATGCTGCGAGACGACAGAAAGGGTAAGAGCGAGATATCTGGTCTTGTGGCTGTGCGATGCTGCGAGAGTCGAGTGGTACCGGCAGAGAGGACGAGCGAGCCGTGAAGTGAATCGTGAAGCGTAGTCGTGACCGGGGTGGTATTGCACAAGATGGAATAGAGTGAGCGAGGTCTGATTTGGGTCTGATTTAGGTCTGAAAGTCTGAGAGGTCTGAGGTTGAGTGATTCAGGAGAGAGACAGAGTCAGAACGGCGAAACGGCGCGTGAGGCAGACAGTCAAGACAGTCGAGGTCGGGTGGATGTGCGGCGTGTGTAGTCGAGCGTCGAGAAAGAGTCAGTGTTGAAATGCGATCTTGTGCGATTTATCGAGGTCGCGTCGCAAGTCGAGGGCGTCGTCGTGATATGTCGAGATGTCGTCGTAAGAAGGAGGGGAAGGCGCCGTGGCGGGGGAAGGCGAAGAGCGAAAGAGGAAAGAGGAATGAGCGAAGAGAAGTAGGAAGAGATAAAGGGATAATCGCTGAGAAAGGCAGTCGCGGACGGTCGCAGTTGCTTTGGCGGAAGTGGCGCTGTGAAATGTCGCGCGTCGTTGATATCGATATCAGAAAAGGACAACAAGGTCGAGAAGTAAGAGAAAAGAAAGGAGCGAAAGTACGAAAGAATACTGTCGCAAACTTGAGATAAGGGTCTGGCTTGCTTTGCTGCTTGTTGTTGTGCTTCTGACTCCTGGTGCTATGCCGATTGTTTGCGTTTGCTCGACGGCGTTTGTCTACTTCTACTTGCTGCTTTTCACTTTTCGTTTTTCGTCTTTTGTTTTTCGGCCTGGTCTGTGTGGTATGGCGTGTCGATTGTGATTGTCGTAGTGGGTTTGTACTGTAGTAAAGTGAAAGCTACTCTGTACAGAGTACAGTCGTCGTGATGCGTGTGTCGCGCGCAGATCGTGTAAAGATGTAGAGACGTAAAGACGAGGCTATGAGGGCAGAGAGAGAAGAAGGGAAAGAGGGACAGTAGAGACAGAAAAGGAAAGAGACAGACGGTGGGAGACGAATGACGAAAAGAGAAGGAGCGACAGAGGGAGGCAAGAGTAGATACTGGACAGTACGAGTACTTGGTACCAATAACTGCAGAGTACAGAGTACAGAGGAAGGGCTGAGAGGGGAGACGGAATGGAAATCGGGACAGGAAAGTCGAAAAAGGAAAGAGGGACGGGTACAAGTGGGAGCCTGAGACTGAGACTGAGAGCCTGGGAGCCTGGAGCACACCACAAGTCACAAGCAGTGACAAGAGCAGTACAAGTACGACAAGTAATTATCACCTGCGGCGTGAGCGAGCGCAAAGCGTGATTAGCAGTGTGATTGGGTTTAGAGGCCGCGGTCAGTGCACAGCGGGAAGATTAGACGATGGCACTTTGTCTTGTTACTTAGTAGAGGCGAAGAGGCAAGAGGCAATCCGGAAGAGCCTGTTGAGTCTGGGTTAAGTGCCCAAAGGAAGGAACGATTCAACTAATTACTTCCTTCCGATTTTGTACTTGTAGACGGTAGAGAATAATCAGAAATCCAAACAAACGGAAAGAGCAAGAATGGAGGGGAAGGCGAAAAACGGGGCGCTTGGGCGATCGAGGCGACACGCAGAGCAGGCCAGGCGTTAACGGGCCCAGTAAGATGGGCTATTGATTAGTCCATTTATTTTGTCTGTAAAATATATTGTTTATCTACTGGGAAATGGGAAAATTGAACCAAGCATCGGCAGTGTATGGTCCCTGATAGTGTGGTGGTGGCAGACTCTCCGACTCTGTAGAGGTGGTAGAGTGATACAGTGGCAGGAGCGAGGAGGGGAAGGAGGGGCCGAGTTCAAGGGATAGAGAGACAAAAGGGAGAAAGAGGGAGGGGGTTGGCGAGGAAAGAGAGGGCATACTGAGTAAAAAACGGCAAGAGCGAACGACTGTCGGGGACGACGACAGGATTCAACAGAAACACACGAAAAAGAAAGAGGAAGAGAAAAGGACGATTCATCGACAAGGGTTCGCGTCGCCAGGCACAAAGGACAAAGGACTGCTGGAAGACAGACAGGCACAGGGGCGCGCGAGACATTTTAGCGGTGGTTTAGAGAGTTTAGTGGTGTTTAGTGACTGAGTGCTCGAGTTTTGAGTGACAAGTGCCTGCCAGTGGCTAGGAGGGTCTAAAACGGGTCTAGTGCTCTAGTGCTTCTAGTGGCTGCTAGTGTTTGATACCTGCCGATTGCAGACGGTGCAGACGATGGCTGATAGAGAGTCGGGTTATCTGAGGTCTGAGTTGATACTGATAGTGATGCTGGGATCTGCTCGATCACCGTCACGTCTTTTCACATAGACTCTCTGGATCGTCTTGATCTTGCGTGCTTTCTTTTTCGCGGCGCGTGTCCTTGCGCTGTTCTTCCTCTTTGTGTGTCACTTCAGCTGGGTTCTCTGCTCATCAGTGCTTATGTAATCTTCGTTTTCTTGCAAGTTTTTCTGACAAGTCTGCGTCTCGAGATGCAATATCATGCAGTGAACATACTCTGCAGATACAACAAACACCAAACATGTACATACAGATACATCGGATCCCACGGGTGTGTTCCGTCTAGCATCGTGCATCCTACCAATAGCTAATGCAGCCAAGTCTGCAGGCCTGCCTGCAAGGGGTCGATTCTCTTCTGTATATCGATGAGAACTGTTCTTTGCATGATCTTGTTTTGTTCACTGGGTACTGTTTACTCAGTACTGCTATTGTACGTCTTCCGGCATACAAATCAAGGTCAATACCGGATCGACACTGTATCCGTTGGCACGGGCCTCCAACGATCCGATGACGAGACGGCAGAGATCAAGGTGACGGAAGCAAGACATCTTTATTACAAGGAAATAGCAAGGAAAAATTACTCAAGTCGTGACGGTCAGGTTGTGGTACTCATACCAAAAGTACAGCTGGGAACATGGCCGTTGATAGCTGGTAGTCAGCCGTTTGACCGGAGACCCTGAAGATAATTTACACAAAAATTCAACGGTCGCGGGATAGTCAACGGAAATGGGATAAATACAGCACGTATGCCTGTTGCCACGCCTAAAATATAGGGCAAAGTACATTGCAGAACGGAAATCGGTCGCTAGAATGACAAAAAAAGAGCAAAAAATAAGAGCAAAAAAAGCAAAAAGAAATGCCCAGACGCGGGATCGAACCGCGGACCTCCTGCTTACTAGGCAGGCGCAGCTACCACTGTGCTACCCGGGCAGTTGTTAAGCGTGTCTACTGTTGGGACTTATATAGGGCAGCCTAGAGCAGTGCTTCAGCATTGCAGCAGGTATTCCTCTCGACTTCATAAAATCAATAGAATCAATAATGAAGAGACTAAAAAATGGTATAGCCTCTACCTACAGTTTAGTTGAGTAATACTGCCTACAGACACAATAGAACCGTTTCATCTTGCAATGGACGCATGCGGCAGCAAAGGCTGGGCCAACAGCCGCAACTCGAGACTAAGTTTTAGTTAAAGCAGAACCTCCAACAGTATTCCAAATCAAGACAGTCAACATGTAGCTACTTGGTGGTCACTCTCAAGTTGAATGCGTGCGCATAAACTGCACTTCCAAACACAGCCTCACTGTGACTGGTGTGACATCGGGACGTGTTTGGTCCGAAGACGAGATGAAGTGGGATAGGGGAGATGGCGAGGGTAGAGAGAAAGAAAAGAGAAGATGATGGAAGCATGACATGGTCGGGTGTTTCATGTGGAAGAAACGAAACGCCATTTTTCATATATTTCATTATCATTATGATCACGTTGGTATTCTTTTATCTTAAATTAAAAGTTTGCAGTGGAATATGATTGAAACAGAAAGAGAAAATAAAAAGTAAGAACAAAAAGAACAGAAATAAAATTCAAAGTCACAAAATCAACAGCAAACAGTCAAAATAAATATGTTCATAATTCGTTTCTATCTACTTTGAGATTCAAATCACCGGCATGATGGACAACGGACAGACACAAGATACTGAATCCTGCGGTTGCAGATAGTCGACACCAGACAGTCTGCCATCTCTCGAGCCCCAGACCCATACGTAGCAATTGCTTGTTGATAAAGTGAAGTGAAGAGAAGAGAGTAATAGAGAGATGGCAGTTGTCGTGTCGAGAATCCGTAGAAAGACTGCCTGCCAGAGCGGCCATGTTGCTTGTGCTTGCTTCTGATCCCCCAGACCGGACGTGTGTTTACTGACGGGCGATGAACTGAATACTGAGGAGCCGAGTGTCGAGCCAAAAGAGGATGGGACGGAGGATGAGAAGATAAGTAATAGAACGAAATCGAAACCGATAAAGAAGACGCAAATAAAGACGAATAGCAAATACTCCGGGAAGTGAAACGCCGCTGCACGCAGAAATCGAGGCCATGCGTGGTATAGAGAGAACGATTAAGACGATAGCCAACCGAGGAGCAAAAAATAGAAAAGATGACGAAAAGGACGAAGAAATAAAAGAAAAGAAAAGACGGACGAAACGAAAACAAAAGCACGCTACAAGTCAATGCGATGGTAGAGTCCAAGGGCGAGTTCTAGTGGCGAGATCTAGTAGCAGACTCCAGCTGTCAAGCGAGTCGGGCGGTGGTAGTCACGTTAATGCCGGCAGAGTGACTTGGGATGTGAGTACGAAAGGGAGGTAGTGTTGTCGGGTGATGGGAATAGATGGAGGGTGGAGGATGGATATTAGAGTGAGTGACCAGGAGACGGGGCGAGATTGGAGATGGCGGGAGTATCGAACAAGAGAGATATAGAGAGAGAGGGAGCGAGAAAAGAAAAGAGAAAGAAAGAAGGGGAGGGCGAAGGAGAGATCACTTTGAATTCCGCGTCTTGATCCGGCGGAACGCTTCCTGCCGGGCCTCGTCAAACTTGGCCAGGCCTTTGGATGCGAGGAAGGCAATGTGGTCGTCGCGCTCTTCCAGCAGCTCGCGCGCGTTGTGGTCCATGATGAACTGCGCGGCGTCCACGTCGGACTCGAACCCGAGCTCTTCGGTGATGAATCGGAGGCGAACGTCGGGTTTGTACCTGTATTGTTAGCATGAGCGCGATGAGCGAAGCAATCAGGATAAATAAAAACTTACACTTTACAAATATTGCACATGGCAACAAGCCGCTCGCGGCCGACAAACATGTCCATCAGGTACGCCCCCATGTTGGGCGTCGACAGGTACAGCTGGAAGAAGCGGTGGTAGTTGCCCAGCGCCAGCGCAGACCGCACCTGCAGCGCGTGCCGGATCGCCTCCGTCTTCTTCTCCTCTGTGGTTAGATCCGCCATTGCATTGTTCAGCGCCGCCTGGTTCGCCGTGTGGATAAAGTACAGCACCCGGTACGCCTTGAACTCGATCGGGCTGCCCTTGCCCGCCTTGCCCAGCTGCCGGTACAGCGCCATCAGCTGCGTCTGGCACTGGTTATACTCACCCAGGTCCCCCTTCTCCAGCGCAATCCGCGCGTGGATCTCGTACACAAGCACCGTAAAGTCGTTGCGAATCCGCTGTACCGTCAGGTCCTGCCGCAGCGACTTGAACTGGTTGCAAATGTATCCGTAGTCGCCCGCCTGCCGCCACTTCTTCTTCAGGAGCTCCAGCGTCTGCCGCAGCACCCGCTCCGGCCGCACATTCGCCGGGTTCGGCGCAGACGTCAGCCGCAGATACGACTTCTCCAGCTGCTCGTTCGTGCCCACCACTGGGCCTGCAGGCTCGCCGTTGCCGCTGCCCGGCTCCGGTGTCGCCGAGTTGCGGCTGCGGTGGTGCACAAGGTGGCCACTGCTCTTCTCCGGCGAGTCGCTGCCCGCGCCAAACCGCCGCTGCCGCTCCTCTAGCTGCTTTTGAAACTTACTCTTGGGTCCGGATTCCGAGGGGGCACTAATCATGTTGGCGGTCGTCGCGCTCAGGCTGCTCAGCGAGCCCAGGCCGTTGGCGGCCTTGAGCTCCTTCTTCTCCTTCTTGCTGAGCTTGGCCGGCCGCTCGGCCTTGTCCTTTTGCGGCGGCTGCACGCGGTCCGACAGCGGGCCTGCATTCTTGCGCCACGGCGGCGCTGCCGTCGCGCTGCTGTCGTCCTGGAATTCGTTTGACTTGCGCTTCTTTGAGTTTACTGGCATATTTATCTTGTAATTTTCGTTGTTGCTGGTAGTGTTGTACGCTGCCGTCGCCGTCGGCGCGCCATAATAAGAAGCTGGATGGGCTGCCGACGCGGCATGCTGAGCCTGCTGGACCATGGCTGCTGCGGCATACAGCGCCTGGGCACGCTCTTTACGGATAATCTCCTGCGGCAGGTCCATCTTGTCCCAGTCGATGGTGTACATCACATCGGTCTCGTTGGCGTGCGAAATGGTCTCCTTTAGTTTTGCTTCCATGTCCTGTCGCGATACGGTGGGGTCCATGTTGGCGGGGAAGAATGATCGCTGCACATAGCTTCGTACAGACGCGGGCCAGTCAAATTTCTTCTTAGAATCTTCGGATGCGGGTGCTGGAGGGTATTGTGATGTCGAGGGCGGCGGTGGTGGGGGGAGATTAGTTGGGTAGGCAGGGTAATCACCAAACGACTGGCGAACCTGGACGGGAGTGTATGCGGCTGAGATGGTTAGCGACGACGAACCTTCTGAACAGAAATGAAAACATCAAAGGTGAGTACTCACTGTAGGGAGGGTAGCCCGGAGGTGGTTGGGCAGCACCCGGGGGCGCCTGATTCCATGAGGCCATGACGGGCGCGCGATCGGTATTAACGGTCGATGTAGTTTCAGTTCACTTGATGGTTAGTAGTTACGTATTGCGTATTGACGCAGAGCGTTTGTATTGTTGGGAGAGGTGTGATGGGTTGATGGATTGATGCGTTGTCGATGGGAGGACGGAGGTTGTGGTCGGTGAATGATTTTATCGGGGCGACTGTAGACTCGGCTCGACAGGCTTGATTATATAAGCTTGATTACATAACGGCACCTATGCCCCACCAATCAGGTGGAGTGCTAGACATATACAGTGCACACACAGTTTCCAAACAGTGCACACACCGTACCGATATCGACGTACTCGGTAGGCAGCTCGAGCTCACCCCGCCACGCGATATCACTCATCGATGCACATCATCAACTCCATCAATCAATCGCGGACATACGAGGAGGAACTGGACTCCTGCCTCGAAGCTGCAGCTAGACACTCTGGAATAGGACCGCCCAGTGCGATATGACGGATGTTCCTAAAGCAGCTGGACCTCACCACGGCGCTCCGGCCCTTGTATCTGCCGGATGAGGACCTCTTGTTTGTGCAGGACAACGTCGGCCTGTACGAGGGGTGAGTTGTGTGTTTGTTTGATGGCTTGTGAGATGAAAGCTAATGGCAGAAAATACAAAATCCTCAACCAGCAGAATGGCCAGGTCTACTTGACCTCGCACCGCATCTGCTATGTCGACAAGGCCGACCCCCGGCGGTACTCGGCCGCCGTCGACCTCAAAGATGTCGACAAGTACGACTTTTATGTATGCGCTCCTTTAACTCAAACTCAGAATGCAGTGGACGCTAATTGATAGGCCGGCTTCCTCAAATCATCGCCCAAGGTGACGCTTTACCCCAAAGCCACCAAACGATCGTCGTTTCACACCCGCACATCATCGGGCGTCGGCGCCGGTGCATCGGCTCGCGGCAGCACCGCATCAACACTCGGCGGCGGAGATAGCGGCAGCTCGCGGCCAACTGCGTCTGGACCGCCTGCCGCTGCAGCCACCTGGGTCTGCCCCATCTGCAGCTTCTCGAACCCCGTGCCGTCCAACTTTGACCCCGAGTCGCTCAACGCCCACACCCAGATGCCGCCGTGTCTCGCCTGCGGCATCTCGCCAACACTCACACATGTGCTCAAGGCCGTCATTTCGAATGCCGCAAAGTCCCAGCCGAGCTCGCAAGCACCGATCCAACAGCAGCAGACACTCCCGTCCCGGCCCCGCACCCAGTCCCAGCCCGACCACTCCTCCCTGTCCCTCGAGACGGCATCGACCAGCAGCACAGCCGACACGCAGGTTTCATCGACGGGGAATACCGACCGTGAAGCCTCGTTCCAGTGCCCGCGCTGCACATTCCTCAACCACCCGTCGCTCATGGCATGCGAAATGTGCGGCGCCCCGCTGGTGTCGCGTGACCTCCCCGCCGAGCTCGCCCAGGCACACCAACTGCGTACGGAGTCGCCCGGACCTGTCGTAGCAGCTAGTTTCTCGGGTAATAGCTCGTCAGGCAGCGACGCCAACGAATGCATCAAGCTGTCATTCCGCGGCGGTGGCGAAAAGATCTTCCACGAGCGGCTCAAGAACACCATCACGCAGCGGAAATGGCTGCTGCACAATGCACCGCCGATTCCTGGATCGTCTAGTAACGGCGGCGGCGGCGGTAGCGACCTGGGCCACGCGTCGTCTTCGACCGCTGCAGCAGGCGGTACTGGCCTCGAGGAGCCGCGGCCGCGCGCAGTCAAGACGGCTGGTATTGCCGGTCTTGAGAAGCGCGGCATCGACATGCGCAAGAAGAACGAGATTGTCATTGGTAGCGCCTTTGAGGATCTCGAGGCCCTGATGGCGTCGGCCAAGCACATTGTCGCGCTTGCTGAGGAGCTTGCGCGCCGCACTGGCACGGCATCATCGGCTGGTGCGTCGGCATCGTCGGATGCAACACTGCTATCGGCCACGAGCCAGCTCGGCCTGGTGACGACCAAAGACATTGTCGGCGGCGGCGGCAGCAGCGGCCGCGAGTCGCTGTACCTGTCGGAGCTGGCGCGCAACCTTGCCGAGTTTCTCACCGACGATGCCCGCGGCGTGCTGCGCCGGTCTGGCGGCATCATGACGCTGGTCGACCTCTGGGCCGTATTCAACCGCGCCCGCGGCGGTGTCGAGCTTGTGAGTCCCCAGGACATGATCAAGGCTGCCAAGCTGTGGGAGTCGCTACGGCTGCCGGTGCGGCTGCGCACCTTTAAACGCAGCGGTGTCCTGGTCGTGCAGGGCTCTGACCGGACGGACGAGGCAACAGTGCGGACGCTGCTGAGCTGGCTTCGGGATCTGCGGGCCGTGCCCCCTGAAGAGCGCGGCGAGGCACCGGTACCGTGGGATTGGCAGTCATTTGGCCGCGGCGTCAGCGCACAAGAGACGGCTGAGCGGTTTGGGTGGAGCATTGGTGTTGCCGAAGAGGAGCTGGAGATGGCGGAAGAGCGTGGCGCATTGTGTCGCGAGGAGGGCATTGCCGGGCTACGGTTCTGGGAGAATTTCATCACAGTTGAGTAGACACGATAGGAGGAACATATATAGGCGTTACGGATTGATACTTCTGGATATACTCTATTTACAGCTCTTTAAAAAAAATTACAAACACACTAAACGCCGTTGAGAATGGCATCGACGCGCGCGGCAGCTTCGAGACACAGCTCGTCCTGGAACCGCGGGGCCACAATCTGCACAGCCGTCGGTGCACCGTCCACCGCCTCGGCGTCGTCTGTCTGTTAGCTGTTTTCTTAGTATTAAATAAATACTCAAAGTACACTTACACTTGGGGTTGTCGACGGCTGGGTTGGCCGACTCGGCCGGGTCGAGCGTCTTGCTAGCTTTGCCAAAGGGGATGATGCAGGCCGGGTAGTCGAGCATGTTCCAGAACACCGTGTACGCCGGCGGGCCGTAGGTGTCATGCTTGGGGGCTGTGTGCTGCGCGCCGGGGCCGATCACAACGTCCAGCTTCTTCTGCCGGAAGATGTGGTGCCACGTGTTCTGGAACAGCGCGCGCTCGACGTTGAGTCCGGCAAAGTCGACAATGCCGTACTCCCGGTTGAGAATCTTCTTGAGGCTCTCCGACGGCTCGGCCGTGAGCGACGCGATCAGGGGCTCGCCCGCCGCCGCGAGGTGCTTGAAGCTCGTGTGTGTTGGGTCCGAGGCAAAGTAGGACATGGAGAGGTCGCTACCGCGCTGCACGCTGGTGTAGTCGCTGAACGGGATGTACTCAATCTCGTGGCCCGCCGCCTGCAGCTTTGCCACGGCGTCGTCGAGCGCGCGCCGCACGGGCGGGTGCAGGAGTACGCTGGGGTCCTCGGGCATCACACCGATCCGCAGCACTGGTTTGGTGCTCACGGCCTCAATATCTGCAGTTTGCTGATACGGCATCGCGGTAGCCTGCGAGTCGTGCTGCCACGGCTTGCCGTCGAGCACAGCCTTGAAGAACAACCGCAGATCGGCCATGGTCGTGGCAAGAGGACCGGCAGCAGCAGCGATACCGGGCAGGCCTGCAAGACTGGGCGACGCCTGGCCGCTGTAGGGCACACGGCTGGTGGTGGGCTTGAAGCCGTAGACACCGCAGCACAGAGACGGGATGCGGATGGAGCCGGCAATGTCGGTGCCGACACCAATCAGCGAGCCACGGAACGCAACCAGAGAGCCCTCGCCACCCGACGAGCCACCGGCAGTCAGGTTCATCTTGTGCGGGTTGCGCGTGCGGCCAAAGATGTTGTTTTCCGAGTCGGCGGTCATGAGCGTCTGCGGGATGTTGGTCTTGACGTAGAGCACGGCGCCGAGCTCGAGCAGCAGGTCGACGAGAGCGCCATTGGTGGCGGGCACGGGGCGGCCGAGGAACGACACGAAGCCAATGGACGACTGGATGCCGGCAATGTTGAACGAGTCTTTGATACTGACGGGCAGGCCGTGAAGCGGGCCAAAGACTTTCTTCTCGCGCGCGAGATAGTCGTCGAGGAACGCGGCACGCTCCTGGGCCCGGTCAAAGAACATCTCTGTCACACAGCTCAGCAGCTGCTGGGCCATGGCGGCACGCTTGGAGAAAGCAATGGCGACCTCGAGGGCGGTGAACTCGGCCGCGGCCAGCTTCGGAAGCAAGTCGGCTGCACTGTACTTCTCGGTGATCTCGAGCTCGCGGTCTGACAGGATCTTGCTGTCACGAAGGATGGGGGTGTCGGCGAGGACCTGGGTCGACTCGAGGGAGAAGTCGACCGTGGCCAGCAGAGCCGGGGGGATGCGCCATGCGTCGGGGATAGCGGCGTGTAATTCGGCCTTTTTGGCGGCAACAATGGTCTTCCAATCTGGAGTCTCAACTACGGCAGTAGAAGCAGTAGGAGAGGCAATGACCTCGGCTGGAGGAGCAGCAACAACAACGTCGCCCATCTTCTCGGTGATGATACTGCCGTCTTTGAAGTGATGCTTGATCGAGGTTATCTTGACCGAGAGCTTCGACAATAGGCGGTCCATTAGCAGAGTATTGCTAGTGAAAAGAAGCGAGTAGATGGTAGTGAGCTAATCAGTCGAGGTTGTCGTGGTGCTCTAGTATTCGTGATGTAATATAGACGGAGACAATAGACTACCGCGTAAAGGCTACATCAGACGGAGGATTCACAAGACGGATACATATCGTGAGATAACGATAGATGACATAAAGTTGACTGATAAAGCGTGACGCTGTCACTGCGAGGCGCGGGAGGGAGTCGGTCTGATTGCGAGGTAGAGGCCGAGGCGGAAGAGAGGGGGTGCATGAGAAAGCAGAGGGGGAGCTTCACCAGGCCGATAATCGTATACAACAAGCATACCGCATTCGTAGGGCTTCTACTTCTTTTACGTATTCTATCATTATTACGGATTATTATTTACATTTGCGATATGCTGTCGACTAACACGGCGCAAATGCCGTCGATTGGCTGTGGATGCTGGAGAAGAGGAGCCGAGGGGGGTGTTCCGGCTTATCGATCGGCTAATGATATCGAATATCGATAGATAGAACACTGATATCAATTAAATTACAGAACAAAGCAAACAATTAAATCAGGTATACACATGGCCGATAGGGTGGCTGCAGTCATAGTTAATCAAATCATGTCAGATAATCAAAATCAATAATACTCCGAACTCCGTCATATCGGTATCATACAGGCAGTGTAGCAGCAACAGGGGAATATCCATCCATATCCAAAGAGAGTAAACCCAAAAAGAACAAAAAGAGCATGCCGAACCCATATCAAACCCCCGTATCATATGCTCCATTCAGAAAACACACTAGCCCATCCTTTTGCGTCAAGAGACACAGCCCGTCGCGTATTCTGTCGTGCCCGCTCCCGCCCTCGCACTCTGTCATGCGCCACGTCCACACACGTTCAATGACAAGGGCCACGCGCCGCACATAGCCGCAGTATGACGTGCGCCAGATGGTGATCAGGCCTGTCTTGAGAGCCTGCATGTCCTCGGGCGCCTGGATCGCACACGCCAGAATCACCATGGGCCAGCACAGGTCCGTGCTTGAGTCGTCACCCACTTTGCTGAAGTCGGGCGGTGCGTCCTCGAACAGGTTGCCCGAGGACGAGGGCGCAGGCGGGATTCGATCCGTAAACGAGCCGGCTGCCGAAGGCGTCGTAGTGCCAAACGAGTAGCCCGGGACAGACGTGTACGATGCAGGACCGAAATCAGTGAGGTTGATATTGCTATCTCGATTGTCTTGCCGGCTCTCGATGGCGGCCACTTCGTCCCGCAGCAGCTGCATTGCGGCTGATGCCAGGTGCTGCACGTACGCATCCGATGACACTGTGTTGTCCGACAACAGTTTGAGAAGATACAGCTCAATGACGAGAATGTAGATGTGCACAGTCGGCGAAGGCGGTGCGGGTGCGAGGGACGGCGGTGTTTCCGTCTCGGAATCCATGTTTGTCGGGAGAGGCAGCTCCTCGTCAAAGCAGGCCACCTTGAGGCGCTGCAGGGCACGGCGCTGGTGAGCCACCTCGAGCAGGTCATACTTTTCCAGCGGCGCATGCCGGCTGAGGCGCGTCACTTCAAACGCGAGGCGGTAGATGCTCGGCGCAAGGCCCAGCACGGGCGAGTTGGCATTGTCAGACGCGGTCGGGTACGGGTTGAACACGAGGCCCTCGTCGATGTCGCCCCACGAAAACTTGGAGGCCAGTCCGTCGAGGTCCGCGTAGAAGATGGACACGAGGGCGACGTGGTAGATAAACGACTCGGCGGCGATGCGGTCGACGGCCACGGGTGTCGTCAGTGGTGAGGGCGACGACGGCCGCTGGATGTCCAGCTCGATCTGGTAGCAGGTGCCGACGGTCGTGGGGGTCGACTTGTGCCGCGCGAGGCGCCGCAGCCGCAGGATCTGCGCTGTGCCCTCGAGGTGCTGCATGATGTTGCTGGCGACGCCCGACCGCCACTGCTCGTACAGATAAAAGAAGACGGCCGCCGACAGCAGCCAGTCCTCAGTGCCGGTGGCCTCGCCGCTTGCGAGCACGCGCCAGTATGCGCCGAGAGCACTGTGGTAGTAGCGGTCGGCGATGGCCTGGTGCTCGATGGTGCCGCGCGCCAGGTGGAGGGCGGCGAGCGAGTAGAAGATGTCGCGCATCCACGGCCGGCGCGACGTGGCCGAGTAGAGATTTGAGACGTCTCTGAAGCCGGGGTGCGCCTCGGAGCGCACGAGCAGCGGCATGAACCCGAGCACAAAGTGGTGCAGCAGGTCATTCTCGGCGATTGCGCGCGACGCGGCGGCAAGCACAAAGGCTTCTTGTGTCAAGGTACTGCGGTAGGCAGCCTCCTGTTCCGGCAGCCAGCCATAGTCGGAGAAGGCGTCGTTGCTGTGCGTTTCTGAGGGGGGCAATGGTGCTGTGAGAGAGATGTTGGCGAGTGTGGCCGAAGCGAGCGAAGTAGTAGTCAATGCCCTGGATGTAGGCGGTAGTGGCCGTTGAGGAAGAACGGGTCTGTGTTTGTGTAATGTGGATGCAGATGCAGGCGTAGATTTTAAAACTGGATCAGTAGAAGTACAAGGCTGTGGCCGAGTCTGCGCAGGATGAGGCTGTACCGCGACGGCTGCCTTTGGCCTGGCCTCTACGTCGGGCCAGAGACAGTCGAGCCCATGGCGCGTACAGTCGCGACACCGCGGCCGCTCTTCGGTGCACTTCTTGCGACGGCGACGGCAGGTCAAGCAGCCAGTCTTTGTGCGGAGGCGGGGGCGGGAGAGCATGGATGAAGATGAAGATGTGGAGGTCGACAGCCTGGCGTATCGATAGGTCCAGCTGTAGCTGTCTATCCAGCTTGTTCACTGCCTGGCTGTCGTCTTGCTGCTGCTGCTCGGACTCGTCTGCCTCGGCTGCAATATCGAGGCCGGCCGACACGCTCGGGTGGAATAACCAATGGTAATGAGAACGGAGAAAATGAGGAGACGGATAGCAAGCCTACTCCCTTGGGAAAGCTTGTGTGAATCACAAAGAGCATGGATTAGATATGATTAGGATCAGATCGCTATCTGCAAATCAGATCCGGGACCGCACGCTTAATAGGAGCTTATTCGGAGTGGAGCAGTCCCAATAGGGAAGGCCTGCTAGCTTATGCAGGCCCCGGCTATTCGGACTTTCTCCACGTGGTGACATGCCTTAGTCAGCTTTGCATGCAACTGTTTTGTACTCCTCGCTTTTAGGAATCATTTTATTCCTTGAGTCATTCAAGATAATATGGCATTGGTGGTGAAATACAGAAAGTTTCAAGTTATCAGAAAAAATGAACAAGTCGCCCAGAGCATACTGCGTACCGGCCAACGTCGTGGTGAATATAGCCATCGCGCGACTGCCGTCTCCACCCGGCGCTTCCACCTCTGATTGGCCCGTTTCAACTACAGGCCTTTATCAACACCTCCTCTCCCCTATATTGTCTCCCGATTGTGGTATTATCGACGTCAACAAAGCGGCAATGCCCTGGATATCGGTATCTGCATCTGCACCAATCTGCACCAATATCTTGCGTGGCATATCTCTTGCCCATGCCTCGATTTGGATATTTAGTATCTGTGGCCGAGACTAGGACGAGCCATGATATCTGCCATCGCTTGATTCGGGACGCGTCGTCTGGACGAGCTCGATAGGACATTGCTGCTTGGTTTTGTTTTCTGTTGCTCTTATAAATTACGAGAGTAGCCCGTGACGTCGTCTGCGAAATCAAGAGCCAGTGCTCAGCCCATCATCTCACCATGACCCCCACTGACATCCCCGGCACCGTCTACCTCGTCGACCACAACCACCAGGTCGACGGCAAGCATGCAAAGGCCAACTCCGAGATCGTGCTCATCCCAGCGCCATCGGACGATCCTGATGACCCGCTGAACTGGACGCCGCGTCGCCGGTGGACCGCCAACGTTTGCATGCTGCTCTATGTCTTTGCCATCTGCATCGAGTCGTCCGTCATCAACTCGGTCATTGTGCAGTTCTCTGCTGCCACCAACATTGATAGTATGTACTTTCTGTGTCTGTGTCGCCATGTTCGTATGAACACATTATTAATGGACAGTTGCCGATGTCATCACTGGTGGTGGATACTCGTTCTTGCTGGCCGGTTGGGGCCTGCTCTTCTGGCAGCCGTTCTCGCTGCAGTACGGCAAGCGCCTGACCTACCTGCTGTCGATCGCCGGCTCTGCAGGTTTCCTGGTGTGGTCACCGTATGTCAAGAACAACGGCCAGTGGATCGCGTGCAACATCCTCGGTGGCTTCTTCAATGCCTCCGTCGAAGCCCTGCCCGAGATCACGGTCGCCGACATGTACTTTACGCACGAGCGCGGCACCTACATGGGCCTGTATGCTTTTGCTCTCGTTGCTGGCTCAGCTGTTGGTCCCATCATTGCAGGCTTCATCAACGACAGTCTCGGCTACAAGTGGGTGTTTTTCATCCCCGTCATCTTTTGCGCGTTTGTCTTCGTGATTCTCTTCTTCTTCTTTGAGGAGACCAACTACGCCAGACGGCCAGTGCCTGTACCCGCCGCCCCGGCTTTGACGACCGTCGAATCGCCTGCTACTGCCGGCGAGACCGAAAAGGTGACGCCGGACGCCGCATCGGAAGAGGTCGGCACGGTTGCCCCTGTCAAGACGACCACCAAGACGTTTTGGCAGAAGATGGCTCTCATGGACAAGCCGCGCGAAAACAACCTTGCCACCATGTTCATCAACCAGATCAAGTTCTGTTCGTACCCCGTCGTGCTGTTTTCTGGCTTCCAGTACGGCCTCGCGCTCGTCTGGGTGGTTGTCGTCGGCACAACATCGTCCGAGGTGCTCGGTGGCCCGCCGTACAACTTCTCTGCGTCCATGGTGGGCCTGTCCAACATCGCGGGCCTTCTTGGTGCCGTGATCGGCTCGCTGTTTGGCGGTAAGCTGACCGATTGGTTTACGCTGCGCATGGTGCGCCGCAACAACGGCGTGTTCGAGCCCGAGATGCGGCTGTGGCTGTTTGCGGTGCCCATGATCATCATCCCGTCGTCGATTATCCTGTACGGTGTGGGCTCTGCGCACGGCGTGCACTGGATTGGCATTCTCATCGGCAATGCTGCGCTGTCGACGTCCAACACGGCGTCGGTGCCGCTGTCGATCAACTACATGGTGGATACGTACCACGACATGGCGGGCATGGCCATGACCGTTGTTGTGATCATCCGCAACACCATGTACTTTGCCGTGTCGTACGGCATCCAGGACTGGATCACGGGCATGGGCATGCAGAACGCGTACATCAGCTGTGCTTTTATCGGCATGGCGGCGACGGCGGTATTCCTGCCCATGATCAAGTTTGGCAAGACATTCCGCATTCGCAGTGCCGCGCCGTACCGCGCCATGGTCGACGACGCCATTGCCAAGGGCATGGTACACTAGCCGACTTGCTGATCTGTCGTCGACTGTCGCACGACCAGACTACATAATCGCCGATCTGCTATCGACTGTCACGTACGGCCATAGATACTGGAAAATACGGGATCCCGTCCGCTCTCCCCTAGTCAAACCAGTAATCGGCGAATTAGTAGTTGGGTCGGTGACGACCAGCGAATACCCTCTGCTGTACGTTTTTTTTGTATTTGTTTTAATTTTTGTTTCTTTTTGCTTCAGCTCCAGGCCTTTCTTTCTGCCGTTTTTCTACTGTAGCTTCACCGATCAATACACAACTGGTGATCAATATCAAAAAACATCGTGACTTCGTAAATTAAAGTGATACATACTGCATAAAACGTAAAGACAATTGAAAGAAGAACCTAAATGATTCCACCACCGCCGAATCCACCAAATCCGCCCCCACCAGACCCAAACCCGCCTCCAAAACTACCGCCAAAACCACCGTTGCCACCAAAACCACGGTGTGGTCCACGAGGACCCGGGAAGCCAGGCCCGCCGGGTCCCCCAAGACCACCTGCACCCCCAAAGCCGCCCGGACCGCCAAGCCCGCCGTAACCACCAAGCTCGTCGTTGGTCTCGCCCATCGGATCGTCATAGCGCGCGCCAGGCGGCGGTCCGTTGGGATAGCCCTGGCCGCCCTGGCCGAATCCTGGACGCGGCCGGTTGTTGCTGAAGAGCGGGTCGCCAAAGGTCGGGTGCATGCCGGAGAATCCTCCAGGACCAACACCCAGACCGCTGTCGCCGCCAACACCACCGACGCCGCCTACACCCGCACCCGGGCCGGGGAGGAACCGCCGCAGAGGATCGTTGGGACCCATGTTGGGCTGGTGAAGATCACTGTGGCCAGTACCACTCAGTGGTTCACTGCCACCGGCAGTCCCGCGCGGACCCAGAGTGCGGGCCATCTGGTGCTCGTCCTCGAACCCGGGCGGAGCAAAGTCGACCGTGGGCGCAGTAGACGAGCCTGCACCGCGTCCCGGAGGAGGGTGGTCGGGAGGAGCAAAGATCTCGGACGTGTCTGGCGGCTGAGCGCGAGCGACAGACGGACCATTGTCGGCGTCGCGACGGAAGGCCTCTGCCGCAGCGGCAGCCTCGGCCTCGTTGCGCGCCTGTGCCCGAGTGTCATCCCGCGGCGGCTCGTCCCGTGTATTTTGTGCGTTTTGTGAAGACTGCGACTCTTCTTTGGATGCACCAGAGTCTGTGCTTGTCTTTGAGTGACCCTTGTCTGTCTTGTCTCCCTGGTCTTTCTGTACAGACTGAAAGTGCTCGAGATCGCCAATGTTCTTGCCGGTCAAGAATGCGCCGTACGACTTGTTCTCGTTGATCTTGGTGACGCCGGTGCCGTAGGACGGCCACTTTGTGCCGTAGTGGTCGATCTTGGTGTAATCAGGAGCAGTCAGACTGGGGAAGAGCGGCTGTAGAATGTAGGCCTGGACGCCCTGCAGCAGGGTCGAGATAGAGGATGGCGTGGCCGACGACGACTCCATGAGGGACGACGACCCGGGCGGTCGGACAGCAAACACCTCGGCCAGGCGCGTAATCTTGTCAGACTTTCTGACTTCAGCGGTGGCCATCCACGGCAGCTTGCTGCTGTTCAGCAGATCGTCGAGAGGCGCAGTCGCGAAGGTATCGACATCGCCTGACGCATTTTCTTTTCTGCCGGTGATCGTGACGGCAGTCTCTTCTTTGTAGGTGGCATAGTTGATGCGCTGGAACGGTGCGCTAATTTCAATGAGGATGGTGTCGTCCGACTGCGGCAGGGTATATGTCGAGCTGGACGCCTCGCTGCCGGCCGTCGAGGCGAAGCCGAGGGCAGCGAGGTAGCTGTCGACGACGAGGGCGACGGCTTCGCGCGGTGTCGAGATCTCGTTGGTGCCAACCCTGTCGATGATGTGGGCAAGAAGTGCCTCTGGTGAGAGAGGCGATTGTGCAGTCATTGTGGTTGTGGTTGATGTGGTTGATGTGGTTTTGTCGAGGTTGAGGCTCGGTTGTGTAGGAGGGAGAGTTGATGCCTAGATATGCCTGTGAGCTCTGGAATATAGCGGGGAAGCCGCTAGGCAAGCTCACAACGTCATGGTAGTGTAAATAGTGGGGCACTTATTTCATGAAGCGAGAAGCGCTAATTGGACCGTCGGGCTGCCATAGGGCTGATGGCGATACAAACGATTAAGCACGCGACGAAAAGGCTTCACGAATTTTCCTAATTTTTGTCTTCTCTGGATGAAGTTCATTAAAATATTTTTACAATTGATCTTTCATGTTGTCACAGTTTTAGGTGTTCATATATTTGTTCATTTGTTTTATCTGCTGTAATTTTCAATACTTTTAATTATCAAAACTCGGGTACTTGAAGAAATAATCCAGAATCTTAGAAAAGAAAAGAACTAAGCAAGGGACCTACTTCAACCTAGTCTAACGGCAGAGAAATAAGATTCGCTCGGGACCGGATGCCTCCAAGGTCGACTCTGTAGTAGAGGAGTCGGCGTGACTCGACTCTACCCAAAGGACGCAATGTGAACATCTCGTGTCTAGGGAACATCTGATAACTCTGCATATCTCACCTGATAACCCATCATCAATGCTGGCAATAG
Organism: Ophiostoma piceae; assembly: GCA_032248835.1. NCBI lineage: Eukaryota > Fungi > Ascomycota > Sordariomycetes > Ophiostomatales > Ophiostomataceae > Ophiostoma > Ophiostoma piceae. The sequence continues at coordinate 2,078,189 of CP135129.1, forward strand.
TCATCGCACTGCGCACAGCCGTCGACACATTTCTGCATCCCGGCGTGGCACCGATTATTGAAACTTTGCCATGCATATCTGATTCGTCGGTCAGTGTCGATACTGTCATTAGTCTGGGCTGTAGTGGTCGGGGTGGTTAGTAAATTGCCGAAACAAAGTATTACAACGCCTCACGGAACCGGGATGTGTGAGTATAGCCCTTTGAACGGGGACGCACCAGGTACTGAGGCGCAGTATAGGCCTGCTCTTGAGTTTGAGCTTGGGGGGCGGTCGGGACCTGAATCTGCGACGAGTTGAGGCGTGCGTGGGACTCGGCCTGGCGGCGCGCGAACCCGCTAAAGCCAGTGCGAGGGACAAAGCCAGAGGTCAATGCCGAAGTGGTAGCCGTGGCGCGCGTGCGCTGCAGAGAGAGGCCGCGTGTGCCTGTGCCGGGACGGGTGTGGCTGGCAAAGAAGCCCGAGTCTTCAGCCATGGCGTACGAGACATAGTCTTCCTGCGCGAGGTCAGCATCACGGGACGAGAAGACCTGGTTGTGGATATTTTGGCCTTGGTCTTGGACTGACTCTTCCAGCACGAGCGGGTGCTGCTGCTGGCGGAGCATGCGGTCGCGGCGCGAGCCAGGGGGAGCCGGGGGCGGGCGAGTGTATCTCACGGCATTGCGGCGCTGGGACTTGGAAGAGCCCTGGGAGGGGTTGTCCGAGCCGGAGGTTTTATATTTGACAGATTCGTCAGATTTGACAGACTCGTCCGAGGCTGCGGGATGGTAAGCAGTGGGCTTGTTAGTTGTGTGAAGATTGGAAGCGGCCGACGGGCGAGACGGACCGGAACCCATTGCAAGAGCGAGAGCAAGAGCAGAAGCACAAGCACAAGTCAAGAATGAGCGCCGATCGGCCTTTTGGACTGGGCGTGGACTTACCTCGGTGACCAGAAACAAACAGACAATTTTGTTTGGCGAACTGGTTGTATGATAATAAAAGCGTTGTCGATGTGATGATGAGGAGAAAAGTGATTGATGGGAACGGACTGGCTAGCTTTTTATACTTGCCGGTAACTGTCGCGGTTGTTCCCACATCATGAAGCTGTTTGTGTGTAGAGGACAGACATGCAAAGTTGTTCATTTGGGTTGGCAACGGTGTAGTTTGTGGAAAGGGAACAGCCGTCGACTGTTGTTCATCTTTGTCAGATTAGAGCCATATTTTTGCAGGCAAAATACGACATGGCAGACAAAGGCATGCAGAGAGTATCACACAAAGAGTAAACTCGAGTAATGAGGAACATTAAATTATCAGCGGCTGATGAGCTCACATTAAATGGTATAGATAACCAAACGCCATGTAGTATACAAAAATGAAATCATAACAGATCCACCGAGAAAAACAGCAGAGGTATAGAACAAAAATACAAAAATAAATGGCAAAACTGAAAACACAAAAACACCTTAAAAGTCTACAAGAGAACTTTATTATCCCCGCCGGCTGTAGACAGACCGCGAGGGCGGAGAGGTCGATGACGCTTCGACCTTGCGCTTGGGAATCTTCCAGATCGAGCCAGACTTCTTGTCGAGGATGACCATCTTATCGCGCTGAGTCGTGCTCACTGTGCTGCTGGAGCGGCGTGGGGAACTGTTGCTTCTGCCGCTGGGCGTGTCGCTCTTGGCGCTGGGGCTGCGGGATCTGGCGCTGGCAGGGCTGTTGCTCTTGCCGCTGGCAGACCCCTTCCTCTCAAAGACGAGCTTGCTGCCACGCTTGGTCTTGGTCGGCAAAAGCTTGGGCTTTTCAAGCCTACGCTTGGACTTGAGCTTGGACTTGCGATCCTCGGCATCAAATTCGGAATCAGACCCGGATTCACTGGCATACTCGGAGGACTGCGATCTGGCTCTGGAGTTGAGCCGCGACTTGGGCGACCTTGTCTTGGGCTTAGACTCGGGTCTGGACTTGGACTTGGATTTGGACTTGGACTTGGATTTGGACTTGGACTTGGACTTGGACTTTGTCTCGGGCTTGTAGTCAGAGGCAGAACCAGAGTCAGAGTCAGAATCGTACTCGATGGACTTGACCACGGTCTTGGCGACATGAGATGTGGACTTGGACTTGGACTTGAGCTCGGGCTTGGACTTGAGCTCGGGCTTGGACTCGGAGTCGTAACTGGAATGGGACGCAGAGTTGGACTGCGAATCAGAGTCGGAAAAGGGGTGATCGTCCAGGCCGATGAGGGCCATCTCCAACTTTGACAAAGACTCGCTCTCGTCTTCCTTGCTGCGCTTGCTGATTTTACGGTTGCTCTCACGGTTGTGATGGTGGCTGCCATTGCGATCATGTCCGTGTGATCGTTGTGCAGATCCAGACCCGGATCCAGATCCAGATCTCGACATTGTTGTGGACTTGTGATCGTGCGTGGCTGTGGCAGCACTGGATCTGCTGACAACAATCGTGTCGAGAACCGCGTCCGCAGCGTACGGGCGGGGCGGCAGGCTGGGGAGGCCAGCGACTGAAGGGCGAGTCCTATTGTCTCTGATGTCTCTGGCGTCTTTGGACTCGTTTGCGTGCGACATGTCTCTGTGGTTGGCGTGCCTGTCGTCCTGGAATCGGCCGGATGTTGGAGTCTGGTGAAGGCGGCGGAGAACGATGGGCTTCGAAGGCAAAGAGGGCAACGAAGGCAATGAAGGCGGTAAAGGCAAGCTCGCAAAGCTGGAGCTAGCCACCGTCGCATTCCGAGCCACGGGCGACTCATGAGGAGGAGACGGCCGAGACCGCTTGCTATCATGACCGTCGTCCTTGTGATCATCGCGGATGCGCTTGTGCGCATGCTGGTCGTGGGACTGGCTGGCGCGATGCGCAGAGTTCTTATCGGAACCGTGGCTGCTGGCCGACTGGGTCCGGTCCATCTTCAAAGACGGCGTGCTGGGTGCTTTTGTTGTAGAGCCATTGCCATTGCCATTTGCATTTCCATTGTCGCTCTTTGCATTCTGTGGCTTCTTAGGCCGGGCCATTGAAAGCGGCGTGGGGGGCTTGGCAGGCATACCGGGTGGCCGCGGCAGAGCACTAATGGCCGTGCTAACGGTGATGTGGCTCTTCTGCTTGATCGACGTTTGCGGCGGCGACGGCACGCGCTTTGGAATGGAGATGCCGATGCCGCCGACGGGGGTGATGGGTGCTGAGACGCTGGCAGGTGGCGGTGGCAGTCCAGGATTGCCATGTGAGCTATGTGGGCCGTGTGAGAAACTGCCACCGGGAAAACGGCCGCCGCGTCCGCGTGCATGGCTGCCGCCCCGGCCCTGCCAGGTGTTGTTGTGGTTACTGTGGTTGCCGTGGTTGTTGCCGTGGTTGTTGAAGCCGCCGCGTCTGTGCTGAGAGTGCTGAGAGTGTGGCGGGGGAGGCTGAGAATGCTGAGAAGGGAATGCCGGAGGGGCCGGAGGGGCGGAGCTGGGAAAGTAGTCCATCTGCGGCGCGCCATAGTGCTGATGCTGATTGTAGTAGGCCGGCGCATCCGGAAGGGAAGGATGCGGGCCGGCCGAGTGTGGGCCGGGCGATGGGCCGTAGCCCGAGGGGGTGCCTGGCGTGTACTGCATTGTCGGCGACGGCGACGGTTGCTGATGTTGCTTGTGTTGTGGATATGACCAGGGACTTGCTGGCGGTGGTGGTGGAGGTGTTGGCACCTGTCCTGGAGGTCCTGGAGGTGGTGGAGGCTGGTGGTGAGGATATGATGCGCTGGGCGATGGCGGCACAGGATAGCGAGTCACGACCATGCGGGAGCTATCGCGAAAGGCCTGGCGGCTGAGGTGCGCTTGAAGACCACTGAGTTGTTAGTCCTCCTACCTCGTAGATATTTAGCGGAACAGTGGACTACGACTTACGCTGGGACGGCGCGGGTTGGCTCGGGGCACGCAATGGTCTGGTGTCCCCGGATGCCGCAGTTGTAGCACTCGGGGTCGTTCCAAAACGGACGGCTGTGGTCTGGTTCATGGTTAGCCATGGTGAGGGTAGGGGATTGTGCGATCCTGCCGCTCGCGCGCAAAGGCGACGGGCATGCGCGTGATGGTGATGTGCTGCGACAAGTGCGACAAGGTGTAATGTGGAGAGAGGAATAACCCGGGGTATCTTAGATCTTAGATATGAAGAATGCGCCGCTTATCGATGACGACACAGATGCGACAGAATCGAGGGCAGATATGATGGGGAAGGATGGGGAATGCGAGGCCAGAGGGGTGTCGATCGCATGTAAGGAGGTGATGCAGAATGAAGAGCTGGGGTGAGGTGAGGTGAGGCTGTATGCAGCACGTCTGGTTGGCCAGCGGCTGTGCGAGTCAACGGGTCTTTGCTCTGCAGTTGACAGATGGAGTTCGCCGCTGCTGGCGAACCGCGTCACAGGCCGATGCGGAAAGCGAAAAAGAAAGAGGGCTCGAGGGCTGTGCTGGGGGAGCTGGGGCGGGTGGGCACGGCTGGGTGGGGACACGAAATTGCGCTTGTCCGAGACAAGGTTTAGCGGGACGTACCTGGAGGATGCACTGGGGTGTTCAGTGCAGTTGTCTACTTGGGGGTGATGGGATTTGGTTTGAGGATGGATGATAATGAATGAGCTAGATCGCAGGTGGAAGGAAGCTGGGGCTTTAAATAAAAGAAATAGTAGACGTGGGAAGGTGCGATGGGGAAGCAGACCTGTTAGCAAAAAGAGGAAAATAAAAGTACAGCGACTGACAAGAAAGGTACATGACGCGACAGTGCGACACGGGCGAATCCAGTTGTACCTCTGTGAGTCTTCTGTTAGCGGCAAGTCTCCAGCGGCAAGTACAAGCACGTGTCAGTCACGTGACCTATAAGTCGTATACTCAACTCTTCGATGAAGAATCTTTGTCGGACAGATTCTATCGTTGTCTTATTGAATTGTATTATGTAAACTTACGCATTTATTTTCTCTTTGCACGTACGGTGGCTTCTTTGTAGTGTGTATTTGCAGTGGTACAGCGCACCAGTATCATCATGTTGAGGAGCTGCATCAAAGCCATCTAAACTTCTGAGTCTCACGGTTTTAGATATCCAACGCGATGCAGACTTGGGGAACTTACCATTGAAATTGAGTTATTATTCTTGGTTAACAGCTGGTGAGATTTGTTTTTGTGTTGTGGTGATGAAAGATTAGCATATTCCCATTTTTGGACATATGTTTCCACAGTCAACATAGTGTATTTTTCACAGGATGCTAGAAAGATGCAAACATGGTGGACATTTCATAAATACGATGTGCTGAATTTAATCAACAAGCGTGGTTTTTATTCAAAGAAAAATAACAAAACAAAATTTGAAAATGAACTATGATGGAGATGTTCAACACTGCATGACTAACCAAAACACCCAGTTGTAACGAACATATAAGATGAAAGAAGCTACTTCGGGATAGAGACTCGACTCCCGGCAATTACTTTCTGACAGAGAATGAAGCCTGCTTTGTCATTATCGTCTCAATGTAGTCGCGAGTGGCACAGCATGATTCGCAGTACTCCCTGGAGCGCACAATCGTGTCAACGTTGTCCTCGACCACTTCACAGGGCGGCTTGCCATGGGTGGTCACGGCCTCGCACATGGCCATATCGCGCATCTCGGTTCGGACGTGGCCACATCCTGGCTTAAAAGACGTGTAGAGAATCTGGCACATTTAGTTGTGTTTGTGGTTGAATATGGATGATGTTTGTTGAAGTGAGTTTGGTCAATAAATGGCATGGTTTACTCATATTGGGGCTGGCCACGGTATTTATTAATTTTGCTTGCCGTGTGCATTTTGTCTTTGTTGAAAATACTGATATTTGTTCAGTTTCAGGCGTGAATGAGGCGACTGACGGCAGCCATACATCTTCTTTGTCATTCTGCAGGGCGAACATGAACAAAAGTGCAATTCTGAACAAAACCAATAATATGCATTTCACCAAACATGCAGTACTTCGCGGCAAGATGTGCATCGACAGTATTTTCACCTCCGTGTATGTGAGATTTAATTGATATTGTCAAGTGAATAGAGAGCATTTTTATTAAAATACTCGCTATCTATATTTGGGATTGACTCCTTCTACTCACTACCGTGTTGCTGAACCAATGTTGTTGTTCTCTTTGTTATCACCCGAACAATGCTTTGAGACGTGTTCACGTACAAAGACAACTGTTGTTCACCACGACAATAGTCTTGTCCGTCCGAATATAGACAAAGCCATCGATGCAACAACTTGTACAGTTGTTGATGCCTTCAAGTATATATAATAGTCCATTCGCTCTGGCTGACGGAAATTTAAATCGCAGAGGAATCAACACATCAACAACACAACCAAACAACAAAGTAGAAGCAACAGTCAAAAAACACAAAATGTGCAAATTTACTAGCAAGCGCTTCACCCGCATTGACTGCGGCCACAGCGAAATCATCTTTCAGACGCGCACCAAGTGCAGCAAGTTTGACATCTGCCAGGAGCCACAGGACGTCATTGTAGACACTCCCGCCGAAGTCGGCTTCTGCCATAATTGCGTCATGGAGTTTCTTCGCGTCGACGAGATTTTCAAGTCCGTCCGTGATTAGCTAGGATGGTAATAAATCATTATTTATCAAATAGACATAATAATTGGTGGAAAGTTCCGTTTTATTAACCCCTTATATACCTTCAGTCGGTCTCCAAAATAATATGTACAGAAGTTGTAAAGAATGAATGCCAAATCGTCATAGCAAGTATCAAGTATCATGCAATTATCGTGTTTTTCTCGTTTCTCCTCCACATTTTATATCATCAAATTGCGTGCAAAACAGCCACTTGCTCTACCGCCATGTGTTGGACACAGTCACGGCAGACGCACAGCCGCTCGGTACGGTGTACGAGCGGTTGGGATCGCTCTCCCAGGTCACTGTGCCGTCCGAGGCCACGTTGATGAACTTGTAGGTAAACGACGTGCCGGCGGCCAGGTTGACTGTGTACGTCCACAGGTGGTTTGAGCTCGTGTACTGGGCAGCAGACAGGGCCGGGGCCGAGCTGGTGCTCCAGCTGCCGAGCTCCGAGATGCTACCCGCCAGCTTCACCGTCTGGCCGTAGGTGGTCGTGACAATCTCGTTAAAGGTCACGGCCACCGTGGCGACGGGCGAGGCGCACGCGGTGCTAGTTGTTGTTGCGCTGGAAGTGTTAGCGGTGGAAGTCTTTGTAGTGGTTGCGGTACTAAGCGTGGTTGCCTTGGTCGTGGTGCCAGTGCTACCGCCCGACCCGCCGTTGATGGCAATGTCTGCGCAGGTCAGGTACACCTGACCAGTCTGGAACGAGTTCCAGCGCAGCGACAGCAGCGTGTGGGCCGAGTTGTAGTCGGGGATCTTGATCTTCTTGGTCACGGTGTAGCCGCCGGCAATGGACGTGTAGCATGAGCCCAGAGCGGCGCCGTCAACACCCTCGCAGGCGCGGTTGCTGCTCGCGCTGAAGGCGTTGCAGGTGAACCAGTCGTTGCGCCAGCAGGCCTGGTCCGACGTGCAGTCGGGGCTGTAGCCGCAGGTCTGGCCGCTGACGTCAGTGCAGGGCAGCAGGCCCTCCTCGAAGCAGTCCTCGGCGGCCTGCTTCTCGTCGTTGGTGGGGATGTAGCCGGGGGTCAGGAACAGGTCGACCAGGGTCTGGTTCTGGCAGATGCGGTAGCTGAACATGCCGCCGTGGTCGCCGTTGTTGTCGACACACCACTGCACCGACACGGTGTCGCCAGCAGTGTAGGTGGCCACAACGTTCTGGCCGTAGTCGGACGTGGGGGTGTTGTAGTCAACGCTGACACGAGCGTTGTAGCCGCAAGGGCCGCTGCGGCCGACCTGAGCAACGTCCAGGTCAGGCCAGGCAGTCACAGGCTCCAGAATGGTACATTCAGGGCAGGAGTCCTTGCCAGCCTTGTGGGTGTGAGTCAGTGAAGGTCCGTTAGTATGAAGAGAACCAGCAAATGCTCACCTCGTAGCCGAGACGGGTACGGCTGGAAGGGATGGTCAGGTAGCCGTGAGCGAGGACGCTGGTGGCACCGAATGCCAAGATAGCCAAGGACTTCATGTTGTATTGCGAAGAAGGGTTCGGATGAGTCTGAGTCTGGTTGGGGTCTGGAGGCTGGAGACTGGAGTCTGGTGAGAGTGCAGGATGAAGAGCAAAAAAGTACGTTGGATATCGACGGGATCGCCTCGCCTTTTATCTTTAGCCAACCCTACCCGTCCTTGCATCTTGGACAAGTCTTGGCCATGCCGGTTCTTGACGTCTCTCCAGGCTATCCCAGTTACTCTCCAGCTACTCTCCAGCTGTTCCGCGCAGTGGACGTCGTGGGATCCAGTCGCGCTCCAACCCTACCCCAACAGCCTTGGCCATGTCGGTCATCGTGGACTCTGCATCGCCATCTATGTGACCCTCGTCATCCTTCTCCAACTTGGCTGCCCGTCTTTTGTTTAGTAAATGTCGAGTCGGCCTCATTACACGCAGGGGCCGCGAGTATGCCCGAGCCGCACGCACAAGGTAGTTTTTACTCTTGACGCCATTCCATCGCCGCTGAGTTGGCGCCCGCCCAGGGCCAGGCCAGTAGCATACTAAACAAGGTCACGATGTGCCAAGGTTGGCAGCTGAAAATGGGCAATGATAGTCAGCAAGGCACGGGGTAGTAGTATACAGAGACAGAGTACTTCGTAGACAAAATTGTGGCCTATACCATGTACAGAGTACCACAAGCCGACTTCTATTATAGGGTACATTGACATCAACGACGGTTTACAAAATTACACACAGCTGCGGCTTAGGACGCTATTGGATGGCCCGCGCCGGCACGTCTGGAGTTCTGCGGGGATAGTCTGGGGGAGGCTTTTCTCGCATTCGTTTGTTCTGGGTTGTTTTGAGAGATTGTTTTCGTATTGTGTTTTTTTCTTCTTTCGATTCTGTGTCCCGCCTTCAAATCCTCCGGTATTGTCTCTGGCAGTTGACGATGCCAAGATAATTTAACTGATTCTGGGTTTCCTCCGCTTTCGCCCCCAAAAAAGGTCCGAATTGATAGCCGTCCCCCAGAGAGGAGGCCCGAGTTTCATGCACAACCCATGCTGTAAGTCTTGGCATCGACCATCGCGCGGAGAATTCTGGCGTCTAGCATCATGATCAGCTTGACAGGCGGCACACTCGACAGGTACCGCCTGTGAAGAATATGTCTGGAAATACCCTAGTTACGCAATACCCCAGTACCCCAGTTTGGCATCTGATCTTGACTTTTCCACCCGCCTGCCTCTCGCCCCCTGTCTCTGCCTGTCCACCCGTCTCTGGGTTCATTTACAGAGTATTTCTCTGCTCCTGCCCCCCATCCATCGCCAAACACGGCCTCTTTCGATTAGTGTTCTTGTCTTCGTCCCGTTTCCCCCAACTTGTTCATCTCGTGATGCCGATCCCGGGTTTATTGTCGGCGCCATTCCCCAGAATCTGGAGAATCTCTAGTCATTCAAAGGAAAGCGTTAACAGACGACCATATAGACAGGGACAGGGCCGGGCTGCCCTTGTAAGCCTTTCCAAGCCGACGTTGTAATATTGGCAGAAAACGCCCTTATGACCGCGACGTGTTTGCACTCCTGTCACCGAGGGCCAATGACATCTCTCGGCTTTTGCCGGTCATTTGTTTTGTCAACGTAATCGACGGCACGATGGCTGGGAACTCTCGAGTCATGACCATGTTGCCCACGCACACATGCAGGTGCTGCCTTCTCTTTGCATTTATCGTCTATTGCTTTTTTGTTTATGTTTTTATCCATTACAGCACAGTTTTTTCCGTCTCTACCACACGCCCATCTCTGTCCAAATAAGTAATGTCCGAATGCACATGTAACGCGGAAGCAAAATTTCCTATTGGAATGGAAACTCCGAGCGCTGCTACCTGCAACGAACCAAACCGCCCAACTCCGTGCTGCAACCCCAAACCCCTACCACAACTCGGGCCTATATTTGTCTACTTTGTGCCTGCTTTAGTTGCTTTTGGCCACTTTTGGGCGCTTTTGGTCACTTTTGACGCCCATCTGTCGGAGTTCAAGTAGAAGAATGCTACTGAAATAGAAGTATATCCCGCAGGCTAGCATTTTAAGCTCTTCGGATGCACGGTATGCTTCTTTTTTATGTGAATGCTAAAATGTTAATCCATATAAGGTTTGTGCTTTGCATAAATGGGGGTAAGCGAAATCACATGTTTTCGTATCAGGATTGCCGTCGCATCGCCGCAATAAAGTTGGATTATGGAATACATAATCATTTGCATAACTAAAGTTATACAACACGCATTGGTTTTGACAGTAATGGTTATTTTCCACATTTTAAATCGCGATCGATCACTATTGACACAAGTATCGCCGAGCATCATCAGGCCGTCGCCCATGAGATGCCGCCCGAAGATCGCTTTCAGCAGTGACGCGTCGTCTCGTTGTTTGCATGCATAAATTCAGCGAGGGAATCGACTCCCTGTACAAATAAGATCACGCTCAAGAAAGCTTTACTGAAATAGACACAAATATATGCCACGGCATCATAGCCGTTGGCGGCCAGCACCCAACAGAAGAAAGCTTGGAGTACTGTGACTGTCATCGAATCAAATGTAAAGTAAGAACTGATATGGCCATGGAGGCCGTGATTTCTACTACAGTCATAGCAGCAATACCGAATCACCACAAATGTAACTACTAGACATAGATGTTTTCGTAGGAGAAAACTTTGAAACTCAAAGACTTACGTCTATGTGGTCCCGAGATGAACAACACGCGAATATTCCGCAATTTTAAACAAAGAAACTAAACAGCCGACTGAATCAAATATGCAGTCAGAACACATTCGGAGTGAATGTGCAATGATGTCTGCAGCGCAATGCGCCAAGAAACAGCCATGTTCATCTTTGCCGGCCGCGCTTCGCACGCATCGGCGCTGCGCTTGCCTCTGGTCCTCATCCGCTCCCGGCCAAAGTCCATCGCTATCACCTGCTACTCCTCGCCGAACAGAATATGGGCGGCCCGCAGACCGCCGTGATCGACGCCGTATGCCAACAGCGTGCTGTCCAACTTGTCCAGCGCCGACGGCTTCGGCCGTTAGAAGGCTCAGTGACAGGCCATGCTGTACCATCAATGCCAATTTGACTCGGAAAGAGAAGCCGGTTGACGGATACCGCCTTGAGCTCATAGAGACCTTGCTATCTGCATATATGCTTCATCAATTTGGCGCCGTACGATTTCGTGGTTGTAACGATTATCTTGTTCCCTCCCGAGAGCTGCAATATAAATATTGAACAGGAAGGCCTCCAGTGTACCTTCTAGAACCGATCAAATAAATATAAACCGCAAAAACTGAAGAAAACACCATTCATTCACAGGTAAAAAGTGATTGACAAGAACCAAAAACCATGAAGGACCTAAATTGCAAATAAACACCTTAGGTAGAGAAATCAGGCAGCTAGATAAGGCAGTATAGTGTGGATAGTTGATTTGATCAGCGGCAGTGGGTTTGTATGATAAAGGTGACGCTAACACCGCTGACTGGATATTATCACTGCTTGTTGATCTGGTGGGTTGTGTCGTTTCATCTGTCTTTAATAAGCTACGCACTACTTTTGTAGAAACTATCTTGTTTCTTTCTTAATTGTTGTATACTTTAAAAAAGCAGTAAGTCCAGTATAACTCCTTTGATTTTGTCTTGATTGATTCCATTCCGTTCACAATTGAATAGAAATAGAGGTTTTCTCTATTTGTAGAATTGTTTGGAATATGCCTCGAAAGTTTTGAAAATGTCATATTATACACAAAAAAACAATTCAAGGAAAAGCCGGTGGCACTGAAATAATTGAACGCCCAGATGGCACAGACGATCGAAAATGACACGAAAAAGCAGCGCTCTATTGAGGCGCAAGAGAAATTAGGCGCAGTCTATCACATATATCAATAACTCATTACGAGAAATCATGAAAGTTTTCTTCCTCTCGACTCTGGCGATTCGTTGAGGCTCATAAAGACATAGGCCGGCCGCACTCGCCCAACTCGTATGTCTTATCTCGAGCTGCAGTGCGAACTTCCTTTGCTGCGCCTTCATGCCTGATATGTACGAATTGGGGTCCGCAATGCTGACGAGGCATAGATCAAGGCGTACATGTAGGCCAAATTGCTGACAACCTGCATACAAAGTGCACTTTTGGAGCGTATCTATTGGTGTATTGCACATCTGTTGGGCGCCAAAGTCGTCGCCTTTTTTCATTCCAGTATGTGCATTATGCAGATGCAGAGCCAAACAGCCAATCACGAATACAGTGTGATGGCCATGTGACGAGACTAATCGGTTGTGCAGGACAAGCTGAAAGGCACTGCCAAGGCATACCACGTCTGCACATTGGGCTCAGATGGAAAAGGTCTTGCAGTTTTGTCAAGAACGACCAGAGAGCCCCTTCCTGTTTTCTCATGTTCTTCTCTCATTTACCATTGCACCTTCTATTACCGGCCCATAGCTACTGCTTCATCTTCGTCTTACACGGTCGCCCCTTCCAATTTCTTTTTCTTTACCACTTTGCTCCCGAGAAACACAACCGTGTTGTGGCTGCATTGTTTTCAAGTTTCTGTCCGCGGTCAGCACTTCCCTGTGTCGACAGTATAACACCCAGTTTTGGTTTCCCGCCTGCCATACGCTGTTGCCGTCCATAGACTTTGCACTCTGGTGGGCTTGATGAGCTCGCGAAGCAGCCCGAGACCACAATGTCGGAGATCGCACTTCGGCCGGCAGCGGCAGTAGCACCGCCAGTCCAGCCTCCGCACTTTGACCGCGACGCCGCTTGGAAGCAGGCTGTTAAAGCATTCCGGGAAGATATAGGTCCTAAGCTGTCTGCCAGTTTCCCCTCGAGTGCCGACTACGATTCATGTCTCAGGCTGGTTCAGGCAGGTAGCAGCCGGACCTCTGAAGAGAAAGGTAGTTTTCATAAGGCGGCCAGTAAATGCCTAGACATCCTCCGAACCTTTGACAAAGCTATCAGCACATGCTGCTCGGCAAAACCCGAGGTGGCGGCTCTTGTCTGGGGCAGTGTGCAGGCCATTATCGCAGTCGCAGAGAAATACCGCTCATGCTCTGAACGTATTGCGAAAATGCTGGAAAGGGTCACCAAGTCCATGCCGCGGCTCGAGAAGTACATGGCTATCTTTCCATCGAACCTGCAAATACAGGCCCGACTCGTCGATGTTTACCAGACCTTTTTGGCGTTCTGCGCACAGGCGCTGAAATTTTTCAAAGACAACAAATTTCGTGAGTAGATCATGGGTCTTTACCGTCATATCACACACTAATGATAGGTACTTTTCTGGCATTGGGATGGTCATCACTGGACGGAACTCTCGACTCAACAGCCAAAGACATCACTCAACACATGGACGACATGGAAAAGGAAGCCGGCGCAGCGCATATCGGCGCGAGTGCTATGGAGCGGAATCGCGCAGAAGAGCGGCACAATGAAGTTCGCGGGTTGTTTGCGGTATCATCACCCGGCCGTGAACGTAGGCGCAGATTACGCAGCCCGATCACCATCGTACCTTACCCGCGAAATACCACATTTGTCGGGCGTGGCGTGGAGCTTAATGACCTAAATGAACAGCTTGCGCAAGTTGTTGGCGAAACTCATACAGACAGTGGGCAAACCCCAGCATCACGCGAGCGCACTTCACCCGCCCCAACACACGCAGGAGAGCCGCGTGTCGTCACTATTTGTGGCCAAGGAGGAATGGGAAAGACCCAGCTTGCTCTCGAGCTACTGTACCAAAACCGGTCTGGCTATAACGCCCGCTTTTGGATTAGCTCTGAGAGCAAAGCCATCATCGAGCAGGACTTCGCCAAAATTGGACATCGACTCACCGTAGAGCTTGAGCAGCCACCTGCAGAGAACACACTCAAAGGCGAAGTCGATTTAGCCAAGAGATGGATGGAAACGACAGAAGACACATGGATGCTGGTGTTTGACAATGTTGATGACATCAACGACATTTATGAGTACCTGCCAAAGGTTGGGCGAGGCTTGGTTGTTGTCACCACAAGGGACCACAGTATCGCAGACACTCTGGGCCACTTGTCTACCAAAAGCACTATTCGACTAGAAGGCATGGACAAGACGAGTAGCTTGAAACTTTTACACCAATTCATCCCGAACGTTGTCAACGAGAGCCTTGTGTTAAGCGAGGACAACGACCAGACCATCAGCCAGATCCTCAAAGATCTCGGCGGACTGCCGCTATGCATTTCCCAGATGGGATGCTACATTCGGCAGAAGAAATGCACACCACAAAAGTACTATGCGATACTGTCTGAGCAGTCCGACCGACTGTACAATGATTCCCGCAGCATTTCCACATTGCCTTACTCCTGGACGGCGAATGGCAACTCTCAACGCCTGGACAGAACCATAGCCAGGTGCTGCAACATGTCCCTCGACCTACTTTCCGATCAAGATCGCTATTTATTCGGGGTGCTTGCATTTTACCAGACGGACAAAATCCAGGAGAAGATTATCACTGAACACTGCTCGAAAACATATCGTCGGAAGCATTCGGATAACGAGTGGTGTTGGGATGAAACCTTGTCTCGACTCCAAAAAAATAGCCTCATAACAATCGACGAGGCAGTCGTGTCTGTCGATATCGATGAGAAGGAACTATATGAATTGCCCTGGATCACACCGGGAATCGCAACATGCCGGACAATCAGCATCCACCGTGTGCTCAAGCGCCACGCACTGCATATTCTCACAACAAACCCAGAATCGCTTGCAAATTGTTTTTCGGATGCAGCTTATCTGTTGAAAATGATATTTCCTAACCCAGACTACCCTAATGAAAGCACAGCCAGTAATAAGTGGGTTCAGTCAGATCTCATGCTTCCCCATGTTTTGAGCTTGAAAACAGCCTATGAACTCACGCATAGCGGTCCGCATGATAGGCGCGCCAAAAAAGTGGACCATGTCGTACCTTCCTCTTTTGTCGAGCTGCTTAAGGACTGCTCTTGGTACATGTACTTCCGCGGCAGTCACAACATTCACAAAGTTGCACTTGGCACTGTCGATTCTGTCGTGGATTCGGTCAAGTTTGCCACAGAGTCCCTGGAAATAGGCCGCAAGTTTCACAGACAGAGAGAAACTGGTGGCCATGATGGCGTTGTCGATATCGACGCTAATGAACTTTTGCTCAACCTACTTGGTGCTGCCGGTTCACTATGTGGACGTACTTTTCATCTTCGCAGCAAAGCTTGCGACTTGGAGGACGAAGCACTTTCTATTCAACAAAGGATATACGATGCAAAGACCAACGGCGGAGCAACACCGGACTACCACGAAACACAGAACCTTTCAATTTACTACAACAATGCTGTAGGTTCGAATATGATTTCACGACGCTGGCAAAGAATGCATACCTTGTTTGACAGAGCGGAGGAGATATCACGCTTGCTCGACGAAGCACGTTCCCCTTATTATCTGCTGAATTTTTACTTTCACCGCTCAGCTTTCAAGTTCCAGCAAGGGCACCACAGCAGTGCAATCGAAGACATTCAGAGAGCACTTGCCATTAATGAACGTGCTTTGGGCCTGGAACACGCGCTACTACTGCACATGAAGTGCATACATGCAAAAATGGAAGGAGCGATCGATACCGAGCGAGGGCTCCTGCTTGAACAGGAAGTTCTTGCTGAGTGCATTCGCGTTCTGGGTGAGCAACACAATGTAACGGGTCTAGCCCACTACCTGACCTGCACTCTTCAACAACAACTGGGACAACTGGATAACGCTTTGTAAGTCGCAAAGCCCGTCTCTTTACCTCACAGTACACTTGATACTGACAAATCACAACAGATTGTCTGTCAATGAATCTATCCAGATCTATGCCGGCATAAAAGATTTTGAAGGATATGTGGCAAGAGGATATTTTCGCAAAAAGCTCATCTGCGACGAGCTAGACCAACATGACGAGGCGGCCGAAGCGCATAGACTGGCAAAGTACTACAAGGACAAATACGTTGGCGAGGAGAACAACACAGTTGTCGTCGGTGATACTATGGAGGACTATGAATTGCTTGTACCGCCATGGCACTGTTGATTAACCTCCTCCACTATGGAAAGCTCTTAGAAACTATTATGCTTCAATCCAAAACTATTACTTTGAACGACTACAAAGCTGACAGGCTGTATGCCAACTTATCACGACTGCGAGCTCTTTCTCATGGTTTGTAGGACCGGACGTGAAACATTAAAACTTATAATGACAGAGAAGAGATGTTTCCGGTTTTAAAATAGTGGTGCCTGCCTATGATTCTTCGACACCATTCTCATCGTACCCTCGCAACCATGGATGAAAATAGGCCTGGTCAGCAGTGAGTCGCTCCTCGGGCATCCACGTGAGAAAGCACTCGAGGAAATCAACAAACAACGCCTTTTGCTCTCCCTCCATCGTGGTCACCAAGTCCGCAAGCTGTGTCTTCGGTGGCAGAGGTACTGGTCCCTGCCAGCTGCCCTGCTCATCCCAATACTTGATGGACTCGCTGCTCCGGTCCAAAAACGCCTTGGGTGGCGGTCCTAGCAAGGCCGTCATGGCGGCTAGATGGTGCGCATCGTTTAGTTCGGGTGAGTTTATGTCAAAAACCTGGAAAAGGCTTTTTGGCTCCATCAATGTCCAAACCTACACGTATTAGCTCAAAGAACAAAAACCTGGTGGTTAGATTAAAGGTAGACCTGTGCTTACCAGCATGCCTGTACTCCACATGTCGACAGACGTCCCCCACGGCATGTTCAGGATGATTTCCGGTGCGCGGTACTGAATCGGCATGGCCTTGCCCGTGTGTACATGGCCAATGCGGGCTTGGCCCAAGTCACTGATTGTGAGAGCCCCTGCACCGCCCAGAACATACTGCGAGACGTGAATGGTTGTATCTCCGACTTGCTTTCGCGGTGACGGCTGGGTCGTCTCGCTCTCCTCAATGGTGGACAAGATGGACTCGTCCGTCAAGGCAATCAAAAGGTTGTCCGCGTGGAGGTCTATTCATGTTAGTTTGGTTAATCTGGCTGTCTCTTGCTTTTCATCTCTAGTAGACATTTCGAAAAGGCAGAGTATGCTCACCGGTGTGTGTAACGTCAGCGCTGTGGAGAAGGGCCAGGCCTAGGAGGGCCTGGCTGAGGGCCTGCGTCACAAGAATGGGCGGAAAGACGCCCGTTTTTTGTCTTGTCTGCATCGTGGCCAAGCTCATACCCATGGGAACCATGACAAAGACGGCATGCTGGCCGTGCGGGCCGTCGAGCATAAAAACGTCTTCCAGATGGCGAACATGGTCCCGGCCCGGATGTGTGTCCTTGTCGTCGATTTCTTGCTGAATTGGCTTTTCGAGGTGCTTATACACAGACAGTTCATGCTGGTATGCGGCGTTGCGGGTGTGGACCTTGAGAGATCGGTATAGCCGCTCTTTACTGTGAGTAGAAAAGGTTAATGTCTAGCCATTTGTATCAACTGGATGAGAAGGAAAGCAGAAAAACAGCACATACTTGAGATCCCTTGCCAGCCAGACAGTAGATGTACTGCCATAGCCCAGTTTGGCCACCACCTGATAATGGCCACCCACAACATCACCAATGTTAACAGGGTAGTAACTGGTGCGGTCGTACGTCGGGAGCTTCTCTTCTTCCACTAAGAGACTGGGCTCAATGACCTTGAAGCCACTTGTGGGGAACAGGCGTGGTGAACATCCTATCTTGGACTTTTTCATGGGCGGTGAAGGACCCGGCGGTGGTGAAGCGGAAGCCATTGCGCGGCGAGGTACGTAAATTTGAGGGCGATGAAAACACCGAGGCGAAACCACGAGGAGTGATCGTCGAGTGAGTATTCGTGTTGCCAACATGATTGTAAAGATGGGTACAGAAGGAAGAAAAGAAGGCATCATGAACATGGTTCGGTGACGTTGTGCAAGTATATGCCAATGATTTGTAGTGGGGCAATCATGCACTGTTCGGATACATTTGATTGTGCTGGGTGTCCAATTGGGGAACGGCCAGGTCATATTTGGCGCGTCCATCGCTACGACCGAAGTAGCAGGGCAGTGTAAGTGCGGTTTGAGTAACCGTGTAAATAAAGGATTGATTCGCTCTACAAAGTCAAATTATATATCACCAGACGTATATGCGATGTGCAATGACTAATTCAAATTGTTAGAGATGACGGTATGAGGCTCTTAAAGCTTTGAAATTAAAGTTGCAGGCAACGTCCAATAGAACTGCTCGGGATTTGGGCTGGTAGAAACCAGCAGTTTGTGTTCTCCAGAATCATCTCTCCAGGCCCCGATATATTCAGCCCAGAATGCAACTGCATCCCACTTAAAGCCGAGGTGCCAGTCACGCTATTCCCCAGACGCAAAGGGGGGGTTTTCTAAAGGCTGTGACACACTTGCCTGGCCGACATATTGGGGTCCCTCATTGAGGAGGAGCCAGGTGGGCTTGAGTCAGTTGTCCTCCCGCCTTCGCCCTGGTTTTCCGAACTGCTACAGTCACCGAGGCCTTGGTGTTGGCATAATCATCTCTAAAAGAGCCTGACAAAGAGGACCTAAGATGACAATCTTCTTTCACGCTCCTCCCCTGAGGGCAATTTCTCCCCGGCGTTCTTGGGAAGAACGGTGCCGTTGGCACCGGCCTCTATGGTGCGCTAATAATGCTCCGGTTTCCGTATGGCTCACACTGGAAAAGATTCCTTCCGGTCGGTAAGTTTTCCTATCCAGCGGAGAAGCTTGAGGAATACGAGCCACATTTTCACACTCCCAGAGTCACAAGTTTATGCACCGCTTAAAAGGTGCGCCGTGTTGTCGAACCGGGCTTTTCGAGGTCAAAATTGGTGACGCATTTATGTCACCGATCGAAGGAAATTGAATCGACAAAAACTGAAGTTTTAGCTTTGCAGTATGATTCTTCTCTCATCCAGCGACAACTATACCACGAGGGAAAGAAGATCCTCATCCGAAGGCTGTCCTGCCATATTGATAGTTAAATGGTCGTCAAATTAACTGTGCGAAATTTCGGTCTTCGGTTTTTATAAACGATCTAGAAAACCGTGCAGCTCTCATATCACCTAAATACAGTAGAACATCTGCAAGAGAAACAGGCTTCGTCGGGAAGACATTGTTTGTCTGTCTTCCTTCGTTTATTCTCCCAGGCGCATCGCCCCTCTATAAAGAGGCCTATTCCTCCCAGGGTCTATAGTATTTTCTCTTCTTTCTTCTCTATCAGATTGATCACTCCATCTTATAACACTGCTTATCTTGGGGTTCTCGTACTCTTAGGAACAATGTCACAACGTCAACGTCTCTCCATGGTCTTCTGGATGCTGTTATTCAAGCTGGCTACGGCCCCACTCGGCAGACTATTGGAGCATCCCTTACTCGGAGCTTCACTCTGTTTTGACACGTCCTGACACATATGGGGTAATCGTCTACTGAAAACTCAGAGCGCTACACCCTTCCATTCTTGATATAGCTGCAGGGACGCCAACTGTTCTCCCGCTTCATTCCTCCGAGCCGATGTTTAGCCAGGCCCACTTTTACCCCAGCTGCCGGTGGAGGTGCGCTCCCAATTGCCTGATTCGGAAAACGACCACTTATACCACATCCAGACAGAACACGCGCTTATTTTGCTAAGCTACCTGCAGGACAGCAGTCACCTGTTGCAGGGGCTGGCGGAGGTTGAGCTATAGAAGATAATGAGACAATATTAATTCTTGATCCCTACCTCACATCCATGCTGCCTTTTCTGTTGGCATAGATCTATTCGCTACTCGCAAACATGGCCCCTATCGCAATCAATTCCCACGGCGACGCTGCGCCAGCACCAGTGCCGACTGATCTCAAGCGATTCAACAATGATGATCCCGCCACGGTCGACCTCGTTTTGCGCCAATTCCGCTGCTTGATTGCCGACCTGTGCCAGCAATTCAATGGCGGCCATCCAGGGTGAGTTTTGTGACTGCCAGCTCCAACTCCAGTCCCATTCTGTAAAACATGGACTAACTGGAATTTAGAGGTGCCATGGGCATGGCTGCCATCGGTGTTGCGCTGTGGAAATACGTCATGAAGTATTCTCCAAACAATCCCAACTACTTCAATCGCGACCGTTTCGTCCTGTCCAACGGCCATACGTGCCTCTTTCAGTACGCCTTTCTTCACCTGACTGGCTACAAGCACATGACATTCGATCAGCTCAAGTCGTACCATTCCGCGCGCTACGATTCCTTCTGCCCTGGACACCCCGAGATTGAACACGATGGCATTGAGGTCACCACTGGACCTCTGGGCCAAGGCATTGCCAACGCGGTCGGCCTCGCTATGGCCACCAAGCACCTTGCCGCTGTGTACAACAAGCCAAACTACGAGATTGTCAACAACATGACCTGGTGCATGATCGGCGATGCCTGCTTGCAGGAGGGCGTCGCTCTCGAGGCCATCCAGCTCGCCGGTCACTGGAAGCTGAACAACCTGGTGGTCATGTACGACAACAACCAGGTCACTTGCGACGGTAGCGTCGATCTGTGCAACACGGAAGATGTCAACGCCAAGATGCGGGCGTGCGGCTGGGACGTGATTGAGGTCCAGGACGGCTGCTACGATGTTGAGGGACTTGTCAAGGCACTCCTTCAGGCAAAGGCCAGCACGGAGAAACCCACGTTCATCAATGTGCGAACAGTGATTGGTATTGGCAGCGAGGTCGCTGGTGATGCCAAAGCCCATGGTGCTGCATTTGGTGCCGAGGGTGTGAAAACAGTCAAGCGCCACTTCGATATGAGCCCTGATGAGCACTTTGTTGTCTCTGACAAGGTGTATGCCTTCTTCCAGGATATCGCGGGCCGAGGTGAGAAGGCGGAGGAGGACTGGTCCAACCTGCTGAGCGGATACGCAAATGATTATCCTGAGCTGTACGCAGAGTTCCAGAAGAGAATTGCGGGCGAGTTCACCGAGGACTGGCGAAGCCTCATTCCCGCAAAGGAAGCATTCCCTACCGCGCCCACAGCGTCACGCAAATCAGCTGGCATCATCTGCAACCCCCTTGCTGCCGCGCTGAAGAACTTCATGGTCGGCACCGCCGATTTGTCGCCGTCGGTCAACATGATTTGGAAGGGCAAGGTGGATTTCCAGAACCCCGGCCTGAAGACCACCTGTGGCATCAATGGCGATTACACCGGCCGGTACATTCACTGGGGCATCCGCGAGCATGCCATGGCCTCCATCTCCAACGGCCTTGCTGCCTTCAACAAGGGAACCATCCTGCCAATCACGTCTTCCTTCTTTATGTTCTACATTGTAAGTTAGCAGCTCCCTTTCTGCAACTTGATCACTAACTAACTATTTAGTACGCTGCTCCTGGCGTTCGTATGGGCGCTCTCCAGGGCCTCCAGGCAATTCACATTGCTACTCACGATTCCATCGGAACCGGCGAGGATGGCCCGACGCATCAGCCTATTGCCCTTCCTAGCCTCTACCGCGCCATGCCAAACCTTCTCTACATCCGTCCCTGCGACACAGAGGAGACTGCGGGCGCATTCATCTCCGCCCTAGAGGCGAAGAACACCCCTAGCATCATTTCGCTATCTCGTCAGAACCTCGAGCAGTACCCGCAGTACTCCAGCCGAGATGGAGCCATAAAGGGCGCATACGTTTTCATTGAAGATGAGGATGCAGATGTCACTCTCATCGGCGTGGGTGCCGAAATGTGCTTTGCCGTCAAAACCCGCGAGGTCCTGAAAGAAAAGTACCAGATTCGCGCCCGTGTGGTCTCCTTCCCTTGCCAGCGGCTCTTCAACGAGCAGCCTGTCGAGTACAAGCGCCAAGTTCTCAAGTATCGGTCCAGCGCGCCACGCGTTGTCATTGAGGCCTACGCCGTCAACGGCTGGGAGCGCTTCGCGGATGCAGGCTTCAGCATGTCTTCATTTGGTAAGAGCTTGCCTGGCAAGGACGCCTACAAGTTCTTTGGATTTGACGAGAACGTCATTGCGCCCGCGGTTGCGGAGCTCGTGGAGGAGGTCAAGAAAGAAGGCATTGAAAGCTTGAGGGGAGAGTTCCGTGACCTCAACTCAACTGGGCACGAATGATCGCGTTTATAGGAGACTATTAGAATGATGTATCGTACAATGTTTGCATATGAAATATATTAGGTTTTACACTACAACTTGTCAGTCTAAATTTCGCGTTTCATCTAAATTCAATTTATCATTTTATGTACAAATATGAATAAATTAAGTCGTACCTTTAATCACAAAGGCATACCTCAAAATATTTTCTTTCTAAAATTACAAAGTTTCTTGTAGGTTTTGGGGTGTTTTCTCGCTTCTTGGTTTTAATTCAATAAAGTTTTATCAACGTCAAGTCTTTTTATCAACCAAGGGTTTCACAGGCATTCCTAGGATTAAAATCCGACAAATGTCTTATTTAGACTAAATTGTGTGTGATATCTAGGCTCGTCGGGAGAGCATGCGTGCTCTCATAGACACATCCATTTTTATAACCCCAAGATTCGTTCAATCTGAACAACCTTCATCTACCGTATTACTTGGCCGCTGAAGCATTGCTCGCCTCCATCTCGACCGTTTCCACCACTTCCACCGCCTCACCTTGGGCCTGTGCCTCGGTCTGAAATGTCTTGAACTGTCTCACGGGAACTTTCTTCATGAACATCTCATCAAGCTCCACGTAAGTACGGCCAGCAGTCTCGGGCAGATAGAACCAGAGGAATACCAGGCTGAGAATTGCCAGACCGCCAAAGATGAAGGCAACCTTGGCTCCGAGATTGGCCTCGTCGGGGTTGAACAGATAGGGGAGGACAAAGCTCCACATCATGTTGAGACCGTACTGCGAAGCAATACCAATAGCAATGGTCTTGATACGGAGACGAGAGGTCGAAACCTCGCAAAGAATCGTGTACGCAGTTGCACCAATCGTGACATTGTACCACCAGCAGTACAGCATGATCATGGCGACCGCACCCTTGATGCTGCCCACGGTTCCGGCTGCAGCCAAGCCACCCAGGAGCCACAGAATGACGGTGAGGATGGCCAGACCGTAGAAGGTGAGGTCACGACGGCCGACCTTGTCGACAAGGTACCAAGACATGACGTTTCCAACCAGAGAGATGACCTGCTGGACGATCTGGAGGTTGAAGCTGGCCGCGGTGCTGTAGCCGGCAAGCTGGATGTAGTAGGTCGAGTACGAGGCCGCAAAAGCGATGCCGCTCAGCGACTGGATGCACAGTGGCGCAATCGACACCATTGTGCGGCGGAGGTTAGACTTGCGGAAGCACTCGAGGTACGAGGCGTCCTCGGTCTCGCGCTTAACCTCCTCAAGTGTCTGCTGGATGGCTGCCAGTCTCTTCTTGGCTTCCTCGCCCCGAATGCCAAGGCGGTGGAAAGCCCGAAGCGCTTTCTCATCACGGCCCTTGGATGCAAGCCACCAGGGAGACCTAACACAGCAAGTCAGTCAAACGTCTAATTTGAAACTAGGAAAAAAATATGACTTACTCTGGCATAAAAGGGACAAAAATAGTGGCAATCACAGCAAAGCCGTACTGGGCGCAGAAGACCGACCGGTAGGCCCAACGGCTGTTGTACGTGCCAGTCTCGTTCACAATAATAGCAGCAACGAGAGGACCAAGAGTGTATGCCAGTGCAGACAGGCATGTGAACAAGCCTCGCAGAGCCAGCGGGGTGATCTGTACCAAAATATTAGCGGCCGCTCCTTCAACGCAAGGGAATCCGAAAGTTTGCACATACCTCGCCAATGTAGGTAACAGTCACGGATGCCATGGCACCCAAGACGAAGCCGTTGAGAAACTTGCCGCCAAAGAACAGAGCATTGCTGGTGGCCACAAACTCCATTGTAATAGCACCGAATGTGACAACAAGGCCAATCATAATGACCGACCGCCGTCCAATCCAGTCGGCGAGGAAACCGCAACCCAAGGCGCCGACCATTCCGCTGTTGCGCCATTGGTCAGTAAACAAAATTAAACAAGGTCCCTGATGGTTGAGTAACTTACGAGGCGACTGGAGCACCCTGGAAAGCGCTTTGCCATTTAGCAGCCAAGACATAGTCTCCGTTGTATGGGGAGCCGAAATCTTTTCTGAACTCCGGGATACCGATGATATTTCCCGCAGCCTGGTTCTCAAACGAGCAAAGCATGATGCACCATACTGCATAGACTGCCCAGAAGCACGACAGAGGATACTGCTTCACGCACTGCAATTTCCCCAGCGTGTGCTCCTTTTGGTTGGCGAGATGCGCAAGCTCACCATCGCTCGGCCCTTCATAGTGCTCGGTGCCGTGTTTTTCGACCTTGTCAGCCATGACTGCAGAAAATCTCTAGCCACTGAGAGGAAGTGGTTCTTGTGATGAAGAATGAAGTAATGGAATAGAGATAAGAGTGGTGATGATGATACAGACTCAAAGCCGATCCAAGGACCAGATGAACGAAACTACTTATATGAGTTTCTTTCTCGTTTCGTTCCCCGGAAAACGCGAGCCTCCCCGTGGGGAAATACCACGCAATTTCCTACCCCAATATTTTAGATAATCCCTTTTGAGGTGGAGAACATAACCTCGCGATCACTGACGAGGCCGCCGTTTAAAGCTTCCTAGTCTGGATGGACCCATTCTACACTACTGTTCGACGCCACTAGCCAAGCCAAGTGGCACAGGCCTGGCATGTCATTTTTCAATCGGTTGAGACCGGCAATAATCTAGTGGTATTGTCATGTGTTGGTATATTGCATGTGCTGCTTGTTGACGCAAGGGTCGGATGACTTGTCAGTATGGAACACAGGGGAGCATATTCATGAACATTTATGGAATAATAGTATCAACATCGTCCGTTCAATATCCGAGACCACTGACATTCTTGGCCAACCCGCCTAGGAAAATGGCAAGATGAGCAGACGGATTCCTCGCTGATAACTTCAAGGGGGCAACACGAAGGTTTTTTTTTTTTTAAAAAAAAAAGAAAAACAATAGTAAATTTATTGGTCTAAAGTCTAAAGTCTATAGGAATGTCGTCTTAGATTCGTCTACAACCTGGACCTTGATGCAGCCATTCTTCGGGTCCGAAGAAAAATTCAAGGCCTCCTGTGCTTGTTCCAGAGGGAAGACGTGCGAAACAAGCTTCTTCACGTCCACCAGTCCTCCTTCAATGCAGGCAATTCCTGCCGGCCAGGTGTCACAGTAACGGTTGATGAAGCGGACATCGACCTGTGTGCGAAGAGTTAGCTCGGAAACATAAAATGTGGGAAATGTCGGGGTCCATACCTCTGCTAGAGAAAGATGCATGAAGGGCAGGTTGTTCATGATGGATTTGCCAACGCCGACACACACGAGGGCGCCTCCTCTTCTGACTGTGAAAGCTGCAGCGCACACACTGCTCTCCACGCCGCTGCATTCCAGCACAACACGGGGCTGGGCGTATTCCTCCGCGCCGAACATGGCTCTCACCGCGTTTCCATTTTCTTCGGAACTCTTCTTCAGGTCGACTTTGTATGTCTGGCACGAAGGAACATACTCCTTGGCAAACGCCAACCGGGAAGGCTCCACGTCCGTGATAACGATCGGGTACGCTCCGGATGCGCGGGCTGCAGCAAGCGTGAGGAGGCCAATTGGTCCCGCGCCCATGACGACGACAGGGGTTCCAAGAGTGATGCGGGCCTGCTTAATGCCTTGCAGAGCAACACTCAGTGGCTCGAGAAGAGCGCCCTCGGCGAAAGAGACCTCATCGGGGAGTCTGACGCAATGTTAGTATGGCGGAGGCCGATCAATCCTGTTCAGAACACACGGAACATACTTGTGCAGCCAACTTGCGGGATGGACCTTGTATCTCTGGAGCGTTCCGTCGTGGGGATACACGCCGGAAAACCGGACGTCCTCGCAGAGGTTGTAACGGCCTCCTCGGCACAGGAAGCAGGTCCCGCAGGGTACGCCTGGCTCGATGGCAACTCTGTCACCTGAAGAAAATTGTTAGAAGTGAACGCCAATGTGTTTATATGCGTGGTGTGATTCTCATACCTGGCTTTACATTCGTTACGCCCTCGCCGCACCGAATAACCACGCCCGCCGCCTCATGCCCAATGATGCAGTCGCCTTCAAAGACAAGCGATCCTATCCGGCCGGTCTTCCAGAAATGAACATCTGAACTGTATCGTCCGTCAGCATTCCCGGTCTCCTATTGGCACTTCCTAGTTTACATACCCGCAGATGCCTGTTGCTTTCACATGAAGCAGAACCTCGCCAGCCTTGGGCGCATGGACTGGGGCATCCACAGCTTTGAGGCGGTGGTCAGCAGTGACCTGAAGAGAGGGATTCGCAAGAGGCGCTGAAATCGTCATAGTCGATGGGTTGTTGTTAAGCTGGACAGTCAGATCAGCGTGGCCATTGGCCGTCGGTTGCATTTCCGTGATAGAAGACATTATGAGTTGTAGAGGGTGGCTCGAAAGAACTGTTTTCTCTGTCTATTCAATCTTATTATTTTTAACGAAATTAAGTCAAGGGTCAGCATGCACAAAGAATAATATTGCCGTTGGGGTCAAGCCAATGTTCTATCTTCATCATAGTCCACCCACAGACCTGTTACAAGCTAATACTCCGAACTACACCTGAGCGCTTTCGATTTCCTCTTTGGCTTCATGTTGGAGACGCTCCACGTTCCCCGCCCCGTGGGGAAATAATATGGGATCTAGCCCCAATATTCTCCACGATGAAGTGGTCCCCTATTCCCCACGGCTGGGTGGTTAAAGTTGCCATTTTGAGTGACCCTGAAGCCACTAGTGGCTTGGGCGCTACAACGTGTCAGAGATTAATATCGGGCTATGTCCGTAGGAGGTTGGTTGAGCTCCAACCGAAGGGAGTGCAATCGTGAACATGGCATCAGATACTTCCAGACTGCAGAGCTTTGCTTCCAAGCCGAGAGTGTTCATCATCTCGGACATCTCGAACGAGCCAGATGATGCCGAATCGCTCGTCCGCTATTTGCTGTACTCGAACCAATTCGAGACAGAAGGCCTTGTGGCATGCACGTCGACATGGATGAAGACCAAGGTGTGCCCGCAGGACATGCACAAGATCATTGACGCATATGCCAATGTCGAGGACAATCTGAACAAGCACGTCCATCCCAGCTGTCCTTATCCATCAGCCGCAAAGCTCAAGAGTCTGATCAAGCCCGGCGCACCGGTAAGCAACCATCTCATAAAATTTCCCGATTGTCTCTTGCGAAGTGCTGACTTGTATCCAGGTTTATGGCTTCAAAGCCGTCGGTGACGATGTTCCGCTGAGCGAGGGCGGAGAGCACTTGCTCTCGTGCATTACAGCCCCGTCCGACGAGCCTCTGTGGATTTTGTGCTGGGGTGGCACCAATGTCCTCGCGCAGGTTCTTTTCAAGCTGCGGAAAACCATCTCTGAAGAGGCCTTTGCCGCCATCAGAGCCAAGCTCCGCATATATGCGATCTCCGACCAGGACGACACCGGAGCCTGGATCCGCAACACTTTCCCCGACATTTTCTATATCGTGTCCATTCACGCCTGGAACCAGTACGGTATGGCTGCTTGGACAGGCATCTCGGGCGATAAGTACTACGGCTTCGACCAAGGCGGACCCGACTTCTCCAAGCTCACCAAGGAATGGTTCAAGGAGCACATCCAGATTGGCCCGCTCGGTTCAGCCTATCCTGACTACCTCTTCATCCCCGAGGGTGACACCCCGACGTTCCTCTATCTCATACAAAATGGCCTTGGTGTGCCAGAGAGACCAGACTTTGGCTCATGGGGTGGACGTTATAGTCTTTCAGACAGCAGCAGCGACGGCCTTGGTAGCAAGCACTATGGTGACGCCTGCGACATCGTCGTGGGACAGGACGGCAAGACGTATAAGTCGAATCAGGCCACTATTTGGCGCTGGCGTGATGCGTACCAGAGCGATTTTGCGGCACGCATGAAATGGACCCTGTCTCCAGCTCTGTCATCTTCAAACCACCATCCTATCATCTCCATCAATGGCGTCGCCGGTACCGAGCCTGTATATCTCTCTGCCGAGGCCGGTACCACTGTGCGTCTCGATGCCTCTGAGTCGTACGATCCCGACGGCGACGACATCGTATTCAAATGGTGGCACTATCGGGAGCCTTCCGCCACGCAGTGGTCGGCTTTCCTTGAGGTGGAAGAGGTGGCAATTGAGAAAAAAGACACGGCCGGAAAGGTGGTCGATGTGACTCTGCCTGGGCCGGAAAAGTGCTGCGTCGAGCTGCTGAGCCGGAAGGCGGTGGAAAAGGGACAGGCGATGCACATTATTCTGGAAGTGACTGACTCTGGGTCACCCAGTCTGACCAGCTACAGGCGCATCGTGATCCAGGCAACAAACAAAGACTTGATTGGAGGTCAAGGTGGCCGGGAAGCCATTGGAGATGTGTTTGCCGCATAAAAATATGCGATAACTGTAAAGACAATCCGTAAATAGAAATACAATCTAACAACAACCAAATGCCAGATTAACTGAATACACCATGTGGTAAACTTGTCGGACATTCCGTGACATGTCTTTTGTCAACTTCCCAGGTAAAAGCAGAGACGAGGTAGAAGACGTTTATTCTTGTGAGGCTTATTGATCTGGTAACGCGTTTGTTGTTCGGTAATCTTCCTTGGCACTTTTGGTAACTTGAACATGGAAGCACTGCTATTTGTCTGAATTTATAGTATCTTTACAACGTACATGGTTTTTCTTGTAGTTTTTTTTTTGATAATATTTTGCCAGTTTGAAAATAATTTGGAATTGTACTGACCTCAAGAATATAATACCAAACACAGTTCAATAAACATTTATAAGATTTAGAGAAATATATATATAAAACAACTACCGTTATCAAAAGACTTAATTTAGCGAAAAATTAAAAGTAAGTGCTGGTTACGTATCGAGCTATGGTACCAGATGTAGGAGGTATTTTACGCCGTGCAGCAAGTGTCTTTTTGGCAAGTTTGGAATTTATACATTTATACAGCTTGTGTTCTATCTTACCCTTACTCCTACATAAGGTGTCAACCCTGATTAATGTTCCCAACAGTTCGAAACTTCGAGTGCAAATTTATTTGAATAAACTACCGTCTATATTTCCTCGGACATCTCAACCTCAGCTACGTGATGCGGTCATCAGTAATAACATATACGTAAGACGTACATATTGTAAATTAAGCTCTTTATATTTATCTTCTACCGATCAGGTATTAATCTAGGCAAAAATACGGAGAGGGAAGTTGGGGAGGTAGAACCCAGGGTCGTTGAACCGCAGACCCTTGTCCAGACCAGTAATACTCTCCAGCTCCTCCGAAGCCAGGTCAAAGCTCAACACGTCCAAGTTCTGCGCCAGGCGAGCAGCGTTGTTGGACTTGGGAATCACAGCCACACCTCTCTGTGTCGCCCACCGAAGGAGAACCTGGGCAGGCGTCTTTCCGTACTTGTCGGCCAGGCTCTTAATGAGGGCCGTCTCGAGCAGCGGCTCGGTGCCCTTGGCTCTCTTTGAAAAGATACCGGGGAGCTCCATGAAGCTCTGGGGGCCAAAGGACGAGTACGCCGTCACGGCGATTTTGTGTTCCTGAGCAAGGGCCACGAGATCGGGCTGTGCCAGGTAGGGGTGGTGCTCGATCTGCAGCGAAGAAATGGGATGGCGGGCATATCTCTGAATGTCGTAGATGGATTGAGCCTGGAAGTTGGAGATGCCAATGGAGCGGGCGAGGCCCTCGTCGACGACTGTCTCGAGCGCCTCCCACGTCTCGCGAATGGGAACGTTGTCGGGTTCGACCGTGCCTGCGTCATCCATCCACCATGCCTGTTATCCAAAATCAGCATTACAAGCCCCGACTCAGACTCGGAATTCAAGACTCGGAATTCATATTCCGAACACGGTGCAAAACACTTACAGGAAATCTGCGCTTCTCGGTCTCGATGTACTTCAGAGCGACGGGGAAGTGAATCAGGTACAGGTCGATGTAGCCCAGACCCCAAGCCTCGTTCTGGGCTTTTGCCATGGCCAGGGCATGCTCGCGGCGGTGGTAGTTGTTCCAGAGCTTGGTCGTGATGAAGATATCTTCGCGCTTGACAAGACCTTCCTTGATGGCGCGCTGAATGCCCTCGCCGGCCTCCTTCTCATTCTGATAATCATAGGCTCCGTCGAAGCACCGGTAACCTGCCTTGATGGCCTGTGCGAAAGATCTCATTAGTTTCCCTTCCAACCCCAACGACCAGTTTCAGTCCGATACTCACATTGTACACCGTATCGGCAGCCTGGGCGGCTGGGACCTTCCAAAGGCCAAAGCCCACCAGGGGCATCTCGTAGCCAGAGGCGAGCTTGACAGTTGATTGAACCATGGTGACTGGTGATGTGTGAAAAAGGCAATCTTCCTGGAAATTCCTGTTCGAGACAGGAAGAGATCAATTCGAGCTACGACTAGAAGTAGAAATGACAGCTTTATTTGCTTCGTCCACTGCTCTGCAAGAATGCATTGTACTATTTACATAGCTCCGCACTTCATCCTTTGGCATGTGTCTAGAAATCCACAACCGAGTGCTTAGACTTGCTTCATTTAGACAAAGAAGCGGGCGCGACAGGTGACTCCAACCCGAAGCCAAGATGGGGGCAAAGAATCAGGAATATCTGCGGTCCCACGTTGGCATGTTTTATGGGACTTGCTCCATTTTCCCCAGCCGCGTAAACTTGCCGCATACGGGCCAATCCACAAATCCTTTCCCCGCACGAGACGTGATCTTCTTGCGCTTCCAGTTTCCGTTTCGCACCGGCCGTCCGATGTTCTGCATGTTGCTGCACTCGGAACACAATGGCAGATACGGGGAGCCGAGCCTCCATTAGGAGGACAAGGACAGGATGTTTCAAATGTCGCGTCCGTCGACGAAAATGTAAGTCTACATGTTACTTTACTAGGGGCTCTTAGGAGTCTGTACAATCATCTGGCTGACCAAGATGATGTTCCCTTAGGCGACGAAGGCAAGCCATCATGTCGGAGATGCATTGATGGCGGCTTTGCTTGTCAATACGGTACGCGGCTCTCCTTCCTGGCGAAAAATGCCAAGACCGTGCAGGAGCTTCCGGGAACAGTTGCCCCGTCATCTGAACCCGGCTCCGCCATACAGTTCGTCATATCAGAATTACCGACGGCCGATGCAGGTAGCCCCATCCGAGATCTAGCTCCTACGTTGTCATCAAATGGAGGTACACCAGAGTTTGGAGTCCATGCTTTGCAGGCGAGCATCGAAAACGACCATAGCCACTCTGATTTAGGCCGGCCGGGCCTGGGAGACACGGGCCCGTCATCTTTGAATGTCGCTCTTACCAGTCCTCCTGCTTCCCATCCACTGGCACTAGCAGCAGCTACTGCGCCGATTGTACACGCCTCAGAGTTTCCTGACACCGACTTCCAAAGTCCCGGCATCTTCGACATTGGGATATCACCAAGCGAGGGTGCATACGAGTCCGCACTGCATGTTCTCTCATCATTAAGGGCTGGTGGCCATGCTCCACAAGCAGTTGCCACCTCCCTATCTAATGCGACTGCGGACGACAACTGCTCCAGGTCGCCATTATTCTCATGCAGTCCCGCGACACCAGTACGGAGTGAGGCTTGCAGAGATGACGGAGAGCATCTTGAAGAGTTTCCGAATTGCGCGCTTCTCCCACAGGATAGAGTCATCAAAATGACGCGACAGTACAGATACAACATCGCGCCATGGGTAAGTGTTTTCTGCACCGATCAGGTCCGTGTTGGGTTTCTAACAACTTTTCTCCATATAGCTTGACATCGCCGACCCTCACCAGACGTTTGGACTCGTCGTCTCTCGCATAGCTCTAAGGTCGACACCGGTCTTTGAGTCACTCTCTGCTCTTTCGCTTGTACTGTTCGATCACAGGTCAACGCCTGACCGTCCAGAGCAAGGTACTCTATTTGGCTTCCCACAGCAAGCCGAATCGCCAGTAGACCGTATTCTCATCTCCACCTTTGGCATCATTCGACAGTTCATTTCCACGCCACCGACATCATGGCAGAGCCCCTTTGCGGTCGTCGGACTTGAGCTACTTCGCTCTGCACTGTCCGACATTGTAGATCCCTCCATCCGCCTCGCCGTCTCCTGGATACTTTTGCGTCTCGGTACGTTGTTCTTCTTTCAATTCGTCAACTTTGATCTAACAATTCTCCTCCACAGAACTCAGCGTTGGCCTCATGGTTGGCTCGTCCGTTGTCGTCCCTGACGCCTTAGCTTATATTGCCCCGTCTCCTGCCAGTGGTCTGTCATGCGATTCGCTCGAGTTCAATCGAGAACCGCTTCTACTCTGCGCTGGAGTACTCAACTTCTGCTTCGGGCAAGAATATGCGGTTCATCCCAGTGCCGGTATGCCGATGGGAAAGACTCAGAACTGGAAGACGCTATTCGAATCCCTTAATACATGGTACGACAATCGGCCTCCAGAGTTCATGCCCATGATAGAACTAGAAGAAAGCGACCAGCTTTTCCCCATTGTTCTGTTTACCAATGGAGCTGCTCTTCTTGCAAACCAGATCTACCATACCTCCGCACTCCTCTTGCTGCACTGCCGCCCGCGTACTCTTCAGCATGCATATGGGCGATCACGCATCATGTCGCCGTTGTGGCACGCCCAGAGGATATGCGGAATCAGCCAGAATAACGACAGCCCAGAAGGTTGGGACTTGAGTCTGGTAGCCTCGTTATATCTTGCGGCCAAGCAGATGACGTATGAGCCCCAGCAGCAGGCAGTTTTGGTTGGGATTGAGCGCATCCGTTCCATTACCAAATGGCATCTGGGCGACTTAGCCGCGCAACTCAAACAAGAGTGGCAGTCAGCCTGAGCAGAAACAAGAAATGTTAAGATAATCATTAAAGCTCCCTTAAAAGACCCAGATCCGTCAATCGACTTTGTATCCCCACGCAGTTTCCAAATCTGCGATGCGCCAAGAAGTCGCCCAGCCAGTCATAGACTCAATGCTGCCAATGAGTTTCAGCAAAAGCTCATGCTCCGACTTGTGGCTGAGGAGCTTTCCTGCCACCCAGAGCGGCTGGATGGCATTGTTCAGGCAACCTTCGTGTGGGTTTGTCAACGAGATGCCGCAGATGCGCTTAGCATGCCATGTAGGAGATGCTGTTAAGCCGCTATCCAGCTGTATCTCCCGCGGCTTTGAGCCCAGGAGTATGATGCAGGCGGTGTGGTAGAGCTGGTTGGACGATATTCCCGCCCAGTGGACGAAGAGAATTTGAGGAAACGGCTGGCTCTCAGTTGTCCGTACCGGGACAATTTCCTCTGGGCGGTCGTGGACCCAGGTCTGCAGCTCATTCCATAAGCGCAACCACCGGACTTGAAATGAGACAGCATCACACCCGTTCTGTTCGTCTAGCTCAGTATATCGGGTCCTGTCGGCAATGAGTGTGCACACTTCAGACCCCAAGTAGACGGAGTAGTTTGCGTGCATGTCCGGGGACCGATGCTCTCGAAAGAGATCAAAGGCGGACTTGAGAACGGCGTTTGGGGGCAGCCATTTGCTGGTTGGAACCAGAGTGCCCTCTGTGCCGTCAGAGATCAGGGCACCACAGAGATCTGATTCGTAGTTAGCGTAAAAGACACGATAAAATTTAATACAGAGGCATGAATAAACATACCCATCCTTGCATAACACCAAAATACAGCCTGTAGCAAGCCGCCTCTGAACCCGTTCACGCCAAAGGCATCAAACAGCGCCGCGCAGCCCTCCAGATGTCGACGCCAGTCGCGAGGGCTCGCAGACATCATTTCAAGACAGCAAAGAATCACGCAGATGGGAATGGCCATCAGATCGTGTGCTTGCAGCAGAGGATTGACCAGTCGTATGGCCTCCTGATACAGCTCCAAGCTGTCAAACGAGTGCTGCCGAGACTCTTTCCGCTCCACCTGGCGGGCCGACAGGGCGAGAACTGCGTAGAGCAGAGCTGGGCAGCGACGGGCCAGGATGGGCACCTGAACCGTGAACACCCCTTGGCTGTCGAACATGTCTAGCTAGACACAATACCGTGAGCCACATCGAACGAAAATAACGAGTAGAGACAAAAGGCACTTACCCAAGGAGCGACTTCCGCTACATAATTCTTGAGGTACTTTAGTCGTTGTGGACTGGCCAGCACGGCCCCGGTCTGTGTCTGCACGGCAGAATCTTCTTGGGTAGGTACATCGATCTCAAGAATGGGCGATGCCTCTCGTGTTGGGGCGGCTGTCTGTGCCGTACTGAACATGAGGCATCGGAGTTCTTCCTGGTACGCCAGGTACCCGGGCTCCAGCGCAAATGCATCGAGAGAACTGTTCCCTGGGAAGGGCAGAGCACTCTCTGCACCCGGAAATTGATTCATGATCCTAGGTCCGAAATTCAGTGGTATCCTCTGATGGTCGATATTTGTTGAGAATCAGATCTGAGAAACCAAAGGTGGAAGGCATTAGTAGCTCACTTTTCAATCACCTAGTTATTGTCACAAGGAGAGACTGGGGTGCGCAGTGTGTAAGTGGATCAATCAACTGTCACCTTGATAAGTACTCCCACGGCAGTAGTCTAGACCCCAGAGCGGTGAAACACGGCAGAAACAGTGTGTACATTTAGGTGTGAGATGGCTCATTTCCTGTACGCTCGGGTTCACTTCTTTGTTTAATTCATTGAACTACAAATTGCTTCGCTATCAATGCTATGAACTCTAGACTCTTCAATATATCCAGGTGCTGCTGCCGGCTGCTTTTTCTGTGATCTTTACGCCGGTAAGTTTGGCCAAGCAGAAGCCACATTAACCGTGCTTCTCAACTACAAGATGGTGGCCGACAACAAATGCCTGCTTGCGATAGAACAGCCATAGAGGCATAGCAAGCACATCTACTAAGCATGTTGGAGCCTGCACGTTCAAAGAAGGTTCTTTCCAATGAGGTTTTCCAAGTGGTATATTGGGTTAATGTCTACGTCAAATACACTCTAAACGCCATTGCTGGTTACATGGCCAGAGTACTACGCTCGTTCTACAATATGGGGGCGTTCTATGAAGTTAAGTCACTGTTAATTTAGTATGTAAAAGGTTGAAAACATTGTGGACTGAATAACAAATTATTTCTTCAAAAGTCTATGAACTGATAACAAAAACAAAAACTGCAAAAAAAAGAACAAAAGAAAAACAACTTACCATCATCTAACGAATGAAA
Source organism: Ophiostoma piceae (assembly GCA_032248835.1). NCBI lineage: Eukaryota > Fungi > Ascomycota > Sordariomycetes > Ophiostomatales > Ophiostomataceae > Ophiostoma > Ophiostoma piceae. The sequence continues at coordinate 2,113,454 of CP135129.1, forward strand.
AACCAAGACCATGGGGCTGATCACGGAGACGCATCGTAAATGTCAAGGCCGGCGGGGCTAGCCTCGTCGTCAGCATCGCCGGAATCATCCGACTCGCCGTCACCCTGGGGAGGCGTGGGCACGCGGGCATTGTTAAGGGCGGCCCGCGCCATCGACCGAGTGGTGGCCCGCTCTGTGTCGGGGGCAACAGACTCATCGCGTCCGCTGTCCTCGTAGAGCGACCCCTCGTCCTGGCCCTCGGAAGAGGAAGAGGAAGGGGAAGATGAAGAAGAAGAGTCGTCCTGCTGGACGGGAGTGTCAGCGTCAGAGCCGTCAGAGGGACTGTTGGGATTGACGATGATGCAGCCACCGGGACCAAACTCGGGGTCGGTCTCACCCTCGGCGTCCAGGAGGCTGTTTTCACGCGGGGCCGCATTGTTAGGAGACTCACCTGCAGGTTCGGGAAGGTCAATGGAAAAGTCAAAGTCGTCACCGCTGCCATCCTCGACGCTGGCAAGGACGTCCTGAATGGCATCGTCGTAACGATAGGGAGCGGCCTGGGCGGCTGCCATGATTGGTGGGTTTTGGTTGTTGACCGGGACAGCGCCGGCGATGATGTTGGGAATAGGGTTGTTAGCCTGGGCGGCGCCGGCCTGGTTTTGGATAAAGGATTGGCAGACACGGCAACGGGTATTGGGAAGCTCTGTTGTGTCGATGACTCTGCCTACGCTGTTGGGACACCGGTCGTTGGGGTGAATAGATCCTGGGACGCACATGTCAATGCCATACAGAACCGAGCAGCTGTGCTGGCAAGGCACAAAAATGACGAGGCGTAGATATACTATGCACATTGTGAGTTTGTGAAAGAAGTTGTTGATGGTGAAGATATGAAGTTGTTGTTGGTGATGGTATGAAGATGTTGATGGTGATGATATCAAACGAATGGGAAATACATGAAGCCATGGCTCAGCTTTATACATCTCAATTCTCACGATATTGTTCAGAAATCATTGCTGATATACTTACGAACATGTGTATAGTTGACATTGGACAACTTTATATCACGACCACAGAACAATAGCCATTGTTATTCAATGGAAGATAGAGAGAGAATGTTGTTCATGTAAACAATAGAACAATAACTTGTATCGAACAGCCTCGATCTTTGTTCTCCTATACAGCCACATGTGGCCTCGATTTGCCGACCCCAACTGTGTATACATTGTCTTTGTTTGAAAAGCGATTTCCCTAAAAATATACAATTGTTCACCAATGCACTGGACTCAATTTACCAGATCTAATATTGACAACTCAATGGAAGATGTTCTTATTTACTTAAAAGTTTTCGAGTTGACAACGCTTTGTACAGATAGAAAGACTATCTACCAAATACGCACGAGGAAGACTAATCTAGATATGTGGCTAAAGTGAATTGATATTTAAATTTCTTTGATTATACTAGAAGACTGCCACGACTGGATCACCTTGACGAGCTGGAAACCGACTTGCAAAACTATCCTACTCGTATCCTAGTCGTGGCGCAGCCTTGTAGACATCACAATAAATTGACAATGTTTGGTAGATCCAAGTTTTTCCTTGTTAAAATACCTTTCTCTTTCTATTCGGGTTCCCTTACGACCGCTTTCTTTTCCGCTCCTCTGCTGCCTTCTTGGCTTCCTCCTCTCTCTTTTTCTTCTCCTGCTCGGCAATCTCCTTGAGCTCCGCCTCGGTGCGGGGATCCTCCCAGATGGTGAAGTTTTGGTCCTTTCGGGTGAACATTGTCGATGCTAACTATACTGCGTGTCAAGAGCTATTATGTGTATGATTTGAATGAAGGGTTTTGACGTCGGCAAGGTCTGGGCGGCCCTCTTCTTATACACGGAGAAGGCCGTGACAAGGTAGCTTCCTTTACATTGTCACGAGTGAGCATTACATCGTCACTAGCCGCGTACTCCAGGTATACAGTTAATCAATTACAAACATTATTAAGCAATTATTTATCTGTAAAGCATAACTTACTGGGTATGCTTAAATTTGTTCGGAATAGTCGATGAACACATGTCTCTGGTCTCGTACGGTATGACTACGGCATCTTAAGTTGGACGTATTTCGAAAGGTTTATTCCCACCACCTTTTATTTTATCAAAAAGAAAATAGTATTCTTCTCTACTTCTTGACTGTCTTCTTTACCTCCTCAGCCTTCTTTCTATCATCAGCCTCCTTCTTCAGTCTGGCGTACTCGGCTTTGCGCTCCGCCTCGCTCTTGTCCCAGAAGTTCTCGATGATGATGATTTCGTCAGACATGGTGATGGAATGGTATGAAGTTGTGTAATCTAAGAATGAAAAACTCATAATTTACAATCCGGGACGTGCTCTTTTATACTTTTCGCGAGCAATGTGTCACTTGTTCGTCTCTGCAGAAGTTGTCGTGATGTCGTTGATGTGGGTCTATGGTGTAAGTGATGCTGTGGGTCTCGAGTACATAGTGCGTATAGGGTTTATCAGCCCACTTCATGCCATAAACACCACTCCTCGACCCGTTCACTGGGCTAGCTCTTCCCTCGAAAATAGGACCTAATGTACGCTATTTTGGTGCCTGTTCACTGGACACACTCTACCCGTACCACCTGCCCTGACTTGCAAATACACCGCCTTATTCTGCCAATTCGACGTGTTTTTAGTCATCGATTATGTCATAATTTCAATGAAGCTCAAGGCTCAAAAGCAGCTCATGATGGCCTATCTGTGTGAGATCTACACCAAAACTTGATGCAATGGAGATTGATGGCAGCGATTTGGCCATTCGGCAAGAAAAAGGGGACATTTCATCGGCCACGATTACGCCGCAAGTAAAGACTCCCATGCCGCCGCCGCCGTCAAACAACTCCTCGCCACCCCAAAAGGTCACTCTGGTCGCCGCCGATGAGCTGCGCGAGGACCAGTCATGGAAGCCCACTCCCTATCATCCCGGCCCGTCATTCAAGAGCCTAGAGTGGTCGGCAGACGGTACCGCCATCATAGCGTCGACAACGTCCAAGACCATTCTCAGCTACGTCTTGCCTACAAATCTTCTTGAGCCACAGCATCACGACGACACAGGTGATGCTTCCTCATCGTCGGCATCTCCATCTACACCGTCACAATCACATCACAAGAGTCACCACCACTCAATAAAACCACAAGGCCGCCTGGAATTTGGAACAACGCCACTCTCATTTGCTGCTGCGCCCTACTTCTCCCTCGCTACCCCGTGGACCCAGACCGTCCTCGTCGGCTGCCCAGACAAGCCCATTCAGCTGTTCCCCCTCTTCCCCGCCAACGAAGATGGCATATCTTCGGAAAAGACAACTACGCCCGCACCCATTGCCACCTACTCCCTCATCAAGCACGAGACCGAGGCGTACATGCCGCCCATGTCGCTGTCGTGGACGACGCCTGGCTCACACTTTGTCGTCGGCACCAACAACCTGCTGGCCCTGTTTGATGTCAGCCGTATCGGCAATGACCCGCCTGTCCTGCGCGTCCCCACCACGTCTTCCCTCTTCTCTGGCGCCATGTACGGCCTCGGCATTAGCGGCAATGTATCCGCCCTCGCTGCAACGCCCGCGCACGACCTGACCGCGGCCGGCACGTGGACGCGTGGCGTCGGCCTCTACGACCTGTCGCGCGGTGGAGATCTCGCATCCCACTGGAACTTGCGCGACAACGACACCAGCAGCTCGGAATACAATGGCGGCGGCGTCATACAGCTGCACTGGAGCCCGTGCGGCCGCTACCTTGTGGTGAACGAGCGCAAGTCAAACGGACTGCTTGTCTATGACGTGCGCGGCACACACCGGCTGCTGGCGACGCTGACTGGCCGCCGCAACGACACAGCACGTCCCATTAGGTGTACAGTCTACGGCAGTGCATCTTCGTCGTCAGACGATAGCGAAAACAATACGTTTGAGCTGTGGAGCGGCACGGACGATGGCAGCATTGTGATGTATGAGAACATTGGCAAGATAGAAGGCGACATAGAGCCGACATTCCGGTACCAGGCTCACGGCAAGGGCACATCTGTCGCGAGTACTCTGATGCACAGCAGCGGCTATGTGTTGGCGACGTGCGCTACATCGCCGCCCGTCGATTTTGAAGACAGCAACTCCGAGTCCGACTCCGAGTCAGACTCTGACTCGAGCAGTGACAGTGAGGAAGGTGATGAGGAGGAAGAAAAGTCCAGCAGTGTCAACGACAGTGATAGAGACGACGAGGCTGGTGATGATGAGATCGAGGACGACAGCAGCGATAGCAATGACGATAGTGAAAGCAGTGACAGTGATGAAAGCACATCGCTGTCTGCTACGCGCCCACCCCGCCCACGTCTGTCGGACCCGAGCCTGAAAATTTGGAGTCTCGTGCCGCTGCAATCACCTGGGTCCGTCTAAATGGTGTTTTGTTTTTATTTATAAGTATAGCATATTGGTGTCTGGCGTCGGGAATACCATTGTTTTTAACAATCTAAATTTGAATCATCATTTCTAAAGCTATTGGATATTGAGTGTGAGCAACTGCTTTGCACTGTCGAGTGCCCGATGACATCCCACCACATCTCCTAATGGGTTTCCACTGTCTTCCTCCATCAAGCTCTGTAAGATGTCAACGCTGCTGTTCGCATTTTGCTTCCTTGCCGTTCCCACGACAATCTGCGCATCATACACATTTAACCCAGCCTGCCGCAGAACTCGTTCTTCTCTTGTTGCTTCCTCCACGAGATATGACTCGGAGATCGTGCATTCTCTCGTCTTGCCTGTACTGATGAGCTTCGCAGCAAATTTGGCTACAGCAGTCTCGCCTCCGCTTATGTACGCCACCCGTGTGTCGCAGAGAAGGGTCTTGGTGATTCCCAGGAGCTGTGAAAAGGCCAGAGCATCCGAGGGAGATATGTCAAGTGAGCTGTCTGTTGTACTGGTCCTGCTGACCATGGATCCGTTGCGGTAGACAAGAATGTGCAATGTCTCGTACTTTTTAACGGCCTTGATCAGGCGACTCTGAAAGAGCGGCCGTCTTTGGCTGTCCATCTGCCGCAGGCCAATCATTGTGGTAAAGATAATCCCCGATCTTGGCGATATGACGATATCCGCTTCGTCGTTCGTGTAGATATCGGAGGTTGTCTCGGCATGCAAATTGTAGTCGCGCTCGATAAATTTGAGATCTGGCAACAGCTTGAGGACTCGGTTCCGGATGGCGCGAGGCACTGCTGTCAACAGTATCACTTTGGGCAGGTTCTCAGGTTTGACGGTAGGCATATCTGAGTCCGAGATGTCCGTGTCTTCTTCTTCAATCTCAGGGCAGTCGGCTGTGCTCTGCTCTCCAGTGTCAGATTTCTTCTGTTCTGAAATGAATGCACTCTCAAACGCCCTTGATCCAATCAGCAACTCTGGAGCCGTAATTTTGCAACTACTGCCATCTTCGCCCAGCGACGGTGTTGATGCCGAGTAAGTTTGTCTTTTCTTGAACCGGTCCATCAAGTCCCCCCATATGCCACTGGTGTGATTCTTAGTTTTGAGAGGCATCGGCGAAGTTGGTGCCTGTGGACTTAGTTCGATCACATTTTGCTCATGTCTTGCGTCGATATTTGACGGCTCGGCCACTGACTTTCTCTTTGGTGGAATATATTTTTGGGTGTGAGAAAACGGCAGTATCTCGATCTTCTCCTCCTTTTTCCGGTCCCTGTCGAAAAACAACTTAGTCTCTGCTGTGGGATCGAACATCAAGCTCCATATCACTGGCCCTCCAGTCTTCATCCACGAAGTCACCTTTTCCATTACGCTTCCACTAGCAGGGTCCCATTCCTTGTCGCCGACATCGATGATTGTTGAATCCAGCTCTTCAATTGATGTCTCGAACTGATATGGCTCGAGTGACTCCAACTCCTCGAATGTGGGAGTTTCCAACTCGTGAATCATGATCCATTGTAGAAGCTTTGCCGGACTGGAGGCGATGCCGTGCCACTCAGGCAGATACTTGGACGGGCCAATGTCAGGAACAGGAATCTTGGCCTGTTTAGCAGTATCGTCTTCCTCCATTGCTAGCAAGAGGTCTTCCGTGACTGTTTGAAATTCGTTGTCTTCGTCGCCGGACTGTGATTTGGCAGTCGCAACTGCGTCCGTTTGGTCCGTCTTTTGTGTCTCGGCCGATTCTTGCGGCTTGTCGGATGCACTCGACCAAACAGACTCTGCAATCCAGTCTGCAAAGACCAGATCGTCGCCTTCTGTTGTTTGCAGAACCTCGTCTTCCTTCTCAAACAGAGTCAACTCAAATACGGTTATGCTATCCTCCCCCTGTTTGTGTGGAAACTCGAGGCTTCCGATCTCGTCGAAGTCTTGCATCAAAGAATCCGCGAAGATAGCTGTCCTCGGGATGTATGACTCCAGTGACTCTTTTGCTTCGACGAAGTCTGCCGTGTTTCTCGTGGGTATGTCCCTGACTGCAGCTTCGGCGTATTCGCCAATACTGGAGCTTGGCTCCGATGGCTCGGAGATACAGCACACATCGCCCTCTGGCATATACTCATCGATGTAGAGTACTGGCGGCAGAGGACTCGGCAAACGCCGGCATCTTTCTTCTGGCATGATGCTGGTCGAAAGAATATAGTCTTCGGTGTCCACATCTTGGCCCATGCTTGCGATGTGCGTCGTGAGGCAGTCGATGGTGCGCTTGTCGACCGCAATAGCCTCTGACCGTAGCATGGTATCGGTACCTTCGCCACAGATCTCCAGGACGTCGGAGATTCCGGAATCAACGTCGGTGTTGTCTTGCTGATGATCGAGTCGCCTTCCGTTATACCTGTGATACTGAGCGACTATTCTTCTCAGCTCGGCACAGTCCTCGTCATGGTCGGACCCAATCAGGGGACACTCTAGTTTGAGCTTGTTTACGTCGAACTTCTGCGTCTGTGGCGCTTGTCTTTGCTGTCTTATTGCCACTGCTTCCTCGTGCTGCTCCAGCTCTTCGTCAGAGAGCCACCGGCATGCTGATTCGAGCACGCCCGCGACGCGCTGATGCACAGTCCAGGAATCAGCGATGGAGACTGGTGGTATCACAAAAACGGGGAGGTGGCTGGCGTCAGGCTCCTTGTCCTCATATGGGATGCGGGCGTACTCTTGACGGACGACATCATAGTGGTACTGAAGATGCTCATCGGTCAGGATATGGAGAAACAGGTCATGGTCGATAGCGTAGGCTAGGCTCTCTTCGCAGGCTCTTTGGGCTTTTTCCGATAGCGGCAGCAATTGATCTGCCACGTGCAGTGGTTTTGCTGTGAACATGACGCAAACCAATCGATCTGATGGATGACCGTGCAGATGGTGATACTGGACGAAACGATTGTTGAGGGTCAAAGAACGATAACAAGGTCTTCATTCGTCTTAGAGAGGGGTTATCAGGTCGTGTACCGGTACGGGAAGGAAGCTGCAACACAGTTATACAAAAAGGGCAGTTACGAAATTAAACCTGGAAGTCGCGATGCTGACACCAAATTTCCGTACTGGGAAGGAACATTAAACCTCACGGTGGTCACGAGATGCATCTTTAAAATAAATAAAAAATACACAATAGATTAACGCTTCTATCCTAACACCGGGTCGCTATCATACAGAAAGTACAAATACATTACATGGAAATGAAAATGAGAAACACCTATTCATACTGGTACCTCGTCTATGACCACATAAGATTGCGGGTCTTTTGGCGGTTCTGCTGCCACAGAGGACGCATTGACTTTGGCGGCGGGCCGGCAGATAGCATAGCCGAGTAGGCGCCAGTGTTATCAGGATCAGGTCCCACGGGGTCGGCAAGGTTTTTATCGTCGCCATCGTCATTGTTGGTGTCGGTGACATCCCTATCGCTCAGGTCCTCAGACGACCCGTTGAAGCTGCTCCCGGCACCACCGCGGAGATTGAGAGGCTGCTCACTGAGAGGCAGCACACCACTGGAGTCGCGCTCGGTACCGTAGTAGTTGCTGTTGGTGGCACTGTTGGTGCCGCTGTTGGTGCCGCTGCGCGTACCGCTGCTGCTCATTGTCGTGCTGATATCGTCACCGAGGCCGCTGCTTTGGGATGCCGACTGCGGCAGTGTCTCGCTCTCGTCGCCGAGGTCGATGGTGTGGTGGCTTGGCGCGTGTTCGGCTTGGTTGTAGCTTTCGCGAAGATTGGCGCCCGCTGCGACGCTATTGCGAATGCTCTTGACGGGGTCCTCGTCTTCCTCGCCGATGCGCGACAAAACCTCTTGATTGTAGCCGCGCGAGAAGTCATCGTAGGTTTGTGTCAACGGTACCTGCTCGCCTTCTACATAGGGATTCAGAGTATTCAAAGGATGCTGTGCCAGGCCGTCACCAGGGCCGAGTCCCTCGTAAGGAGACAGCTCCTGGTACGCAGCCTGGGGCGGCGGGATGCGGCCACCATCCGAGGCAGCACATGAGATCGCGCGCGACAGCGCTGGACCACCCGGGCCGCCGTAGTTGGAGCCGTAGTGACTGTTCTTGGAGGAGTTGCGCGACACGATTGAATTGTTCCGCGCGGTTGCCGTCATCTTGGGCGACTTGACAGCAACTGAGGCTGTGACAGCTGTACCCACAGCACCACCGACAGCCGGCGTTGCCCACGTATCATCTTCTGGAGTCTGGTACGGCTCTTTTGTGACGCTCTGCAGAGCAGTGCCATTGCCAGCGACATGCACCGCATTGTATGGTCCACCAATATCGATGCCTCTCATTTTTCCAGACGACGGTGGTTTAGGCATGGCCATGATCATCTCTGGCTCAAGTCCAGTCTCAAAGTCCTCGGGACTGCTATGTAGGGCCTGGAAGTTGCCACTGGAGCTGCGGAAACCGACCGGTCCACGCTTGGTCGGCTTTCTTGGCTTTTTAGCTGTGAATATGCCTCCACCGCTGGACGAGTCGTCGTCGAACCCATCAACCGACTCCTGCCTGGCCTTACGGCGTTTCCAGGCACAAAAGATGACAAGCGACACAAGGGCAATGAGGCCAGCGACACCGCTGATAGTAGCGCCGATAATGACACCTGCACGGTCCTTATTACTTCCACTGTTGTCCAGGTTGCTGGGGTCGGAGGAGTTGTGAGTTGATGTCGACTTGGCAGCAGCTGTGGTCGTCGTTTCGGAGGAGGCTGAGGTCGAGGATGTCTCAATGATGGATGAGGAAGGTTCTGAAGACGAAGAGGGTATTTCTGAGGAGGAGGCGAGAGTCGATGATGACATATCTGATGAGGAGGAGGAAACTTGGGATGACGAAGCAGAAGACAATGTCGAAGACACCAAAGACGACACCGACGCCGATGCGGAGGAGCTTTCCGCTGTCGTCGCGGTATATGTGCCGGTGAATGTGACTCGCTCGCTGCTCAAGGCCAGCGACGTCTTCCCCGATGCTGTAGCAGCCACGCTTTGGCCAAGGTCACTCGCTGAACCGCATCCGTACTGGTAGTAGCCTCCACCAAAGTCGTTCTTGTAGCAGTAGCTACCCGACGAGCAGGTGTAGACGTACGGATTTGAGTCCGTAGCAGAGTCGCCATCAACACAGCCAGTATAGACGCCTGCTGTGCAAGTATCTGATCCATCAGGACAACAGCCGACCGCATTGTGCTCCGAATCAAGCACACAGTGGCTACCCGCAGAACAGGTTGCAGGCAAGTCGGGGTCACCACCAATGTAGCCGCATATTGTGTTTGCGCGTCGAAGGTTGGGACTTGGCATAGATGTGCCGGTAGGTAGGGGCCAGGACACGACATTGAGAACACGAAAGGGGATGGTTGTCGATGCCAGTGGTGGCGGTGCCGAGCCCGGTCGTGCTTCTCTCAGCTCGAGGTCGATATTGGGAGATGGTGTCGTTTCCGGTCTTGGTCGAGCAACAACTCCGGCCGCCGCACCGTCTAAAATACTGCAGAGTAGGAGAAGTGCGGCCGGTGTAGTCAGTCGCCGTGATCTGTCGTGCATCGTGATGTTTGCTTGTCGTCGAGAGTATTTAGATGTTCTTGATAAGAACAGCTCCCCTCTTGCGGGGTGTGCTGTTTGTCGGTTTGAAACTCGATTGCCTGTTTTTTATTTTCGTTGGCTCGAAATGTTTAGATGTGCGTATGCGTTCGTTTTTTTGTCTGTTGATGCTGTCCAATTCGCAGTATCGTCAGATGTCAAAATGAAGATGTGTGAAAAGTGAACAACTCAAACAAAGAAAGGTGAGCTCGGCGAGTGTCGTTGAGGATATTGCACACCAAGGGTCTTTGGACTATGCAGTCTGTTCTCACGGTGACGGCATAGACACTGAGTAGATAAAAGAAGTAAGTCAAGGGCACATCCTATGGGAAGAAACTACTCAGTAATTTAGGTCAGGAACAACATGCAAACCCCCAAAGAACCAACCGGATCATCAAATCCAAACAAGTCTACACGCAAAAAGAAATATGAAATAAATCTTGAGACTGTCTGATCAGTGCAAGCTGCCCAAGTAAACACAAGCGAGACATGCAGCTGAGATGTGGAGAGATCGGCACCGGGTGTTAATCTATTTAGTGTGTTACCTGATTTGGTGTTGGCTGCTTGTTGGAAAGCGGCTGGAATATGACAAAAAGTGGATGCAATGTTGAGGAACGCCCGGGCAACGGCAGAAGCAAAGCAAGGGAGGATCGCTGATCGATTGAGATTGGGTTGGCTTGTTGTCAATACTTTGTAGATTGAGTTGGATAGAGTTGCTGTGGGAGAGCTATGGGAAAGGTGAGTTGAGTGGGCAGATAAATAGAAAAGGAAATAACGGAAATTACTGACAAGAAGCGGAAGAAGAATATTAAGAGTCAGCGGGCTGTGCAAACCGAAGGATCCTTGAGGCTGACCCTCGGGACACAAGAGTGAGACTCTTGCTGGTGACAGCTTTTATGGACATTGAATGGGTGGTTTACGGGAATTTGTCGAGACACCTTTAGACAGTCAGACACAAAACAATCCGGAGAGAATCTAGATGTGAGAAAACGAGAGTGCAAACAGCGAGTATTGACAACGTCGCCGACCAAACTCAGAGACTCATACAATCCATCGAGACGTTGGAGGTCTCATCGGGCGCAACGGACATGCAGAGCGTGGCGTAGATTAGGGTCGGCATAACTGGAATGCAGCTGTGGGTAGAGGGAGTGTTGGTAAACAGCGGCCGGTTTGCTGGCAAACCCAGTGCAACGGCACTTGATATCTTACGCCATGATACGGTCCATCAGAATGGCTGACTACATGCATCGACACAAAGCATGAACTGCGGCAATCTCACTGGAGACAGCCACTATTACCCGGTGTTATTAATAGTATGCAAGTCGGCTGAGTTGCCGCTTGAGTGAGGTGTGGTCATCTGATGATTGGGTGTCAAGACACCGGGGACCAGACAAGACCAATATATTGAAAGTAATAAAGACATGCAGTTCAGACTCAACACACTCGCAAAACCAAAGCATGTGATGTAGAAAGACACATCAGAATTTTACAAAGGTAGAATCTCGATTATCCGGTTGTATTTACATAATATGGCATATGGAATGCATCGATGGAATGTGTGCTGGGGCAACTGATATTGAGATGTTATGTAATCCCTAAATGCACTGTCCGGAGTGGGTCCTCCGCCGACTTACACGGGGATAAGTGAATTTGCATCACGATGTTGACTGCAGAAAAATGACAGATTGTATATCCATTTATTCTTTGGAGTTTTGATATTCGAGATACGGTTTCTAGAAAAAACATTCAGTAGTAAAAACCTAGTGCACAATATGAGTGTGGTTGAATATCTCCAGCAGATTATTTTAGATTTGATTTAAAAGCAACTTGAATTTCAAGCAAACAAAACATAAGTTTTAATATGCAAAACATGAGAGATAGTCAAGTGATAGATCGTGGAGGTTTTTTTCAGAGGCAAACATGGAATGCATTAGTCTTCTTATCAAGTGAACGTTAACTCAACTGCGGCTTTCATGTCATATACCGACGCCATGGCGACATTACGTAGTATCCCGCTGCACGGCCGTTAGGAACATTGACTTCGGTGAGTAGCACGGACAACACCGCACCCCTGTAGTCACTTTTCCGTATTTTTATCATATTTGAGCAGTGTTCTCAGAAAACTATCATGATTACATTTTTGATAAGTCACACGTTGATAATGAAGTATTGTGCACCGTTTGTATTGGATACAGCTATCTAAAGTTCAAAATCAGACCAGCCAATAGAGAACGTATTTCTGACGTATAACGCTTCATGCCAAATTCCAGTCATCAATCATTTACAGACCGGCCAGCTTCTCCTTGAAGAGACGGGCAACAATGACCGGGTCGGGGCGCGCAGCATCGGCCGGGGCGGGGGCGGTGGGGACGCCCTCAATGGGAGGGGGCAGCTTGATGCCGGCGGCCTCGAGGTCATCGCGGGACAGGCTAACAATGCGCACAGACGGGGCCGCGGCGGTGATGGCGGCCGAGACGGCAGCGGCGTCGTCTGCAGGAACAAAGCCGGCAATAATCAGGGCCTTGGCGCTGCCGGCGGCAAAGAAGGCGGGCAGGTCAGCCAGGGCCTCGTCCTTGCTGCTGGCAAACTTGACGACTGTCTAGTTAGTCTTTTTAGTCTTCAAAAGGAACTATATGAGTGGCATACCGTTGTACTCGGGGGCCAGGTCAGCGCCGAGGTTCTCAACGGCCTTGAGGAGGTTGGTGTAGACAGCGACGGGGACAGCCATTTTGCTTGATGTTGTTGTGTGGTTTGGTAAGATGTAAGAAAGTGTTGCAGTGTTGATGATGATGAGATGAAGATGATGTTGAATGAAGTGATTGAATTTACCGTCGGGAGGTGCTCATTATATACCCTTTGCGTCGGCCTTGATACTCAAGCATCCCCATGTTGATATCGACTGCTTGACTCCTGACTCCACGACTCCTTGACATTGCATCATACACATCAACAATTGCTATGCATCTCGTTCTGTTGAAGACCAAGGTTACATCCCAGGCAGGCAGCCGTGTATAGTCTTGGACCCTTGGCTGACTTTATGCGTGTAGACAATAAAGTAGATGGCCTCTACTCAGTACACCTCAAGGACCATCGCCCAACGGCCAGAGTAGACAAACGTCACGGATACCAAGACAGTGGAGATCGGCCACGCAGTGTTCCTATACTCCGACCATCCCGACTGACAGTCTGGGCTGGGCCAACTCTGGTTCAGCTTAAATTTAGTCTGGCTCAGCAGGCGGTGTAAGTACATGAAAATGCATGGTGTATGGAGTCGGCAATGGCAATACTAGGCAGATGGCATGACAAGATGTTGTATTTAGGTTTTCTGCCTGCGTCGACTGCGTATGATCCAACCTTGTCTGTTTCAACCATATTGGCGGTCTGAGTCTAGAGTCTACATGGAGTCTAATAGTCAAAGTCCGAATGCGTGGACTATGCATAAAAGGCCACCTGGGGAACGTGGGGAGGTTGAACTCTATTCTTGTTCACTTGCATCGTAGGTCAACTGCAGTTAAAGTGGACCTATGCTTGGCTGCTATTCGGTCTCGGTCTCGCTGCTGCGCACGGGCTACTCAAAGCAGCCCCTTGTAAAACCGCCTCACTTTGGTCAAGAGTTGAATGCACAACTGCATATTGGTTGAGAATGTTTGTGCTTACGAAGTAACAATTATGCAAGCAAAGTGGTGAGATTTAGTAGAGTGTCTTCCCGGTGTTTTCAAGTATAAATTGACAATGCTGCCCAGAAAACTTTTGTTCTACCTGTCTTCACATTGATTCCTGTTCATCATGGTTGCCTCCAGGCTTGGTCTATTAATACATAATTGTTTTCTCTACGAATATGTGTGAACACATTGCCGCTACAATCAATGCCAGACATCGCAAATGATCCTTTGGCATGGCTGTGATAAATTCCTGCATATCTTCAAGACAATGTACGGCTCAGTAGAGACTTTCGACGCCCAAAAGCTGTCATCTGATTTCCAGTAAAATGATACTCAATTAACGATCAAATATCAGATGCGTCTGCATCAACTGCACATCGTAGCATCGGATGTTGGCAGACTAGTGACCAGCCGTTGTCGACTCGTCCCCTGCATTAGCTAAAGTTTACTGATCCTCTTCCAATCGGCAGCGATCCGTGGTCGAACGTTCATTGAACTGGGTTGGGGTAGCTTCAGACGATGATTGACAAACGTAATTCTCACTTGATTTTATTTCTCATTTTGTCCTATTTTGTTTTCGAGTTTCTTTTTTTTTTAAAAAAAAATCTCGAAATTGCGCAAATCAATAGCAAAAACATTGAAGAACGTAGGCTCAACTATTAAATCATTACAACCACAACGAAAAACCTCAAAACGTATTGATCTTTTCGCCATCGTGTCAAGTTTAAAGAACAACCAGATGTAAAGAATTACAATGTGATATCGACGAAGTCACTTCAGATCAGGACAAACAAGTCACGGGGTTGAGCATTGTAAACAAAGCTGGTGGGGAATCGCAATGCACCGAAGAGCGCCGTTGATAAGGTCTGCGAGATAAGAGCTTCTGAGCTTATCGTACAGGGGAGTGTTTGTCTACTTGCTCGTGTTTCGTACAAAGTATGCTTAATTGCAGAATGAATGAGGCGACGATATCATATATAAGTCGAATCTCTTCTGCATTTTGACATTTTATGAATCAAGAAGTCGTTGACCCTACTCAGACGGCCGTAGTCCATCTCAATATTTGGTGGACGGATGGTTGCGATGGCCGTCTACTCAGTTGGTTCTAGCTGTACCTGGGGAGGACCATTCTACACGCCCAAGCTGCAGAAGATTTCATGACTGTCAATTCACACGAATTTCTTTACATGCTTGACCGACTTTTGCTGATAACTTTTGTGTTCCCATATGATAGGCCTAGGCCGTTCATCACCGTAGTGGCTGGCCAATATGGCGACATATTCCCCGCGTCGCTGACGTCATCGCACAGCGAGCTGAGCCAGCTGATATTCATAGACTCTAGACTTGTGGAGAGATGGAAATCAACGTACATCGATTCATCATTTTTCTACATCACAACCAAACCTCAAATGCCTGGTCCTGTTTTGATTGTTGGCGCAACCCGCGGCCTCGGGGCAGAGCTGGCCCGCCAGTATGCTGACCTCGGCCGCACCGTCTATGCAACGGCCCGGGGCGAAGATTCCGCCCCCACCGGATTTCCGTCCACCATCAAGTGGCTCACCGGCATCGACCTAATGAAGTCGACCGTCGGCGACACGCTTGTTGATGGCCTTCGCGGCGCCAAAGCCGAACCGCTGGAGTCGGTCATTATCACTGCCGGCTTCTTTCGCGCAGAGGACTTTTCGACCGATCAGCGCCCTCCCAACTGGGAGGAAGAGCTGCAGACCTACACGACAAGCTCGGTGGCTCCCGTGTTTATTGTGCACCGCCTTGTGCATGCCGGTCTCGTTACCAAGGGTTCCAAGGTCGTCCTCGTGTCGTCAGAGGCCGGTAGCATCGGCTTGCGCCACGAGAAGGAGGGCGGCGGCAACTATGCGCACCACGCCAGTAAGGCGGCGCTGAACATGGTCGGCCGGCTGCTCAGCCTGGACCTCAAAGACAAGGGCATCGTCATCTCCATTGTGCACCCTGGCTTTATGCGCACCGAGATGACCAAAGGTGTCGGCTACGACAAGTACTGGGACTCGGGTGGAGCTATCACCCCGGACGTGGCTGCAACCAGTCTGGTCGACTGGACCGAGAAGCTGGATATCTCGAAGACAGGCGAGTACTGGGCGCCTCGTGGACCAGGTAAGAGTTTTCTTAATTTTGCATCTCCTGGGCGTATCCCGTTTCCCTCTCTCTTTCGTATTATCATTTGCAGTACTAACGCAGACGACTTGAATAGGCGATATTGGAACAGCAGACGTGACGTTGGGAAGCAACCTACCGACGCCGCTGCAGCTTCCGTGGTGAATGGGCCAGCTTTAGGTTGCTGTCACCAATGAATTATATTCTTCAATATTCTTCAATATACTTGATATTTATGATAGAAATAAACATGTCGTAACTGAGATGGAAGTTGTTTACTTGTATGGCGGCTGATACCCTTGCACGCGTTTAAATCACATCGTAATGTAGTCAGAGTCGCAGTTACGACGTAGATGACCGAGACGACTTTAGAATGGTGACTTGTCAGTAATTAAACGGCTTTTGAAGAACAGCCTGACAATAAAGGACTGAAAAAGAAAGGATTGTCTGCTTTGGTGACCGTAGAGGTATTCGATTATCCCCGTGATTTGGATCTTTATTTTGTGCGGCTCCTAGAAGAAATCCAGCCAATACACTTGGCGAGCCGCCTTTCTTGACCCAATCTTTCAGACGTAGTAAATTGTAAACAAAAAAAGAATAGAAAAAACACCAATCTTTATAGAATCCAGCAAGACTTTGAGGTCATATGAGCGGGTTGAATTACAGTTTAAATCGTTTACTTCGTACACACTTCAGCTGTTTGCCATTTATACACTGCGATCAAATCGTGGCGTCCCGTAAACCCCAGCTATTCTTCATTAACAGCACGATGCTGTGGAGAGCGGATAGCTGTGTCGCCACTACTCCGCACTGCTAGCATCTTAATACACTTGCTGTCGCGTGTGCTGATATCAAGTCCTGCATAGGAGCCCACTGATGGCATTGCCATTCTTCAATAAGCGGACGTTGTAGAAGCATGTGACCAGAGTCGGCAGGATTCGTAGTCTGCCGACATTATCTCCGACTTAAAAGGCACCGACTTGGCACTCTTCTGGGCATCGCGGCGCTATTTTATGGCTGCAGAGATCCTGCATTGGCTCGATAGCCGACGAATGCAACCTGTGTGTTCGTCTATCCGAATTGTACGATGTACAGCCTCTTTGTTCTGTCGTAGTTTTCTTTCGTTGTATTGTTCCTCTGGCCTTCCATCACCCTTCTATGCGAGTGTGCTTGCCCCGAAGTCAATCCAAAGGAAATTATCAGACGAACCATGCCCGACTGGTGCACACCACAAGATAGCTAAGCAGAGATAAGCATTGCGCAACGCTTATTCGGTCTAGTCCGACAACAGAACAAGAGAACAAGAGATTCGATCTGGCATTAACAGCCAAACAATACAATGCAATACTCCGTAGATAACGTACCCCAGTCCTGTCCTTACCCAAAAGCGTAAAAGCGTGCGGGATCCAAGACGGCGAAGATAAGGTCCAAGATGCTTCGTTGTTCTTGTTTACCCCTGCCGGCTATTTGAGACTCGCGGTGATTTCGTCATGTCTGAGAGTCCATGTGTCTTTACATCACGACAGTCTACTGTTCTCAGTACTGATTCTCTAGTAGATGAATGGGATGGAAATCGCAAATCGCAGTCAAGCCAACTTCACGACAATCAATACTCTATACACCGACGTCGACAACGGAAAGGCTACTGAATAAGCGTGGTATTGCCCCTTGAGGGCCACAATTGATAAGAGGCCTGGATATGTACATAATGCACACCATCAACATGCCATGTCTTGGCACACTACTTGTAGATGTAAGTGAGTAAAATGAACTGGACAAACTACATGCTCACGCGCATTCCTTATCATGGCAGTCTAGTAGTAGACTCATTAGGCCAGTACCCCTTATGCCTCTACTCTATGCCTTCGTCTCGGGTGTTTGATATGTCTGATATATGTATGTAGTCGGCCCCTGGCCGTATGCTTGCACTCCCTGCTCTTGATCTCGTCTTGCTCCCGTCGTGATCCTGTTTTGATCGTTCTGATCCCTCCCACAACGGCCCCTACACAACATCGCCATCATGTCGGACCCTAATACCACTCTCGATCTCGAGAAGAGCACCTCCAAGACGCCGTCCGCTCACTCCAACTCGCCGCGCATCCTCGACGAAGAAAATGTCGGCACCACCAGCGTCGTCGGCGCCGGCGCTGGTGACCTGCATCGTGACCTACGCAGCCGTCACATGCAGATGATTGCCATCGGCGGTGCCATCGGTGCCGGTCTCTTCGTCGGTTCCGGTGGTGCCCTGCACAACGGTGGCCCTGCCGCCCTGGTGTTGGGCTACATTATCATCGGCATCATGGTGCTCATGACCAACTTTGCCCTCGCCGAGATGGCCGTCCTCTACCCCGTTCACGGTGCCTTTTTTACCTACATGGTCCGCTGGATCGACCCGTCCTGGGGCTTCTCCATGGGCTGGGAGTATGCCATTGGCTGGCTGACCGTCCTGCCCTTTGAGCTGATTGCCGCCAGTATCACCATCCAGTTCTGGACCGACAGCATCAACATGGGCGTCTGGGTCGCCATCTTTATGGCTTTCCTGATTCTTATCCAGTTCTTTGGTGTCCGCGGCTACGGTGAAGTCGAGTTCTTCCTCAGTATCGTCAAGATCCTTGCCTGTGTCGGCTTTATTATTCTCGGCATCATCATCAACTGCGGTGGTGTCGGTGACCGCGGCTACATTGGCGCCAAGTACTGGCACGATCCCGGTGCTTTCACCAACTTTACCGGCTTCTGCTCCGTGTTCGTCATTGCTGCTTTTGCTTTCAGCGGTACCGAGCTGGTCGGTCTGGCCGCCGCCGAGACTGCTAACCCCCGCAAGTCGATTCCTGCTGCCACCAGACAGGTCTTTATGCGTGTTGGTGTCTTCTACGTGCTCAACCTGTTCATTCTCGGCCTCATTGTTCGCTCTGACGACGAGCGTCTGCTCGGCTCCAGCGGTGCTAACACCAAGGCCTCGCCCTTTGTCCTTGCTATCCAGGACGCCGGCATCAAGGTCCTGCCGTCCATCTTCAACGCTGTCATCATGATTTCCGTCATCTCCGTCGCCAACGCCTGCACCTTCGGTTCCACCCGTACCCTCCAGGCCATGGCCGAGCGCGGCATGGCGCCCCAGTTCCTGTCGTACATTGACAGCAAGGGTCGCCCCGTCTACTGCATCCTGCTGCAGGTCGCCTTTGGCTTCCTCGCCTTCATCGGCGAGTCCGGCGAGTATGACACCGTCTTCACTTGGCTGCTGGCCCTCTCGGGTCTGTCCGCTCTGATGGTGTGGGCGTCCATTTGCCTGGCCCACATTCGCATGCGCGCCGGCTGGAAGGCTCAGGGCATGCCCCTGCATCGCATTCCCTGGCAGACGCCCTTTGGTGTCTGGGGCAGCTACCTCGGTCTTGGCCTCAACATCATTGCCCTCATCGCCACCTTCTACAGTGCTCTCTACGTAAGTCTTATCTCCTATCCTCAAAGAAACCAAATACTAATTGCCAGCCTTCGGCCGATGCCACTCCCTCCGCAGAGGGCTTCTTCGAGACCTACCTCGCCGCCCCCATCGCCCTCAGTCTGTACATTGGCTGGAAGATCAAGAGCCGCAACTGGGGCGTCTTCATCTCCGCCAACGAGATGGACCTGCAGTCCGGCATCAACCTGCTCGACGAGGACTTTGTCGAGGAGGAGGACACCCGCAGCCTGGCCAAGAAGGTGCTCGACTTCATCTTCTAATTTTTTTTTCATTCTCAAGCAAGTGTACTGTATGATAAGATAATCCGTTGCGGTGGTCTGCCCTCCAGCATAAACTTGGTAACGGTGCTGAATTACCAGGTTCGCGTTGCACTGTATATATAGCCCTCAAATACTTAATATTCAAATCACTGAAATGAAACTGAGATCATGCTCTGAAAATAATAATAAATAAAACCTCAAATTACCTCAAATTAAAGTTGAAAGAAATGAAAACTATCTAATGAATGAAACTAAAATGTCGGCGCCACCTTGCGCTCGTTTGCCTCCGCCATACCCTTGAGTTTAAATGACCGAAGCCAGCTGCCCGACTCGTTGCGCACATGGCCTGGGCTCGACATCATGCTCTTAGTGCGGTATACAGAGCTGTTCGACGTTACGCTTGCCATCCGCTCGTGGCTCAGAATCGACGGACTGCGTGTCCGACTGCCACCGGCAACAGAGGCGCTGCGGCTGCGATTTTGCATCTGCATTTGCATTTGCATTTGTGACTGCATCTTGCTTTCAGAAACGCGCGTGTTCATCCGTGCCATGGCGGCCAGCATTGCCTGATGGGCATCGATGGGTGGCGCGACAGGACCGCCAATGACTGGATACAAGGCAGAGTCGTGGCTGCTGCGGCTGGACGAGCGGCTGAGCGACGGCGGACGGGAGCCGGCAAGAAGACGGACATCGGCTTGAGACATGGCCCGGCCATCACCGAATGCTTGTCGCAGCTGGGACACCTGGCCCCGGCCGCGTGTATTGAGTGTCTGCACCTGTTCCTGCATGATCTGGGACCCCTGAAGGCCCAGGATGTTGTTGTTGTGCTGCAGCTGTTGCTGTTGGTGGGCCTGCTGAGCCAGCTGTTCAGCATTGTTTTGCATTGCTTGCAGATCCGCCAGGGCCGTCGGCGGCAGCTTGCTTAGCCGCCGAATCGCCTTTCGGTTCTTCTCGACGAACAGGCTCATGGCACGCATGGCACTGTCATTTCCGCGGCGGGCAGTGGCACTCGTTGTGCCGGAGCTGCGTCCACGCTCTTGGTGCAGGGCATTTAGTGTCAGTGGTCGCGCTGGCGCGTCATCAACACTGATGGTGGGGGCCTGGACGATAGTTCCTTGCACCTGCGCCATCAGTCGGTCAAAGTCAATAGGCTGATGCGGGTTTTGCTTAGACATGTAGTAAGAATCCTGCTGCTCCAAATTGGCTGCGGAGACGGTGTTGTCGACCTTGCCAGCCAGGACAAAGAGGCTGCCGTCGCGCATGTAGCGACGCACAAGCGCCCAGCGAGAACGGGCCGGGTTCTTCTCAAGCTCGGGGTGGTCAACACTGCAGGGAGCCAGCTGAGCATAGAAAACAGCCAGACGACGAGCCATGCGCTCGAGAGACTGCAGCAGGAAAGCAGACAGAACCAAAATCATGCTCTCGTGGGCAGCGTCCTCGTCGTCGCTGTTGTTGGTGGACAGACCACCGGCAGCGACCCGCTCAAAAGCGTCCATGCCGTTGCACACCTCGGTTCTCAGATCCTCCAGAAGCTCAATGTCCAGTTGCACACTCTTGGTGGCATAGGCAGCAAGACCACGCTCGTGGAAACGTAGAGATGCTTCAGGGTCGCACACAAAGGCACCGACACGACCGACCTCGCGAGTACAAGCGGCAGCATCAGGACTCGTCTTGGCCCGTGCCACAGTGCCCAGGACGTCGGGAAGCTGAGTGTCTCCGCTGGCGGCACCAGTGCTCGCAAGGGCAAACGACAAGCGGAGGACAAGTTGTTGCATCTGCGCACCGAACAGGGCCGCAAATCCGCCCTGAAGAAGACGGCTCTGGTAGGCGTAGAACGTGCGAACGGCAATGATATTGGGAAGGCTCTCCTGCAGCCAGATGTTGTTGCTGCCGGCCGATGCCTGTGCAGACGAGTCATTGGCCGACGCACCCATGATCTCGTACATTTCAAACTGGTGGGCAACAAGAGTCTCGACAGCCGTGCGGAGGTAGGCGGACCACAGGTCATACAGCTCCGACACTTCGGGATGCAGATGGAAGTCGGGCTTGGGAGTAAGGTGGCCGATGAAGTACTTGGTCAGCAGAGACGACACCTCGGGGTTGTTAGTGTGGGCGAGGTTGTCGAACGATTCCGAGCAGTCACCACCGGCGTTGGAGCGGATGATGAGCGTGCCGCCAGGGTGCATGGGGCAAAAGTCGGTGACATCATAGACGCTGCCGTGGACGGCAATCCACATGCGGCTGTCGGGGCGGTGGCCGGTGTGCTGGGCGAGAGCCGACACGGGAATGGTCGGACGATCACAGGGCAGAGGCTTGGGCGTCATGAAGACATCGAGCATAATGCGGCGCTCAGCAAAGGCTTTGTCGATGATGCGGTCGACGCTGTCCATCGTGGCAGTGCGGTAGGTGTAAATGGCACGGCGGATACCGTTCATCACAGCATCGAAGACGGCGACGGAACCGCAAATGTACAGGTTACCACCACGGCCTCCCTGGCGCTTGGACATGACGAGATCACAGACAGTGGCGCCCTGCTCGAGAATGAGGGCGTCAATGTAGCGCGGCTGGATCTCACGCTCGACGAGATCACGAGCAGCGGCGTCGTAGTTCAGGCCGCGCGAGTCGCGCGAGAAAGCCACGTGCACCTCCATGAAACCAGCACCGACCAGAGCGCGGAGCTCGTCTTCGAAACAGAAACGAGAGCGGTTCTGCACACCGAGGAACAGATAGTTGCTGCCACCAGCGAGGCCGCTGTTTTGGAGTCGGGACTGCCAGAAGCTGCGGAAGGGAGCAATACCACTTCCACCAGCAAAGAATGCACATGGGGCCATGGCATCGAGAGGCAGCTGGAAGGAAGCAGGCCGAGACACGCCGACAAGAACCTCATCGTTGCCGGCCATCATGTCGCGTGCGGGCCAGGGGTTGAGGAAACCACTGGAAACACCGGCACGCATGTCTTCTGCGCTGCCCTCGGGGTGGGATGACAGGGCTGGGCAGATACTGTACTCGGAACGGGCGACAGCGAGATCAACTGTGCTGGGTAGCAACTCGTCGTTGTAGCTGGCAATGGAGTATGTACGAGGCACCTCGGGCGGCACGAGGTCAACGAGCCATGACAGGTCGTCCAGGCTGAATGCCCGATCCCACACATGTGTTGGTGTGTCGAGGACAGCCGCCTGCAGCAGATCACCCAGCGATGCGCAGACAGGCCACGAAGTTGTTGCCAGTACCTGCAGGACTGTGCGTGATGTTGCCTGCAGACGCTCGTGGAGCTGGAGAGCAAGCTCCTGTGTGATGGGCGCCAGGTGTCCGCGGCGCAGGATGTCAGAGACAGTCAGTTTGCGAAGAGGACCAGTCTCGTGGTGGACAGAAGCCAGGTGACGCTCCACGCGACCCCAGGTGCTGTCAGTTCTCGTCTCTATCTCAGTTGTGAGACGGTCTTGGAGGCCGAGTGCAGCAGCCACCTTGGCGCACTCGTCCCAGCTGTTGAGGGGCATCAGCGCAAGACGGTCGCCGGGCATGAAAGTGATGCCAGTGTCACGGATATCCAGGGTGACAAGGGCAATGCTGCGGTTTTCGTCGTTGTCGACATGCGAGCGGCTCTGGACACGCGCGACGTAGCGGCACTCCTCAAAAGTGCCGCGCATCTGGTGAGGCTCGACAGAAAGCTCACCACGGAACGGCTCCAGCCGCTCTTTCATGGCTTCAGAAAACTGCTTATGCGTCTCCTCCCAGGGCCGGCCGGCATCGGCAGCACCAGAGGCACCGTTGGTCTCTGTGCGGCCCGTCTTGGCGGCAACCTCAAGAATGCCAAAGACTTTGTAACGGTGAACACCCATGAAGCCGCGCTCACCGGTGTAGGCTTCAACAATGCCATCGAGCACACCCATCAGACGGGGATCGCCTGACTGTGCCACAAACTCGGGGATGCGGTAGTGGTACTCAATGGCAGCAATGAAGGCGCGCAAGTTGGATGGCAGCCAGGCGCGGAGGTGGACACCTTCGGCTCCGAGGAATGAGCTGTACTTCTTGCGGCCAAGGAAAGCGTCCATGACGAGGTAGGGCGGGAACTGAAGGCCTGACGATGCAGGACATCTCTTCGACAGGGGTGCCGAGAACTTGGCCCAGCGCACCCACTGCTGGACAGGCACGTAGTTCTCACCGGCGCCAGGGTTTGTGGAGATGGAGTGGAAGGCACTGGGCATGGTCTCGAGGATCTCCTTGAGACGGATCATCTCGCGCAGGAGACCCTCAACGTTGCGGTTCATGACGTGCTCCTGGCACGCCGCGATAGCATCGGGGCCGTGTTGGAAAGAAGCTAAAGGTTAAAGGTGAGTATATGTGAAAAGTCCAGTGTGAGAACTATGAAACTTACCAGATGTGTCGGCGACGCCCTTGAGAAAGGTGACTTCGGCACGCTCACCGAACATGGGCCACCGAAGCTCGGTGTTTTCGAAACGGGCAATATAGGGCTCGGTGGAGGTGACGTCCTTGATCTTGAGGTTGTACGACGACTGGTCGACAAATGTGAGATGGGGCAGTGCGCGACCCATACGCCGGGAGACTTGGAGGTATGGGAGGGCGATGCTGAGAGGGATGCCGACAAGCTCCTCGCCGAGGTCGTCGCCCATGGGACAGTTAGGCCTGCTCTTGACTTTTTCTGAAGCAGTCACACCATCGCTTCCGTCGTATTTGTCTTCAAAGCGGTAGATGGAACACAGCAGACCGAGGGCCACCAGGGCCGCCCAGAGTGCGCTGTCTGGAATGACGTCGTCTGTTCCCTCGACGAGGGGCAGGGCAGCCACCGTAGTGCGGACACGGCCACGAGCCACACAGCCAGGCATACGCTCACACAGGTCAGACCACACGCGGCCCGGCGAGCGAGCAAGTGCACCGGCCGAAACATCGTAGTCGACGGGGCAGAAGCCGTGCTCTGTGCTGAGGTAGCCGTCGCGCCAGCCGGTCTTGGGTCCAATCTCCTGGGCACGGAGCATGACTTGCCGAGCTGGGGCACCCAGGGCAATGGCGAGGACATCTTGCTCGGATGCGTTCAGGTTGTCGATGGAGGCCTGGTCTTTATGTTGGTCGATCTCCTGGACCGAGGGAATATTTGAGTAGAGCAGCTGGTTAATGGACTTGCGCTCTCTATTTTTTGTTAGTCTTTGTGATTGTAGTCGGTGATGTTGGTGATAGACATACCTCATTCGCAGCCACTCGTCCGCATCAACACCTTGGGGGATCTGATGGTCAGTACTGTGTTATGGATTTGTAAAATAAAAACTTACACCAAACGCGGCATGCATATCGCCTGGTTGGCAGAATCCAGAGAACGAACATCCTCTAGGTCCTCTTGTCTGCTGGCTTTGTGACCGGCCACGGCCACGGCTGACGGAGGCGGCCCGGTGTCCGACGGGGCATCCAGGCCCTATCGACCCGGACACGGGGCAAGACTGTTCTGAGCGGGCGACCATTTTGTAGGGAGGTGGATTAGGATAAAGATAAATAATAAAAGAGGAAAGAAGAGAAGAGAAGCTTGACTGTCAGTATTGTTGATGGTTATGGTTGAGATGCATGCCGACTTACAAGAATATAGTCTGAGATCGCCGGCGAACGACTATATCAAACACAACAATATCAAAAACACACAAACAAAAACGGATGCAAGAGACAGAAGAGACAGAGACAAAAGCACAACGACCAATTGCTCTTCATCCGATTCTACACATTCTCCTATATATATCTCTTGAACACATTCAACAGATTCCATGACTAAAATAGCATCGTCTTCTCACATCGCTGCCAAGTTTTCCTCCCATGTCGTCTCCTTATTCATCGTGCCCCGTCTCCTTTCTTTTCTTTTTCTTTTTTTTGTTTTTCTATTGTTCTTATTCGGTATCACTGGCGTTATAGTTATTGGCCTCATTAACACTCACCAAACCTCCCCTATCCATTGCAGTCCCGGTCAACGTCTCTGTTGCACTCCTGCCAAGATGCTTCATCCTTAAGTCCCTGTTAGGCGTCTTGGTCCTGTATGCAATGTCTTATTTCCTTTTTAATCCTCTTTATTGCGTGCATCCCCATGATCTATGGAGAGCCCTGTGTCGCAGATAGTCTGCCAAGATCTGCACGCCTAGGTCTCTGGTCCCTATCACACGTTTTTCTGGTGATAAACGCAGGGAAAACAAACGAAAAATCAACAGAAAACACAAAGACCACAAAAATAGACGTTTCGTCTCTGCTGGAGCGGCTATTCATACCCGTTGGGCGGCGATCCAGGAAAAGAAGCCAAACAAATGGTCAATCTCTTAGGTAATATGCCAAGAGTCGTTTCACTCCATGTTCCATCTGTCTATGATATGGAGATACATCCTTACAGCAGAGTGGCGAGTTGAGTGGCCGAATGCTGTCTGTCGAAAATGAGGAAGAATTCTCTACAGTGCACGGAGTATCTGTCGGAGATGATCCACATCGAAACAAATTCATGCTGCCCAGACCGTGCTAAGGCCCTGTCAGTCTAGAATGCTGGAATATTTACCAGACTGACAACACCGTAGCATGCAATTTCAGTGTATTCCACCATGCTTCAGGGCTTGCAGAGTACACGCGTCAGTAGATTAGAGTGGTAGTGGCGGCCTTGGCTGGACAGCACTCGGGCTTAACAACCCAGTATTCGGACAAGGAGTTGATCTCCATTGGTGTCTCCGACGGTCATAGCACAGCAGTAGTGGATTTAACAAATCGATAAACACTGCAAAAGGAGCAAAAGGAAGAACGTGCCCCTATGTAGAGGGCAGCGGTTATCGAGATTGACGTCTAATTACTTTCTAATATCCTGTTCTAATTGGCCTTATTTGCAACAAAGTACAATTAACATTGCATTCAGATCTTGATGTGTGTCGACACCGGGGACACTTCCGTCTCTGTCTGGACCGGAACCTTGACGCCATCCTCGAGCAGAGAGGGACTGTCGGTGGGGGTGTTTGTTTCAATGGTGTTGTTACGTTTCCTGGAAGTTAGCATCAAATATTCAAGAAACCAAAAAGAAAAAGAAGAAGAAAATAAAGACTTACTCTTTGCGCTTGAGGTGGACGTTCAAAAAGTGGCAGGAAATGATCAGCAGGATCGCACACGCCAGACAAAACGCAAAGCCCTTGGGATACCGCGGCGACTCGACCGTGGGAAACACGAGCAGCGGCGTCCACGCAGTCGATGATTGCGCAATCATGTTGATCAGCACCAGCGTAAAGGCGCGCTCGGCCGGCGACGTCTTGAGCTGCGAATTGACCCAGCCGTGGAACACACTGGACATGGCCGATGACGAGTACGACGTCAGGAAACCAAACCACAGCGCGGACTCGGGCACGTCCCAGATCGTCTTGATCAGCAAACCAATGGCGTTCCAGCCCTGGGCGATGGTAATGGCCCACGCCGGGCCGACAAGCAGGTCCGAGATGAAGCAGGTAAACAATGTGTAGAAGATACCCAGGGCCGGGGCCGTAGTGCCCAGGTTGTTGACCTTGGCCTGGTCGTAGCGTTTGAGACTCTTGAGCCACAGCAGAAAACTGCCCGTGCTAGAGCCGATACCTGCATTCCAAAACAAGACGTCCATGGCCACAATCGACCAGAATGTTCTGTTGAGCAAAATTTTGGAGACGGTGTTGAACTTGACTTTGCCAGTCAGCACATGGCCTGAGCGCTGCAGGCGCTTCTGGGAGATCTCGAGGTCCTTGTCGTTGAGGACTTTACGGTTGGGCTGCTCGTGAGTTCCGGGGACGACAAAGTAGCCCAAAATGCCAATGGGAATAGTAATGACGGCACAAATAATGTACATCCAGCGCCAGCCAGCCAGGCCGTTGACACCCTCGAGGCGCGTCGACGCACCAGCCTGGATCAAGCCGGCTGTCAGTGTTCCCAAGCCAAGACCGATGTAAAAGATGCCGCCGCGCCGTGCAATTTCATCGCCGCGGTACCAAGCGCCAAAGACGTAGTGCATGGCCGGGAAATAAGCCGCCTCGAACCAGCCAACCAGGAAGCGGTAGGCGGCCATCTCAGCAAACGAGTTGGCACGGTACTGCAGCAGAGTAAAAATTCCCCACATGATGTCCATTAAGGGGATTGTCCAATACATGGGGATGTATGTGAAAAGAAAGAGGAAGGGCAGCTGGCCAACGACAGCGCCGACAATGTACATTGTCTGCAGCTGGACGAGCTCGTTTCCGTAAAAGCCCAGGTCCTCCTTCATGCCGGCGACATACGCATTGTCTGTTTGTTAGTCTTTTAGACATTTTTATGAATTGTGTGAAGAACGCACTCAGGTTGGCCTGGTCAATGTACTTGACCCAATAGGAGAGCACGGCATAGGGGACGACGAGCATGTCAAGTTTCATGATAAACTTGCGCTCTTCGGGCGTGTCCTCGTCCGCGAACCACTGGATGTGGTACCATTTCTTCTTTTCCGATTTGTTCGTCATTTTGTCGTTCTCGCTGTTGTCGATGAGTTGACTGTCAATGACTCGCTGACTGGCGATCTCAAGCATCAGACTACGACAGCGGAAGGCTGTTTATATCAACATTTTACTCTCCATCTAGACCCATTAAGCTATCATCGACGGACGTTATCCGTTGGCCATTGTGTCTTGGTATTGATCCGAGTTTTCAATCTTCCGCAAAGGATGCATACAGAGATGCATCGAGCTGGCGATATAGGATTATTCGTGCTGGTTGCACCATATTCAACTCCACAAAGTGTCTTGGCTGATAACAATTGACATGAAAAGAGGAGAGCGCTGCTGAGGATGGTTGCAGAATGAGTGCAGGAAGGTGCAGAAGTTGCAGCCTGCACGCCTGTATTACTCGTGCATGCAGCGATGTGCAAGATGCCATTCGCTAGCTTCCATGTTGTCAGATGCAGGGTCGATGGTGTCTTTTATATGGTCTGTACGTCATGGATGCCAAGCCAACTATGCCCTTTTGAACGATATACTCTGTAATTGATAGGAAGTTTGGTCCGTATCTGACTCGGAGATGCAGTGTCAACAATCGAATTGTCTTTAATTGAGTGTTTTATTTTGGTAATTGGGAGGGCTTTCTGGCACCGGGATTGACGCGGAGCATAAAAGTCGGACATCGGCCGACGTCTAGACCGGTAGAAGTACAGAATTTGTGCAGGATTATTGTTTATTGACTTGTACATTGTAGGAAGACTGTTGAATATGTGTAATTCGTCTTGATTTACTTCTGTCTGTTTTTATTTGTTTGATTTACTGTTCGGTATTTTTGATTTTCTATCGGATTTTGAAGATAAAACCGAAAACAAATACAATGCCATGAAAACTTTCATAATCCAGCCCCTTTCCTCAGTGAAATTTGAAATCAAAAATAGATAACCAAGAAAAAAAAAATACACCGTAAATTACAACAAAAGAAAGAGTTAACACGAAGCTGTGGAGGAAACAGCAACTTACATGCGGCATAGATCAACACGATCATCGTGAAGCGGGCCATGGCGGAAGATGCCGATTAATACAAGTATGGAGGCTCTCTGAAATACAGCAGTCTCTAACCAAAACAGTGTTCACTTCAAGGGTGAGGACCGGAAAATGTATTGGCTTACACAAGGAACGCTCGAATGGGCAAAAAAAATGACAAAACAAAACGTACAGCAGAGGGTATTCGCTGGTCGTCACCGACCCAACTACTAATCCGCCGATTATCGGTTTAACTAGGGGAGAGCGGACGGGATCCCGTGCTTTCCGATATCTATGGCCGTACGTGGAAGATGTTGTCGGGAGTAGAGTATATATCGTGGAGAGTAGCAGTCGTCTCCCGTCATCTACAGGTGTGAGATTGAGTTTATGCTTAATGCTAAAAGGTTATCGATCAACTTTAACTGCATTAACCTGGTTAAGCATAAGCTGCGAGATGCATAATTATAAGGTGAACCGCCAATGGGTCCAGTAGTCAAGGAGTAACGAGAGGGCATTCACAGTTGGTGTCTTCAGCTGTTAATTGTCTCGATCATATCATAAGTTGTCTGTCGGCATTATCATCCTTTTGGCAGACTTGAAACAGCACATCTTGAAATGCTATGATGATTGGCCGGCAACGATGAGCATGATTTACAAAACTCACAAAATATAGAAAATAGAGATAAAAATAGATCAGAGATCACAATCCATCCTACCGGCACTGTTTGAGCCAGCCTTTGAGTTTGAGGTTTGAGATGCACTCTTCCCTCGTTGCCAGCCGCCAAAAGTCTTGGCCGTTCATCAGAACAGTCTAAAGATTACTCCGTACGGGGAAAAGGAGCATCCTGGTCGGGGTTAAGATATGCCACATGCCCCTGTACATGTACATATATCGAAGTAGCCAGACGGCCAAGACCTCACTGTTTCAACATCAGCAGCTGGCCCTCGTCCCGGTCTAATTTAGGTCTTTACTCCGTACTCTGCCCACAAGTTTCAATAGCCCGATCGTGCAATAATCACACCGCAGAAAGCACAGCATAAAGCCAAGAGTTGCGTGTTGGAGGCGATGGAATAGAAGAAGAAGAAATACACTGAAGGCGAAGGAGAGACGAAAAAGCGAAAAATAGCCCCCTTTTCGCATTTGAATAACATGTTGTGATCGCATCGGACAAGTGCCCGACGTCGTCATGCCGGAGTAGCCGTACAGAGTGTGGGAATCCAATGAGCCGGCTGTATCCTCAGGAGAACCTCACGGTTCGACTTTCGTGATTTTGGTTCTTGAGTTAAAACCATACAGCTGATTATTCTCGTTCACATAATATTCCGTTGATAATTTCGGCGCCGGTGCGCAGCTATCAGTATCAAGAAAAGATCTTTTAAAGGGTATCACTAAATTACTATTACTGCTATGTACTGCACTTGCACTCCATTACCACTGACAGCACTTCCATATCTTACAACCCCATCCATCTCGACAACCCGACTACACCGTCTGTCTTGTCCCCTCCAGCACTCCCCTTGCGCCCCCTACCGGCTCAGTTGGCTCTTCATAAGCCGGCGCCGCATCGTATGCAGGCGGCAGCTCCCGCAGGTTGGGTTGCTCACCCGCCACGATCGCCTGCTCGCGCATCTCGACGGTTTGTACGACTGGCGGAGCCCGTGTCTCGGTAGTGGTCGTAGTGGTCGTGCCCTGGTTCCTTGCCTCTCTTGCTATCCTCGCCGCATCTGGGCTCGCGGCATCAAATGTTGCACTGACGCGCACATCAGGCCGGAACTGGTAAAGCCTAACCCGAGTAGAACTGGTCGGGACATATCTGGTCGAAAATGACTCAGTCGTCGGGATCACGCGCGTCACCGGCATAATAGCCAGCACGACGAGAGCAAAAAGCACGGGCAGTCCGTCCAGACCAAAGTTCAGCCACGCGATTATCGTGTACGTCGAACCTTCGCCCTGGGGAGACAGCTTCTGACCTGGATACGTGCCAAACGTGGTTGTGACATCAGAGCTATGGTTGGCGGCAAAGACGGTGGTTGCGGCGCGGAAGATGGTGCGCACAAACAGGAGCACAAGCGCGCCCATGATGCAGAGCAGGAACAGGCGCATCTCGCGCACCTTGTTGGCGGGCACGATCGAAGCTTTGGCCCTCATGAGGTACAGCTGGATGGCGTTGCATCCGAGAAGCATAAGAGCAATGGCCTGGGCTGCGAGTGTCGCCGTCCAGATGCGCTCGCCGACGAGAGCGTTGCCAGTATTATCGCCGGCGTACCGGTCGCTGTTGGCGCGCGACGTGACCATTCCTACGGCGACAATTTGCACGCCGTAGCCAAAAAGCAAGAGCATGCCGACGATCCAGGTGCTGACCCACTGAATGGCTCCCGTCCTTGAGATGTTAATGGCGCGGTGCAGGATCCAGAAGATGTACCCGGCGACGAGCAGAGTCGACTTCTGGTGCACAAACAAGGCGCCGGCTAGCGGGCGGCTGGGGCCGTCTTCAAGTTCGTAAAGCGGGTGCCAGTACACGGCGGCCTGAATGCTGTAGGTGATGGCAGAGGTAAGGCCGGCGCATACGAGGACGAGCATTGGCGCCTGGCTGTCAGTTATTTTCCTGTCGTACTTCTTTTAGTCTCCGGGTTGCTCGTTGACTTACTGCAGAATACTTTGATAATAGGTATACGTGGTACAGAGCACACATGCCATACAATATGGCCATGACGGTGCCGCTGATGGCGAGCATATACATGGCCTTGTCGCAGTCGACAGTCTCACCGCGGATAAAACCGTCAAACCAGGCCGACGCGCCGTCGGCAATACAGACATCGGACATCTTGTACTTGATTTGTAGTCTCAGCTTCGTATGGCGGTATCAATGAATTGTGATGATAATCTAAACGATCCAAGGCTGTCACGCCAGGCATGCGAGGTCTTTACTCTTTATATCTTGTAGACCATCGCCAACAACGCGACATGCGGAGATCGTGTGTCTGGGTCTTGTGAGTCGACTCAATGCGACACTGGTTGAGCGCCTACAACGACCCCAAGCGAGACAAGCAATGACATAGCGACGGGCAAATAAGGGTTCTCAGAGACTAATTACTGACAAAAAGAATATGGGGCTTCCTGAATGCATTGCCTCGTCGAAGGGTAAGGGCCGAGTGACGCCAGGACGAGTGAGCACTAACCCAAAGCAACATATCACCGTATTTGATCCAGTAAGTCTCCCCATTTCGAATTGCCTAACAAGGTTGATTATGCGACAGACTCACACGGGACACAGTACGGAGAGAACTAGAGAATAAGCTAGAAAAGCTAAAAGGTTAAAGTTTAAGCCTCATTGAGTGGAGGAGCGACAACAGACGGGGACAGAAGGGTTATGTCGTACGGACGAAAGAGGGAAAAGCAAATAGAAAAACATCAGATGACGGTTTCTTTTCGTTGATGGGGGACAGCACTACGAGATATAGCAGACTGTTCAAGGAAGAACACTGCCGATGCCACTCCGAATGCTTCCTGTTATTCTCTTTCTTGATGTCCGACGGCCAACACGCATTCTCCCGAGGTCTTGTGCTCCTCTATTATTTCTATCGTTTCGATTCATGTCTGCCTGCTCGTTCTACCGTTTTGTTATCGTCAACTTCTTTTTGCTTCTATTTGTTCCGCTCTCTAATCACCTCCAAATCGCAAATTACTCTGCGATGTAAACTTCGTACTGCGGCCACCAGAGCCCAACTGGTATCACCATCGTGGCTTGGCCGGCCCTTGGCGTCCGTCGCCCGAGATACCAAGACAACACCGCCTCTTGTAAAGATCAAGCACCGCCATCTGCAACCCACCAAGTATCGCCTTTTACTCTTGCACTTTAACTTTTATTTCCATCTCGCAACCTGTATTTCCACTGCGCTCTATGCTAGCAAACATTTGGCGTCGCTGCTCCCATAGTAAATTGTGTTCCCGTCGTTGGACGTCTGCCCGGTGCTCAGCTGGTCACCCCATTGCCAAAACATATCGCCCGCCATGCCGCTGTCCTTTTGCGCCAGCGACGCCGCACGCCACGGCTTCTCGACCGCACAGTGGTTCGTCTCCGTGCCGTATTCTTCCAGCAGGCATGGCTTGCCCGCGCGCGCACACGCCGCCGCATGGTCCTGAATCCAGCTCGCCGGGAAGTCCTTTTGCGCCGACACGCCCCACGTTGACGGGTACATGTGGTACGTGCCAAAATCAAGCGTCTTAATGCCTAGATTCTTCTCAAAATCGACGCCCTCGCTGGTCTGGTACGGGTACGACGAGGCACCCTTGAGGCCAAAGCCTTCATCGCCGAGCGTCACCATGTGGTTCGGATCCAGTCCCTTGATGTACGCCGACGTCTCACTGGCCCAGTTGTAGATCACATCAGTCGCACAGCCCTTGCAGCGCGCCTCGTTGGCCAGCTCCCAGGCAAAGATGCTCGTCGAGTTGGCATATCGCTTGACGACCTCATTAATATACGCCCTGTACTGCGTCTGCGCCCGGGCGTTGGTGTACCACCCCTCCTTGGTGCCGCCATAGACGGTAGCATAGGCCGGCATGCCGCCGTAATCACTCCAGTTGTTGACAAAGTTGATAATCAACGAAATGCCGTGTCGCGCTGCCGACTGCACTACATAGTCGAGACGCTGCAGTCCATTGGGCCCCGTGTTGATTTGTGCAGCCGTGGTCGACAGGTACTGGTAGTACACGGTGTTCCCGCTCGGCTTCGTTGTGACATCATTAAACCCCCAAACGCGCAGAATGGAAAGGCCCGATTTGGCGAGGTGGTCCATGACCAGGTCGACGTCGGCATTGTTTGTTAGGAAGCCGATCCAGTACGCGTTGGTTCCTGTGAGGTAGTTGGTTGAGCCGTTGAGGTTGAAACGAAGTCCCGAAGTCGATGGGTACGACGTAGACACAACAGTCGACACGGCAGCGGCCGCGGCCGCGCCCACGAGTGATAACACACGAGCAATGATCATTGTGGCCGTCTCGTCAATTCTTTACTGCAATTGTCTCCCCATGCCGGCATCAGCCAGCACGCCGTTACTTTATAAGCATGACTCCTCACCCCAAACTGCACAATATGATGCCCAGCAAGACAACCTCGGGAGAGGGCACCCCATCGGTACTGATGTATAGCCATGATGTTGCCTTGTCACTGTGCATTTCAGCAAGTATCTCGGAGCATCGCCCTCCGTTCTCCATTGGTACTTTTATTTCTGAACACATGAGCGTTTAATTACGCGTGTATGTGCATGCATTGTATGCAGTATCACGTGTCGTTTTCATGACATCGAGACTACCGATGCAGTCTTTCCTTTTCACATTTCCCCTGAACACAACTTTAATTGATTTTATATCTTTTACACGATCATTTTTCCTCTTGTTTTTGCCTCATTTTCAGCTGTCGGCGCGTTCCCCGCAAAACGGGTCGTATTCATTTGCAAAATGGCGAGAATTGGCTCCAATTCAGGCCCAGTAGCGCTGGAAATCACACCCAGTCGGGCCTAGGGAGCGTCGTGGGCCGGCCGCCAAAGCGGTGCTAACTCGCAGACAGGTCTAGACTTGAGAGGAGTTTTCTTGTTTTTCGTTTTCTCCCTTGGCTGGGAGTTTTACGGAGTATCAATTGGGGCAGCTAATCGATAAAGCTATCGATTTCGATGTAGCACTCTCATTAATATTGAAACCAGGGGGAGGGCAGTTTCACGATATAAGCTGCCATCTCGCCAAGCTTGATCCTACCATTCCATCATAGACATCTTTCTACGACAGACATCTACATCATGCCGCTCAGAGTCAAGTCGCGTCCGGCTCAGCTCGCCGAGGTGCGCTCGCCGTCTCCGTCCTTGGTCGGCGCCCTCCGCTCCGATGCCGACATTGCCCATCCCCTGCCCGAAATTGGCTCCGACGACAGCTTTCGCGACGTCATCAAGAAGCTGTCCGTGTTCATGACGGAGGCCGTGCTGCTGCCGTCGACTTTTGAACAGCTCCGCACTACGTCGGCCGGCGACCGTCTGCGCGCCCTTGTCACGCACCTCAGCATCACCTGTGACAACCCTTGCATCGTCAATGCCCTGCTCGCCCTCAAGTGGCACTACGGCGCAGCCAACGGCGACCGCGGTCTCTTTGATGCGCGTGCCAATGCCTGCGAGATTGTCGCCTGGCGGTTCCTGACACACCTCAGCGAACGCGATGCCGTCGACTTTTGCTTGTACGAAATTCCCGGCACAAAGCGCGCCCCCGGCGGCGTGTCCGCAGCGTCGGTAGCAGCCATTGCCCCCATCACACCTCCCAACGATGAGGAGGCCGGTTCGCCCACGCGTGTATCCACCTCGTCGCGGGTCGTCGACGAGAACTCGCCGCTGCTGTCACAGATGTGGTCGAGCAATACCGACGGCGACCGTGCGGGTAAGCGGCGCACTGGTGCGGGTAGCCGCCGGTACCAGCTGCTGCAGTCCATCTCGCGTCTCACCATGAGCATGCACCGCGGCCATGTGCACGATGAGGGCGACGAGTGCGACGACAGCGACGACGACAGCGAGAACGACGACGACGATGACGAGCAAGACCCAACTGCGCCGTTTGTCAACCTTAACGCGCTCGAGATTGCGGCTGTGGCCGACGCCAAGCGGTTCTTGAGCCAGAACGTCGTGCAGAAGATCATCACGGGCATCTGGAACGGCGATATTGTATTCTGGGACCGTCTGGCGGTGGATGCCGTCAAGAAGCCGCGCTTCTACAACCCACACACGGCCGATCCCTATGCGCGTCTGCGTGTGCCCAAGTACCTCAAGATGTTTGAGGCGTTTTTCTTTTTCATCTTCCTCGGCATCTTCTACCTCACGCTGCTGGAGCGCAACCCCGACCGTGTCGGCGTGTCCGAGTTCTTCTTCTTTGTGTTCCTGGCCGCGTTTTCGTATGATGAGCTCAGCGAGTGGATCGATGCCGGCTCGCTGTTTTACGTCTACGACTTTTGGAACCTATTTGATCTGATCATGATCTGCATCGGCTTTGTGTTTGCGGTGCTGCGCTTTGCCGGTCTGTGGTCGCAGAATGCTTACCTGGTTCAGCTGTCGTTTGACATTCTGTCGCTCGAGGCCTTGTTCATGGTGCCGCGCATCAGCTCGATTCTGTCCCTGAGCCCCTACTGGGGTACC
The DNA here is from genome assembly GCA_032248835.1 of Ophiostoma piceae. Taxonomy (NCBI): domain Eukaryota; kingdom Fungi; phylum Ascomycota; class Sordariomycetes; order Ophiostomatales; family Ophiostomataceae; genus Ophiostoma; species Ophiostoma piceae. The sequence continues at coordinate 2,149,596 of CP135129.1, forward strand.
CTGATCCCCTGCTTCAAGGAGATGACCAAGGACTTTCTCAAGTTCATGGTGCTTGTCGTCGTTATCTACCTCGGCTTCCTTACGACTTTTTCGCTGCTCGGCCGCGACCTGTTCACACTGCCGCACATGACTATGATCCTGACCAAGATCTTCTACGGCTCGGGCTACGTCGGTTTTGATATTATGGACGACATTGACCCTGTATTTGGCCCGCCACTGATGCTCGTGTTTATCACGCTGAGCTCTTTCCTTCTGATGGGCTCGCTCACGGGTATGCTCAGCAACAGCTTCAGCCGCGTCATGGGCCACGCGCGCGAAGAGTACCTGTACGTCTACTCCATCTATGTGCTCGAGGCGTCGACGAGCAACCGTCTCACCCACTTTTACCCGCCGTTCAACCTGCTGGCGCTCGTCATCTTCCGCCCGCTGCGCCTGTTTTTGCCGTCGGACCACAAGTTCCGCGCGGCCCGCATTGCGCTGCTCAAGATCACGCACCTGCCCATTGTCGGCACCATCCAGCTCTACGAGCTCGTGCGCGGCAAGATCCAGGACGCCAGCGGCAACTACTCGGACTACTCGGCGATGCGCGGACCGCACGGCCGTCACTCGATGTCTGCTATTGCCAACGCCAACGCCGGTGCCATTGTGACGCCCAAGAAGACAGTCATCCGGCCGTCGCTGAGCCAGCGCCACTCGGCGTCGTCGTTCCGCCACCAGGGCCAGAGCCTGCACGCTCAGCAGCACCTGCGCCAGCAGTCTTCGACAGCTGCCGGCCAGTCGCGCCCGACAACGAGTGCGTCCGAGTATGTGTCGCCGCGCCCTGCGCTGTCGCGCGAAGAGCCGTCGTCGTCGTCGATTGCAGCTGCTGCGGCCGCCGAGGCCAGCGAGCAGGCCGAAGAGGATACCGGCATGGATGCGCCGTCGGATGTCGAGGTGCGCATCAACGAGCTGTCGAGCAAGATTGATCGGTTGACTGAACTTATCCTGCAGATGCAGCTGCAGCAGCAGCAGCAGACGCAGAAGGAGTAATCGTAACATAGCGTATTCTTTAGATCAATTAGATCGATATTTAATTCCAATCAATTTCATTCAATTGACATAGCAGACTTAAGTAATCATTTATTTGTATTCGTGGGTATCTATATAGGTTTAGTTGCCGAGAGCCTTGACAATGGCAGCGCCAACGGCCGAAGCACTGGCGGGGTTCTGGCCGGTGATGATGTTGCCGTCAACAACGACCTTCTCCTGCCAATCGGCGGCCTTGACAAAGTTGGCGCCGACCTCCTTGAAGCGCGTCTCCAGCAGGAAGGGCACGACCTTCTCGAGCTGCACGGCGCGCTCCTCGTCGTCGGTGAAACCGTTGACGGTCTTGCCCTTGACGATAAAGGCAGAGGACTCGTCGTCGGGGTTCTCGCGCACGTTGACAATGGCGGCAGGGCCGTGGCAGACGGCCGAGACAACCTTGCCGGCCTTGTTGAAGGCAGCAGCGAGGTAGTGGCTCTGCTTGTCGAAGGCCAGGTCGAACATGGGGCCGTGGCCGCCGGGGTAGAAGAGGGCGTCGTACTTGGCGGCGGTGGCGGCAGCCGCCTCGGGGGAGCCGGCAATGGTGTCGAGCTTGATAGTGTCGCTCCAGACGGACTTCTTGGTGTTCAGGAACTCGACAGACGAGGGGTCCTCCTTGAAGGCCTCGACGGACGAGGGGTCAAGCGGGGCCTCACCACCCTTGGGTGAGGCAACAGTGACGGTGTAGCCGGCCTTGGTGAACTCGGCGTAGGGGTGGGCGAACTCGGGGAGGTACCAGCCGGTGGGCTTACCGGTGTTGCCCAGAACACCGTGGGAAGAGAGGACGACAAGAACTGAAGGCATTTTGAGTGATTGTGGTTTGTTGGTTTGTTGTAGATAAAATGGATGTGAATGGTAGGTAGAAGTCAACAGTGACGCCAGGAGAGAGCTGGGGAAGGGTCTTATATACTTCGGCAAGCTTGGGTCTTACAAATCAACCTACCAACTGCTCAGTTTTGCACTCGTCATACGGGGATGGAAGGTGGAATAGAAGACGGTAGAGCTCCACCTACTCCATAGTTATACAAAACTCAATCGAAGCTCCCGTAGCAATGGGCGACCCGGAGAGCTAATCTGTAAGCTGGGAGCTAGAGAATGAAGGAAAGACGGCCAAGGGGTGCCCCTCTTCCGTCATGGCAAGACAAGTCCCGCACCCCTCCGTACAGCTATCTCTGGTGTCTGAGTGTATGCATGATCTCTCATGGTGTACGTTGTATTGGTGGTCTACTTGCTCTTTTCTGGCGAACACGTTTTCTTTCTCTGGCCGTTCTTGGTTTTTCTGTGCTCTTTTTCTTTGTCTGTTTTGTTTCTTTATCTATCATTCTTTTCGCCTCGGTTCCGTTGTGTTCGGTGTGCAGTAGCTCATCGTATGCGTGCGCCCCTTGTCTGCAGCTTATTGCAGTAGTGCCGGCCACTCCAGCTGAAGTATTTGAAATTCGTAATGTCGTACGTTTCAGTGCCTGCCATTTATAGTTATGCCACGTTGGTTGTCAACTAAAACGGTACTAACGAGTTGTCAACCAGTTGACAACTAAACCCCTCTTTTGTTCGTGCCTGCCTCTTCAGGCAACTTTGGCGCTGCTTAACTTGTCATCCTCAGCCTTACTTTCGACGTCACTTGTGTATCCTTCGTCTGCAATGTTGGTATTTCATATCATCAATTCTAACGGTGAAGGGTTTTCAGAAACATCTCTCCAATTCTCAATCCCCAGAAATCATGCAATAGGAGCGTCATAACCCACAAGAGCTTCGATAGCTCCGGCAGTTGTGGATCGAGATTGCCTCGGTTAAATTAAATCAAGATTTAAATTGGTAATTTAATTAAATAAAATAGCAGTTTTATTCCAAATAAGGCTGGGGCAAGAAAAACGGAAGAAGAAAAAAGAGAGAACGCGACGGGGATCATCAATACCAAAGAACAAGCCAGAATCCTGTAGAAGCTGCAATTATGAATCAGCCATTTTCAATCAAGTCGGCCGAATCAATAGTTGGATCAACCCTTGGCACCTCGCGCCAACGGTCTGTCCACTCTAGGATCACGCGCATCCAGACAACAAGGTTCTCGGGTTTGCTAACCATGTGGTTTTCGTCGGGAAACGACATGAACCGGCTGGGCACGCCTTGGAACTGCAGCGCGCGAAAGACCGACAGGCCGTCAGTTACAGGGCATCGAAAGTCGCGGTCCGAGTGTACGACGAGCGTTGGTGGTGCATTGTGGCGCCACAGGGCAAGCCGGTCGGGCCGTGCCGGGTTCCAGCGGTTGACATTGTCGAAATTGCTCCAGGGAAACGACGGGCCGCGAAAGGTGGCGATGCCGTCCTGCACGTCGCAGTTGAGGGCCATGGCTGCGGTAGAAAACACGCTGTCGTGCGACACGGCAGCACGAAACGATTTGCCCAGCGGGCTGCCCAAAATCCAGTTGACCATGTAGCCGCCATAGGACGCGCCGCAGACGACGGCGCGGTCGCAGTCGATATCGGGCACTTTCTGCAGGCCGTCCATTACCTTGACCAAGTCCTCGTACGGGTAGCCGCCCCAGCTGCCGTAGATGCGGCGCTGGTGCTCGACGCCGAAGCCGCGCGAGCCCGTAAAGTTAGGCAGCACCACGACGTAGCCCTGCTCGGCCCAGACTGCGGCATTCCAGCGCGCATGCCACTCGTCGTTGAAAGCAGCCTCTGGCCCGCCATGGATGAACAGGGCGAGAGGGTGCTTGGCGTCATTTTCAGACGTCTTGCGCGGCCGCACCACCCACGACTGCACGCAATACTCGCCGCCGCCCTCGAAATACATCTCCGACACTTGTTCATTATACGATAAGCCATACTTGGCTCCGTCTTTGCTCGCCGTGGAGACGACACGCGGCTCATAGATGGCATCGTCGTCGAGATCGATCATGTGATAAAAGCTACTTTCCACAAAGCTGTGACCTGTCAGCAGCACCGAGTACGACGACAGCCGGTCCGGCAGGCCGTCCCGCTTGATTTGATAGTAGTCCACGAGCGAGCCTTTCTTTTCGCTGATACACCGAGCACGCGCGCCCTGCTTGATTTCCAGCACAAATAGACAGCGCCGGCCGCAGTCGTGCGCATCGACATATACGGCACCGCCTGTTGCGGCAAACTCGAACGCGTCTGGCGATGGCAGGTTGGCCGAGTCTCCGACAATTGTGTTGACGACATCGTATGCAACACCCGATACAATGTGTCCCATGTGCAGGCGTGAGTCAACCGGGCAATCGAGGGGCGAACGTAAAAAGGCAATCGTAGTGCCATCGGGGGAGAAACGCGGGTTAGAGCACTGGCCAGTGACTTCGCTGACAGAGGCGGCGGCCGACGACGGTGATGCGGTGATGCGGATCTTGTTTGGCTTGTAGGCAGTTGGGGCTGTAAACGAGTCAAGCGGAATGTAGTAGACATCCGTGCAGCCGGCCAAGACGGGGTCAGTGAGTACGGGAGCACGGGCGACAAACACGAGGCCCTGTGCACCGATATCATAGGCAGATGCCGGGGTGTCGGGCTCGTACATGTTGTAGGGTGCCTCGAGAGGCGAGTTGGCGAGTGCATTGAAAAGCTCGCCCAGCTGCCACTGTGAATTGTTCAGAGAGAGAGCCGAGTACCAGATAGAATACGGCTGCGGCTTGAGGTACGAATCCCATTCGCGCACCTGCCAGGTATCGTAGATGCGGGCACTGCTAGTACTGTCGCCGGTCTCGGGCATAGGGGGACCACCGTAGAGAGAACCGTCGCGAGCGACCAGGCCAGCAACAGCAAATGCAATGGTACCGTCAGGCAGTGCCTTCAATCGCAGACCCGAGATGGCAGCCGGCACTGTAGCGATAAGTTGCGCAGTAGATGTGCCTTCTAGAGAATACGTCGCTGCTGCCACGATGACCTTCGTAGACGTTGAGCCGTCGTCGTTCTTCACAGAGGAAAGCCACAGCAGCTTGTCACCGTCTTCGTCCTTTTCAGTCCCAGGCACCCATGCGATGTCGCCAATGTTGGCAATGTCGTCGGGTGAGCCGGCAGCAGTAAACGCCCAGTGGCTGCCGGTGCCGAGGTCCATTAAGAACAGCTCGCGCGTCGTCTTTCCCTTTTTCTTGGTAGATTCATCGCTGAGCTCGTGTGTCGACACTGTAAAGAAGGCAATGCGTCCCGAGGGCGAGGGCACAGCCGGCGAGCGGCGCGGTGCAGACGCAAAGGTCTCGGGGGTGAGCTTCTGGCGAAGGACCATTATGGTGTCTTTAATTTCAAAATGAATTGACAGTAGTTCAATGATTTCTTTTGAAACAACGGACTCGACAACATATAAGACGGAAATCTACAAAGACGCCTGCGCGTCGCTTACGAGTAGGCTGCACTTATCGAGTGCGGAGGTGGAGAGGCGGCCGGTGTTAGTCTAGGCAACTGTTTAAGGTTGGAAGGTGGCAGTCGTTTGTGACGGCCCATGGGCAGTTATCAGCTACCATCTATCATACGGCATTCATCTTCTGCCGTCTTACTCTGGTAGTATTGGTTAATCTTTTTGTGATAATCGAGATGGGCTGGTCATGTTTCGTTGCCTGTTGGCTTATGTTGCGTGTTGTAGGCTGGCATTAGACAGGAACAAAGTTGATAATCTGCTAAATGTTATAGTATCCCTTCTTGTTTTATTTTGGCTTGTTGTTGGGTATTTATTTGCGTTTTCTGTTTGGGTTCTGTCTTTTTTTTTTTTTTTCAAAAAAAAAAAGCATTTCAGAAAATAACGACATGTCAAAGTTGATTTTCCTTCTTTAGCAACTACAATGTATAGAACATCATGATAGGCACTCAAATTTGTATGGTTTTTAAAATAAATAAATTCGGTAACATAGTTATCATTAGCATTCATCAATACCGATTTGTTTTCTTGACCACTCTCACATCAATGCGAGAAACAGAGACTGACAGAAGTAGTGCCAATCACTGTTTCTCCTTGAAGAATAGCTACTGAGACAAGCCGGTGCAAATACTATAAAATTAGCTTTAAACCACTAATAGCACCGCCTCCACGTGTTGCCCCATATTTCTCATACACCCTAAACTGCAGAGTTCAGCCGTTCTACCGCTAGGCTAGCGACACCGCCCAGTGAGCAAATGGCGGGGACTAGCAGGCGCGACTGACAGAAGGTTAGGGCATACGCGGAGCCAGCATTAGTAAAGCGAGACCGCAGAACGCCGACGACGACGACATACGAGACGACTGTGTTGACGAGCCGAGAGCTTTAGCATTGCTATAGACGAATTAGATAACCATCTTTACGACCTTGACGACGACCACGACACTTTTAAACGCCTCACTGCCAGCCTCCCGACCTCCTACATCGGCATCGCATCGCCACCGCATCACATATTGCTTTGGAACTGAGGGCGCACGACACCACAAGCTACGACATCATAAAAAGCCCGCTGTTCAAGATCGACATCACTGGCCACCTCTTTGCCTCCCACCCCGATGCGGGTTCTCCTGCAAACCCCGACAACAGAGACGCCGTCCTTTGCCGGGAGTAGGTAGAGAGAAGAAAAGGCGAGACAGAACAGACGAAAACAACAAACCCTATATATACACACACAATGCCGGGCCTACCATCATCGGTCGACCTCGACGAGTGCATCTCGCGGCTGTACAAGCGCGAACTGCTCGCCGAGTCCGTCATCGAGGCCATCTGTGCAAAGACAAAAGAGCTACTTATGCGCGAGAGCAATGTCGTGCACGTGCGCGCGCCGGTCACGGTCGTCGGCGACATCCACGGCCAGTTCTATGACCTGATCGAAATCTTCAAGATTGGCGGCTACTGCCCCGACACCAACTACTTGTTCCTGGGCGACTATGTCGACCGCGGCATGTTCTCCGTCGAGACCATCTCGCTGCTCGTGTGCCTCAAGCTGCGGTACCCGAACCGCGTGCACCTGATCCGCGGCAACCACGAGTCGCGCGGCGTCACGCAGTCGTACGGTTTCTATACCGAGTGCGCGCGCAAGTACGGCAACGCGTCCGTGTGGCACCACTTTACCGACATGTTTGACTTTTTGACGCTCAGCGTTGTGATCAACGACCAGATCTTTTGCGTCCACGGCGGCCTGTCGCCGTCGATCCACTCCATCGACCAGATCAAGATTATTGACCGCTTCCGCGAGATCCCCCACGAGGGCCCCATGGCCGACCTCGTGTGGTCCGACCCAGACCCAGACCGCGACGAGTTCTCGCTGAGCCCGCGCGGTGCGGGCTACACGTTTGGCGCGCAGGTGGTCAAGAAGTTTCTGGCGGTCAACAACATGTCGCACATTCTGCGTGCGCACCAGCTGTGCCAGGAGGGCTACCAGGTGCTGTACGACGATCGGCTGAGCACGGTCTGGAGCGCGCCCAACTACTGCTACCGATGCGGCAACATGGCGAGCGTGCTCGAGGTCAGCGACACGGGCGAGCGCTTCTTCAACGTGTTTGCGGCGGCGCCGGAGAACGACGAGCACAAGGACGCGGCACAGCAGACACAGCCGGCGAATGGCAAAGCGGGCGAGAACTCGCTGCCCGACTACTTTTTATAGACTTGACTTTCTGCCAGCTGTCATTGTGTCTTTTTTGTTTTTGTTCTGTTTCTAGTTTTACTTCTATTCATATGGCATGTACGATACCTCAATATACATATAGACATCACGTTGCACATCAGTGATACAAAAAGTAGCTGTAAGAGTCAATTTGGCTATCATATTAACCAATCGTGTTCGTGGTATCGTCCTTTGTCTGCATCATCTCCTTTCTTCTGAAATCTACCAGTCCTTGGCAATGTCGAAGCTCCACTCAAACTCCAGGTGCGTCTTCTTGTCGTCGTCGACAAAGCTCGACAGTGCAACGTAGTGGCCGCGGGCCAGCATGCCCGTGGGCGCCTCGTCCTCCTGGAACTTCTTGGTGTACAGGGGCTGCTTGTCCGTGTTGGGGGCGTAGCTGCCCAGCATCTCGCTGTCCTTGCTCACCCGGATGCCCTTGCGCTTCACAATCTGCACATAGCGCAGACCGCTCAGAACCTCGTGCTGGACCTTGAACGTCGCCGCCATCGTGAAGCGGGCGCCCTCCTTGATGGTAAAGGGCTTGTCCTTGAGCGTCGCCTCGGTGCCGGGCACGCTCAGGTCGATGGTGACGGGATCGCGGCCAGGGGTCTCCATGGCCAGGCTGTGGATGATGCACACGCGGGGGTCGCTGGCATCGCTCAGGTCCTTGCCGCCGCCGAGGCCGAGCGACTCCTTGTACCGCTGCAGCGACTCATCGCCAGCGTCTGTTTCGTTAGTATGGGTTGAGGCGTTGTCTGCAGCTGCACAGAGCAGGCGCAGAAGCTCGGCAATATCGGCTTCGGTCACGACAAGACGGCCGGACAGGTCGACGATGTAGTGAGGCGAAGGCGGTGGGGGTGCCGGCAGGGCAAGTGAGGCACTCCGGCTGCGGGACATGGTGTGTTGGTGGCGTTGACGCCGTGTTGGTGCCGTGTTGATTTGGATTTGGGTGGGATGATAGATGCCCAGGGCAGGTTTGAGCAGAGAAGATGTGACAGGCGAACTAGAGTGAAGCCGAGGTGGTGAGAAGCTTAGATGTCATGCTGCTCTTCACTCTATCGTCTCCCTCGCCCCTTCCCTTTCTTTCCGTCTGCTTGCCCTTCCCCTACCCTCTCCCCCATACCCCGTATTGTCGAGGTGTCGAGGATGTGTTGTCGAGGAAGGAGCTACCAGCTGCTCACTGCTCCTGCCCTTTTTGCTTTTTGTTGCTCGGCCTTTCGGCAACAGCCGTGGTCGTCAAGTGCTGCCAAGCCTCTCTTATATCGTCGAGCATCGTGGTCTTGTCGTGTCGTTCAGCCGTCTCCCCTCCTCCATCTACTCACCCATCTGCTGGTACTCGGCCAAGCTCTGCTTGGGCTGAGACAGCTTGTAGCCGGAGGTAACCTCCTCGTGGATGTCGTCTTCGTGGGATGCCATTGTGATGTTGTTGAACTGGTTGCAGATTTGGGAACAAGTTGGAAGAAACAAAGGAAGCTATTCAAGAAGCGAGAAGCCAATGGCAGATTTAATCGAATTATAAAGAGTGGCGGTCAATTGCGATGCTACGACGGAGAGGTAGCTCCCCTTCACCCTTGGCTAGCTGTTTACTCCGTATGTCCTCCACTTTTCTATTTCCATTTGCAGAAGGAGGGGCACTACCCAGTGATTGCCGGCTATTGCAGAGCATTGGCTGTGGCACGTCTTTCGTCTCTACTGTCAGTGATACAGCTGTTGGTGCCCCTTTTCCATTGTTCCCGACTGCCTCTTGCCTCTGCCTGTCTGATGCATGGCGGGGTCTGGGGCAATCAGCCACTGACAGAACACTGACAGGAGACGATCAGGGCCAAAAGCTCTTACAAGATGGCCACGCTTTGGTTTGGATGCTTTGGACTGTTTCAAGGCCTGGAAACGTCTGGCCAGTCTGGCCACTGTGGTTAATTTCGAGCAAGCCGAGATAGCACTGGAACCAAGCGTGTTCAAGTCTAGAGCGCGGAGCATCTAACGGGCCAGACAGTAGCACAAAGACCCGTTGCAGGACCTAACAGCTCTTGTTAGCTGCTATATTGCTAGACTAGGCGCTATACTACTCATAGACTTCCCTTATATGGCTGGCTGGCGAGGCCTGGCGTCTGCGAACGTCTCCGTATGCTACAGAAAGCCAACAACAAACGGCGATACATCGTACACACGTCCACGCCGTTGACGCTGATGCAGATTATGCAGCATGCTTGTCTCGCCTCTCTGCATAGCTGGTCTCTATCAATTCAGCATTATTTCTTTGCATTTTAGCATTATTTTCTTGTTATTAATTTGCAGATTCAAGACAGTCTCAGCGCGGTTGGACAACTCTTCAGGGGCTGCAATGCGGTGTGTTTAGGTTTTGTGCGAGCTTGGGCCGAATCAAGAGTTCGAGAGCTCCAGAGTGGCCTGTATATTCAGACTGGCCGCTGTAGAAGGCCCTAAGCTTCATCCGAAGCTCGCTAAACTCTTAAAGCATGGTTTTACTGCCGCGTAGCTAAAAACACTATACCCCTGACCCTGAACTATGCAGCTGCCCCACTCGCTGTGGTCACGTTTCTCTTCCTCTTCCCTTTGCGTTTTTCTCTTTTCTCTCCTTCCTTTTCATCTCTCTTCTCCTCCCTCTCCCGACCCACACCGTGGCCTTAGTCCTGTCTGGCGCGTCCCCAACAATTCGCAGCGGTAAATTGGGGGTCCACAGTGCAAAGAATATTGAGACTTTAATTTGTATTGACTTTTAATGTAGTATTTACGAGAAATAATTGGAATAAAGATGCGTCGCGCGCCCGACTACACCAGCGCAATTTCCTTTCTGCCACGCCCCTCGTCTGGACACCTTTCTGTTCTCTAATCATACAGTTTTTAAACAGAGCTATAATCTAGGCGTCGATATGCCATAGCGACGATAGACTACCCTGAAAGTATCAATATTTTGTTCGCATTCACTAAACTTCCCAATATTTTCAAAACATTTCAAGCATTTTCGCTAAACGTACTGCTTTTGCATACAGTGATCATGCTCCAAACTGTGTGATCTAGACCTATTCCCACCGCGCTCGCGCTTTGTTCTTCGCTCCTTCCCTTCCGTCCCGTCTCCCTCCCCTTCCTTCCTTTTTTTCTCTTCTCTTTATCGTCGCGACAACTCGCTTTTGGACGTCTTTTGCTTCATTAGTATCATTATCGACACGACTTGACTGTCGTTCTTTTTCGTTGACAAGGTATGTATTCTGATCGTTGTTGATTTCGTCCTTTTTGGTTCTTTTTGTTTTATTTCACCTGGTCTTTTTTTCCCTGTCAGTCCTATTTTCGCCCTCTCTTCAACCCTGCACATCTTTTGCTTGACTTGAAGGTACTTGCTGCTATCGCAAGACAGGCGCATCTTCGCGATCTTATCTTTTTTACTTTCATCTTGTTTACTTCTTACTTTACTTGCCTTTACACCTCTTCACGTCTTCCCCTACACTTACACTGCGATTGCGACCCAGACCCGTCGCGACCAGACTCCGCCCGTCGCAAAACGCCAAAAGACACGCGATCGCGACTTCCCTGTCGAATTGGCTCTTTCCTCTCTCCGCGTTTCTTTTCTCGTCTCTTTTTTGGATAGCCTTCCGCATCTATCCCGTCGCACCTTCCTGTTGTTTTGCGCGCTCATACATACTCTTGCTATCTCCTCCCCTCCCTCAGCCTCACCTGCTTTTCCTTTATCTCTCCTCACTCTACAGAGTACTCTGTACATCAATCGGACCCTGTCGCATGCATCCCGCGTCGCAGCCCAATCACCAACAGCACCGCTAACCGCTACTTCCCCTACTAGCCAACTGTTCACTGTCGCGACCTATTCCAATTCGCTCACTCGAACCCACCCACCCATACCATCTGATCTTCAACACCCTGATCCTCACACCACCCGATCAAGTTTCTCTCTTCACGACCTCACACAATGGCATCTGCACCTAGACGGCTTCCCGAGCGGAAGAACGCCCTTCTTGTCGAGGCAGTCCCTGACCGTCAGTCACTTTCTTCGAACTTATGAAAGCAATACAAAACTAACTAAATAGATGAGGAGCTCATCTCGCGCCGCCGCCTCGGCCAGACCCAGCTGTCGTCGCGCATCGCCGTGAGCCCCAGCTCGGGCGCGTCGTCCCCCGGCAACGGTGCTAACGGCGCCAGCGTCACTGCTTTTGACTACGCCCACTTGCGCGCTCCCCTGCCCAAGGGCATCGTGTCCGGCATCTTCAAGCCCAGCCCCAACAGCTACTTCTTGATGCGCCGCAGCAGCGACGGCTACGTCTCGGCCACCGGCATGTTCCGGGCCACCTTCCCCTACTCCGATGTCGAGGAGGAAGAGGAGGAGCGTCGTTACATTAAGTCTCTGGCGACTACCAGCCCCGAGGAGACCGCCGGCAACATCTGGGTCCCTCCCGTCGACGCCCTTGCCCTCGCCAACGACTACGGTATCCTGCCCTGGATCCGCGCGCTGCTTGATGTCGCCGATATTCCCGTCAGCGGCCCCCCTGCTGCCGACGGCAGCCCGTCCAAGAAGATTGCACCGCCGCCCAAGTTTGTGTCGCTGGCTGCTGCGCCTACTCTGGCACCTCCCACACCCACACCTGCGCCCGTCGCACCGACACCGCGCACCAGCTCGCGCGCGCGCCGCTCGGCCAGCCCGACCAAGTCTGCCGCGCCTACCGCTGTGAGCAAGCGCACTATTGCCAGCCCGCGCAAGAGAACCTCCAAGGCCGCCGCCGCCGCCGCCGCTGCTGCCGCCTCACAGGAGGCCTCGATCGCCAGCACCGAGAGCACGCCCGCTCCCACATCCAACGGCGATGCCGTCCTGCCCTCTGTTGAGGAGGAGGCTGAGAAGGCCGAGAAGGCTGAGAAGAAGGAGACCAAGACCAAGAAGCACTCCAAGAAGAAGTCGGACGTCACCATGACGGCGGCCCCTCCTCTGCCGGCCACCGAGACCAAGGTGTTTGCCGCTGGCAGCGACGAGGCCCTGTTTGCCAAGCCGCCATCGCCGGAGGAGTCTGCCCGTCTGTTGGCCGAGGCCAAGGAGATGGTGCGCGCCGCTGCTGACGAGATTGCTCTGACCGAGGTCGAGAAGGACACCAAGGGCAAGCGCAAGGCCGAGGAGGAGCTCGTCAAGGACGGCGAGGACAAGGAGAACGCCGGCGAGGCGTCTGCGCCCTCCTCCAAAAAGGCCAAGACGGTCAAGACGGACGTGCAGATCCGCAAGGAGCGCGTGCGCAACCGGGCACTGCTGGGCCTGAGCGCGACCATTGCCGTCGGCGCTATCGTCCCGTACGTCATGGGCATGTTATAGTCGGTGTCGCTGCCGATTTACGACGAGAACGAGAACGGTGGATTGGGTTACTACGTCTTTTAATTAAAATCTCGGGTGCAGATTGCTGGTGTCTTTATGCAACTGCAAAGCAACGGCGCTGCGCTCTTCTTTTCTTTTGTCTTGGATGGAGTTTTTTGTTTTCTTTCTTTTTTTGCTTCTTTTTTTGCTTCTGTTCTGTTCTTTTTTACTCCCCAGTTTGCTTCTGCTTCATTACACTATTCACCCCTTATGTTTATATCACCCTGCCTTGCCTCTGTCTCTGCCTCTTCTCACCAGGACTTCTCCCCGTCCTCGTCTTCTTCCGCCTTGCATATCTACTTTATATCTACCCTCACATCTACCATCTATCCATGCCATGCCTCACGTTATTCCCCCTTCGCTTCATCTACCCCAGTTACCCAGTACACAGCTTTATTCAATTATATTACTATTACATTATAATTCAGACAGTGAAGTCATGCAACAATTGTCCGTAGAAGAGCATAGCTCGGCATTATAATTCTGCCGCCTTTCACCGCTCTAGCCTCGGCATTAATCTACTTGTTTGACTTGAATAACACGATACTCTTCAGCAGGAAAGTTGTCTTTGCGATCTTCGCATTTTATTTAAACATCATTAGCGAGACTTGCAGACTAAATAAGGACCTGCTGCTGTATATTTGAGCAGGTCTTAAAAGCTGTCTCACCGCGTCAAATGACCTGGTAGCCGCGTTCTTTGTACCCCAACTCTCCAACTTCGGCAATGGGCGGCTTTTCCTTCCTAGAGGACGATTGGCAAGACCAGCCATGCTGCACAGAGCCCTCTCCAAACGAAGCCAACCTCGGAAAACAGTACCCCTCAGTGTTCACAGCTATTAAATAGAATAGCTCCGTACTCGCTGTGCTTTGCTTGTTTGATTTTGATTTTGATTTAGATGTTTTGATCAAGACAGCAATCACGATGCAGCCAATTCTTCGTCTTGCAAGGCCAGCGGCCTCACCAGTCTCTCTACGCTCTCTAAGCTCATTACACGCGAGACGCTTCTCAGCTTCACCTGTCGTCGCGGCTCGCTATGGCTTCATCGGCCTCGGCCAGATGGGCTACAACATGGCCCAGAACCTACACGCCAAGCTCGACCCGGCCAAGGACTCGCTGGCCCTCTTTGACATCAACACGGCCGCCGGAGAGAAGCTAAAGCAAGCTGCCACCGCAGGAGCGCCCATTACAGTCGTCCCCAGCGTCGCCGAAGCCGCCAAAGATGCAGTATGTCTTTTACTCAAAGTTTACCACAGAATACTAACGAGCAGGACTACGTGGTGACAGTATTGCCGGAACCGGTACACGTCAAGGCCGTCTACAAGGAAATTCTGGACGCTCAGTCAAAGTCAAAATCCGCAGAATCAAAAACACTGTTTGTCGACTGCTCCACCATCGACCCGGCATCGTCGCGGTCTGTCGCCGCCACAGTCGCCGCCGCCCCGGGCTCGGCCGTCTTTGTCGATGCGCCCATGTCCGGTGGTGTCGTCGGCGCCACGGCCGGTACCCTCACCTTTATGCTGGGCGCCGACAAGTCCCTCTTAAATAAAGTCGAGCCCCTCCTCCTCAAGATGGGAAAGAAGGTGCTGCACTGCGGCGACCAGGGTGCCGGCCTCGCGGCCAAGCTCGCCAACAACTACCTGCTCGCGATCAACAATATTGGCACCGCCGAAGCCATGAACCTCGGCGTACAGCTCGGCCTCGACCCACAGGTACTGGCGCGCGTGATCAACGAGAGCACGGGCAAGTGCTGGCCGAGCGAGGTCAACAACCCGGTGCCGGGCGTAGTGGCGACGGCGCCGGCGGGGCGGGATTATGCGGGCGGGTTTGGCATTGGGCTGATGCGCAAAGACCTGCGGCTGGCGGTGGCGGCGGCCGAAGGTGCTGGCGCGAAGCTGGCGCTCGCGGATGCGGCGACGTCACTGTACGAGTCGGCAGAAAAGACGGACGAGTGTCGGGGACGGGACTTTAGTGTTGTGTACCGGCATCTTGGGGGTAAGGAGTAGTAGATATTATAAGAGAGGAATACGAGAATTAGAAAATAGAATCACGGGCCAACTGATAGACCGTCTTTCCCGATGCGACAATGCGACGAGCCAAGACGGGTGAATGGTGAGATTGACAGACGCGACGGTGATAGGAGAATAGCGACTAGAGAGAGAGAATCAGTGCTACCGACGGGGAAAAGAGTCCGCAAAGCTCATCTTACTGTACGTACAGCGATGACAGCACCGACACCGCTAGCAGCTCCAATAGCACTAACACGCCTGCTCCATAGCGCTAGACCCGCCCGGAAGTGGCTGCATCCGAGGTGTAAGTAAGATGACCTCGTGTATTCTTTCTCATTTTTTGTCTGCTTTCCCATCTTTCATTGCTTTTTTTTTTGTTTCTGGTTCCTCGTGCCTGGTACCGACAGGATGGATGACCTGCTGTCTCAGTTCGTAGATTTTCTCAAAGGCGATGCCCAAGTTGATGTCGTCACCGGCTGTAAAAGAAGAAGATGAACAGATGAACAGATGAATAAATACACCCTGTGGCATGGCCACAACGATGCCAGTGAATACGCGTATGCTACAAAGCTGTGCTGTTTCAACCTTGACCGGGCTAGATGTTGCACCGAGCAGGCGGAATTGCGAAAGAACCGTTCTAGTTTTGGGTGTTATTTGTGCTTGTTCTATGGGGACGTTGGAGTCATGCCGCAAGCGAGGTGCGCTAGAAGTAAGCCGGAGAGGTCATATTGTATTGAAAAGTCTTGGGTGTCTGTCGCTTGCGACGGTCAGAGAGATGTTATTCTGCGCTGTTATGGCGCTCATATTTGTTGGCTTGCTAAAAGCCGGGTTGATCAACTTGGTTTTGTAGACAGTTAAGATGAATCAGTTGAACAAGCGAAAAGGAGAGAGTAAGACGGGAGAGAGCATAAGACGAAGAAATTCAAAGATAATCAGAGAAAAATAGAACACAAAACAAAACAATAAGACCCCTCCTATTCTTCTACAAGCGATGCTACCTTGCCAAGCGAGTGCACTTGTAGACTAGGAGAATAAGTGATAAGCCGTAAAACATGGGAAATAAGAGGAAATAGAATAAGACTGACAGTTGGAAACAAATCAAATGGAAAATAAGAAAGAAAAGAGGGTAAGGGTCGCCTCTGGCCCGGGTACATCATCATCGGCATCCGTCCTAGTCTTATATATCTCCGGCAGTCTATTTGCCTCTGTAGTCTCTTTGTTGTTACTTGTTTCTTGTTTTGTATCTTTCTAGTTTCGATTTCGATTTGTATATTCGTTTCTTCTTTTCTTTTTATTGTTTCCTCCTTCTTTATTTTACAACCTTCGACAGCTCGACATAAACTCGACATCATACGATACGATACTCGACGACAACCGCAAGACCACATCAGAAAGAAGAAGAAAAAGGAAAGCAGCCACCATGGCTAACAACACCGCACACCCGTTTGAGATGTGCACAGAGGTGTCCGACCTCTGTCCCGTCTCTGCCACCACGCTCGGCTACTACCCCAACCTCGGCATCAACATCTTCTTCGCCATCGGCTTCGGCATCGCCACACTCGCCCTCGTCGGCGTCCTCGCCTCCGGCCGCGTCCCGCGCACCTGGGCCTACAGCTGCTTTCTTACCGCCGGCGCCGCCCTCGAACTCGCCGGCTATGCCGCCCGCGTGCCCCTGCACTACAACCCGTGGCACCAGCAGGCCTTTGAGACCCAGATCTGCGCCATCATCCTCGCGCCCACCCTCATATGCATCGGCATCTACCTCACCCTGCAGCACGTCTGCCTCGCCCTGTGCCCGCAGCTCAGCCGCGTGCGCCCAACCCTGTACCCGTGGATCTTTGTGCCCGCCGATGTCAGCTGCCTGCTCGTGCAGGCCATTGGCGGCGCGCTCGCTGCGTCGGCCGGCTACACCAACACGACTCTCCTCAATGCCGGCAACCGCGCCATCATTGCCGGCATCGTGCTGCAGGTCGTGGTGCTGGGCCTTTTCGGCCTCGCGTCGCTGGACTACTATGTGCGGCTCAAGGCGTGGCTGAACGGCACCAACACCAAGATCGCGCCGCCGACCGCGCAGACACTGGAGCTCTGGAACAACGGCCGTTTCCGCACCTACGCTATTGCCGTGTCGGTGGCCTACTTGTGCATCCTGATCCGGTGCATTTACCGTGTCGCCGAGATGGCCGGCGGTTGGGGCAACAAGATTATGCAAGATGAGCCGTCATTTATTGTGCTCGAGGGATTGTAAGTCCACATTTCAGTTCACTAAAATCCATGTCAAATGCTAACAAAACAGTATGATCCTCATCGCCGTCCTCATCCTCGCCTTCTTCCAGCCCGGCTTCCTGTTCCCGCAGATGGCCGTCGGCCGCAAGCAGCGCAAGGCCCGCGAGGCCGAGGCCGCAGCCGTGCATGAAGCTGGTAATGCATCCAGTGGGAATGAAAAGGAGGCTACTGTTTGATTTTGATTTTTGTGTTTGTTTTGTATTTGTTCGTTTCTCAGCCTAGATCTTTTAATTAAAACAAAAATGACTAATCCAAAATGACTAATCAATGTTAAAGTCCGAGAATCCACTTTCCACAAGCTAGGCTAATAGTCTCTAATCTAAATCACCCCAGACGCCAACACCAGGCAGCGTCACCTGAATCCGTCGTCATCTGGCCCGTCTCGTCTGTCTCGTCCTCTATCAAGAGTCAACCATTCACTCAGTCTCTGTCTCTATCGCAACAACACTGCATCGTTGCATCGCCATCGCATCGAAGCTGCGTCGCGCACCATGGTGCCGGCTTCGTGATCTCTACTTTTATTTTTATTCTTTCGACTCAATTCAATCAATTCAATTCAACACGCTCCTTTCATTGACATCGACGCTCCTTACTATAGTATCAACGCATCTACATCAACACATCTAATCACATCAACATGGACATGGACATGGAAATGTCGCGCTGCGACGAGCTGCGCACCCCCGGCGTCGCCAACCTCGTCGTGTCCATCTTCATCCTCGTCGGCATGCTCGTGTCCTACCTGCCCCAGCACATCCGCATCATTGCGCGCGGCACCGCCGAGGGCATCTCGCCCTTCTTTATCCTGCTCGGCGTCACGTCGGCGACGTCGGGCTTTGCCAACATTCTGACGCTGCCGCAGTCGCGCCAGGACGTCGCGTGCTGCCACGAGCTGGACACGCTGCACTGCATGGCGGGGCTGCTGGGAATTGCCCAGCTGGGCGTGCAATGGATGTGCTTTGCTTTTATGTGAGTCGAGACGAACGCGAGACGAAGGCGAGCTTCTGCAGCAACTTTTAATGACTACTAACAACAAACAACCAGCCTCGTTCTGTTCCTCGTCTTCTTTCGCTACAACAGCAACGTTCCCGCTGAGGAGCTGCCCGAGCAGCCCCCATGGCAGACGGCCGTGACCGTGGCCGCCGCCTGCGTCGTGCACGGCCTGCTGGTGATTGTTATCACCGCCGTGCTTGCTGCCGTCGCGCCCGCCCACCTATCGACCTGGGCCAACGCCCTCGGTCTCATGGCCGCGCTGCTCGCCGCCGTCCAGTACTTCCCCCAGATCTACACGACCTACCACCTCAAGCACGTCGGCAGCCTCAGCATCCCCATGATGTGCATGCAGACGCCGGGCGGCCTGTTGTTTGCAGGCAGCCTGTTTGCGCGCCTCGGCTGGGCCGGCTGGTCGTCGTGGGGCATCTTTCTGCTGACGGCCGTCATGCAGGGTGTTTTGTTGGTGATGGGCATCTACTACGAGGTGTCGCGGGCTGACGAGGACCAAAACGGCTCTGTCGCTGTTTCCGCCAATGGCACAGAAAGCACAAACACAAATGCAAGTGCCACCACCAGCAGTGCAACGCGCATCAAGAACCGCCCTCTGTACCAGCGCATGCTGTCGTACCGCTCCGCGCGCCTCGACGACAGCACGCCCAGCCGGTACAGCGCGCACCCCGAGCACTACGGCTCGACGCCCGACGAGATCTCCGATATCATCGACCGCCAGGAGAGCGACGCCGCCGCCGAGACACAGCCTCTTTTACGCCCGGGCGGTATTGGAAACCCGCGGCGGGACTATGAATCGGCGCGGTAGCTCTTTCTCTGTTGAATGTACCAGTATGAGGCGAGTATGGAAGACCTCGGCGCTCTTGTGAGCAGCTTACATTACGGCGTTTGGGACGTGTTGCTTATAATGATATCTACTCTATGTATTGCTATTGTTATTTATTATTCACATTATTGCTGATGCATTGAATCTACCATTTGATACTTTGTTACAGATCTGCATCGGGTATTATTCTCGTCCCGCGTCTTTCTGTCATTCTACGTCTCTACAGCTCTACATACACATCGACACCCTTCAGACATGATCTACCTCCCACATCAGCCTCGTCTCATGTTTATTTAGCCACGCTTCACTCCGGATCGACAGTGCAGGAGGGTTTTGATGAGAAGTGGTTCAAAGGAAGTATTCGTAAGCTTTCATCTTCCGTCTTCCGTTCTTTTTGTGCTCTCTTTTCTCCCGCTCCTCACAATGAGTCGACCTTCCCTTTTGACTGCCGTTTTTCCCTTCCTTTTCTCTTTTCTCGTCTCTTTCTCCTTTCTCTTTCCCTTCATTTGAACCTCTTTCTGACCTTTGTCTCGTATTCTCTTCCCATCTCATACCCTGCGTCATGTATTTTTTGTTCACAACTATTACATCCACTATCATACCATTCCTTTAGTCTTAATTTCTACGCTTCACTCTAACTTCTACGTCTGCCAAAATGCATATCCCTCAGCCGCATGTGCGCCGGCAGCTGCCCGGAAAACCGCTGCCCGGAATTGGCGGTTTTGGTCGCCTACCGAGTCCTCTCGCAAATGCTCTCGGCCGCGCTGGTCCGCCAGCAGCTCCTATAGTTCCGGCCGCTGCTGCATCTGCCGTATCTGCCCCTGCTGTGTCTGCTCCTGCTGTCCCTGCTCTGGCTGTCCCAGCTCCGGCTGTCTCTACAACGCCAGTCACATCTGCAGCCTCGACAAACCCCTGTCCGCAGGCCAACGGCACATCCATCGGCAGCGTTCAGCAGTTTACGCTTCTGTGCGGCTCGGTAGCCGGCGGCGACACCCTCAACACAACAACGGCCGCATCTTTTGACGACTGCACGACGGCCTGCGCGTCATCCCATCCAAAGTGCGATGCAGTCACCTTTGACGGCAGCCTGTGCACACTCAAAACTGGTGCCGCCGCAGCAGCCGCCAGTCCTGGGGTCAATACTAAAACCAACATCAACTCGGGACTCGCCCAGTTTCCGCTCGCATCGTCCAACTGTGCATCCCTCACGGGCCCAACCACATCAACAACAGGCGCCATATCATTTGACCTCTTCTGCAACAATGTTATCAACGGGGGCGACATCTCGCAGAGCAACACGGCCACATTCCAGCAGTGCCTTGACCAATGCGCCAGCACGAGCGGCTGCGGCGCCGTCTCCTTTGATCCCGCGTACACGCTCGGGTTCAAGAACTGCTACCTCAAAGGCACGGGTACCGGCGAGCAGGCGCCCATTGTCGATGCCGGGCTGGACTCGGCCGTGGTCAGGTTGGCATCTGCCGGCGGCGCGGTTGTCTCATCTGCCGCCACGGGTTCGGCAAGCAACGGCGTCGTCACGGTACCCCTTGCGTCGCTATCGTCAGCAGTCGCACCCGTGGCGACGTCGCAGGCAGGCCCGACGCTGGAAACACTATCGGCCTCTGCGATCATTGCAACAGCCACGGCACCAGGTCTGCTGTCATTGTCGGCCACGTCTCCCTTTTCGATCGCCACTGCCACTGCAGCTCCGCAAGGTCAAGACTCCATCACGTCGGCACCAGCCGAGACCAGCCGGGCATGGATTGCAGCACCGGTCGTCGGATCTATAGCTGCCGTCACGGTCGTGGCCGTCATGTTTGTTCTCTGGGGCCGCCGGCGGGGCCGAAGATCGTCCTCGCGGATGTCTCTTGGCAGTCAAGATAGCCTCGATGCGCAGAGACGGGATATTTCTAGACAGGAAGTGGCCATGGCGGTAACTACCGACTCAGTCGAACGTCTTTCTATCAAGGGCAAGAGTAAGGAGAAGGAGAAGGAGCCGCTGCGCAATAGTATGAACGGGCTAGCACAGAACCAGACGTCCTTGAACGGATTTGACTTTGGGAAGTAGTGGCAGGCGATGGTTTAGGGAGCGTTGGAGTTGTGGTATTCTTGGTTGTATTTTGTGTCGTTATCTATTTTGTCTTGTTACCGGTGCTATTATTTTGTGGTTATATCTGGATGACTACTCTTTGTATTTTCTTGTTTATTTTACTATGTTTTGGTTGCAGTTGAGCGTTTGTAAAGATTTATTTTTTCGTACTTGTTTTATTCTTGCGTATTTTTTCTTCTGTTTCTATTTTGATTATTCTTTTCTTTACATTTTTAAATATATCTTGAATCACAATGTGTTTTTTTGTCTATACTTTGGATTCCATCGTGATATGTTTTTGTGAATAATCAATATTGAGAACATTTTGCGTCAAAATTCTCTCAAGATTCTTCGATAATTGCTAAACGATAATTATTACGATCTTTTTTTTTTTCTTTTTTTTTCTTTTCCTTTTCTAGAAAGTCAATCCATCAAAGATAAGCTGGAGCATATCACCAGCCTCACAGTTGCAAGCCGTACAGCCGTGGTGGCTCGCTTTTCGCTAATACAAGGCGACAGCCCAACCACATGTTAATGCCGCTGGCAAGGCCGCATCATACAGACCGTACCCACGGCAATGCCACCCACTGATAAAGTAGACCGCATCAGTGACACCTGCCTCTGGATTAATCTATACTTGTTATTCTACGGAATATGGCACCTATCGGCTGCGACGTGATGCTGTCAGATAGCCACGAAGGGAAGGTCCGTCCAGCTCTACATAGTGCACAATAGTGTGCAGCTATATCAGATGCGATATAATCTACAAATAACTCCAACCTGTAAGATATCCTTGGCCTGATTCGCTCCGAACCTGGGTTGATGGATGCGGAGACGGAGCCGATTTGGTCTCCGAATGCATTTACCTCGACCTTTTAACTGCAGAACACAAATTACCAATCATGACACTGCATATGTGATAAGCGGCTCTCGCATGTGATGAGCATGGCCATGTCTCCCGAGTTGTTCGATTCGGCGCCTGATCATCTCAAGTCCCATGTTCGCGACGTTGTCTAGACCTCGAATAGGACCTGCCCGATTTAGTAATGAGCGTCGTCGACAAAGTGCTTCCTCTGTTGCCTGCCGTAAGAGGCAGCTGGGTCAGAGTGGTAGATACCGTCCGAGGCATTTTAGTCATCAAGATCTATCGACTGAAGCATCTACCACTGTAAGAAATCACTCGTCACTTTTCGGAATCTCATCATCTGCCTCAACATCTTCACAGCTAATTAGCCCACTGTTCCTGACTACCCAGGCCTAGAAGCACTAATGCCATGATTGTACTCGACGCGTGCCTGTTCGCCCCCAAGAACAAAGACGCGAGGAGAGCTTGTTGTTCTTCGATTGTTTAGAGTCGATTGTTTAGAGTGAGTCTTTAACAGCTTAGTCCTAGGCTGCCAGAGTGCCATTGTGGGATCGGCTCACTCCAGAGTGGCCCGTAGCAGCTTAGGGACTCGGTAGGCCAAAATGCTTCCCCCATGAATCCTATTCCTTCAAATCCTCCGTAGTTCCCGTTGAGTAAAAATTACGGAGTAAATAGCATTATCGTCGCGATGGTAGAAAGAGCAAATCAAGATCTACAAACACTTCTTCCTCCTGCTCGTCGATCCCGACAGGGGTCTGCACTCGGAGTGCTGGCTAGTAGCACTGCTAGCACTGCTGGCACACGCTCTGCTACGCTGTAAAGCGACGCTGCTTTGACGCCTTCCCATATCGTCCTGGCTTCGTTGTAAGTCTGAGGAGTAAACAAGCTTTAGTTTCAGCGAGTGCAGACTTTACTCCGGACAACGACGGAGATCGGGACGTAAACGAGCAGCGAGGATGCGGGCATCAAGAATTCGAGTACGGAAATTCAAGAGAGTCAAGAGTGAGTCGAGAGGCGGTTTGAGGGGATTCAAGAGTGGTCACAAAAACGACGATGCACCCTTGTCAGCCCAGCGGTTACAGACAAGACAACATCATGTTCATCGTCTGATTATCTGATTCGTCTGCTTGCTGTTTGATATTGAAATTGACAACCCTTATTAAATTCAAGTCTCCCTACAGAGTAACTTCCCAACGACCAAAAACGTTTCAATCACTAGTGAAACGAAACAACGCAAGACGGAGACTGGCGAGTGGATAAGGAGCAAGTGACGCGTCAGAATACCCTCGGAATACTCTGAACTTTGAAGTTAAAGCATAATCCTCGGCACAGTAGCATAACAGGAGGCTAGGTGAGGCGAGGCTCAGTCGCTACCTGTCTATTTTTACTCTGCTCTTCTATTCCCTATTTTCTCTACTCTGCACAGCTGAACTGCCGCATAAATACAGCCTCACGACGCCGCACACGACTCAAGCACTCTTGGCCACGATCTTGGCGGCGTGGGAGTTATTTAGAGACTGTTTTTAAATGCATCGTCTTGGTATTCTTTGTTGCAGTCTGTCGCAGCAGAGACCCAAGAAACCCGAGTGATGGAGCGAGATCTCTTGGTGTCTTGTCGTGATCTCTTGGTGTTGCTTGATTTCTTAGCCTCTTGGTGCTGGCCTGTGTCGGTAAATGCACTCTGGGGCGGCCCTACGATGAACGGAGCAATAGTTGCAACTTGCAAGTGACAGTGCGTCGCATCTGCCGGCCAAGACTCTTCCCGTCTGGGCAGCTGTTAACGCTGCCGGATACCATTTCCACATCGGCGATGGCATCATTGATAACGACAGTAGAATCTGCTTCTTCTCTATTTACATCTTGTTCCCATATATTTACATCTCGGAGATCATGAACCCTCACTTGCGGTGACCTTCCCAAAAGATGCAAGCCTCGAAAGCGGCCTTGAAGTGGCCTTTCTCGTCTTTGAAGTGGTCTTTAGCTTTTGAATTAAGAAAGACCATGCATGGCCGATCACCGACAAACAGGGATACAGATAAAGAAGAAGGAAAAAGAATCACGGAGGCAATTACATCAATTGTGTCAAGGAGGTGATAACAATGGCGACAATGGACCATTCAAAGTCGACGGGACTTTCTTTTTTGCTTTCTTTTCTTTTTCGGGACTTTTTTTTATTTTACATCGTCCCTTGATGCACTTTCGATTTCTATTCCGATTTGTTCTTCTTCCACTGGCGATCATTACTCAGGTCTTCCAGGCAGAGGACGATCCATTCCGTAAAACACGCTGTAAAAGAGATTCAAGACACGGAAGACGGCTGTCACTCAAGAGCCGTCACTGATAGCCGTTGACTGCCATCTGCTGGTATTCTAGCCATCTGTTTTCACTGTAGCGGCCTTTTTACTTGATTTACTCGATTCCCAGTCGATTGATGGCGATGCCGACACTATTACACCATCGTCGGCCCTCATCGCCGGCATCTCTGAAGCCCCCATTTTGACTGCCGTTAGCCCTCTTTTATGTTTAGCCAGTTTGCCTCCCACTAATTTGACATAACTGCCCTACCGTGAACTACTCCAGACTACTACAAGCTACGACCAGCTTCACTGTACAGACAAAGGCACCACTTGAACTAGAAACTACTGCAGAGTACGTACTCACTGCCGCGTAAAAGTTTCAGAGGTGCGTGGCCACTACAGACGAAGACCGTTTCTCCGTAAAAATGGGAAAAGAAAAGAAAATAGAGCCAATCGCCACGAGTAAGACATGGCACTGACGGGTAAGACATGCCCAGACCCCATTTCTGCGGGTGGCCTGTCGACCTTGGCACATGGCAGGTCCTACTCTGTACTCAGTACTTTGTACTGTTCGTCCCTGGCTAGTCCTGTCTGTTCTTTTTACATTGAAAGAGCCCTGTAAATCAAAGACGACCCCTGAAGCTCGCTCAGCCTGCCTGCTGCGCGCGGTTCTATTTCCATGTTCTATTATTGACGTATATGTGCTCCGATATAGACGACAGATGCACATACTCGACACCCAGATACCAACCCCGGTAATTATGCGTCCCTACCTTCACCTATCTCTGCCGTCCTTCTCTTCTTGGCAGGTCAGTATGCACTGATGCACTGATGCAATGGTACAATGACGGGCTGGCAACGGTGCACCGACGCAGCAACATCGTCTGCCCTGCACTCCGGATTGTGTCTTCGGATGTGAAAGAATTAGGAAGGTCGAGGTAGCTGCTGCAAGGCCGGCGCCTGTTGATGCTGCGAAAACGAGTGACGTTTGACGGCTGTCATCTGCCGGTTTACCCTCTTTGCTATTTTATTCTAGTCGTCTTATCAGAGGTACATCGTTTCCTGATC
Source organism: Ophiostoma piceae (assembly GCA_032248835.1). Classification (NCBI taxonomy): domain Eukaryota; kingdom Fungi; phylum Ascomycota; class Sordariomycetes; order Ophiostomatales; family Ophiostomataceae; genus Ophiostoma; species Ophiostoma piceae. Next base: position 2,175,011 of record CP135129.1, read on the forward strand.
CAGGAGGAGGTTAGAGAGGTCCTCGTGCATGTGAAGCAGACAAAATACATCGAGACTAGAGAGTGGGAGCAAAGTAGTCAGAGACAAGCGTGTAGATCCGAAAAAGGAAGCTTAGTAGGAAGTAGTCCAGGGTTAAGATGGAGGAATATAACAATTAAAGAATAATAAAGAATAATAAAGAAAAAGGGAAAAACGAAGGAATAGACTCAACACAGCCCATCAGAGGGTTATGCCCATCTCCATCCCCATCCTCCCCCCTACCCACTTGTTGCCTTTACTCTATTCTTTGCTTTGCCCATAGATCGTCCGTCCTCTCAAGTATATAGCTTGCCTTGTTCCCTCCTCGTTTTCTTTTTGTTTTGTTTTATCCTCATCAGCTTCAGCTTCCAATCACACAGCAGCTTCACTCACCTCACACTCTCTACCTTCTTCTTTTTTAATACATTCACTTTTCAACCACCTTCACAATGAAGTTCACTGCCATTGCCGCTGTTGCTGCCCTCCTGGGCGCCGAGGCCGTCCTCGCCAACCCCGTCACCCTGGTGCCCCGTACCCCCCGTGCCTCGCGCCGCTCCGGTGCTGGCCGCAAGACCAACCCCAAGGTCGCCATCGAGGCCTCGTCCCACGCCGCTTCGACCACCAACACCACCGCTGAGGTCTCCTACTCCCAGAACTGGGCTGGCGCCGTCCTCGTCGGCACCGGCTTCAAGACCGTTGTCGGCACTTTCACCGTCCCCACCCCCTCCGTCCCCTCGGGCGGCTCGTCCTCCACCGAGTACGCCGCCTCTGCCTGGGTCGGCATTGACGGTGACACCTGCCAGACTGCCATTCTGCAGACCGGTATTGACTTCAACGTCCAGGGCAAGACCGTCTCCTTTGACGCCTGGTACGAGTGGTACCCCGACTACGCCTACACTTTCTCGGGCTTCTCCGTCAGCGCCGGCGATGTCATCACCCTGACCGCCTCCGCTTCTTCCACCTCGGCCGGCAGCGTCACCATCCTTAACAAGACCACCGGCAAGTCCGTCTCGCACTCGTTCAGCGGTGAGACCGACAAGCTCTGCGAGACCAACGCCGAGTGGATCGTCGAGGACTTCTCCGAGGGCAACGACCTGGTTCCCTTTGCCAACTTTGGCACTGTTACCTTCACCGGTGCCGGTGTTACCAAGACCGACGGCACCACTGTCGGCGTCACTGGCGCTGAGATCCTGGACATCAAGCAGACCAGCGTCCTGACCTCGTGCTCCGTCTCGGGCTCCAGCACCGTTGCCTGCTCGTACGTCTAAGCGTCTCAACGAGGTTACAAGCTCACGAGGCTTTGGCCGAGTGAGCGAGTTCTGAAGTGATCTTTGCGACTTTCTGATCGCTGATCTACACGACCTGAGCTATGCTCAACGGCATCCGTGCCACCAATCTTTTTTTAACGTCTCTGCCTGCTTTTCTTCTCTTCTATACCTTTTCGTTTATCCAACCCTTCGTCTCGCTGCAGCCCACAGCTTGATTTGTATATAGGGCTATGAGTGGGAAACCATTCAGTACAATTTTGAATATATCAAATACAATATATAAATATCTCTTACAATCTCTGTCCATCTTTGTGATCTGCCTAACGTCTGCAATTCCCATCATCTACTGGACCTACAAGACCTGAAAAACTTACATAACGGCATATTTTGTGATTGTTATACTTTGGGGTCTCGTTATACTCCATCTAGTACTGCTCAGCATCTGTACGTCTCTGTGATACACATTGCTGTTCATTTCATATTTTCTCGTTTTCATATCAGCTCGTGTAAGTCGGCACTGTGCGGGGATGCAAATGTACATGCTGCACTGTGTGATTAGATAATGGCTAAATTCAAGGTCATGTGACCTCGCATGTGCCTGTCAAGCAGCAGACTTGAAACTCGTCATCTATGCTGTCATACACATCCGTTAGGTGTTCAAGAAGGGCTACCTAAGTTTCTAATTATTCGATGCCCGTCAGCCTGATATTAACTCGACGACCTGGTGACTGTCGAGAGGTTGGCGATCCAAACAAAGAGGCCGGTCAGCGAGACAGACGGTGGCGTGCATAGTCAGATATATCAAAGAGATCCTTGATCAGAACGGTGCAGACAATCAACTGTTAAGGCTATCGTCTGCCAAAATCATTACGCATAAATTTACCTTGAAGACCAGCCTCTGTAGCTGTGGTCCTGACGATGCATTCCAGTGCGGGATTGCCCGTGGCTAAAGGTACCTCGTAGCCCCGCAAAACGCCACCAAACTAGAAGTCACCTTTTTGGTGTCCCCCTCACATGTAACACCGCGCTAGCCCCTTTTGAACCTACAGCTGCAGCCTCCTTGCTGGCCATAGTAGACTTCGACAGCCTGCCCATTCATCACAACGCCTCTCCCGTTTGACGACATCTCCTCCACCTCCACACCCCCTCCAGCGCAGCCATCGAAATTATCTAGATCATCCAGATCTAATCCGGAACAGCTGCATCCGACACTCAATTAATACACTCACACTCTCAATCACGCGTCACCGCTGATCGCCACCTAGACAGCTTCGATCGCGCCCCTCGAGCTCACCCCCTCGACCTCGACCTTGCGATATAACCGAAAATCAACGGCAGTTCAAGACATTGCATCGGCACGGCATTGGACCGACCGCATTGACCGAAACTAGACGCGACCGACGGCCGTTACCCATTGCCGGCCTCGAGGCGGCTCGCGATGTTGCTGTCCTTCCCGGTCGCCTCGATCTGACGGAACACCACAGCCGAGTCCACCGAGTCCACCGAGTCCAGCTCGACATCACATTTACCACTACGAATACTACACGAAACTACCACCCACCTAGTCCACAGCCATGGCTTCGGGCGGCCGCGAGATGGGCCGCGCCGAGCGGTTCGAGGACGAGAAGCGTCGCATCATCGACAGCTGCTTCAACCGGCGAGACGAAGATGGATCAAGTAGGTCTTAGATTGACGTTCCTGTTCTGTACACAGACACCATACTGACCTTCAGTCATTGAAACGTATATCACACATATCAAAATCCTCGAGTTCTCATCGCACCCGACATCCCCACCACCTCCCGCCTCCCGCACCCCCCAGTCCGAAAAGAACCGCGTCATTATCGTTGCCGTGCGCAAGTCCGGTCGCGTACGTGTCCACAAGTCTAAAGAAAACGCCAACGGATCTTTCAGTATCGGCAAGACATGGGATCTCAACGACCTCACCGCCCTGGAGTCCTACACCGCCGCCAACGTGAACCCCGATTTCCGCTCCTGGGCCGGGAATGTGGGCTTCCTCATCACGCTGGGCAAGCCGTACTACTGGCAGGCCCAGACCGACAAAGAGAAGCGTTTCTTCATTGCCAGTCTGCTCAAGATCTATGGCAAGTACTCGGGCGGCCGCGTGCCGACGCTCACGGGCTTCGACGCGTTTGAGCTCGAACAAATTCAAGGCGGTGCCCAGCGAAGAGCACCCGCTCCCCAGGCTCAGGCGGCACCTCCAGCAGCACAGGCTCCTCCTGCCCAAGCTCAAGCTCAAGCCCCTCCTCCCACACAACAGATGCCACCACCAAGAGCACCACCTTCGACACTCTCGGCACAGTCTTCCTTCTCACAGCTCTCGCAGGCGCAACAGGCGCAACCGACGATACCAGTGCTGCCTCCTGCACGCGAACCCGTTCCTATTCCATCGCCTGCCGGCGCTGGCCCAGGATCAGCACCTGGATCTATGGGCTCGGCAGATTTCCGCAACCAGCGCAGCGCCATACTTGCCAACGGCAATGCATCCCCGTCGGCCAGCATTGACTCGAGCCGCTCAGCCACCCAGTCAGCCATGCGGCGTCTGGCCGGCAGCAACAAGAGCCAGGAGTCGGTTGCGGCCTCTGTTGCTGCATCCATGACCGGCCGCAGCGACGACGGCAGCAGCCTCCCTCCACGCTCACGAAACGGTCCTCCTCCAGGTAGCAACGGTGGCTTGGCAGACAGCCCAGCCATCACCGAGGGCAAGCCGCCACCAGAGCGCAAACGACCACCCATGGACCCTTCGCGGCCGCAAGGCATCTCGGACGAAAACCTCGTGCCCGCACCGCTTATGAGCATGGGGCGTACACAGGCCACTACTCCTACTTCCGGCAGTAGCAACAACAACGTCGTACCACCGCCACGCAGCTCGAACCGGTCCTCTCCCTTCAACGAGAACAGCCGCCCCAACGACATGGTCCCGTCACCACTACGAAGCCCTTCGAACGGATCGTACACTGCCGCACCGGCAGCACCTCCGACCCAGACCCTGCCGAGACCGCCTCCCCAGTCACGATCAATATCCGATTTTGCAAAGGTTGTCAAGGCAGCATCTGCTGCTTCGGCTGCCACGGCTGCTTCGGCCGCATCTGGCGCGCCAGTAGTAGCATCTACGCCCATTACCGAATCGCCGACCGCCATGACGCCTACCACTGCGCCTGGAGAAGATGCTGCAGCAACACCCGAATCGCCAGCTGTGTCTGAAGACCCCGAGGATAGCCGTCCCGGCCTGGGCCCGATGATCAAAAAGAAGTCCAAGGGCGATATTGCCAATGTGTTCTGGAAGGCAGCCACAGCAGCAAGCGTGTTTAAGCCGCGCCCTGGCGGTGCAGGCGAACGCCTGCGGCTGGCGGCTAACAAGTTCAACGAGGGACCTGACGGTATCACCGGTGTCGTCCCAGCACCGCCACGGCCAGTCTCGCCCAAACCTGAGCCCGAGTCGGCAGCATCAGAGGAACGCCCCAAGACACCCCAGCGATCATCAGTGCGGTCGATTCCCGAAGTCAAGGTCACGGTGCCTAACTCGAGCCGGCCGTCGAGTCTGCAAAAGCCTGCGCCTATCAGCAAGGATGCTGGCGACGACAAGCCTCCGCCTGTACCACCCAAGCAGAAGCCCGGTGCCATGATCGAACAACCACGCAAATCTGTCATTACGGGCAACGACGCCAAGTATCTGGCCGCGCTGGGTGTGGACTCGACAATCATGGACAAGCACAGCGTCGAGTTTGCCAAGTGGCTGGACTACTTTGGCTGGGTGCCCGGTGACTCGATGCGCAAGATCAACACTGAGGATCTCAAGATCGACCTGGACCGCGAGCTGAACCGAGCCCAGGCTGGCGGTTGGCTGGCACGGTTCCAGGAAGAAGATGACCGTGTCGAGTCGATTAAGAAGGGCATCGACACGGCCATTGACGAGTGCGAGGAGCTGGATAACCTTCTGACACTCTACAGTGTCGAACTCTCGACGCTGTCCGACGATATTGCCTACATTGAAGCTCAGGGCCAGGGTCTGCAGGTGCAGGCGGCCAACCAGAAGCTGCTCAAGAAGGAATTGGAGTCGCTGCTGGACACATGTGCCATCACATCAAAGGATCTTGAGGCGCTGCGGACGGCACCTCTCGAGACACCTACAGGCATCGAAGAAATCGAGACAGCGCTGGTGACACTCTACAAGGCCATGTCCAAGATCAACCCGAGCCTTGGCACAGGCGGCAACAGCGACGGGGCCGCATCGGCACTCGCGCAGCTCGAGGCGGCAGCCAACGGCACAACAGCGGCCGACCAGGCAACAACACTCAACACAGACTTTGGCCAGATGCGTGTCGTGCGCGAGAAGAAGGAAATGTACCTGGCCGAGAGCGACACGTTTATGCGCCGCCTGGTAATCTGCATGGCCACCGAGTTTGACCAGGCGTGGGCGCTGACGCGCAAGGCCATGGAGAGCGCACTGGCCAAGAAGGTCGACCCGCGCAACCACGATGTCGGCCGCGATATGCTGTGGAAGTACAGCCCGCTGATTCTGTACGCGCGCGAGGCTGACCTGCCTAACTGGAACCGTATCATCCAGATTTACGAGGACAAGAGCCACCCTGTCTACAAGTCGCAGTTCCGTGATCTGCTGATGGCCTGGAAGAAGAACGCACGCAAGCCCAATGCCGACGACAGCGAAATTATCTTTACGTCTCTACAGGAGAAGAAGGAGGAGAGCATCACGACAACGGCGCGCAAGCTGACAGTCAAGCGTAGTCAGACGCTGGCGCGGTCGCTGCGCTCGCCCCTCGGCGAAGGCAAGAACTCCGAAAAGGCGGCCAACGCCGGTAACGACTCGCGTAGCCATCCCTATGAAGTGTTTGCTAGCGTACTCGAGGAACTGCTGCCGCTTGTGCAGATGGAGCAGAACTTTATCATCGATCTGTTCCATGCGACAACACTGCACCAGACCGACTTTGCCGATGCCGTCGCGGCCTGTCGCCCCGCAGACCGTCGGGGCACGAGCGACCTGCGCCGCCACCGGCCCATGGAGCCGGACCGGGAACTAGCGCGCCGCGTCACACGCGCCATGGAGGCCGTTTTCTCGTTTATGGAGCAGGACCTGCAGAATCTGATTGACTGGGTACTGTCGTTGGAGGCACTGCAGGGCATCGGCGTCATGGCCACGCTGGAGCGTCGCATGGGCGACCTGGCGCAGTCAAACCAGGAGTTTTTGAACAACACGCTGCAAAAGCTGCACAGCACGCTCGAGGGCCGGTTCCGCAAGTTTGTGGACGAACAGGTCCGCGCCATTGAGGAGACCAAGGTCAAGATCAAGAAGCGCAAGGGTGTCATTGGTTTTATGCGCATCTTCCCCAACTTTAGCGTGGCTGTTGAGAACATGCTGGCCGACGTGGCCGTCGACGACCCGCAGAACCCATCTCAGATGCAGTCGTCGTCTGTGTTTGGCGTGCGCCGCACGGTCGATGGCGAGTACGACCGCATCCTGCGCAGCATGTTCGAGTCGCTCAAGGTGATTGCGCGCGAGAACCCGACGATGACCGCGGCGTCAGCCGGTTCAGCCGATCCCGAGGACAAGGAGGCGCTCAACTTCCACATTCTGCTGATCGAGAACATGAACCACTACATTGAAGAGGTGGACAATGCGCGCGGCATCCGCGTGCTGGCGGCGTGGAAGGAGGAGGCGTCCGCCGAGCTGCGCGAGCACATGTCGCTGTACCTTAACGCCGTCATGCGCCGGCCTCTGGGCAGACTGCTCGAGCACCTCGAGAACGTCGAAGCCCAGCTGGCGTCGGGCAAGGCACCCGCGGCCGTCGCCGCGCAGCCGAGCAACAGCAAGAACACGTTCAACAAGGTGCTCGGCAGCTACGACAGCAAGGAAGTGCGCAAGGGCATCGACACGCTGCGCAAGCGTGTGGAGAAGCACTTTAGCGGCAGCAACGAGGAGGACGACGACGGCAAGGGCGATAACAAGAAGTTGATCCCGCTGCCGACGATGCCAATGTCGACGCAGAATTCGGCGAGCAAGAGCCACCTGGTGGCGATGGTGCTGGCCGAGGCGGAGCGGTTCTACGGCGAGGTGGAGATGCGCATCAACACGATTGTGACGAATGTGTACGGCGGCGATGTCATGTACGAGTGGCCGCGGGCGGACGTCAAGCAGGCCTTTGCCGGACGGTAAAGGATTGGCTTTTGACGTGGGTAGTGTTTGTTTGGTGGTGGTGTGTTTTCATTCGGCGTATATATTGGAGCATTCTATTTGATTTATTGCAATTTGTCTTGCGTTCTTGTGTTTATGTTTCTATATTCCGTGCATGTTGTGTACTATACATCTGTCTTGTCTATTCGCTGCCAACTCATCGTCTTCGTCATTGCAGTCTTGTCTTCCGGCTGATATACGTATCTCGACCTCTATCGCCCATTGTCTTTTTGCCGACATTGTCAATTTGTGGCTAATATCAGACATCTGGTGACGCGGGACACCCCCTCCGCCTTGGTAGTCTTGTCGATGGATGTCCGAGATTAATACCAACTGTTGATGTCTTTCCTATAATTCGTTGATACTTGATCTATTCTTGTCAGTTTGCCGTGGTCAAAAGGGGCCTCTCGGGTCCTCCGCGCTCTTAATCTTCTTCCTCTTGTTTCTTCTTTGGTCTCTCCTTCCCTGCATCACTATTGCCAACATGTATCTACAGTACACAGTCCTCCTCTTTTCTGCCCTAGCTGCGGCTGCTGTCCCGCAGCTACCCCTGCCGACGACATGCAGCGGCGTTCCGGCTGCCCACTTCCCGGCCATGACCGTCGCCGACGGCTGGAAAGTCATGAAGCTCGTCGGCGGCCTGCGTCAGGTGCGCACGATTGTCTGGGACCCCCTTGGGCACATGCTCGTGTCCCAGGCCGGTAAGGGTATCTCGGTCCACACATTTGGCCCCGACGGCTGTGTCAACAGCACGAACATGCTCATCAGTAATGTCGCCCTCAACCACGGCCTCGCCATCACGCCCGACGGCAAGACGCTCTATGCCAGTTCGGAGCGCAACGCCTTTTCGTGGACCTACGACGCAGCCACCCAGAAGGTGTCCAACCAGAAGACGGCCATTGCCGGCATGGATTCGGGCATCCACTCGACGCGCAACCTGCTCGTCGTTGAGTCCAACCCCAACCTGGTCATCCTTCAGGTGGGCAGCAACGCCAATTTCGACTATGCCGCCGCGGACAAGGCCACGGGCCGCGCGATTGTCAAGATCTTTGACATGAGCAAGGCGCCAGCGAGTGGATACAACTACAAGACGGACGGTGAGGTTCTGGGCTATGGTCTGCGCAACGAAATTGGTTTCACCGCCGATCCCAATGGCCACATCTGGGGTGTCGAGAACTCGGGCGACGACTTTACGCGAACTGTCTCCGGTCGCCGGTCTGACATTCACAAAGACAACCCGGCCGAGAAGCTCAACTACTGTATGTCTCTCTTTTTGTTCCAATCGTTGACTTAAACTAACCAAACAGTGGGCGATCCTTTGAAGACGCGCGACGTGTGGTACGGCTACCCACAGTGCTTTGCCGTCTGGGATCCGTCGTCATTTAGCGACAACAAGGCTCTGAAGACAGGCAGCCACTTTGTGCTGGCACCCAACGCGACGTACAGCGATGAGACCTGCAACAGCAAGGCCACAGCGCCGCGCCTCACCTTCCAGGCCCACAGCGCGCCCATCTGGAACACGTTCGACGGCGACGCCAAGAACATGTACGTGACGTTCCACGGGTCCTGGGACCGGCAGCCGGCAACAGGCTTCAAGGTGGTCGAGATTCCGTTCACCAAGCTGGCCGACGGGCGCTACGATCCCGTGGCACCGGCCGACAGCACCAAGGGCTACAACGACATCTGGGCATCGACCAACCCTGGGTCATGCACGGCCAACGGACTGACGCAGAGCAACTGTATCCGGCTGTCAGCTGCGGCATGGGATCCGGCCGGTCGTGGACTGTTTATTGGCAGTGATAACGCAGCTGAGGGAGAGGTTTTCATTCTATCGAAGAAGTAGCCGTCGATATTGTTGAGGTTTGACCGTGTGGGTCGATATGAATGCGATTAAAACTCTTTCAGAACGGGACTTCCTAGTTTAATAAGCATCATGCAATCCTTATTGACTGCTGCCTGTCGTCTGATCTTGGTCGACGTGGTCCATGCTGGCGATGCCGACTCGCGATGTGAGGCCTGATACGGACTAGCGTTTAACGCGTGCCAAGCTTTTCCTATTTAGGACTCATAGCGCGAGTTCATGTTGCGGTCATAGGACCCACTTACCGTCTTACAGCTTCGACAGCGCCTCAGTGCTTGGAGCGCCTCTCAGAGACGTTGTCGTTATCGTTTTGCAGTCTTTGTGTTAGTTCCCCCAAATTCCATTGGAAATGATGTTCTAGCAAGGGACCAGAAAGCTTATTTTGTCAGATTTGATTCTTTGCCGGTATCCGTCCTTGTGCAGAGTCTCACCTTACTCCATCCTCCTCGACTCGTAGTCACAATGAGTAGTCAGACCGTCAGCAAACCCCCAAAACGTCAGGCAGTTCTTTCATATTATTGGTATTAGTTTGGTATCTGCGTTCCATTGTGCTTGTTATCGGTGTAATATCTGGCCGCCTAGTTTACTCAGCATGAGTCGACCGTTTCAGTGCTGGACAAAACACAAAGGGTCCGACTGGTACGAGGCTAGGACCAAGTGCCGTCATCTTAAGCTTAGCTGCGCCCTATTTAGTTCTTTTAAATGGCCATGTGCTAAGCCAACTCTGGGTCCACGAAGCTTTTCGCATTCAAAGTCCCTTTTGGGACATCTGCTTGTTGAAGCCTCTCTAGATTTCGTGGTATATAAGCCCTGCATTCGGGGTTCATTCCCAGGAAGCAGACAATTCTCCGAGCAACACATTCTTAGACAGTGAAGACCTACACCTCAACATGATTCTTGCATACAGATACATCAAGAAGAAGCGCAATGAGAAGCGCGAGCAGAAGCAGAAGGAAGAGCAGCAGCAGGGCCACCATGACACGCCCAAGCGAGACCAGCAGCCACAACCACAAGCAGCTGCCGGCTCTCCTGCTGTGAACACAGCGTCGTCGGGCCTAGCCATCACTCCCCTTGAGGAGGCTGGCACTGCAGATTCTGCAGAGAAGAGAAAGAAACATGAAGAGACGCAAGAGGGTCAGGAAGACGAAGCCGAGAAAAAGGCCGCCAAGAAACGCCGCTACATCTACCGCTGCAAGGTCATCTTCGGCCTCATCATGCCTTTCACCCTGCAGAGTCTCGATACAACCATCATCGCGTCCGCCCTGCCCTACATTGCCAACGACTTTCACCAGCTCGCCCAGCTCAACTGGATCATCTCCGCGTTCAACTTGACATCGGCGGCTTTCCTGCCCTTTTGGAGCCAGGTCGCCGACATCTTTGGCCGCAACACCACCATCCACACGACCCTCGTCATCATGCTGGTTGGCTCGGCCATCTGCACCGGTGCTCCCACGAATGCGTTTGGCGTTCTCCTGCTTGGTCGCGCTCTACAGGGCGTCGGCGCTAGCGGCATCAACATTTGCGTGCGTACCATCCTGGCCGACCGCGTGTCGCTCAAGGAGTACGCGCTGCACTGGACACTCTTTGCCATGGTGTCGGCCGTGTCTTTTAGTATCGGCCCCGTCATTGGCGGCTACTTGAACGAGACAAGCTGGCGGTGGTGTTTCGCCATCAACCTGCCTGTTGCCGTCGCCGCCATCATCCTGGTTATTGTCCTACTGCGCAACGACCTGCTCGGACCCCAGCCTCTGCCTGAGCTGACAAACCAAGACGTCAACACACACCATGGCCGCTTCCTTGCGCGCATGGGCACGCTCGACTACGGTGGCCAGTTCCTATTCCTCTGGGGTCTGGGCCTTGTCATTCTGGCCCTGACCTGGGCCGGCGGATCGTACGGCTGGAACACGGCCCACGTCCTGGCACCACTCATCGTCGGCCTTGTCCTCACCGCCGCCTGGGTTGTCTACGAGTACTTGATGACTCCCGGCAAGGCACTGGCGCGCAAATTCTCGACGCAGCGGCCCATGATGCCCTGGGAGCTGCTCAGCCAGCGCGACATTGGTCTGCTGTTCTGGGTCAACTTTAGTATAGGCACAGCCATGTTCTCCAATATGTACTTTATGGACCTCTACTTTGCCCTTGTGGAAGGCAACAGCTCCAGCAAGGCTGGTCTATCACTGCTCTATTTTTTGCCCGGTCTTGGTGTCGGTGCCTACTCGGCCATGTTTGCCTCTAATGTGTGGCCGCGGCAAACACTTCCTCCGCTGCTGCTGGGCGGCATTACGTCGGCTGTTGGTGTCACTGTGCTGGCGTATGCCGTGCACGCAGGCCGCACGAGCTTGGTCTACGGCATGATGGCACTGACAGGCCACGGTGTCGGCATCCGCTTGAATCCCGCCTCACTTCACGGCCTCGCCTACTTTCCCAAAGCCACCGCCGCGATAACGTGCATTGTATCGTTTGCAGTGCCATTTGGCGGCACTGTCACGCTGACTCTGATGTCGACTGTGTTCAACAACAAGGGCGGGTCGACTGGTGATGAAGAGCAGACCAAGAATGCCATCATGTGGGCGTTCATTGCGATCATTCCCTTTGTCTGGGTACCGGTCATTCTGACGACATTCTTGGGCAACGTCTGGCTGCGCAAGGACGACACGCACGAGCTGTGTCTGAGTCCGTATTTGTGGTCGCTGTTGTTCCGAAAGCCGATTGTTAAGGAGATCATGTCAAGAGTCGACGAGACGCACTACTCTAAGGAGGCAAAAGAGGCCAGAGATGAAGAGAATGTATTGTCGGAGGCGAGACTGTAATCTTTGGGTTTTCTTTCATTGTTTAGAGAGTGTTTATACAGATAATAAATTATTACTTTATTCATTCACCTCATAAAATCAGTTCGTTGTTAAAAGAAAAATAGAAAAAAATGAATTCAAATTCTGGAAATTTACTTTGATTCCAAAAATGACAACTAAAAGAAAGAAAAAGAAAATACCAATGCGAAAGAAAAGTACAGACTCAACATAACAGGCCAAAAAAAAAAAAAAAACACAGAACGAATAAACATGACTTACTCAATCTCTTCTTCGGCAGGCAGAAGCTGAGAGTAGATACTGTCCTTGATACACTTGTCGCGGGCACACTTGTCGCACCGGCGATGAGTGATGGGAATAATGCGGCGGCAGTGGCAGCCACACGGACACCGACGCCACTGCAGACACTTGTCGCAGCGGTAGTGGTTGCAGCCAATTTCAATCTTCTCTGCCACAGAAAGGTCCGCGTCAGCGTTGTCTTCGCTGTCTTCATTAGTGTCCGTCTCATCATCGCTGTCTTCGTAGTCGCTCATGGACGCCTCCTCGACAGAGAAATCAGAGTCGACCATCTCCGAATCGGACATGTCCTGCATGTCACAATCTTCGGCGCTATCAAGAGTGAGAGCACTAAACTTTTCATCTAGAGACCCAAGGTCGGACGAGTTGTCCTTGATATCAGCCATCTCCGACTCAGACTTCTGAGACTCGTCGACTTCGACGATGGAAGCAAGGCTTGGCTCCTCTTCATAGGCATCGCCCATGCATACACGGCCGTGCCGCAGCATCACGAAGGCGTTGCGGCCCGTAAAAGAGGGCGCGAACCGGGCCCGCCGAGTCCGCCCCTTCTGCCGCAGACCGCCCTTGTCAGCCCGGCAGCCCTTTCCACCCTTGCTGCCGGCCCCAATGAGGTGCTGGCACTTGCAGCACGACCAGTAGGCATAGGGCATACAATCGGGACCAACAGGGCACAATGGTGGCACGAACTTGGGCCGGAGTGTCTGCAAGACTGACTTAGTGGAAGTCTTGGAGCAGAATGTGTAGCCCTCCGTGTCACCATTGAGATCCAAGAGGACCGCGACCTTCTTGCATCTCTGGATGCGCTGAGCGCGGTGACCACACGGGGCCCAAGTGGAGTTGATAATGATGCACATGTTGTCTACGATGTGCTCTTGGTTGGTATTTTGTTGTGTTTGTGTTGATGATGATGAGGTTGATTACAGTTGATTCACTACGAGACACTGGCTTGAATATATACCTATGAAATGAACATTATATTTACCATTGTCGAGTTGTTCATCACTGCTATCGCTACCTACAATGCGTTCACGATGCTAAACGTGTTCATAGCACACGAAAATATCGCGAACATCGTGAACAAAGACCGTCACTTATCATCTATCATCCTGGTCAACAAGGCTATCACGAGAGAACGAATGCACAAGGATTCGAGATTCAAGCATATATCGTATGCTTAATCAATATTCATATTTCACATTGCGTGTACAATAAGCATATGTCCACTGACCACGTCTCCATCATGTCCACTACGTGCCTATCATCTCTCATCATATCGCTCATCCATCTTACAACCTTGTTCACCTACCCATGCCGATCTACACCGAGGTCGCAGCTTACTTTGTAGATTCGAGAAGCCACAAGGAAGGGCCACCATCTGTCTATATCGACAGGTAATAAGGCGGCATTGCAAGGCTCAATACAGTTATGTAATAGGTAATATATAAATAGAGTGTGAGTAGGAGACAGCTAAGAGAAAAAGAGGGAAACTCCTCTTTGTACAGACTCTGCTATCCCCGACTATGATGTATTGTCCCCGTCTATTGACCCGTCCATCAGCATCGCGCTTTGACATTGACGGCCGCTTTGACCTCGGCAGCTACTCCCTGAAGCTAATCCTCGACACCGAACACCACTGCCGTCTCGCCTGTCACTAGAGCCGGAGATAATGCTGAAACAATAAATAGATATCAGATAGAAAACTCCAAACATCATCTGAACATCAGACGATCACGACAGTCGAGATTGACAAAGATTGACAGCTCGTATCTATTTCGAGACAGCTTGTTCATTAACGCGGTGGCAAGTACGCCGTATGCAGTGTTACATGTCGTACCACGTCGCCGTACATCCTATCGTCTATTGTATTTGCATTGGCAATACCGGGTGACCGCATCTCGTAAGCGACCCTCGGGTTTCTCTCCTCTCCTCTTGTTTTTATTATTTATTTCTTAATTTCGCCAACATGAAGCCCCGTAGACACGGATGAGGCCGATGAACAAAATTGTGTAATATAATGAATTACCAGAGAACGGAGTGCAATAACATAACTGTTCAGCTCGGCCGCGGCTCCGTAGCTATGGTACTGCAATCTCTGGTAATATCTACTTTGCAATAATTTCATCTCACATTTGCAATCTGCCGGCAGAATAGAATTTGAAGAAGAAGAAAAGAAAGACTATTAGAAAGTGTCTTCGTACTCTCAAGAATTAGCAGAAAAAGAGATCAAAAGTGTAAAGAGCGGGCTTGGCGTATTCTATCACTTGTCTATTTCTGTCTGTTCGTTTCATGTTGCTCATTTCTTATCCCCCTCTTGTTTGGTTCTTATGCTGTAGATTACTATCCATTATTTTGTTCTTTTGTTCTTCTCTGTTCTTCTCTCTGTTCTTTCCCCATTCTACCACTCCATCATAACGGATCCTTTAACATCTCCATCATCTCATCAACTCGCAATGTTTTATTCATCATCCACACCTTCCTCAACATTTGTGCCCCTTTCACGGACATCTGCTCCGACTGAGCTATCCTTGACCAGGTCTGTGATGCCGAGTGTAAAAAGTTACAGCTGTATGGAGTGAACTGAAAACGCAGAACTCACGGATGTACAATAAAAAGCAAGCGACAGATGACCCTGATAACTGCATCAGAACACACTGCGGTACTGTACTGAGTACAGAGAGACAGAGAGACAGAGTACTGAGTATTCCTTCACGACATCCCATACGGAGAACGCGCCGCCTCCCGTTAGACGGATGCAATAACCATGGTTCGTCCGCTACCACCCCGGCAATTGATCATCGTTACAGGGATTGGAAGAGGAAGTCGTAGCAGGGAAGAGAGAAGAGGAGAAAAGGAGAGCAGGACGGAAGTGGAAAAAGAAAACTCACGGGAAAGCAAACGAAACATTGAAACAGACAGCCAACCACGATGCTGAGCAGGAAGACGCAACAACATGAGAAACAAAAGGAACCATGCAAATGAAAGACAACCGGAGCCACTCGCGGATACCACACATGAAACCAACTACAATATTGCTCTATTACCAATTACCAACCCACCAACGTCACTGTTGCTGTAATATTCACTCACTATTTTAGCCAGGCACACTAGGACAGGAAGACCACACAGACAGTACGCGCGAGCGCCAACAGCCTGACGGGGCGGCCCACTCGCGGTGCCCTGCCCTGGTATGTCACTGCCGTTCACAATCAAAGTTGCTCTGAGCGAGAGTGGTTATTGTGAGATATGACTGCTATGAAACGGTAGCTCCGAGTACATCGTAGACCATCGAGTGCGTGTAAGTAATCGAGAACGATGTACTGACTTTTACAGAGTGCGAATGAATGTAACATCAAGGACTCGGTGATTTGAGTACCCTGCCTGATCACTTTTCGTCACAGTATTCAGCTGCGATCGTGGCGCGTCCGACGTCGTGTACCAGGGCTGAACAAATAGAGTGCATTGCCAACAACCAATATTTTGAATATCATGTACGAAGTGTGTGGCGCTGAGAGTTGATTCCCCTTTCTTTCTTAGATTGAAGAGCTTGCTTTCTTTTCTTTTGCTGCTCTTCTCGAGGCATCTTGGCACTTTTACTTTGAATCCCCAATGTAAACAAAATTAAAGGGCTCTTCATTCAAAACACCCCATAGGCGATCGGCAGTCAACTTTAAATCATGTAGAGAAAGTCGATAGACGTAAGCAGCAAAAAGAAATCACATACTGAGTAAAATAATACAGAGTAAGATGAAAACCAGTGCTCAACGTACAAACCCGTTACGCACGAGAGCGTTTCAACAACCATCAACGTTCAGCTTCGACTACGCCGTGATACTAACCTCTTCTACTCATGTAATACTCCTTATTTTCTTCTTCGTATTTGACTACCAAGTATCTCGGCATTTTGTTGTTTCGGCATCAACTGCCATCGCCGTTGAAGCGGGCAAATTTCTTGTGAACACGGCAATGACCGCGCTAATTTACCCTTCCACCACTGAAGACGTGTTGCGGGTAAAATGTTGTCCGTGAACAATGGCGTTTCCCTTTCACTGATCAATGTGCATTGCACATCAAAACGCGCTGATAGATGACAGGCGACAGCCGTCGTTGCGGCTACAACTTACAGCTGCACGTGGCGCGCTCGTGTTCTTCCCGTGATAGGCAATGCATGTATGGAGTATTTGCATAGGTGCACCTTCCTTTCTTATAAATTGATAATCGACACAAATGCTCCTTCCTAAGAACATATGCCGGTGCGACTTGTGCATCGCTCCTTCTTTGCGAGGCATGTGCAATGTATGCACCTTCTTTCTCGATCTGTTCATGACTGTCCTCGAGTCTTCGAATTGAGATGCGACTAAATAGGAAGGCGCACACAGCTCTCCACTGACCGTGCATCCAATTACCGTACCCGCGGCATCCATCCCCTACCGTACTCAGTTCTAGCATGCCTGCTATGACTTGCTTATTTTCCATAAAATAAGATGCAATTTATGCTTGTCGCGTTGCATTGTAGGCATTACAGGCATAAAAGACGGAGTATTACAGCGTTGTATCTGGCCGATGGGGAGAGTTGTAGCGAGATGGCGGAATGACGAGCGACTGGCACTGTCCCATCGCTCCTTCCAATTCCATGGATCTCCCTCTTTCCCGCCAAAGTTTGATCTGAGGCTGTCCATCACGTCCATCGCTCTTTCCTTTTGAACTCGATTGCAATCTTCAGATCTCGAAACGGAACCATACACGTGATGCCTCAACGTCACCTGGTCCTCTCATTGTCAACATCTTTGTCTCCTTTTTGCTTTTCATTATTTTACCATCACTACTCAGTATATGAAGTACATCTGTATGAAGTACTTCGTATCTTCTAGACCTGTCACTCTTCTCCTGACACCTGCGTCTGCCAACACGCGCCGTCACCGTTGGTGATTATTCTATTTCTCCTCTCTGTTTGTTTCTATTTTCTTTTCTTTTCTTCTTCGTGTTCAGGAGCTCTTCTACCCAGAAACAACACTCGCCAACCCTGAATAGCATTTATCTCGATCCTTTACTCAGTAGAGCGCTGCTATTCTGTTCATCTCGACAGGGGTGCCTGCAGAAGTGCCAGGGGATGGTGTGGGTGCGTGGGTCCTGAAGAGTCGGACGTAGAATATCTCTTTCTTCATCTCAGTCTTTTGGCCTGCCGAGAATTCCTTTGACCTCCCCTGGCTTATCTCTGTTGGTACTTTTGCTTCAACACCTTCGGCCCTGACAGCTCAACCGTCCTTTTGAAGACAAAACACCAGCTGTTGAAGAACTATCGATTCGGACCTCTCCTTGCATTGCCAGCGGCTTCAATCTTCAACGAAAGCACCATCTTGTCCAGTCTTCTTCCCAGTGAGTTCTCTACAGAGTCAAACTTCTCTTACCCACTGCACTAGCCAAATCAGGTGCGATCTGATCAAATTCGAATTGCGTCTGGGGGAAGCAGGTCCGGTGTCCACTGCAAGTGGATGCCAGATTTGATTTAGATTCGTCTTTTTGATTTACTATTTTATTCTTTTTCTGTGATTTATTTCTGGCCATTTATCACATTTTTGTACCTAGCTTGCTGCTTTCTTCTGCCTGGCCCTGGTCTGTCTTTTGTCATATTCCATCTGGATCTTTTACCTATTTTGCCATTTCATCACGCACCAACTCTTGGCCCGCGAGCCGTGACGCCTTTGACGCCTTTGGCAAGGAGACAAGCTCGCCTCCTCATGCTGCTCGTGTCTCTTGCCTCTTCTTGCCTGTCGACATCTCCTCTTTTTCGACTTGCCCTCTCTTATCCGTCATCTGTAATTGCTCGAATCTCACTCTTGGACCTGTCGGCTGTCTCTTTGCCGTATTCTTCTCCGTCTTCCCGTCGTCGATTCCTACCCCATAGAGTACATTCTTTTCTCTCATACTCCCCTCTCTCGCACCCAGATCTTGCTTCGTTCACTCGCTTTCGCTTTCTCTCATTTTCTTTGCACTCACTTTACACACTCACTTTCTTGATCTCACCTCTCTTGATCTCATATCTCCATTACGACATCTTCACCACATTCCTTACTTTCTTTGTTCTGTCTCGCTTCGCCCGTTTCCTGTCTCATCTACCCCATCTACATTCTGTCTCATTTGTCTCGCCCTTGCAGCTATCCAGCAAACCACCACTCTCGAATCCTCCGATCCCGAACGCCTTACGTCGTCTTTGTCTTGTCTTTCGTGTCTTTCATCTATTGTTCCCTACAATAGCTTTCTGTGCTACTCGACACCGTAGGACCTGCACCTGGGCCCGACTCTGACACAGACGTAGCTCGACCTCATATTTGCATCTCGAACGAGTTCGGACTGCTCCCGCCACTGTAATACGCCCCTTACGCCCTCATTACCCTCACGTCTCACGCACAGCCGTCGGCAACACTGCATATCATTTTTGGATACAATCTGCACCATTCCGTCGTTTCGACCGGCACGCGTAACAAATACAGTGCCTCATCTCATCTCGCTCTGCCAAATTTGTAGGCCTTTTTGGGCTCTTTGTACCAACATTTGAAGCCGCAACACCCGACCATGTTCACGGCCTCTAGATAGCTGCCAGCTGCCCGCCATCCCTTTATTGCCCCCTCCCAAGAACAAGCGAGCTCACGTTCACGTTCTGGGGGAGGTCAGGGCTGTATTTTGACGGTTTAATAACGACCGCCGCCTTCGATCTTCATTCCCGAAAACAACTCACACAACCACACCAGCATGGCTCGGTTTAGCTTCCCGGTGCCTGGCCGGAGGAAACAGGACATTCCTACCGTCGCCGCACCGCAACTCACAAAAGCACAAAAGATCTTGGGCACTTCCCAGATCAACGTCGACGCATCCACAGCTCCTGTGCTCTCTCTACCGCCCACACTCGCTCTGCCATCTTTTCAAGATACACCATCACCACGCTTCTCACAGTCTTCGACGCCTGCACATCCTCTACAGTCACACCCCAGTCCCGCACAGCTTATTACTCCTCCAAGCCACACACTCCACTCCAATGCCAGCCAAATAAATACAAACTGGGACGCGCAGTCGACTGCCAACACATGCATCAGCATCAACATCTCTGAAGGCTCGCTTGGCCTCAGCGGGATCTACGAAGACTTGATGGACGGCTCCATGTCCAACACCGGCATGACCGACAGCAACACGGCTACCCATAGCACCACTAGTCGCAGCCATGCCGGCCATGCCGCAAGCAGCAGGCGCCCACCATTACCGCCAACCAGCGAGTATGGTGCAGCTGAATCCGGTGTCTTGCCGCGCAAGCTTTTGGCTCCCAGCGGCCGCGGTGCAGAGGGCCCTCTCGATGCTTACGATATTGACCCTCTGGACGACCGCGACATTGCTCTCTACAACCAGGAGATCCGCTCCATCACCGACGCGTCTAGTGTCCGCCGCAAGCTGTCTGCCGGCACCATCATGTCCTATTACGACAAGTCCAAGGTGCCGCTGAACATTTCGCAGCAGACTTCAAGCTCGGCCATGGCCAAGGGCCTGCCGACCAAGGCCAACGCTCTCCTGGACGTCGACAACAGCATCTACCAGGCCAACAGAAAGTCCAAGAAGAAGCCCTCCAAGCTCGACCTCAGCCGCATGTTTTCTAGCGCTGGCAGCGACAAGGGCTCCGACAAGTCCGAAAAGGATAAGATCAAGAAGGACCTGGCACGCTCGCCGTCCATGAAGTCAGCAACCTCCGACTACCTGTCCCGGCCTGTCAGCAGCCACCGGAAGAAGAGCGAGCCGAATGTGCGGTCAAAACTACGCAAAACCATGTCCACTACCGACATGGCCGAGAGCGACGCCCAAGCCCAAGCGTTTGCAGCAGTACAAGCCGCCGCCGCCCTCAAGGAGTCTCGCCGCATTTCTGCACGTTCGGGCAAGTCAGGAAAGTCGGGCAAGTCCTCGAAATCCGGAAAGTCCACCAACCAGCGGCAGACGGCATCGTCCCAAGAAGCAGCTGGTCTCCAGAACCTGTACGAGCACTACGAGCAGATGACGTTCCGCGACGTCTTTGCAGAAGCGCAAGCCGAAGCAGAGGCCGAAGCAGAGGCCGAAGCCGCCGAGGCAGCTGCACTTGCCGAAGCATACGCATCAGCGTCGCGCGTTCTCAGAGAAGACGACCTGGGGCCAACGGACCACGACGACGAGTACGACACAGAGCTGGCCGACGTCAAGAAAACCGTCAACGACATTGATGAAGACTTCGAAGACGACAAAGACTATGCAAAGTATGCTGCCGAGTTCGCCCAGGGCCAGAGCTCTGCCTACAACCCGCAACACGTCATCCGCACCGCGACATCCTACAAGGACATTGCGGCTTACCTCGGCGGCTACGAGAGCACGGCTGCACTGCAGCAGGCCGAAGCTCTCAACAACCTGTCTCTGCTACCTGACGTCCCACAACAACATCTGCAGAGCCACCACTCTGGCAACCAGAGCAGCTTGCTGCAGCCAGGTGACTGCTCCGACAGCATCTCGAGCCGGCACACACGCACGTCGCGCGCATCCAAGCATACATCTCTCAGCCTAATGGAGACCGATTTGCAGCAGAACAGTGTTCTGTCCCTGTCGTCTGACTCGGAGGATGATGAGTATGCATCACGCCCCAAGACCGCGTCGTCGGGCTCTGGCCGGGACATCCGCCACATCAGTGTCGAGGTGCAACCTCCCCAGCCGGTGATCCAGTTGCAAATGCCCCCGCAGCAGCCACCACAGCTGCCGCCTTTGATTACCGACACCGAGAATGACCGTCAGTCATTTATGACGCTGCCGGCATCGGTCTACAGTGGAGGCCGTAGCAGCCAAAACTCGCAAAACAGCAACAGCACCACCAGCACAGCACGTGTCACAAACTTGCGGGATACCTGGACGCTGGCATCGTCGCGCGAGTCGACAACGTCAGTGGCCTCCAATCGCACCGGAACTTCTGCACGCACAACCCTCTCCAACCACACAACGGGCGAGTCTGTATCTGGTCGCAGCTACACCGTCCACGAAGCCCGCGCCATCACTCTGATCCCTGCTCAGGGTGCCTCCTACAACCGCAACAGCCGCCTGCCAAGCAAGGATGGCCTGAGCCCCGGATTCGGTCCAGGGGGTTTGACCATCTCTACTGCCAAGGCTAACGGTAAAGAGGACCAGCTGTCGCCGCTGCCTTCACCCTTCCTCAAGACCCTCCGGGAGTGTAGAGAGCGCGAGGCTCGGGACACAATTATCCCGTCGCCGCCTATTTCGCCGACTAGCGTCGACTTCATGATGCAGTCGAGACACACCTCGGTGTGTGATAACGAGGCTAGACGGGGGAGCTTTGCGCGCACAGGCAGTGTTATTCGGTCCGGTAGTGTCGCGACCGTTAACAAGATTGCCGTTGTGTCGACCAGAGCGTCTCTGTCGGTGCCCGACCTGCGCGCAGCAGCGGCGCCGCCACCGCCCAACTTCCCACCGCCCGCTATTCCACAGGCCTTTAGCCAGCCTCAGCTACCCACACAGACCGCCCAGGCCAAGCCTGTCGAGGCCAAGCCTACCGAGGCCAAGCCTATCGAGCAGAGCCCACCCCAGCAGAACCAGACCGGACAGGGCCGCTTCATGGCGGTCACTCGTCAGGAAGAGGCTCTCCTCGCAGCTTTCCGCAAGAAGCGCATCCAAATGCGCGACTCAATTATCGCCGAGTTTGAGGGCGGCCCTGGCCTTGACGACGACGATCTGCTGGCAGACAACATCAACCCCAAGGCCGAGCTCAGACGGTCCAGCAACGGCAGCGGTCTCGAGTTGCACTCGCCCCAGCCGCGGTCGACAACGCGCGCATCGTTCAGTCTGCAGACGCAGTCGCTGTCCCAGCCCCAGCTGCCTACTCGGTCTAACAGCGTCGCAAGCCAGACATCCGTACGCCGGTCGGCCAGCCATGCTTCGATCCAGCCCCCTCGCCCGGCGAGCCAGGCCTCTGCGACGCGCTCAATGAGCCAAGCATCGGTCCTTATCCCTGTGACACGCTCGTCGAGTGTTGCCTCCATCCAGCCTGTGATGCAGTTTGAGGACAGCTCGTTCCCCGTGCCGCCATCGCCTGCCATCCGCAGCTCGCTGTCTCTGCGCTCTAGCTCGGTGTCGTCGGCAACGCGTCGCACTTCTCTGTCGCTGTTCCCGCCAACAGCCTCCACGTCAAGACAGCTGTCGCCTGGCCTGCCGTCACCCGGTATGCCATCTCCCGGCCTGCTGTCGCCTCACACGAAGCCGCCTGCATCGCCTGGGTTTGCACCTGGATTTGGCTTCCCCTCGTCGCCCGGATTCAATAAGCCGCCAGCTTCCCCTGGCTTTGCTCCTCGCTTCAACATGACATGGAACGAGCCCTTGTCTCCCCGCTCCAAGCCACCTACCATGGCCCTGCCACCGCCACCGCCGCCGTCTTCGCGTTCACGCTTCTCGGAGCCCCTGTCGCCGCGATCTCTTCCGGGCGCAGGCCCCATGACGCTGCCGCCCCTGTCCACCATCAGCGAGCCCCGCAGTAACCGGCTGTCCATCATCGACGAGCCGGTGTCGCCGCGCAGCAAGCCTCCTACAGCACGTCTGCCGACACCGCCGCGCACGACGTCAACTGCCAAGAATGCCGATCTTGACCGTGTTCTGACGCAGCTGGACAACTCCCAAAAGGAGCGCCGCGAGTCGACATCGGCTAGTGGCAGTCTGACCGAGAGCACTGCATCTGGCAGCAACAACAGCAGCAACAATGCAAGTGCCACTACCAGCGCCACAAGTGCGTCTGGCAGCGATAGCAGCCCCGGCCGTAGCGATGACGGGCATTCCAAGACTGGCCTCGGACTGGGTCTTGGTCTGGGACTGGGTCTCGGTATCGACGCTGACTTATTCCCTCCCGCGCCCAGTAACCGGCCTTCTCTGTCGGGCCCATCTAACTCTGCACCACTGCCTTCGTCGGCGTCATTTGGCTCATTCTCATCATTCAGCCTGACGGCCCCGACGCCACGTAAGAAGCGTCCTTTGCCGCCACCTCTGGTGACGAGCATCGCCGGCCGTCGTCTGAGCATGGCCGTCAATGCCAACCACCAGTCAGCTCACATTGCTCCTTGCTCCCCCTTCTCGTCCAAGGCTAGCCCGCTGCCGACGCACAACGAAGAGGGCTCACCGTCGTTCAGCGAGCTCGTCGAGAGCGCGCTCGAGCAGAAAGCGGCCGAGGGCATCCCACGCCCTGATTCGCCTCTGGAGTCGCCCCTGCCGCTGCCCTTTAAGCGCAACGTGCGGATCAGCGCTGTTGGCGGTGGTATCGGCGGCTCGGGCAATGCGAGCAATGTCAACTCGCGCCGTGGCAGCCAAACCAGCCATGCCGGCCAAGGCCGGATGAGCATGGAGGCCGGCTGGTGGCCCGATGATGGTTGATCGAACTTCGTTTTCCCCCTCCTCTCTTTCCATTACATTTCCTCATAGTATCTCACATAGCTTACAGCATTTCCTTTGTTTCAGAGCGACACCCCTGGTTCTAGCGATTTGTTTTCTACCCTCTTTTTGGTTTCTTTTGTTTTTCTTTTGTCTTTGGTACGGTTCTGATAGACTCGGTTGATCCTGGATACATTTCTTTTTGTCTTTTCTGTTTCTTGTCTTTAGTTTCGCCTTTTTTTTCTTCTGTCCTTGCACTTTTTTTCTACAATCGCAGAGCGACCTCTTGCACAGTATCTTTATTATTATAGCCATAGCACACGGATGCCTTCTCTTCAATATTACTTTTTTTGTCTTTCAAATACCAACATCTTGAACTTTGAACACTCCTGGCACTAAAGTCCACCGACTATTTACACTTCCCCCGTACCCCAGTTGTTTCTGGGAACTGCCAAGTGCCAATGCGCCAAATTAGAGCAAAATAATTGTATGACGACAGCTGTCGGGCCGACTTTGATTGACTTTCTACACCAAGCAGAGTGCCCAGAGTTTTGACAGATGAGTCGGGTCGCCACTAGCCGGAAGCAACACCGGCGCATGAGCTCAGTCTCGTATGGTCATGAACTTTGAATTTGTTCTATGCATGTCGCGTCTGTCAATTTGGCTGGCTTGGTCGATTGGCTTTGCTTCAGAGTGCAGATTTGGCCGATTCCGCTGCATTAATATTTGATACTTGGATAGCCGACGTTGAGATACCGAACTGTTTGCCGCATTTGAATCGTTGCCTCTCGCTGCGAACGCGATCAACTGTCAGCATTCAGGTCTGGTCACTGTGGTGGCATTAAGTAGAAGTCACAAATAGTGAGAGTGCATTGCATATTCGATATTGATTACATTCAAATTCAATTAACATTAGTCTATATGTACAGGTTATGGGTATTTACAGAGTGCAAGCTCTTTTGCTTGAGCCTTACACTTAATCAATGTAGGTCAGGCTGGTCTCAAGAGTCCACACGTCGCCGCTGACAAAAGCAGAGGCGCTGTCGGACTCGTCGTACACCAGCTCGATGCCCTCAACGGCACCGGACACGGGGTAAACACGGGTGGTGACAGCAGTGCGGCCGTTGGCAAAGACCTCGATGATGGAGCGGTCGTAGAAGATGTCTAGGTCCAGCTTCTCAAAGGTGTTGTCCTCGAGCTGGAACAGGGTGTGGGGAGCCAGCTCATCGACAGTGCGGATGTCGGGCCAGTAGGTCGAGTTGGTGCGGTCAATGGTGATCTGCTCGTCAGCGGCAGAGAAGCTAATCAGGGTGGTCTCGTCGTTGCCGTGCAGCAGGCGGACACCGACAGGCTTGCTCGAGGGGCCGACCTTGGCAGACAGCTTGAGCTCGAATGTGGGGTAGCTGGCGCCAAACGAGGTCTCCTTCTCCAGAGAGCCGGCCTTGCAGGACTTGCCCTTCTTGGCCTTCTGGGCCTTGATGGCAGTGTGCTCGCGGCGCATGGAGTGCACACGCGAGTCAGGGATAGCAGTCAGGCCCGACGCGGTGGAGCCAGTGATCTCAGCCGAGGCAATGTCGGACAGCTCCGACTGCAGAGCGCCCTTGACGCCGTCGACGGCCCACAGAGTCATGGTACGGGGCAGCGACAACGCGCCGGCCCAGAACTGGGCCTCCAGGAAGCGGGTGGGAAGATCGTCCTCGGCGACCCAGCCCCAGATAATGTGAGTGTCGGTAATAGGGTCGTAGAAGGAGTTGCCGGCGTAGTAGTCGCCGTAGTCGATGCGGCCACCGTGCTTGTAGCCCATCTGGGGGACGGTGCCGTTGACGAGGGTCCAGTCGCCCTGGAACCAGGTCTGGCCCTTATCAGAGCGGAAGCCGCCCTGGGTGGCGGTGACCTCGGCAGTGACGTTCTTGCCCTCGCAGCCGCACACAATGTAGTCGCGAGTGATGGTCTTGTCGTTGGAGGTGGCAGTCAGGAAGTTGCACACCTCAAAATTAGCTCCGTAGCCGCCGATCCACTTGGGAGAAGGGTCGTACTGCATCGAGATGTCGACAAGGGGGCCGACATAGCGCCAGTTCTGCAGGGCCTTGTTGTCGATCTCGTACAGCCAGGTGGTGGGAGTGGTGTCGCGGATACCACCCGAGACGATGCCGTACAGGTAGTTGCCAGTCTCGTTGTGAATCAGCTGCTCGACCGAGGGCCACTCAGCCAGGTAAGGATCGCGCCAGCCGACAATGTCGACGTCGGTAGGACCATCCTCGATGATGATGTTGCCGTAGTAGCGCTCCCACGTGAAACCCGAGTCCTCGGAGAAAGCGAGCGCAACCGACTCGGAACCGCGGGTGTAGTTGTTCTTCCAGGTGATGGGCAGCGAGTCGACAGCGGTGTAGGCGGTAGTGATGGTACCATTCTTGCTGCCGTCAATGGCGCCGTCAAAGGCGCCACCGGTGAAGACGCCGAGGTAGTCGTACGAGGCCTCGGGCTCGATGGAGGTCTTGCGCGAGATCTCCCAGTTGATGAGATCGTCAGACACAGCGGCACCCCACGAGATGTTGGCCCAGGCAATTCCATCGGGAGTCCACTGCATACCCAGGTGGTACTTGCTGTGGGCGGTATCGTAGCCAGGAGCACAAGGATCGTTCATCCAGCCCTGGGGCGGCTGGACATGGACCTGGGGACGCCAGTTGAGGCACTCCTTGGTGGCGGTACCGTTGGACTTAGCCAGCTCAAGACAGGTGCTGTTGGAAGCAGAGCGACGTATGGCCATGCTGTTGGGAGTGGCAGCGGCCGAGGCGACGGAGGCCAGAGCGGCCACGGCCATGACCTTGCCGACAGCAGATTGGGAGACCATTTCTGTGATGCCTGTGGTGTCTGTGTGAGAGAAAGGAGATAAAGAGTAGAAGAGAAGAGTCAACACCGGAAGGGCAAGTGACAAGAGGGAAGACGAGCTCAGAGAGACGAGATGAGAAGAAGAGAGAGCTTGCTGATCAGAATCCTTTTCGACATCTGCCTCGACGGACGGCGACGAGGCTTTATGTAGATCGGCGGCGACTTCTGTCGGACGATCGCCGTTGTTTTTGTTGTTGCATTTTTCTGGATTTTTCTGCGCATCTTGTGCGCTTGCTGGTGCTGTCGCTCGTGCTGTTTGTCGTCTTTGTCCCATTGTTCTTTTGCCCATCTCGCCCTCTTTGCCTCTGTCACCGCGCCACCGGCCGCGCTCCGGGGAAAAAGTGGATACAATGGGGTAATGTCAAGGCACTTGCAGGGCACTTGGCTTGAGTGTGGGCGGGCTCTGGGAGATGAACAAATCGTGGAGAAAGAGGGAGTAGAAAAAGCCGGCGGAAAAAGCCGCCCAGACTCTCCAGGTTTCTTTGACAGGTACCTCGTCACCACAGTTCGGACGAGGTGTTTGTCCAGATGTGTGGTCTTGGTAGTCTGCGATAGTCTCTAGAAAGTCTCCAGGAGTATCCAGAAAGAGCCCCGGAATAGCCAGCCAAGATGTCTAAGAAACCAAGTTGTATCACGAGGAAGGCGCAGACGAGACGATATGGATTGTTCCTGCCTTTTTCGTATTGCTTCAGTATCCAGTACTGTTTAGTCAACTTGATGTCTGTGGCTCTTTCCCCTCATGTCTTTTTCCATGAGGGCAATATTGTCGTAAGGTCCTGATGGTCCAAGAGTCAAAATTGGGGTATTGGGGTATTCTTGGGGGTATCGGGGCATCGTGAGAATGCAATAACGGCCGCAGTTTCCTTTTGTATCGTTTTTTCTGCACCTTCCCCGGTGTTCTCCCACAATATAGCAGCAGATATACCTTGCAGTGTGACCCCCAGGGCAGCATCGCGCCTTCCCTGACTGGTACTTGTGACCTCTCATGGCGCTTACGATGCAAGCAGTCACCGAGTGTACCTTCCTTGGAGAGATTCGTTAGAATGCTCGCTCTCTTTCTCGCTGTTTTTCCTTTTCTTTTCTTGATTATTTTGTCGTCCTTTTTTTGTTTTTATATTTCCCACATAATATAGACGAGAATACGACACTGCCCGGTCGTGCCTTCTCCCACAACCAACATACTTCCACTTTGCATCACGAGTGCATGCCGTCAAAGCGGTCTCTCCATCTTCGGCTCCGCCTTTCCAAATTGTGTCCCGCATTTCAGGAAAACTCCGTCAATTTCCCCGTTCTGTGAAGATTATGTCAGCCGAATTATCGACTCGGGCACATGACTTCAATCCGCAGCGCGATCACGATACGATGACTGTTTGGATACGATCGTGGAGCATATCATCGCGGGCTATAGTGGTCCGATCGACTCGGCATCCGGCAGCCGGACTGACTAAGCACGGGAATCCTTCCCGCGTCTTATCTCCATAGCATGATCGATCTGAAACTGAAACGGTCAAGGCATATCCTCCGAGATTGATTGAGTTTGTTTGAATGATTGATTGAATGCTTGGGTAAATGCTTAGTTTTGCGCAATTGCCAGTGTTGTAGGGCTGTCTGTTGAAACATCAGTCCAAGACAATGAGTGAGCTCACTGCTTGTATCACCAAAGACACGCGCTTCGAGTCGCGTACAAATGCACTACATCGTTCCTGCCGAAATTTTACAACCTGATAGGAAGTATGAGTGTGCCTTGTTTTTGTGTGCCTGTGGCGCAGGGGAATAGCGCCACACTATCCCTATTGAGGCCTCTGACGTAGCATTTGCGGTGTTGAGAGCTCCTGCTAAAAGTAGGAAGGAACAGCTAAAACAGTTTTAAGATTTAGGAGTTAACTAGGAGTTAAGAATAGGGAGTTTGCATAGGGAAAATAAGGTTAATCTGATACAGCGCCCCTCTTTGTGTCTTTAAACAGCATTAGGGGCCTTCTCTGCTTTTAGAGGCCTCTTATCGACAAGACGCGACTGGAATATCATCAAGTCCAGTCAACATGCATCAATTACAAAATCCATCTGCCGGTTTTTGCAGCCCAACCCCTTGGCGCAATTGACAGTGGCTTGCTGTGCGACGCGACTCACAACGATCAAAGTGCATAGAAAGTGCACTTTGCCGGCATCTTGCATCTTTATTTGCACTTTGGCGATCGACATCTCGAACGGTATCGACCATCTTGATCCTCAGCTATTTCGACCTGATCTTTGCTTCATTTTGACGGCATTTCGACAACATCACCACTCAGAAGCACATTGACCGACACAGCCATGGCGCTTCTCGACGCTGCCCCCCACACGTCATCGGGGCCGACGCTCTTTGGCATGCCCATGAAGCAGGTCTCGCTCATTACAGTATGCCGTCGTCCGAATAGCCTCACTCCTGGCGATCACGATAAACTAACATTGCAGCTCACATTCCAAAACTCGGCCCTCACACTCATTCTCCACTACTCCCGTATCATGCCCGGCGTACCAGCAGACCATCGCTACTTTGCTTCCACCGCCGTTTTCCTCAACGAAGTCCTCAAGCTTGCAATATCCCTTACTTTTGCCATCTACCAGGTCTCGCGCACCCTCGCGCCCCAGACGCCCGCGACGGTTCTCTTTGAGCAAATCTACCGCTCCGTCTTTTGGTCCGGCGACTCGTGGAAACTCGCCATCCCCGCTACACTCTACACTCTCCAAAATACCCTCCAATATGCCGCCCTCGGCCACCTCGACCCCGTTCGCTTCCAGGTCTTGTACCAGCTGAAGATTTTGTCCACGGCCTTCTTCAGTGTCGTCATGCTGGGCAAGTCTCTCACGCCACGCCGCTGGGCTGCCCTTGTTATCCTCACCTTTGGCGTCTCTGTCGTATCACTCTCGGGCTTCTTCTCAGACTCATCCTCGTCCGGCGGCCGCCCATCAGCGGCATCCCTCATGATCCACGATTTTAGCGACCACTTCTTCCCGCGTTCCATGCACGAGCTCGGCCAGGTCGTGGGCGTCAGCGAAGTTGCCACGGAACTCACAAAACGGTCGGCCTCCTACGAGGGCATCGACGAGGACGAGTTCAGCTCTGCCGTCAACCCCTCGTTCGGGATCATGGCTGTCCTCGTCGCCGTTGTCGTGTCGGGCCTTACCGGTGTCTACTTCGAGAAGGTCCTCAAAGAGTCGACCCACGGCCCCGTATCCGTTTGGACGCGCAACATTCAGCTGTCTTTTTACTCGCTCTTCCCCGCACTCTTCATCGGCGTCATCTACAAGGACGGCGCCGACATTGCCCAGCACGGTTTCTTCTACGGCTACAACTGGGTCGTCTGGACCGTCATTGTCTTCCAGGCCGTCGGCGGTATACTGACGTCGCTCTGTATCAACTACGCCGACAACATTGCCAAGAACTTTGCCACCAGCATCAGCTTCATTCTCAGTTTTTTGGGCAGTGTCATATTCTTTGGATTCCGCGTCACCACCATGTTTGCCAGCGGCTCGCTGCTGGTCATCGCCGCCATCTTCTTGTACACAGCCCCAGACCGCAAGCGTGGCCGTCCGCCACCTATCACTATTGTGCACTTTGAAAAGGCAATGGTCGTCCGCGGCACTCCGCGTGTGTCAGAGGAAGAGGTCAGGCTGCAGCCGCAGGTTCGGTCACAGCCACAGACGCGGTCCAAGTCCAGGGCTTCCAAACCCTCAAGACAACCGCAGTCGCACTCCAACTCCCAAAACAGCAGCGCACGAATGCTCGAGCCAGATGCTGTCATTGGCGTGTCCACATCCCGGCCGTCGTCGCCGCTGATACATCACACACGGCCATCTTCTGGGCGCAAGTCGCGGGAGGAGTAGTTATTTTTCTTTTACTTTCTGATTTTTCTGATTTACTGTTTATGGATACCACTTCAAGTTTTGACTTTTGTTCGGCGTGCGGTTTGGCAAAAGCTGGTTGTTTTCTCATTTTTCGTCTTCTATTTTCCTTTTGACTTTATCAAAACTCCACAATCGAGCATCATCTTACATAACTCCGAACGACATCACGTGAAGTCGTGTCAATGTCGTGAACCAGATCGCGATAAAAGATCCTGATATGGAAGGCGCTGGCATCAGAATTGCCACATTTGGAAGGCACATTGCATATTCAGGGAAGGAGCTGCCAGAATGTGTCCCAAGCTATCCCACGCTTTCCTATTCTGGTAGGCGAGACCCAGGCAAGAGATATGATGTCGAAATGCTTCACCCACGACGATGCCAATGTCTATTTGACACACACGCATATTCACAGCGCGACAGGGCTACACTGAGTCTAGATCACAACCGCCATGCCAGTTCAACGAAATCGCTTCCCTGACTACTTTGGCACGGCAAGGTCTATTGAGCCTGTCGGGGGTAATCGCCTATACCAGTATGACGAAGATGAAGACGCTGGGCAAGATGACGGCACCTATGCAGATCAGCCGGCATACCCTCTTCAGAGCTCTATGAGTTCATTCAGACCGAATTCGTGGGCTTCATCCGGAACCCAGCAGCGAACGTCGCGCACCACAGCTCAGGGCCTACAGAACCTTCAGCAATTTGCGTACGGTGGATCAAATGCCCAGCCAGCAGCAGCACGGCCTCCGGCATCCACGTATGGCCAGCTGAATACCCCGAGACGGCCGCCTTCAACACCATGGTCGAACCGAGCCCAGCCTCAAGAGTTGGCATACGATCAGCCGGGCACGAGAATCAACTGGTCAAGGCGGCCTGATGGAGGGTACTATGCCGGCATGAGGAGCGCCCAGATGCCCGATGCCGAAGAGAACGATGATGTCCATGAGGTGCCAGCCTCTCAGCTATACGCACCAATGAAGAGATACACTGGCAAGCGACAGGCTGCAGCCTACAATGCCGAGGCCCAGTCTGCTCGTCGGCAGACACGCCGCGCTGGGCCAACGTACGACATCCAGCATCGCCCCCAGGGTAGCTGGACACCACGAAGTGCACAGCCTGCACAGATAACACACTATGACCAGCCTCTACCACCTACGCCCCGAACAGCGTCGCCTTCTTCATTGTCGAGAAACCCAATCCAACCGGTTCATCGCCCGGCACCACGCGTCAACGGCATCGAGCTCGTCAGCCCGCGCACTTCGCTCGACGTGCGCTTCCACTCCATATTCCCGTACGAGCACTTCAATGCTATGCAGTCCAGCTGTTTTCCGTCTGTGTATGGATCCAACGACAATGTTGTCGTCGCATCTCCCACGGGCAGTGGCAAAACAGCCATATTTGAGCTCGCCATCTGCCGCCTTCTAGCTCAGCGTGACCGCGAGAAGCAGGATTTCAAGATTGTGTACCAGGCACCCACCAAGGCTCTCTGCTCAGAGCGGGCGCGCGATTGGCAGGCAAAGTTCAGCAGAAGTCCTCTTGTCTCAGCCTTAGGAAAGCTGCAAGTAGCCGAGTTCACGGGCGACTCGTCTGCATTCGAGGTCCGCCGAGTACGCACAGCATCCATCATCATCACAACACCCGAGAAATGGGACTCCATCACCCGCAAATGGTCCGATCAGGCCAACAACGCTCTGTTACGCTCGATCAAGCTTGTCCTTATCGACGAGGTGCACATCCTCAAAGACTCGCGTGGCGCCACCCTTGAGACGGTCGTGTCGCGCATGAAGACACTCGGGAACGATGTGCGCTTTGTCGCACTCAGTGCCACGATTCCGAACTCCAAAGACATTGCCCAGTGGCTTGGTCTGACGCACATAATGCCCCAGGTTCCTGCTAGGACATTTGTCTTTGGTGAAGAATTTCGGCCGGTCCAACTACAAAAGATTGTGCTTGGGTTCAATGTCGGTGGTGGTGGCGGTGGTGGCGGTGGTGGGCCCAACGGCGGCGGCAGTAATGAGCATACGCTCGACAATATCCTCGACGACCAGCTACCCGATCTCATTGTCAAGCACGCCCAGGGAAAGCCCGTGCTTATTTTCTGCTTCTCGCGTAAATCGACAGAAAGTGCCGCTACCGCCCTCGCCGAGTTTTGGGCCTCTTGTCCACCGCACCAGCGCCCATGGCCTGCACCGTCAGTCAGCATGCGCAGCAATGTCCCCAAACTCCAGTCCACGATCGCTTCCGGTGTAGCATTCCACCACGGAGGCGTAGAGCGTCAAGATCGCGAAATGGTGGAAGATGCTTTCCTCAAGGGTCACATGTCCATTATATGCTGCACATCTACTCTAGCTGTCGGCGTCAATCTGCCCTGCCACACTGTCATTCTCAAGGGTACTATGGGCTATCAGAATGGAAAGTTTGCCGAGTACGACGAATTTGAATTGATGCAGATGATCGGCCGTGCCGGGCGTCCTCAATTTGACACGAGCGCCACCGCCATAATTCTCACGCGAGCCGAAAATCGTGACAAGTACCTGAACCTCGAGTCAGGTCGGCAAACAGTCGAGAGCACTCTTCACTTGAACTTGATCGAACATCTCAATTCGGAAATTGTTCTTGGCACCATCACATCACTCACCACGGCCATCCACTGGCTTAAGGGTACATTTCTCGCAGTGCGTCTGCACGAAAACCCGAACCACTACTACCAGCTAGCCAATGCAGCGGCAAATAGTCGTACGACCGACCAACAGCTCGAGGAGATCTGCAAAGTCGGCATTTCGCGATTGGCTGAGGTCGGTCTCCTCAAGTATGTCGATGCCGAAGAGCTCGAAGCCGGGGCCGAGAGATCGGCTGATAGCAAGTTTCATGGTACCGAGTACGGCAGTGCTATGTCGACCTATATGATCCGGTTCGAGACCATGGTGCAGGTTGTGGCATTTGAGAAAAAAATGAGCATCGAGCAGCTTCTGAATGCAATGTGCCATGCCGCCGAGTTTGACGATATGCGGGTCAAGAGCACCGAGCGCCCGATTCTGCGCGAGCTCAACACAGCCGAAGCCGACAACATTCCTTTTCGCTTCAAGGACAACATCGCCGAGACATGGCAAAAGGTCTCATTGCTGATCCAGGTAGAGCTGTCGCGCGGCACCCTACCCTACCAACACGGCCGGTTCTCTTTTGAAGCCCGGCATGCTATGGAACATATGCAACGCCTGCTCGAGTGCTACATCATCTGCACGATCGCCGACCGCAACGGCCACAACACGAGAATTGCATTGGAGCTGCTGCGCAGCATCGGTGCACGCGCTTGGGAGGGCGATCATCACCCTGCCCAGCTATGTCAAGTGCCAGATATCGGCCCCGTCAACATGCGCAAGCTTGTCGACAAGAAGGTCACAACAGTACGCCAACTGGCCGAGCTGGGACCAGTCTCTATCGAGCGGTTTCTCTCCAAGAACCCGCCAGCCGCAATGAAGATTGCCGAGACCATGAGGAGTTTTCCCATGCTCGCAATGAAGGGTCAGGTATCCAGGTGTAGTACTGGCAATCGAAAAGCAGTCGCCCAAGTCACAGTCGCCTTTGCGAATGAAGGCGGACCACCGCGTTGGAGGAACCGCGTTCCTGCCTTGACATTTCTTGCCGAGACGGCCGAGGGTGACCTACTTCACATCTGGCGCGGCAAGCTGCAAGCCAATAGACTGGAGCACGAGATGACATTCTCTGTTCCCATTGACGAAGCAGACGAAGTTTTGTGTTATGTCGCCTGCGACGAGATTGTCGGCACTCTTGTGGGTGCACAGTTATCGGTGGTGGATGTGCTTCCAAGTGAGATGCAGGTGGTGTCTCGTTTTGTCAAGCCCGCCATGCCGGCCAAAGCTGCTTCGGTCCAGAAGACATCATATGTTCAGAAGAAGCAGACATCAGACGACGGCAACCCAACAAAGCGACAGAAGACCCAGCACATCACACCTGGTAGTATTGGCACAAGTCATGCCGGCGGAAGCACTTCGCAGCGGGACCAAACACTCCCCGGGCTGCGGGACGACTCGTTTGCTTTCCAGAGCCAGAGGAGCCTGTCTGTCAAGAATCCAAAGCACTGCAGCGGCGGCGGCACTCAGACAGACCCGTTCACTCTCGATTCTGGATCGGACATTGATGATTTTGACTCGGACATATTTGACGATCTCGACGTACCAGTTGTGGATATTGCCAGTGTAGACAAGACCCAGTCGAGCTCAATTGACCCAAGCGGAGGGAAGACAACACTAGCAGTCAAAACATCCCCTCTCGCAGTCAACCATCCAATGGCACCACCGCCAAACTCGAAAGACGTTGCCGAAACACCACTAAAGCCGAGGTCAAGAGCAAAGCCGTCACTACAGCTAAAGAGGGATCGGAAGGGAAAGAGCCCGGAAACTAAACAAAAGAAGTCACCCATCTCTTCCAAGCTAGTCGAGAGCCCGGTGCGTCAGAAGTTCAGGGCTCCGCCATCATTCGAAAGCTTGGGCTGGGATACATCCGAAGACGAGGACAAAAATGAAGTCGGTATAGAGGAGAGCGAGGATGTATCCAGCATTGGCGGGCTAGAAGTTGTGCCCAGCCCCGAAATTAATGCCGACATTATGCCTGCGCTGTCTGTTGCAGAGGAAACGCGGCAGTGTGACGCGGTTGAAGTGCAGGGGACGCCAGAGTTCGCAGTTGAGTGCACACCGGTCATTGAGGATAATGTACAAAAGATGACTGATGATGATGATTGTCCAGAGAAGAGAATGGGGAGCAGAGTACAGGAGGAAGTACAGTCGCCGAAGGAGCCTCCACAAGAGCCTCCACGTCAGGAAGAGCCGAGCTGGGTGAGTACGGCATCGAACAGCAGCATCATTGATTTCTTGCGCGGGCATGTCAAGTTTGTGTGATTTATTCGATTCCAAATCATTTATATCTAGACAAAAAGCGTCATTTTATCATGGTTTGATCATTTCATAATCTCATTATTAGAGTATCTAATACTGCATCTGCCAGTCGGTAAACATGTCGGACATCCACGCACTCATGCTAGAGCCCATCAGAAAGCCATCACCGGGGTTGGCCGCCGACTCCGGAGTAAAGTCTATGGGCGGACTAAAGACGTTGTCGGCCGGTGTCAACTCGGGTCCTTGATCTTGGTTTCGTTCCGTAAAACCTGGACTCTCCTTGGCCCAAGTTGTCATCCACGTCGTGCGTAGTAGATCCATGGCCCGTGCTGATCGAGAAAAGAAGTCGCTCTGAGTATCCGACGGCGGTGCAACTACTGTATCGCTCGTGTTAACGGTGGAAGAAAAATGTGTGGCTGCCTCGCTGAATCTCTTTGTCAGTGTGTCCACCATGTCGGGTATGTCCAGCTGTGCGCGTGCCCAGTCCTTGTCCCACCCACAGCCGGGATCATCGCGCCCAAAACTGGCAAGGCGGTATATGACCACCAGAAAGTAGGACATTTGCGTCACCGTATGGAAGGAGAACATGTAGAAGAAGCTGTCCCTTTCAAGACTAAAGGTGTCTTTCCGCGCAAAGGCCATGTCAAAGTAGGCGTGGTGAAGACGCAGACACTTGTGCAGCAGAGCAGCGCGCTCTGTGT
The DNA here is from genome assembly GCA_032248835.1 of Ophiostoma piceae. Lineage (NCBI taxonomy): Eukaryota > Fungi > Ascomycota > Sordariomycetes > Ophiostomatales > Ophiostomataceae > Ophiostoma > Ophiostoma piceae. The sequence continues at coordinate 2,211,278 of CP135129.1, forward strand.
CGGGTCCGCACCGTGCCCGCTCTTCTGTGGGCAGGTTCGTCACATAGAGGGCCACACTATATATAGCCGCTTCGTTGGCAATGTTGGCAACGGTGCAGATCTCCTTGAGGTCGGGCTCGTCGTCAAATGGCGGCATCATGGCCTCGACATCGCGCTGTCGTGAAACTAAAGCCTTGACCTGGAAATCGCGCAGCATTCGCATCTCGCGCGCCGACTTGATGGACGCAAATCCCTGCGGGTTGGGGATGTCGAGGGCAATGCGCTGCAGGCGGCACTGGTATACGAGCAGACGATCGAGGGGTGTTTCGGGATCAGCGTCGAGCACGCGCAGGCACTCGTCCATGTGGTCGGTCCAGGGTAATGAAATAGGTTTACGGTGGAAGAGCGAGACGAGGACAGTAATCAGATAGGTACCGAGGACGGCGCGTCGCTCTTCCATTGTGCGGACGGGTGACTCGAGAAGCTTGATAGCGAATCCGTGAGTGCGGACACACGACAGGGGGTGTTCTACCGGGGTGACTGCCGAGCTGCCAGGTGTGTTAGATGCAGATGCAGATGGATCGGTAGCCGGGCCGGAAGAGGCAGATGTGTGTGGTGTCGGCTGCTGTTGAGGCTGGGTCTTGGGCGCCGGCGGGTCTTTGTCGAGTCCCAGATCCTGCACAATGGCCGTTGCAATGTGGCAGTACATCACCATGAATGGATCCCGCTTGAGGTAGTACATACCCCAGCCGAGGAAGCCGACGATACCCAGCAGCAGATCCAGTGACCGTTGATGCTGCACAATGGCCTGCTGGGCAATCTCCTGTCTCAGCCGCAGACACAGCCGGTCCTGCAGCTCGGCCGAGTGCGTGGCGCACGCCATGATGCTGAGCCACAGCAGGGGCTGTGTCTGTCGAAGGCGGTAGGCCGAGACGCGGGAATCTGGGATGTGCACAAAGGGAAAGTACTTGACCTTGCGAAGGCGGAAGCGGTTGAGTGCGTCTTCCGCCTCGCGGTTGGAGAGGCCGGGGAAGTTGGCGAGTGAGTCTGTCTGTGCTTCATCTTCTTGTACATCATGCGACTGTGTGTTGTAGTTGTAGTTGGGGGATGCATGGGCCGGGGCCGGGTCGCTGGCCATGGTCCCCGCGAATGCCTCCTGGTTGTTGGAGTCCTTGACATACACTTCATTCGGAGTGTAAGTGATGCGCTTGGTTGCAAATTCAAATGAACAATGATTGCTTGCTGTCAGGCTAGGTCGAGAGGGGCTAACTTTTCGTGACTGGGGTTGGACTTGAGGGCGTTCTTGTTCTGCATCTGGTCTGTCCCGGGTCATAGGGTGGTGTAGTGGCGGTACAGACTGTCTCAGTGGAAACTGACGATTTGGGCTTGCTTGATCCTGGCTGCCTTCATCCAGATCCATTTCTTCTCTCAGGCCCGGCACGGTTCCCAGCAAGCTCATAATGCCGTTTAGCCGGGCCTCGAGGGCATCGGTCCGTGATGCGGCCGGTTTCCGACCTGGTTTCCGCCGCGCACCCACTGCCGGCTGGCAGTCCTTTTTCAGACGGAGGCATCTGCTTGTCAGTTATACTTACAGATATAAAAACATAAAACATATAGACCTACCTGTCGCATGCTCCTTCGCGGAGGGTACACTTGGCCTTGGCTTTGACGCACTGGTTGCACGCCCGGCCGTATGGGGTGGTGTTGGAGACGGGCATATCTAACCGGCGTCGGCGTTTGAATACGGCGACGGTACTCTGTTTATTGTTATTCCAATACGAAAAAAGAATACAGTAAAAAGAAAACAAGTAAAGAGGTCGTCGTCATAAGTATGCCGTCGGAGAAAGGCGTCGAAAATCTCCGTCGGCGTTCATGGAATTAGTGGATAAATGTGCCCCAGCTATTTGCTGACACCGTAAGCGCTAGTCTCTATTTGGATATATGAACGCCGACGGGGTTGACTTACACGCATCGAGCTTGTGATCGGGATAATGATTCTGTCGAGGTTAAGGCTTTGAGGACAGTTCAATATATAAAAGAGACTGCTTCTACTGAAAGCTTTAGAGATTTAAGCTTCATAAATTCTAAGTGTTGTTTTATTTATCTAAGATTTTATTGGCTACAAAGAAATTATTTTATTATTTCTTCTCATTTTTATTCAACAACACTAAATCCTTATAACAATACTTTCGCCGTTCAACTTTCCATGTTTATAATGTGTCAGTCAAAATCAACTTCAGGAGTTCCCTCCAAGGACATGCCGCCTCTATCTGGCAGCTTTGCACCCGTCTTCATTCGCAACCAGTTCCGTACCACAATTCCTCTGCCAACACGCGAAAAATACCCTCAAGCACACGGCCAGACAGTGATCATCACGGGCGCCAACAACGGGCTCGGATATGCGGCCGCTCAGCAGATGTTGTCCCTTGGTGTATCGCACCTGGTAATGGGAGTGCGGTCTCTTGAAAAGGGCGAGGCCGCCAAAGCCCAACTCCAAAAAGCCAACCCCGACGCCATCATCGACGTCTGGCACCTCGACATGCACTCCTACGTGTCCATCCAGGCTTTTGCCCGGCAGTGCAGCGGCCTCAAAGAGATCAACAGCGTCATCCTCAATGCAGGCGTCGGCCGTCTATCCCGTGAGACAGTCCCTGAGACAGGACACGAGAGCACCATGCAGGTCAACCACTACGGCACCGCCCTGCTTGCCCTGCTGCTCATGTCCATTCTCAAGGCAAAGCCCACCTCATCAGGCTCACCTCCGACAATCACCGTCGTCAACTCCATTATGGCGCATCTTTGTGCATTCCCTAACAAGGACGCGCGTCCGCTGCTGCCGACCTTTGACGATGACGCCCTGTTGATGTTTGACCCCAACGAGCGGTACGGTGTGTCCAAGCTGATCTCGCAGCTGTTCCTGGTTGCGCTGTGCCATAGATCGCCCCCTGGTGTGGTTCTCAACATGGTCGATCCTGGTTTGACGCGCGGTACCGACTTGTTTCGCGAAGCCAGCGGCATCACCGGATGGGTGACAAAGGTGTTCTTCTCTGCTGCCGGTCGGCCTGTCGAGCGCGGTGCAGCCACCTACATCGACGCCGCCCTGAATCACAGAGCCGAGTCTCACGGTTGCTTCCTCATGAACTGCAACATCTCTCCGTGAGTTTTCCCTTTTACAATCATTCTGTGCCTAATAATTTAACTAACAAACAGACTCGCATCACATTATTACAAGAACCCGGCACTAACCGACTTGGTGTGGGAGGAGACGATCAAAGAAACGGGTTTTGCAGAGGCTGTCCTTGCTTTGTCAAAGTAGACTCAAATCGAAAATATATAGTGTATTTTGTATCCTAAATCTTGATTCTCATATCTATCTGCTCAGGGAATCCTCAAACAGCTGCCGCAGCTGGTCCTTCTCACGCTCCAGCTCTGTGGCAAGACCGGGTGCTAGCATCAGCACACGTGCCTGCGGAATTGTGCCCTCCACCAGATCCTCAATGTGCTCGCGGCCAAACCCAAGATCCTTGAGTCCCCGCGGCTGGTCGCCCAGCAAATCCAAGAACTTGCTGATCGCCTCGCCCAGCAGCTCGCCCGCACTCTCGCGCTTCGCATTTGTAATGTCCACTCCAAACGCCTCAGCCGCCTGCAAGTGGCGCTCCGGGTTGGACGCCGCCGTGAACCGGAATACAGACGGCGCAGAAACGGCCACAGACACGCCGTGCGGGATAATGGGCGAGTCCACCTCGTAGCCCTGCTGCTTGTAGCCCGGGTTCTGGCCCGAGATCGGGTACGACATGCCGTGGCACAGATGCACGCCCGCGTTGCCGAAACCCACACCCGCCAGCGTCGCCGCCAGCAGCATCTGGTACTGCGCCTCCTCGTCCTCGGGGTCGTGCACCGTGCGCGGCAGGTACTTGACTGTGCTGCGTAGCGCATTGTACGAGAAGATGTCGCTGATGGGGTTGGCGCCCTGGTAGGCGGGGCGCAGGATCGGGTTGGCCGGGCGCGGCGTGCGCTCAGTATAAGGAATGGCCGTCCACGACTCGAGAGAGTGGCACAGCACGTCCAGGCCGGAACTAGCCTTGACGGCCGACGGCATCGTCGATGTGTTGAGGGGGTCGCAGATACCCAGGGTCGGCTTGAGGTTGCGGTGGGCAATGCCCGTCTTGGCACGGCGCGACACGAGATCGAAAATGGCCGTGCCGGTGGTCTCACTGCCGGTACCGGCGGTCGTGGGCACGGCAATGAGGGGCCGCAGCTGCTTGTCAATGGGCCGGCCCTTGCCGAGGGGTGCATTGACGAAATCCAAGAAGTCGGCGTCGGGGTAGCAGGTGTAAAGGTTCATGAGCTTGGCCGTGTCGATAACAGATCCGCCGCCGACGGCGACAAAGGCGTCGGGCATCAGCGGCTTGGCCCAGGCAATTGCGTCCAAAATCGAGCTGTCCTTGGGCTCGATGCGCGTGCGATTGTAGACGGAAAACTTGACGCCTTCGCTGCCCAGGGCGGCACGGACCTGGTCCATGGCGCGCAGCTTGTCGACGGTGCCGTCGGTGACAACGGCTACGTTTTTGGCGCCCATGTTCTTGAGATCCATGCCGATTTCGCGCGTGACGCCGTTGCCGAAGCGGATAGCGGACGCAGCCATTTCAAAGGCATACTCCTTCTCGGGCTGTGGCGTAGCATAGCCGCGAGCCGACGATTTGAACGGTGTCAAAAGCGGTCCCTTTTGGTGGTGATGGTGGTGGTTCGGGTTGGAGTGGCAGGGACACGACGGCGGGTGGGTGTACTGGATAGTCCGCAGCAAGCTGACGGCTCGGGTCGTGGCCTGGTTGTTAGAGAGGTAACGTCAAGGCAAGGGTAGTAACCTACATTTGGAACAACTCGTATGGCACCCATTGTGTAATATGTGTGATCGTATACTGAAATTGAAAGGAAGAAGAAAACAAAGTGAAAATAATCAATAGACAACGGAAGACAAAAGAGATGATATCGGATAGACACGAGCGGGGAACGGCCTGGGCTCGGCAATCTGCTGGCGCTTCTGAAATTGGAATCTGGGAAATTGAGCGGAAGAGCTCGAGACGGAAGTCCGTTGTACAGAGTAGTGTAATTGAAGTGTAATATTGATTAGAAAATCAATTGATTTGATTTCTTCCCAAGTTTCTTTTTCTTGAATATTGAAAGAAGAGATGTGGTTAAACTGCCCACGTGATACTGTTACAAGTTGGCCAAAACTGAAGTCACCTCGGATGCTCTTTCCTTTCAACCTTTTAAAACCAAGCTGTTGATGCGGACTCCAAATGGCACCTTCCGCGTCGATAATACCCCGTGGGATGGTCACGCTCGCGATCCATTGAAGACGCAAGGGGAAAGTGCGGGGTCGTGGAGAGAATTAGTGGGTTTTGTTCGGCGGAAGTGGATTAACAGCGTCTAGAACGGGTAAGCCGACGGGTGTAAGCCGCTGTTGGTGTTTTGGTTTCAGTGGGCCGACGGCTGCAACTGCCCGTAGAGTAGGCAGTAGGACGGCAAGGCATGCTGATGTCATGATCTATGTGGAAGTCAAGATGAGAACCAGGCTGGACTTGAGTTATATCAAAGAGGCTCGACATTGAAACATGGGATCTTAAAATAAGTAAGTATTCTGCATTCGTCTCAACATCTAGCTGACGGAGGCATCAAAAACCTGGCTGAAAACCGGGATGTTGATTCACTCGCGAAGAAAGATAGAAATAAAAAACTGATATAAACGAAACTGATATAAACGATCTTATTCAAGCTTAAGCCATGAGAGTAGGGCACTCAATAGCGAATCTTTCGCAAGGTTGTTTGAGGTTGCGGCCGATACCACCGATATCTGTGATGCACTGTGCATGACCGAGACGCTGACGAGGTTTTTAACTCCACGATCAAGTTTTTTTAAAGAATTGGAAGTGTATGGATATGAACGAGCTTTAAATATAAGAGTCTATCCCGATTCTACAGTTTTTCTGCCTGGGTTTCAGCCTCGACCACCTTAGGGTGGCGGATTCTCCCTACCCTAACCTTCGACAGATCCGGCTCGTAGCCTTCCTCGACATTCGGGTACGGCCCCATGGGTGTGATGCCGTGCGGGTTGATGCCCTTGTGCGACTTGGTGTAGTTGTCCTTGATGTGTTCAAAATCCGTTGTCTCTTTGAACCCAGCCACGTTCCAGTACAGGTTCTTGAGCCAGTTGTTGATCTGCGGGTAGTCGTGCCGCAAGGTACCGAGGTTGCACTTGAAGTGTTGGACATAGACGGTGTCAAAGCGGATGAGTGTGGCGTATGCGCGGATATCGAGCTCGGTCAGACTTGCACCTAGTATGAAAGGTCCGCTGTTGTCGGCAATCATCCGCTCCAGGCGGTTCAGGGCCGCAAACACGCGCGGCACGGCCTCGTCGTACTCTTGCTGCGTCGTCGCAAACCCAGCCCGGTAGACGCCCGCGTTAAGCTCCGTCTGCATCCACTCTGATGCCGTGTCAATCTCTTGGCGTAGATGCAGAGGGTAAAAGTCGCCCTCCTTGACACCATCGAGGCCATCAAAGGCCGTCTGTAAATCCCGCATCAGCTCAGCCGACTCGTTGTTGACAATCGTGTTGAGCTTGGTGTCCCACAGCACGGGCACCGAGTACCGCCCAGGGTACTTGGGATCTGCCTTGAAGTAAATCTCATGAAGATACTTTGCATGGAACAAAGGATCAGGTGTTGCGCCGGGGTACTCTTTGTCGTCCTCGGGGAACTGCCAGCCGGGCCATCCGCTGTCGTCGCCTTTGGGGTACGGCTTGACGACTGTGATGGGAATAAGGTCTTTCAGGCCTTTGAGGTGGCGCACGAGGTTGGCGCGATGTGCGAATGGACAAAAGAGGCCAATGTACAGACGGTATCGTCCGGCTTCGGGCTGGTGCAGTCCATCGGCAGAGATTGTGCCGTGCCAGGACTGGGTGGCGCCGGCCAGGTGCTGTGCAACTGTAGTCGGTGTTGGTCGTTGAGAAGTCATTCCAATTGTGTATATATAAACCAGGTGGTCTTGATGCTGAAGAGAAAATACACCTAGTGCAAGAATCAACCCATCACCGCCATAAACTGTAGTTTTGCGTGATTAGTCATTATCGGAAATACGTCATTACGGCACTCGGATGTAGTCGAGATACTTGAGTCAACGCCACCAACGTTGCATATGATGTTCAATTGCATAAAACGAGTCTTTAGTTTTCCAATACCTCGTATGGACGTCAACTGATTAGATGGAGCCATCTTATCTCTACTTTCTACATATTCAAAGCGGAATGGCTACGCGGAAATAACTACATGTGCTTTGAACCCTTTAAACGAAGAAGATGGCTCAGAATTGCCAAGACAAGAAGCGAGCTGGCCAGGGTATTACGTACAAAGCAGCCCAAAGCTCGAATGATTTTCGAGGTGCGATGTTCGGAGAGGAGTGCCTAGCAAGGCGTTCTCTTTGCATCTGGTGCTGAGTCTCAGTATCTCGTAAAGACGAGGTGATCCGAGTCATTCAAACTTGCGCAAGTGAGAAGAATGTCTCCGGAACACGGCAACTTTCTGCAGTTAAAAGTCTAAGAAATGAATTGAACAAAATACACATACGAAGACGAAGGATCTGATAAAGTTGCATTGGCTCACGAATGTCTCCGAGGTGTTAGTGAATATGATGGGTCGGAGACTTGAAATTTACACGGATCATGTAGATAAAATGGAGCTAAGCTTTGGAAGGTGAAGTAAAGTAGATCTAACATGACTCGATAGTGATTTTATTTCTATAGTAGGCACTAAGAGGGTGAGAATAGCGTCGCTGTAAAAACATGAATGAGTGAGCAGGTTTTATCACAGCAGAAATTAGTAGAAAGCAACGCCAAAAACGCTTGTATTCATGGGAACCGTTCCACTGTCTCGAAATTAAGGTTCGCAAGTCATAAACATCTTGCCAGAAACTAAGGACCCTGATGAGCGGAAAGTTTGACCAGCTCTAGCTCAAGCGAATGGCTACGATGGATCTCAGATGGAAGTGATTAACCTAAACACCAAGACAGGCAGCCAAGGCCGGCCACTCAAGTGTAGATATTCACATATAAGTAGTTGCTATCCTCTTGATTTATGATATACATTGCTTCATCAAACATTTTACTCTTGGCCAACAGCAACAATGACATCTAAAGGCAACGGAGACATCAAAGTGGCTGTCATCGGCGCTGGCGCCCTTGGTTTAGTTACTCTTAAGAACTTGCTCGAAGAAGGCTTTGATGCCACGGCATACGAGCGCAAGAGCTACATCGGCGGCCTGTGGAAGTTTACCACAGATGAGGCCACGAGTGCTCTACCTAGTCAGTGTTGTTCTCTGTCCTTTTTAGTTTTGTTTCCTAAAAACTAACACTTACTACCAGCTACTGTTACCAACATCTCCAAACAAAGAGTATGCTTTTTAACTTGCACAACTGACCGAGCAAATCTAACTTTCAGGGCTGCTTTACCGATTTCCCCTTCCCCGACGACACTCCCAACCTTTGCGCCAGTGCCGATGTCGACACCTACCTCCAACAGTATGCCGACCACTTTGAACTAAGGCCGCACGTCCGCCTCAACACCAGCATCCAGTCCGTCAAGCATGACGGCACCCACTGGATTTTGGACTTGGGTGACAAAACAACCGCCGTCGACAAAGTAATCATGGCCACGGGCGCCAATGAGAAACCATCCATCCCTGAGATCCCCAACCTGGACGCTTTTGCCGGCCGCGTGCTGCACTCGCAAGCCTTTAAGACGCCATCCGAATTTGCAGGGAAGAATGTGCTTATTGTCGGTTTCGGCAGCACGGCCGGCGATACAGCCGTATCACTGCTCGGTCACGCGTCGTCCATATACATGGCCCATCGACATGGCGTTTATGTTCTGCCGCGCTTCCACAATGGCCGGTCCATCGACCACGGTCTGACATACAAGCTGATGACGGTGCAATCCTACTTTGAGCGCTGGGCGCCGTCCATTTCTGGAAAGATTCTCAACAACGTGGCTGCCAAGATGCAGGACACGGCTTTCCCTGCCATCAAAGCCCACCCCGAGTGGCGTATTGCACCAGCACCCTCCCTCGTTCAGTCATTCCCGACTGTGTCCGATGATTTGGTGCCTGCTCTAGTCCGCGGCGATATCCAGTCTGTGCCGGGCTTGAAGTCGGTTACAGGGCCCAAATCCGTGAGCCTTAGCCGACCGGATGACGGTCTCGGCGGTCCGGAGACACTCGACGATATTGACGTCATCATCTTCTGCACCGGCTACAAGAACGACCTCGGAATGTCTCTCCTCGACGACAGCGCCAACCCGGCGCGCAACTCCAATCCGGAGCTTGCCGCTCTGACTTCGTCGACACGCGGAAAGCCGTTCCCGCGCCTCTACCGCCAGCTCTTCTCGCTCGACTACCCCGACTCGCTCGCGTTCATGGGCTCTGCCGCGTTTCCGACACCAGCCTTTCAGCTCTACGACATTGCATCCATGGCTGTTGCGCAGGTGTGGGGCACGGGCAAGTCAGCTCTTCCTCCGCAGGCCGAAATGGAGAAGGCTGCCGATGCGGCCCAGGAGCACGTCCTCAAGTATGCCCGTCGCGGCCCTGTGTATGCCGGCTTCACCAAGCAGCACGAGTGGCTGGCGTGGGCCGACGAGGCAGCGGGCACGAATGTCGCGGCAAATCTCGGCTGGACATGGGCCGGTTGGAAGCTGTATCTGAGCGATTACTCGTTTTACAAAATGCTGACGTCCGGGGTGTACTCGCCGCACTTATACCGTGTGTTTGCGAGCGACAAGCGCAAGGCGTGGCCGGGCGCGCGCGAGGCCATTGAGCGGATGAATGCTGATTTGAAAGAGCAGGATGCAAAGAGAAAGGCTATTTAATCATTTGCAGATGTAATCGTTTTCTAGTTAATTTCAATTTGTTTTATGCAAATGTACCAAGAATTACAGGAAGTAGTGGCAACACACACTATCTACACTATCTTGCTTATCCGCTAGCCCCTCACAAGCATCCGCCCTCATGTAGCTCTCACCTCTTCACCTTACCTCACCTCAATTTCAACTTTCCTTTGAAGTATTTACAAAATGATAACAGATCTCATATACCAAGTTGACGCTAAGCGGGCCACTCTCGACACTGTCGTCGAGGCCGTCATACCTTACACAGAGTTGGTGTCAGCCAACCGCGCTCTCTACAAGCTCCCTGCAGATGCAGACGAGGGCACGGCCAAGTCGCTCTATGCCATTGCCACGCAAGCCACTATCTTTCACCCTCAGGGCGGCGGCCAGCCCTCGGATGTCGGCTCCATGACTGTCGGCGGGGCCACATTCGAAGTGCTTTCAGCCCGCATGGACGCCGTCGAGTCGGGTCGTGTCCTCCACTTTGGCAAGGCTTCCGACATTTCTACTTTTTCGGCCGGTGTGACAGTCACACAGTCCATTGACACCGCCAAGCGGCTGCTCTACTCGCGCCTGCACACTGCTGGCCACGTCCTCGGCGCGGCTGTTCGCTACACTGTCGAAAAGGACGTGCCCGGCTTCGACGAGCTCAAGGCGTCGCATTTCCCCGATGCTGCGTCGTGCGAGTTCCGTGGCAAGATTGAGGGTACTTTCAAGGGCCCGATTCAAGAAAAGCTAGACAAGTTCATTTCCGACAGTCTGCCGGTCGAGATTGACTGGTGGGACGCTGCCGAGTTCAGACGACAGGGCCTGGAGCGGCTGATCCCGCAGATCCCGGCGGGCGTGACGCCGACCGGTGTTGAGAATGAAAAGTGGCGCGTCGTTCGCATTGTCGGTGCCGAAGTGTATCCGTGCGGCGGCACGCACGTGGACACGACGATCGAGTGCGGGCCGACGACGGTCACGAAGATTTCACGGTCCAAAGGCATCTCACGTGTTTCATACGCGTTAAAAGATTAGATTCGCTAGACAACTGCAATACATAAATTTTAATTAGACATGCCCAGATGATCGTATGGCTTGGACTCTGTGTCGACGGGCTGCTCATGGTATCGCCGGAACCCGTCCGAGACGGATCCGGCTGCAAATTCGGGTGATAATGGTGATATCAGCAAGGGCGCAAATCCTGGCTGGTTCGCAGCCCGTCTGTGTCCCTCAGCCTCTTCGTACGACGGCGGGTCTTCATCGATAGACGATGTTGGCCGCGCCGGTGCTGTGTTGGTCGCCTTGGCAAACGCCACCATCTCTTCATCGCTGCCCGTCTGCATGTGCATCATATTGTTCATATTGTGTTGTTGGCGTTGCCGGAAGGGCGACGGCAGCCGTGGAGCACCTGCTGCTGACGGGACAGCTTGGCCATAGACAGATGGGCCGACAGCGCCGACAGCGCCTACAGGGCCTGCTGGGCCGACCGGACCAACCATGGGCTCACCGGATCGTTCTTGGTCATGCTCTTCGTCTGAGCTTTCGCCTTCTTTGGGTGACTGTCTTCCTCGCAAGCAGAACCACACCAGCAGAGCACCAACAACACTGACACCTAGCACGGACCCGACGGCGATGCCGGCAATGGCCGACGATCCTATGCCAGACGAGGCGCCGTCGTTGTGGTTGCCGTGATCATACACACTGGCGGGTGTGGATGTGGACGTGGTGCCGGAATTGGCGCCTGTGACGGTCATGGTCGCCGTCATGGTCGCGGGCAGTGCGGATGTCGCATGGTGGTAGTTTGTGTAGTCGGTGTAGTCGGCATACTCGCTGTAGTCGCTGGCGTATTTTGAGTAGTAGGAGTAGTATGGGTTTGCATCGGTCGTTGGCGATTCTGTCTCGTCTTCTTCCGTTGCTGTTGTTGTTGCTGTTGCTGTCGGTGTAGATATGGTTGTAGTAAGGTAGCCGCCGAACGGAGGAGGCTGGCGAAGACGGAGTGCAGCGTTGCCAGCCGGTCTGAATCTTCCGGGGGACATTGTATTAGATATTATGGTAGATACTGTTTATGTAAGGTTGTATGGTTTAATTAAATAGACAAACCGAAGAACGAGAATCAAAAAGTAAAAGAGAAAAGAGATCAAGGTCACAGACGGTCAGACAGAGGGACATGCCGACTTATAGCCAGCGCACATCTCACTCTGCTTATCCCGCCTAGTCCTCAATACGTTATTGAGGGAACACAAAGCTGCGGTGGAGGCTGAGCACCCAAGCAAGGTTGCAGGATTGTGCCACTCGGGCATGCTCTCTCTGGTTTCTCTCTGAGATATACTCTATTCCACCTAGTTGACCGGTGCGGATGCAAATCATGTCTTTTTGTCTCTAGTGTCTTGCTCTGTTGTCATGCAGTCTCGGGTCATGCTCTCGGCAGTGTAACTCTGTCTCTCTTTTTCTCTCGCTCGTCGTTCTATCTCATTCTGGTGTCGATTTGTCTTGACGAGCTTGGCTCTCTCTGGTTGCCGATGCTGACCTGCAGCCCAGCCGCACTTTGATTATTGCTGATCTGCCAGTCCATTTTTTTATCTCAAACCTTTCATCTTTTCTTTTGATCGTACCTTCTTTTCTGTCAATCGTACTTTCCCCTACTTATATTTATCGACACAAGTACGCCTAATAGCCAGCTCAGCTCGTACTTTGTACTTGTCGATAAGCTTCAATATATCAAAATAGACTTTGAGCTAGTAAATAAAGTATCAAACAGAATAGACTACCACACTAACAAGTTGACCACACACTACCGAAACGACCGCCCGAGGCGTGCATGACACGAGCCCGTTGTCACCACATCACCTATCACTTCAGTGGTTGGCTGCTTAATGGGGTGAAGGACTGCTTGTCTGCCGGCCTGCCCCATCTCGGGCCCGACACTCTTTTCTCTAAATTCTTATTCTTATTTTCTATTCTCACTTCTTAGCTCACTTCTGAAAAGTACTTGTCGGATAACGGATAACGGAATAACGGAAAGCCAACTACTAAAAGATAGGACAGCCAGCGAATGCCTCAGCTGCATGCAGGCTTGTCTGACCACACCGCAAGTCCTCGGGCAATGCCAAGAGAACAAAATTGAAGGCCAATGGGGAAAGCAGGCACTTATGCAAGTACAAGTCAGTGATTCATCGTCATTCGGCATATATCCTTGTGAATAACTTGCATAATGTTTTCTATGTTTGACTTTCTATGTTTGGAAAAAGAGAAGACGATATGACGATGTTATATAAGCATTGAGTTGATTATGTAATCCTCATTGACAATATCGGCAAAGCATGACGCGAAAGATGCCATGTTAGTAGAATGAAATCACCGTCTATTGTGCTACGATCCATAACGTTCATCGAGCTATTTTGTCAAATTTTAGATTGATGCCTTGTCGCCAGCCTTGTTGCCAGCCGTGTTCTTCACGGTACTATTTGTTAACATGCCTCCACGTTGTTGCTCATCAGCATGTGTCGTTCTAGCATGTCTGTCATATTTTGCTACAAATGTACTGTCTAAATCAAACCGCTTGTATCTTCAAGCCTTGCAAAATAGTTTCATTATTGTAGCCACTTCGAATTACATAAGATGTCGACGTTGTTCTCTTAAAATAAATAAAATCACATCAGACGTAAAAATAAACATTGTAAACTCATATCGAGCCCAGAATGGTTCCAAAAAGTGTTTGAAAATAGAAAATAAGATAGAAAATTTATCACAAAAAAAAAGCAAAGGAAGCCCAAAATCTAAACTAAATAATACGTTGATATTCACATGTTGACCGCCATCAAGCTCGCTGACATAATATCGCCAAATTGGCTGACATAAAATGCAATTACCCCTACCCCGCCAGGCTAGTGGGGTGCAGTGGACCCTACGTTGGGCTTTGCTCTCTCTCGCTCCCGCGTGGTTGGCCGGAACACGTTATCTTATCGGTCAGCTAGTACTAATTTCAGATTTTTCGAGGGTACTTCCTTCCATTTCTTGCTCCTTCCCTCTCCAACTTTCTGCATCTGCGCCCCTTCCTATTCATATTTCGACTTTATTTACATTATATTTCGATATTTACCATTTAAACTTTACATTTTATTTATTCTCTTTTGCACGGCAGAACTCACCACTAGTTTTTCGTGGTTCTCTACTTTTTACTTTTCGACTTTTTTTTTTTTTTCGCTGCCCCCCAGTGGTTGACCCTCCAAGATGAAGACTACTTCTTCTCTCTCCTTTTCCTCCTCCTCCTCTCTCCTTCCTTCCCTTCCTTTTTTCTCTTCTTCCTCTCCATCCCATTTCATATACCCCTAATCACACAAAATGGACAGCCAACAGCTTGCTGCCCTGCTCCAGGAGAGCTTGATCCGTGAGTCCCGTCCCGTCTGCCTATCAGCATCAACGCATCTTTGCAGCATCCGCAGCATCAGCATCGTGGTGACACGGTAGCCGATGATGTTTTCTTGTCGCTTTGCACCACTCTACACCTACATCGGACCATGAGACGCGTTGCCACCAAAACACAAATCTCGTGATGCTTCACTTTTTGTTTGTGGTCATTTGATCATTTACGGAAAGAGCAGATCGCGTTGTCTTGCGTCGTGTCTCAGTTTTCCTTTTTTCTTCTTCAAAACAACCCCTCCTATCCCCTCATCAAACATTTTGTCTCCATATAACAGACATCTAACAAAACAGCCGATACCACTCGTATCAAGGCCATCACCGCCGAGCTCCAGAAGGCCTACGCCAACGCCGAGTCCCTGCTCACCCTCATCGAGATCATCTGCACCCATGGCGATGTGACCGTCCGCCAGCAGGCTGCCGTCCAGGCCGCCCGTCTGGTCCCCCGCCACTGGAAGTCCCCGACTGCCGAGCAGAAGACCGCTGTTCGCCAGCACCTGCTTGAGGCCACCCTCAAGGAGGAGAACGCCAAGTGCCGTCACTCCGACGCCCACCTGGTCGCCGCCATTGCCACCTTTGACTTTGACGACGGCGAGTGGCCCGACCTGCTGCCCACCCTCTTCACTCTGGCCACCAGCGCCGACGCTCACCAGCGCGAGATCGGTTCCTACATCATCTACTCGACCCTCGAGGGCAACCCCGTCTCCTACAAGGACCACGTCCCTAAGCTGATTGAGCTGTTTGGTCAGCTCATCAAGGACCCCGCCAGCGCCGAGGTCCAGATCAACACCGTCATGTCCATCGGTGCTCTGCTTGTCCTGGTCGAGGGCGAGGAGGAGGAGGACGAGGCTGCCATTGCTGCCGTCCGCGAGCTGGTGCCCCTCATGGGCATTGTTCTGAAGAACGCCGTCGACGGCGGTGACGACGAGAAGGTCCAGCAGGTCTTTGACGTCCTGCAGCAGTTCCTCGTCTTCAGCCACTCTTTCATTGGCAACCACCTGAAGAGCCTGGTCCAGTTCATGATTGACCTGTCCGCCAACACCGAGGCTGACGAGGATGTCCGTGTTCAGGCCATGTCTTTCCTGACCCAGGTCGTCCACTACCGCCGCCTCAAGATCCAGGCCATGAAGGACATGCCCGCCCAGCTTGCTGTCAAGTCCCTGCAGATTCTGGTCGAGATCGGCGACGACGAGTCCATCGACGAGGAGACCCCCGGTCACCTCGCCCTGAGCCTGCTCGACGCCCTTGCCAGCAACCTGCCCCCCCGCCAGGTTATGGTTCCCCTCCTGGACGAGTTCCCCAAGTACGCCAACTCGCCCAACCCTGCCCTGCGCAAGGCCGGTATCCTGGCTCTCGGTAACTGCGCCGAGGGTGCCCCCGACTTTGTCAACACCCAGATTAAGAGCATCCTGCCCATTGTCATCCAGCTGCTCAACGACTCCGACGGCGTTGTCCGCCACGCCGCCCTTGTCGGTCTGACCGGCCTGGCCGAGCAGATGCCCGAGTCTGTTGCTCAGGAGCACGCCGCCATCATGGCTGCCCTGGTCAACAACCTGCAGGCCGCCATGGTCCCCTCGGCTGACGAGGAGGTCACCAAGAAGAACAGCCAGGTCATCCGTGCTGTCTGCGCCGCCTTCGACTCCATCTCCGACGGCCTGAAGGCCGATGCCATGAAGCAGTATGCCCTGCAGATGATCGAGCCCATCGGTCAGCTGTTCGGCCACTCTGACCTGCGCGTCAAGATTGCCGGTGCTGGTGCTCTTGGTGCCATTGCCGAGTCGCTCGAGAAGGACTTTGCTCCCTACTTCGAGAAGAGCATGCAGGCTCTTGGCGAGTACGCCACCATCAAGGGTGACGACCTTGAGCTGCAGCTGCGCAGCGCCATCCTCGACTCCATTGCCCGCATTGCCGTCGCTGTTGGTGCCCAGATGTTCCAGCCCTACGTCACCGGCCTGATGCAGGCTAGTGAGGAGGGTCTGAGCCTCGACGATGACCGCCTGAAGGAGAGCTCTTTTATCTTCTGGTCTGCTCTGTCCAAGGTGTACAAGACCGAGTTCAAGCCCTTCCTGCCCGGTGTGCTCAAGGCCCTGCTCGCTGCCATTGAGGAGAACGACGACGATGCTGTCATCAACCTCACTGACGAGGAGAAGGCCATGCTCGCCGCTGGCGGCATCACTGGCAACGTTGTTGTCGGTGGCAAGAAGATGCGCATTGAGGACCTCGATGCTGCTGCTCCTGGTGGCAGCGACGACGACGACGACGACCTGCTGGCTGACCTGATGGCCGAGGACGACGACGAGGACGACGACTGGGCTGGTATGGACAGCGAGGCCCAGGAGAAGGAGGTCGCCATTGAGGCTCTTGGCGATGTCATTGCCAACGCCTGCGGCGAGGAGGAGATGCAGGAGTACCTCGACAAGGCCATTGAGGCTGCCGTCGACCTGACCGAGCACCACTACGGCGGTGTCCGCAAGGCTGCTGTCAGCATGCTGTGGCGCTCGTACTCGCGCGTCTGGCAGCTGACCGAGGAGTCCACTGGCTCCAAGTGGGAGCCCGGCTTCCCTCCCAAGGCTGCCCCCACCCCCCTGCTGGCCAAGATGGCTGAGAAGATTGTCCGTCCCACCCTTGACCTGTGGACTGACGAGAACGAGCGGTATGTTATTTTTGTTTGTTTGTTCTTGTTTGCGTTTATTTTTGCGTTCCTGGCTTTGTTGCCTTCTCCCGATATGATGACATCTACACGACACCCAGCTCACTCAGACGCTATGCGCATGCTGCGAAACCGTATTATCTACCTGTCTGATCGATCATTCTTTGATTTCACTTTGTTTTATTTCTCATCTTCATCAGAACGAGACTAACAAAATAGCGACGTCGTTACCGACATCAACCGCAACATTTCCGCCACCCTTGACGTCACCGGTCCTACCGTTATTGCCCAGGAGGGTGCCGTCCAGGAGATTGTCAGCGTTCTCGGCCAGATCATCACTCGCTCGCACCCCTCGCAGAGCGACGGTATCGACGAGGACGGTGATGCCCAGGTCGCCGAGGAGAGCTCCGAGTACGACTGGCTCGTCGTTGAGACCGCTCTCGACGTTGTTGTGTCCATCGCTGCCGCCCTGGGCCCCGCTTTCGGCGAGCTGTGGAAGATCTTCGAGAAGCCCATTGTCAAGATTGCCAGCTCCAACGAGTCTTACGAGCGCTCGTCTGCTATCGGCACCATTGCCGGCTGCGCCAACAGCATGGGTGCCACCGTGTCTCCCTACACCACCAACCTGCTGAAGCTCATCCTGCACCGCCTGAGTGATGAGGACCTTGAGACCAAGAGCAACGCCGCCTTTGCTGTCGGCCAGCTCATTGTCGCCTCCACCGACAGCAAGACCTACCTGCAGGGCTACCCCGCCATCCTGGAGAAGCTCGAGCGCATGCTCGCCGTCGAGGATGAGGGTCACCGCCTGTACGACAACGCCGCCGGCGCTGTTGCCCGCATGATCACTGCCCACCCCGACCAGGTCCCCATTGGCGACATCCTGCCCCAGCTGGTTGCCCGCCTGCCCCTGAAGGAGGACTTTGACGAGAACAAGCCCATCTACACCTGCCTGTACCACCTGTACCAGCACAACGAGCCTACCGTCCAGGCTCTGACCCCCAAGCTGATCCCCGTGTTCCAGGCTGTTCTGGGCGAGCCCGAGGCTCAGCTGGACAAGGACACCCGTGCCCTCGTTCAGGAGATCACCTCGAAGCTGTAAGCTGTTGTCTAAGGACAACGACGGTCGTCAGATGAGCTGGACTCGGCCGCCGGCAGATGAATCTGTACGGTTTCTTTGAAATGAAACCCACGACAAAACGATCTAATGAAGGGGATATGGGTACAGAAAAGTTTTGCTTTTTAGGTTTTTGGTTCTTTGATGTATTTGCTTTATTTTGATTCTTTCTCATTAAAAGGGGAGGACCCTCTCCAAAGGACTTCTCGCCCCGAATAGCGACAAGCGTGGAAAGGTTACTCTTTTAATATTTACTTCCCCTTTTTGTCTTTATACGTTTGTTCACACTTCATGTCAGCACCTTTCTTTTGTTTTGATATACCAGCACAAGCCTTTTAGATCCTTGTCCCCTTTCCCTTTCCCTTTTCCTACCCTGTCACTTCACAATATAACGAACACTTTTGTGTCAAATTCTAAACATTGATATATGTGGACTCAAACTAGAAAAACAAACTGTGACCGACTTTACTCCTCATCGTCCCATTCGAAACCGTCATCGTATGCATCGCCGTTAAACCAACCGCCATGTGCTTCGGACATGTGCGCGTAGATCTTGCTCTCCGACACTGCTTCACCACAGAAGAAGCACCAGTGTGTGCCGCACCCGGGAATAACACAGCTGATGTGGTCGCAGCCGCTCATCTTCTCCGTCGGCGTCTTGCACCCGGGGCATTCCTTGATCGTGGCCGGCGCCTGATCCTTGTCGGAAACATGATCAGACGCACACTCGGTACACCGCCAGTCCCGCAGATGCTCAGCCGCCCCGTCCAACTGCTGCGCACACACCCGTTCCGCATATTCCTTGGCCGCACCGCAGTCCGTGCACCACGCATACACCCATGTGCCCGCATTCTCCACGGCTCCGCGCAGGTTGGCCAGTGTGTGAATGTTGTTGCCCACCGCAGCCAGCGCCGACGGCGCTGGCTGCCGGCGGCAGAACGGACACGACAGGGCGGCAATGTTAAGCAGCCGGCCGCGCTGGTTGATGCCGTACCAGGTCGTGAAGCACTCCTCGCACACGCGCTGAGCGCATCCCGAGCGGCCACATGCGAGCCGCAGCTTGTGATCGCGGCTTCGGGCACCGTAGAACGTCGAGAAGCACAGGCTGCAGGACTCACCCTGGGCGCGGCGGCCCTTAACCCAGGCGCGCAACTCGTCCACCAGCGCAGGCGCGTTGCGCACCAGCTTGCCCTCCAGCTTCAGCTTCAGGGAAGCGTAGTCCTCGAGAGGGAAGACGCTGACTGACTCAGTGAACCCATCGACGCCGGCTTTCTTGACTATGTAGAACACGCTGCGGTCTTTGAACGGCGTGGCGATCTTGTCGTTGTCGTTGCGCAGCAGCCATGCGGTCCCGTTCTCGGCCTGGAGCGCACGGGCCGTCACCTCAGTGTCGACGACCGTTTCGATGGAGCCGGACGCGCAGGCAGAGCACTCGTACGCGGTCTCGTCAAAGTTCTCGGGACGGTATGCGGTGGGCCAGAGAATGCGTGACATGCACTTGTTGCACTCAACCGTCGGCGACGAGCTCTTCTGCACCTCTTCCTCGTCTGTGTCCACAACTCCAGCAGACATGCCATCGCGACGGCAGTACCAGCACTTGGGGCGCGCTTGCAGCAGGTTCGGGTTGTACACGACATACTGCGCGCGGCACTGGCGCACGCCACACTCCACCCAATAGTGCGGCGTGTCGGCCGAGTCGGTCGCGGACACGTTGGTCAGGACCATGCGGGCCGTCTCCTTGGCCGTGCGGACGCTCTTAATCCTGTTCTTGGGGTCGTCACAGGAAGCCTGATCGCAGCACAGGCCGCACTCGCCGTCCTTTGCCATCATCGACACCGACCGCGGAAACTGGCAGACGCGGCACACCACCGTCGGGCCCAGCGGCGCCTTTGACTTGGCTGGGGTCCAGCCGACACGCGCCGTCAGCGTCGACACCAAGTTGGACTCGAGGTGCTTGTAGTCGACAAGCGTGGAAAACAGCAGTCTGTCCTCGGCCGACAAGATACTGTCAGAACCGTCGCGCGCAGTGTAGTCGGCATCCGCCGCCAGCAACAAGTTGAGACAGCTCGCGTTCCATGTCTCGGGAATCTCGAGGTTGTTCCACAGGTTGGCCTTGCACGCGAGGACGAGTTCGCGGTCGGCGATGTCACGCAGTGGTGCAATGCCCATGCGCAGCGACAGGGCCGCCACCAGGGCACCCGGACGCGTCGAGAGCATCGTGCCGGGCACAATGGTGTGCAGCAGGATGCGCCAGAACGTGCGGCCGCGCCGCGGGGACTCCTTGGTTGCCGACTCCTTAGTTTCCGGCTGGGCCAGCGACAGCGGGATCAGCGACAGGAAGCCCGGCTCGGTTGGGTCGCGCACATTGGCATTGACGGCTGTCTTTATGTGCAACGGCAGGTCGTCGGCGGATGCGGCATACGAAAGGCGCGTCAGCACGCGGCCGACGCGGCTCAGGATGCGGCCGTCGCACGACCGCGAGATCTCAAGCAGCTCGTCTCTGGTCAGAATGTCGTCGTCAGAAAACACTTGCGTCGGGTCGAGGTAGACGCAGGGGAAGCGCTCCTCTGCAGGCACGGAATCCAGGATCTCAAGGATATCGCCGACATAGTCGTACGAGTTGTCGAGCCATGTCCTGGCCATGACCTTGTCGTTGGTATCCCTGATATTGTCGATGCCTGTGCTGAAGAGGTTGAGCAGGCGCGAGTGTGCGTCGTTTTGGCGGTCGCTGCATACAGCGCGCCACAGGGAGCCAAAGACGGGGTTGCGCGTCACAGCGACAGCATTGTCCTTGAGGATCTCCTCGAGCTTGGCTGTGACAAAGGCGCGGTAAGCCGGGTCGGTTTTGTACCGCTTGGCCGGGTCGGTCACTTCTGATTTAGTCGAAGTCATAGCTGGTGTCACGGGCAGATACTTGTGCAAGTCAACCGCGTCGGTGTCCTTGTCTAGGGCGTGCACGCGCAGGTTGTTAACGTCGTGCATGTACTTGACAGTCAGGGTGTCATCTTCGTCCGTGAGGTTATCGATACCCTCTTTATCCTTGAAAGACTTCAGGGACCAGCCTGCAATTGTGTCGTTGTCGAGAACCCAGCTCTGAAACGCGCGCCACCCTGCAGCGCCCGGATCTATGTCGGAGCTCTTAGGACCCTTCTCATCGGCAGTGACACCCATGACGGCAAGCACGAGCGTGACACTAAAGGCGGCGATGGCGGTCGACTGAATATACCCAGGCACCCCGAAGCAAGCGCCGCCTGTCTTTTCCGACAGGTACGTGTACATGGAAAGTTGGCCACTGGACATGTTTTCGACCATGCAGAACACGCGCGTTCTAGAGGCCATCATTTTGGTCGCTGAGATCCAGTCGATGAAGCTGGCGTCGTGTTCGCCGTAAGGCGGAATCTGCGTCTTGTTGCGGTTGGGCAGGTCCTTTTCAACCCAGTGCTTGTCGACACCCCCTGCTTGCGCCACTGCCAGCAAAGCAGCTTCATCTTCTGTGCCTTTGAGCCCCAGCATCATCTTCTCGCGCAAGTAGTGCTCGCCACCGGAGGTGGAAGTGTGCGGCGGAGCATCCGTATACAAAAGGACGATAGTTTCGGCGTCGGCACGGGTCTTGTGGTAGGCGAGTGAAAGGCCTGACTTGGTTGCTTCTGGGTAGTCGCCGCCGCCACCCGTGTCAAGACGATCAACAAAATCCAACAAGTCCTTGAGGGACACGCGGTCACCCTGCTCCTCATCTGCCTCGGGCTCTGGCTGCAACGAGCCTACACGCTTAGTGTAGTACCAGCCGGACCACTGGCTGACGACATTGATCCCGTAATAGCAATCATCGTAGTCGTGGTAGGCGATGACGGCGATGCGCTCGAAGCAGCCTGTGAGCTCCGAGATGTGGATAATTTCTGGCATGGACGAGCGCAAGCTGGCCAGATATGAGCTCATGGAGCCCGTGGCATCTGTGACGATAAGCAAGTCGGTAGCCATTGTAGCTGTGTGTGTGAAGGTGATGTAGTTGATGAGTGTTGCTGGATAAGCAGATGGCGAGATGAAAAGATGATGGGATGATGGAGAGACAACAGAAATACGAATTGAAGAATTATCAACGCCTTTATATACAGAATTCAATCATCGTCAAAGTATGTTATGCCGGCCTCAACATGAGGCCAGCCAGCCTTGAGGTGAAGTCCGACGCAAGGCCCACCGCAGTAAGCCTCAAGGCACTAGGCCCAAATGATGACGAGAAGTAAGATGTCGGCCTCAATTCACCAGGGTTCTGTTACTCGCCGTTGAGTCACTAGCAAGTTTAAATGGTTGATTGATACGGCGATGGCAGTCATGTTGATAAGGCTGTAGGAATGTATCAGATAGGATCTTACTCGCTGTAGTTGGCATTAACAGTTGTTTGAGCGGCCGTTTTGACAGTGGGTTTATGGTGAGTGCATCGTGATGCTATGACTCAGTTTTCATATTGACCGGCTCGCAGTTTTCCACCCAGTCTTGCTGCCGTCGCCATCTCCGATTTATGATTCCCTACAAGTTTTGATTTGAGAACTTCACAGCACCAATCGCTAGGAGAAAACCGATTTGGAAATAAGTTGGCGAATTGCTGAAATTGTCTGGGTTCGACTGCGCCCAGCTCTGCTTATCCACTGAGGCCAACTGTAAGAGACATACTCAGCATGCACCGACAAGATGATGAGCCTCATCCCGAATGAGCAACAATAGCATGGCTTTGAAAACAAAACAAAGAGTAGTGCATCCGATTTCTCGTTTATCAATCACACGAGCGACAACGACAAAGTTCCCACAGACCTCGCCGCATAATCTTTAACACGGGCAAGGAAGCAAAGCACATACCCTGTGCCGTGTTCGCGGTTGACAAAGCTATCAAAGCGCGCATGTGCTTGATTTGGTGATGTAGCTTTTAAATTTTACTGCTTTTAGTTTGCGATGCGTCTGGAATTGTAATTTGTTTTATAATATTTTTATGACTTTTTTTCTTGTTTGTTTTTCCTCCCTCACAAATTCTATTCTACTTTACATAAAGTCAACCATATGTTAGTTTTATTTCGATTTATTTGAAGTTGTCATCTATTAGCAAACTGTGTTCTGAAAGATATTTTCCCTACTAGTTTATTTATATTTTCGAGAATCTTCCGACTGACAATTCTATTCGTATGTTTTTACCATCACCACTACCATTCGTCTAGGTTCATCCTTGACCAGCATCATTTTCCTCGTGGCCCGCGCACACAATTTGTTCCTCTCGTTTGCCTCCGTTTGGCTTTGTATCTCGTGTTTTTACATGTGTCGATATACTAGCAACTAAATCGACGCGTCCTATTCAGCCGCCCGTGCGCGCACACCGAAGGATTACTAGTCTCGCTCTTGTTATCCCGACTGCCTCATCTGTTCTAGAGTTGGACAGGATCCATTTATGGGGGAAGCTGAGTAGGGTCTTCATGTCAAAATTTGATTCAGAAGAGA
Organism: Ophiostoma piceae; assembly: GCA_032248835.1. NCBI lineage: Eukaryota > Fungi > Ascomycota > Sordariomycetes > Ophiostomatales > Ophiostomataceae > Ophiostoma > Ophiostoma piceae. The sequence continues at coordinate 2,234,838 of CP135129.1, forward strand.
AAATAGACGCGAAACAGGATTGCATTCAGCTGGGGGATGAAGGATCGGTTCGTGGGGGAGTGTCACACATATTTGTTCATAACTAGCAGCAGAATCAATTCTAAACTACTAAAGAAATAAATAAAGCCCAAAAATATCAATTTTACTACTCAGTACACGATGTCCTTCGTTAGATGTACGCTCGTGCCTCTGCCCCCGCTCGGCCTTTACCGTTGAATCATCGATTCCGCACGGGCAGTGGCATGATCTTTGGCGATGGTCTGTAATTCGTAATGTAGATACTTCAAAAACAAGGTTTTGGACGAATTATGACATCAATAGACCCTGCAATATTGCCTCCACAGCTTCTATTGACTCCTCTATTGTCTTTCTACAAAGTATTGTCTCTACAAGTACAGTCGATCAGCTGCAACAAGCCGGACGCCACACATGCCGGACTCGGTGATTAATTTATTTGTGAGGATGAGAGAATATATGTCTGTGCAAGTGAGAGAAGTTGCAACGCCGACTCGCGTGGCTTTTGGCTTCGGGCTGTGGATTTGATTGTGGCTTGTGGAGGCAAGGACTGTTTTCAATACGTAGATACAAGAATCATGCGATGTAGATGTTAAGGTAGTGATAGTGTCCCCGAAGGCGTCGTTAGTCGTTGCTAGCCCAGGAACGACATTGGCTTTATTTTCACTTTCGTGTAGACAGGTAGACGAATAGACTTGCGTACATAGTAGACTCGTTTCCTCGTTCAACCTTGAATCAAACGACAGTACACATGGCCGTGGTGGCTGCGTGGTAAGCACATGGAACTAGATTGAAATAAATATTGAAATAAGAACGAGAAGATGGTACAACGAAACAACTTGGTGGCTAACAAACCATCACACCAACACCGACGCACTGTCGATCTTCTCGTGCACATGCACCCAATATCAGCTCATTCTCAGGCACTTACTGAGTGAGATACGTTGTTGATTGGTGATTCGTGGTTCTCTCCTTTTATCTACGCTCTCTCCCATTCCAGCCATGCAGAGTAATGCAGGGCGTGCAGCACAGCACGCAAGCCACGATAACACGGCAGACACGAGGTAGATCCGGTATCCGGACGAGTTCGAGGTGGTTAAATCATCCACATGTACTCTGAAGTCAGTTGTCTGTCCCGCGGAGTATATGCATGTTTTAAATCAAGCAAATAACTCCGATAGTCTGTAGAAGGAGCTTTTTAACCAACAACAAAAGGACCGCATGAACTATTCAACTGTAGGAGGCAACTGCTGCGAGAATAAGACAATCGGAAACGCGGAAGCCGATAGAATATCGAGACAACCTCCGTGCATCGTACATCGTAGACAGAACTCGCGACACTCATGCGGGGTCTCCCTTGCATCAAGTGGAAGTCTCGAGTTTGGCTGATAGGAGAACATGAGAGCAGAGTAACCACGCACGGCAACATGCCGACGCAGGGCGGTATAAGATGTGTACATTGTAAGCATAAGCATGCACAAGCAAGGGGCACAAGAGAAAAGGAACAAAATACGTAGACAAAGAGAATAATCCACACTCAGTAGACAAGCAGCAAGAGAGAAACCACTGGACAGCCAATCCGACCAAACAACGTGACAAGTGATCGGACGGAAGCGTGGCCGGACCGCCATCGTGGTGCAAGTGGAAATACCTGCAGCAGAGCACACCGCGAGGGCAAAAGCAGAAGTAAGGGCTGCCGTAGCCTAAGCTACAGCGCACTCTAGCGCACTCTAGCGCACTAAACAGCACAGGCACCCACACACTCGAGGGCAGCCGGCTCCAGCAGACGACGCAAGGGCGAGACATGTCAATCATCCATCATCTAGTGGTCAATCATTGCGGTCGCAGTGCAGTCTAGCGAGTCTAGTCGGGCAACGGCTTGTCAATCATTACACTTTGGTGACAATGTCTCTCCGTCTCTATGTACTCGATGTCTCTGATGTCTCTACGCACAGTTAGCGTCCATGTCTAAGCATAAATATCCGGTGTCTGATGGATGTCACTCTGTGAAGGATGTGTCTCTGATTCACTTGCGCGCTCTTTGTTTCCGTTTTGATTCTGGCTGGCCATCTGACTTTGAGCTACGATACCGATATATTGAGTTAATTCACAAAACCCCAGAGTCAAGCCCGGCAGTTGGCACGGCCGAGTCCCTGTCGTACTTTTAGCTGACAGTATTGATTCTCTGCTTAGCATTTAATAGAATTAAAGTAAAAGAAGCAGTATCAGGGATCATGATCCGACAAAGCTGCAGAATCGACAAGCCGATGACAAACTAATATTTCGAGGGTAGCAGTACAGCTAAGATATCAAGAACAAAGACTTTTGTAGGGTATTTTTTTAGAAGGGTCTCAGGCACAGGCACAGGCACCGGAGCAAATGGTGAACGCCTCCAAGTGACAACTCCGAGATGATCGTCAAAGGCAAGATGCCTGCTTACTCAATTAAATACAATGTAGAAAAGAACCAAAATAGAGTAAATCTACGGATAAACGAGCGGATAGCGGCGAGCCCTACCAAGAAGTAGAATATTCACTGTGGCAAAAGTCAAGCAGAGCAAAGACGATCACTGAATGTGACCAAGTGGTGATATGATCACAATATCACAATGTCATAATACGATTGTTCACTTTGTCGACTCCATTGCCAATGCTGTCCCCTATCCAGTTTTCTCCTATTGACTGCGT